>JANAVB010043220.1:14634879-15271233 GCA_029216955.1 Iris pallida | reverse complement strand
AGCCGTTTGTCAATGTACATGTAATCCAATTTTATTCTTGTTCTATCCTTTGGTTATGTTTGAGAAAAGCATTAAAGCAATTGTAACTTTTTTATTCTTTTGCTCTTACCAGTTTAATTCTATGCATGCTATTGCAGTCAAACACTAACTCTACTCAAACTTTTTTTATTCTTTTGCTTTTACCTGAAATTTTCTATCCCAATCACGAAAGCTACCTCAGCATATCTAGAGAATTTCTTGTCTCATGTAATAGCCAAGATCATTACTGACTAGCAAGATGTCATCACATACTAATCAAAAATATAAGATACCGTTGGTATATTAATTTAGTCTGCACACCACGTGTTGATTCATATAAACCTATCTTCTAAATTCTAATTAGATTGACATTTTCACGTTAAGTTTGATCCAACTCTAAGTCAAAATAACTACCAAGCCATAATAATTCTAAAAGAGTATTTCTTAGAGGGAATTACGAAAAAGCCATAAAAGTGAGGGTTAAACGGCCTTTTGGTCCTTCCAACGGTCAAAAAAAGAGAGGATGAATCGGGCGGGGTCCGGCCCAGTCGAGTTCAACGGATTTGAACGGCCAGGACCTGCGGTCAAATCGAACTGAAACGGTCCGGACTTGCAGGTTCAGAGCTAGAACCCAATCCTGACCTAATATATATGAGGGTCGGGCCGGTCCTGGTCGTTAACCGGCCTCAGGCCGGCCCAGACCAATTTTGACCGGATGGAACCCGAGCCAGGAACCGGGCCGTCCGGCCCAGTTCACACACCTTGAGGATTTCGAGTAGGCAAACTGTTTGCAATCCCTTTCCCATCCCCAAATCATCATCTTCATCGTCTCTCTCTCTCTCTCCTCTCTCTCTCTCTCTCTCTCTCTTCCTTGTGATAAATAATACGTAGATCAGGTCCTCTCTGAAGAAGAAGAAGAAGATCAGGTCCTCTCTCTCTCTCTCTCTCTCTTACTATGTACTATCATCATCAAGATGGCTCCTACAATCAACACGACGACGACGCCTATCGTCGTCGTCGTCAAAACCCTAGCTATTATGATCAAAACTACGCCTATCGCCATCGTAATCCTAGCTCTTATGATCAGATCCCCCATCATCACCATCAGAAGCATCATCGCTTCTATGATCATAATCTCTCTTACAATGATCATCATCATCATCGTCAAATTGAAGCCAACTGCACCTCAACCACAGGTGACAGGCTAGTAAAGAAGCCAAAGGAGGCACCGGTGGTGGTCGCCTTCCCGGTCGACGACGTCCTGATCCAAATACTTGCCAGGCTACCCGCAAAGACCCTTGTAAAATTCAGATGCGTATGCAAGTCCTGGAACTCGCTGTGCCTTGCCAGCATGACTCTGTCTCATATTAATCATCGAGGGTTCAGTCCCTGCACATTTGACTAAGGGACATCCAGGTGTTGGAGCCAGGATTTTTAACAATCCGGGCCTAAAAATAATTTTCTAGTGGCCTATGTATTAGCACACCGATTCCCCTCCCAGAAGATATGGCTGTTCCTCGCCAGCATGACTCTTATATTAATCATTGAGGTTAGACAACGATCATTTGTTCTTAACATCCATGAAATCATCCATTCAACTCCATAAGTTCCATACTAGAAGAAGTGCTCAATGGAACACCCAAATGAAAAAGAATAACCCAAAAACCGAGAAGAAAACTCAATAAATATACAAAGAAAGTGGAGAAGGTACAAATGTATCGGTGTGTGCTCCCTCCTAGTTGCCTAGCGACAACTTATCTCTTTCTTTGCCTGGTTTATATTACATATTATTCAGCATAGAATCATTTAGGCCTATCATTTCCCTATAATCCTTTTAGAATTTTCTAACATTAGCTGTATATATATTTTTATCTCTATTTATTTTTAATGTTGGAAAACAATTAATGCCCTCAAGGTGCCACTCCAAATCCGCTTAGCTTCCTAGTGATTGCTTGCCTCATGATCTTTAGACTATGGATCTTCTTGCATCACCTCATGGAATATTGGAGACATTTATAAGAGCCACTTGGTGATGCCGCAAATGGGCCAACTTTGGCATCCATGCAGATCAACTCTTAATATTCTTTTCTTTCAGAAATGAGGGCCGGGTTATGATTACTGTCATGACGTCACTAGTCTGGTAATATCATATCTATTTGTGGCATATGTATGCTAGTATTCACAAGTGTGTGGCTGTGTGTACACATGTTTGTCTGCGCCTGTGGCATATGTAGCAAGAAAATATTAATATGTGCCCTGAGATATGAATGTTACGGTGATCAATTAGTGACTCAATAGACTGTTTCATGCTTATTTGAGGTGTCTTTTAATCCTTTTATTTCATGCTGCCTACTTCTGCTCGGTCATCCGGATAGAAAGGAAAAAAGTACAGTTCATTTATTTATTTCTAGAAAAATTGCAACTTCACATAACATATTTTTATGTATGCAGAGGCAATGGGAGAATCATGGTGCTCGTAGGGCAGGCCTCGAAGATATGCTTAAAGAGATGAAAAGAAAGGTGTGGTATGTCTTAACATGATGCTACTGTTTATATTTTCATTGATTAAACTGAGGTTACCTTTCATTGATTAAACTGTTTGTACTTATAGGTATATGCCTTCTCAGAGAAATAATTGTATTTGTGGGGTGTTCTTCTGAGATTTGTTGCACAGAAATATACTTGCATGTCTGTGAACATGCTAATAGTTTGGATCATGGTACTCGAGCACGTAAATTATACTTTGGATATGACTATCATAGGAAGAACCATATAGTGCACCTACTATCTTTTAACAATCATTGGTGCTATTGTTCACCTTTCTAGAATTGACTACTAACCAGTGTTCTAAAAATCAGCCTAGGTGGCCGCCTAGGCGGTCGCCTGCCGCACCGAAAACTCCCAAATCGGCCTCCTAGGTGTCTGTTCGGGTCTGTTCGGCCCTAGGCGAACCTGTTCGGCGCCTAGGCAGGCCTCTTCGGCCAAGTCGGCCCCTGTTCAGCCAATGCGGGAAATTCAAAATTTTGAAATATGAAATTTGATTTTTTTTTTTTTTTGAATTTTGTCGTTTTTTTTTGTTTGTCCTTTTTGTTGTTCTTTAGTAGTTTTTGGACGTTTTTGTCGTTTTTTGTTGTTTTTTGTCTTATTTTTCGTTTTTGTTTCTTCTTTGTCCTTTTTTGTCGTTTTTTATTGTTTTTTGTCGTTTTCTAGTATTTTTTTAATCCTTTTTAGTGTTTTTTTAATTTTTTTGATCATTTTGTCGTTTTTGGTTGTCTTTTCTCTTTTGTCGCTTTTGTTATTTTTTGTCGCTTTTTTTCCTTTCTTTTTTTTTTTTTGATTTTTGGTTATCTTTTTTGTCATTTTTGCGTTTTGGTCTTTTTTGGCCTTTTTGTCTTTTTTTGTATTTTAGTCGGATTTTTTTCGTTTTTGATTTTTTTTTCCTTTCCATTTTTGACGTTTTTTCTTTATGGGTTTTTTTCTTTCCATTTTTTTATCATTTTTATTTTTTACCCGGGAATGTTTATATAGTCACCGAACATGGGAATCTAATAAATTCCTTGGAAGTTAATTCCCAGGAATATGGAATTTTCGACTATATAGTATTCCGCATACCAAACGTCCCGAAGGGTTTTAAATATGTGAACTGTAGCATCACATAAGTCAAAGAGAAATGAGGGTGGAGTGATAAATAGTACTAGTTAATTGCTTGTATAGTTACTACTATTGATGGTCATTAAAGTAGATATAAGCCCAGTTTCTTACATGGAACACCATTTCTTAAACTTATTGTCTATGATAAGTTTTGAATTATCGAATTTATAGAGGAAACTTTGTCGAATTTTTTGCATAAATTTTTAGATCCTTATCGTAACTATTAGCTAGCCCACCCTACTCCAAAATCCTGGCTCCGCCCCTGCCCGGCCCATGTGTCTGTGTAGACATGACATGTGTATTGATCTCATGTGCATCATTACTTGGTTCATTTACCAAAATAATTAAGTTGGATCTACACATAAGATTAAGCACTCAAATATAAACCAATCAAACTCTCATCCCATATCCAATATTTAATTCTACATCGAATATGTGATTGAAATTTGATTGGCCTATATTTGAGTGCTTGGTGCTCACGAGTATAAGAGGGTTAACTTTTGGCAAGTGGGCTAAGTGATGATGCACATGGGTCCATGCTACTACTATGTGTTGTGATTCTCGTGACCAGGCTGAGGCACGACAAAAGATGGTACCAAAGCTACCTATTGGATTCGTGTTCCGCCGAAGGTGTGACTAGACCATTTGTACGGACTGAGACGAAAACTCTCATCTTTGACTGGAGGAGATTGTGAAACCCCATAGTTTAGTCCCACATCGGATAGGAGATAGGAGTTTCATTAGTTTATCTTAGTGCTTGAATCTCACGTTTAGATCAGAGTTAACCATTTGGCAAGTAGCCAAATAATGATGCACATGAGGGCAATACACAAGTCATGTATATGCAGGCCCTGGGCCGGGGTGTGATAATTTAAGAAACTTATATATGAAATATGAGCCTCTATATGCCATGGAGAACTAATAATTTTGAAGTTTCCTTGGGCCTATTGAAGGAATTAACAAAAAGCTTTGTTGTTCAGATACAAAACGAATAAGGGAATGCTGGCATGGTGACACGGACATGGCATTGAGTTTTTTTGTCCTGTGCATTTCCGAGTATACAATATGTATCCAATGCAAACACAATACTGTAAGGATTTGAGTACTTTTTCTTGTATAATCGATTTTTTTTTTTGTGTGTTATAGGTTGATGCTTCTTTCACACACCCTACGTTGCTACTTCTTTGGAACAATTAGTCAACAATTTGACAAATATGAATTTATTCAGAATCAAACTTATACCTTGACGGTCAAGGGGACAACGGAAACATGCTTGTTTGGCTAGTTGTAGCTTCTCACAGGTACCGACATTACTCATGAACACCAACTATACATTACTGAGGACATGCTGGAGAAACTATGTTTCTTTTGAATTTTTCTGCTTTCGACTGAATTAATTAGTGCTAGACAGGATTTTGGAGAGAGTTCTGTATTAGGTCTTTCTGTAGCTTCTTTGGTCCTCAAGAGAAGCTACTAATAGGGATTTAATAATTAAGAAGGGTGCCCAACATTATAGTTGCGTTTTTTTTTCTTCTGATTATTGTTCAACTATCCGTAAATCCACAATTATAATGGATTTCCTGTATCATTTATAATGGATTTCCTGTCTGCTGCGCAATTGTTTTTCTATTCAATTTCCTTTTGAATACAAATAATGCTAATTTATGGATTCATTCCTCAAATATGCTACGGGAGAATTAAGGTTATGTCATTGTAAGATGCTGCAAAATAAAATGATCTTATAAACGTCCACAAATGATATATTACAGATTCGAGCTCTTCTAGCAAGATGAGATATATCATGTCTGGCATAATTAAGTTGGAATACTTGGGGGTACGTGTTCATTTCGGGGCAAAAAATACGAAGCATATTTTGCGGAATTCCTAACTTTGATCGAACCTCTTCACAGTTCATATACTGGCTTCTTGTGATCCCACAGGAATTTCTTACATAGCCTGTTGAATTTACGGATTTTCTCATCTGCATATCGATCGTTGTATAATTCCTGGCAACCTGTTTATGAAGTATGTGTCAGTGTTTTAAAAACCGGACTGGAACGCCCTGTCAACCCGAGCAGTCAGACAACCAAACCGTCTAACCCAGTTTTGAATCGGCTCAACTTATTTTGGACTTTACATGCAATCAAAGTTAATATATTTACTTCCTGTAGACTAATTCTGCTATGGTAAACTAGTTGGAGCGGTTTAACCCAACCCAAACTTTCAGAGAATTCGAGATCGTCAACGGAGTCAGCGTATTACCACTCGTTCCATTGACACGGTATCCAGACAAAAAACAAAAGTGTACTCCTAGAGCTACGTCGAAGTCCTACATTGTATTCCGTTCTGTTTGTAATTAAATACAAAGTTCAATACAAAAGTTGCACTCCCTGTTTTAAGGGCAAACAATATGCATCCGCCATGTGGAACTTTTACTATTCCTGATTTCTCCTTCTATGTCTATACGCTGAAACGCAATAGGTTTACCGATAAATTTAAATTATACAAAAATCTATAATAAAATACGATGTTGGTAAATAAAACTTACAAAATTGACAAGTATGTTTATTATTGTGTACATTGTACAATCATCTACAACTCTATTAGTGAATCGCAGTTCCTTAAATCTATAATCTCGGTTGCATACACGCGGTGCTTCCCACCAACTTAACCAAAGTCACTGAACCCCTACAATGTATTATAAAAAAAATTAGCCTACAATGTAATATAAAAAAAATTAGCCCGTTCAATTGATAGAAACATGCTGGACTTAGGTGACTATTATGGAACACTTACCCTGGGATTAAATTCTCTTAAACTAATGTCCAAGAGGCTCTACGATGTTGTACATGGATATCACATCCCTATGGTAACATTGTATCGATGTAATACGGTTAGGTTGAGTTTTAACTCTTAATAAGTCCAAGCATAATAAGTAGGGTTGACTCCTATCACCAACCCTTGCCAATAGACCCAAGAACCTCTATCATACTATCTCTGCTATTTTCTGAATTTGGTTCAAGAAGTACGATTCAAGGCATAGTCCATCAATCACTTCTTCAGACAAAGACAATAGTCACTAAGTGAGATTAAATGCATAGTCCATCTCATCTATGCATAGTATATAACTGCCTAGAAATTCTCTATCCCCCCAAAAGGTTGAGTTTGTGGTCATTTTGTGTGCTCATTTTGTTCTTCACATTTTTGCTCTGGACAAAGCTAAGTTCGAGTCAATCTTTCCGAGTGGTGTGTGATGACAGGATACCGGTAGAGCGAAAATTTTACCACTATGACCATTCGAAAAAGTCTACACATAGACCCGGATTAACTCTTAGGACTATTTCGTGCGCGACTTCCCCGGAGGCCGGTAATCTTAATTTTATTTATTTTCTTTACAAGACAGAAAAGCAATTACTTTTCTAACATAAACTAACCTTGTTCCATAACCTCTTTTGTTTTGATAAATCACCACCATTAATTATATTACAATAAAAAGGAGTAATTCATATCGATCTAATAGGAGTTACTTTTTGCTAACTGTATGATGTATCAGGTTTGAGAAAAATAACAGAGAAGCATATCATTCTTCCATTGATGCATTGGATCAACTACATGACTGCTTACAATTGGAACATTATCCATTGCGAGACATCTAACTTACAGGATACATGGTTGTTTTTATTGAAATTAGAACTCTTTATATATTGTGCACTGCCTCCAGTCTGCCGCTGTCATTTGCAAGATCTAGTAGCCCTCTCCAGATGGCCCATTTGTCTCAACAACTGAAAAATGAAGAGATTTGCTCACACAAAAATGCTCATAAAACTGAAAGTTAAAAGGTGGTGGTTTTTAAGTTGACCAACAGAAAAAAGTAAAGGAATCCCACTGTGTGGGTATTCTACCATAAAAAACACAAGGACTTACTAAAGACTCTTGAAAAGATTTTCAGAGAAAGGGACTGCTATAGGCTTTCTAACTGATGCAACTTTTATAAGGCTCTATGATCATAGGGTCCCAAGAAACATTATGCAGGAGGCCATACAAGAGAAACATATGGAAAGGTGGTTTCAGCATCCCCAAGTGACACCCTCCTTTTTTGATAGTAAAAGCAATGAGTAACTTATGGATGAACCTGAAAGTAAGTCTCCAGCTTCTGCCTCAAGGTAGAATGCTCCCTCTTCACTTTCTGGAAAGATCTCAAGCATCTGCATTTATGTCAATTGAGATCTATATGAGTAGGCATTTACAGCCCCACTATATGCAGTCACACTATCATCGCGAGAGAGAAAAAAAATTATTGTAAGTTGTGAAATCAGTTTTAGAGATTTTACGCCCTGGTTTCCCCAATTTTGTCCAGAAATCAAGTTCATGGGTTTTGCATGTATACTCATTTAATGTATATTTTACGGGTGTTTTGGTAAATACACTTTAGTTTTTTTTAAAATTATTTTGTGAGTTTAGATATTAAATGTATTTGTACAATCATTTTCCCACCAAAAATTAATGCGTATGATTTTTTTCAATTATTTTTCTTCAATATTCAGATAGAATTGATGTAATGCTCGCGAGCACTGGAATCCAATAGGAGTTTGACATGTGTGTTTCCCTTAGGCAGATGGAGACAAACACATTTTGACTAGGTAGGTTCCATCCACGAAAAAGCATATTATTTCTTGCAATTAACAGTGAGATATATATGCAATTAACAGTGATATATATATATGAAAAAAAACACACACACACACACGCACACACACACACACACACATATATATATATATATATATATATATATATATATATATATATATATATATATATATATATATATATATATATATGCATGCCCGGGTGGGCGGGTGTTCGACTCTTAGTGCGCATTCACGGAATACTCAGTGATCTTTCTGGAAAAAATACTTGTTCACACACACACACACACCCCTAACGGCCCCAAGGCTCGAACCACACCCCCTCCCAGCCAGGCTGGATGGCTAAGCTGTGGCAGGGTACAAAGACACTACAAGATCAAATCTTGGGAGTTTGCCAGCCATGAAAAATTATCCTCATTTCTCCAGCTTAGAGGCTTTCCCTATTTCAGACGTACATCAAGGTGTGTAATGAACTGGACGATCCAAAACCCCGCTCCGGTCAAACTCGGGCTAGGTCGGCTCGAATCCGGTCAACGGGCCAACCCGGTCCAGCCCACCCTTTCCTAACAGGTCGGGAAGGGTTTTACTTTCCTCAACCCAAGCCCAGCCTAGCCCGTACTCCCTAATCCCCTATGCCCATAGGCCCGACCCGCTCCAAGCTGGGTATAGGCCCGATCCAAACCCATATTTTATATATATATATATATATATATATATATATATATATATATATATATATATATATATAGGCGCGGATCAAAAGCCCCGTGGATCCGCGGCTGTTCGATCCCCCCCCCCCCCCCCCCCCCCCCCCCCCCCCACCACACACACCCCCCAGTGGCGGAGGGACTGGGGGCCGGGCCCCGCCCCCCAGTGAATTTTTATTTCTAACATATTATTATACTCTAAATAAGGTACTTTGGGTTGGCTAATGGAGTTAAAATTACTTTGGGTTGACCGAACTTCCTAGCCAGTCTGGCCTAGCCCGGGTTAGGCCTGGTCAAAATCGATCCCGGACCGGCCCATTAGACACCTTGAGACACATACAAACTAGAAACAAAATCAAACAGGTGCGCATGCATGCATACAGAAAGAAAAAAATTCTTTGGGCAAGAAGATGTTTCATGGTAGTTGGTGAGTTTGAGTTTTAACTAGTAGTTTTAACTAATGACTGTTGCACAACCATCCAAATCCAACCACAGATAAAACATTGTCATGTGGAGAGAGAGAGACCCTTCAAGATTTTCTTCATAGCAGTATTCTCCAAACAGTGTGCATTCGTTCTTGACCCTATAGGCACCAATACTGCACCAAAACAATGCATGACATTAGACCCCTAGCTACAGAAATGTGAATTGTTAGCGGTACTAATTCATCATAATAAAAGTTTAGTACATTGAACCAGCAGTTGTGAGAGGTGAATCTAAGGGAAGAAAATTATAGCTAAGGGTGAGTTTCGTTGCAAGCAACCCCATATTGATGGAAGAAGGCTTAGGCTTGGATGATGATGACTGTGTGTTTCGTTACAAGCAAAAGTGGTGCAAAAGTCACTTTTTTTTAACTTTTCCAACTTAGATTGTTCGGTTACAAGAAGTGAAGCTTGATTTCCTTTTCCATTTTCATTTATGACGTAAAGCGAGTCATGTCCCCTTGAAAACTTGAATCTCACTCTTCTTTTCCAAACTTAATGTGGGATTCATATTTTTTTTTTTTATTAATTATTAACTTTCA
Organism: Iris pallida; assembly: GCA_029216955.1. Classification (NCBI taxonomy): domain Eukaryota; kingdom Viridiplantae; phylum Streptophyta; class Magnoliopsida; order Asparagales; family Iridaceae; genus Iris; species Iris pallida. The sequence goes on along the minus strand of JANAVB010043220.1, from coordinate 15,261,184 downwards.
TTTGTGAAGTCACTTTTTCACTTCAACCCACTTGCTTGCAACCAAACACACCCTGAATCAAGTGGTCCTACTTGTTACATGGATGTTGCGAGTGAATGTTATATGAATCAATGGTCCACAAATGGTTCCATCAAAAACCAATCATTGGTGTTTGACAAGTTACACACCAAACAAAATTATCTGGTGCAGGTGGATCATGAAATGCCCATTCAAAAGCCCTTTTTTGCTTTTTGTTTCTAAGAAAGAACCTTGTCAGCCTAATAATGGCCATTGATCCACCTCATCAGCAAATTTGAAGCAATTTAAGTTATTAATCTTTTCTCTCTTAAATGGAAATCAAGTGTATCATTCATAGTTGTGAATGCACTGAATACTTTCTTCTTCGTTGAATCAAATGTGGTTATTAGGATGCCAGCATGTACAAGTGGGATTAACAACATTGATAACTAGGAACGCAGCCATTCACAAAGTGTATGGGCTTGTGGTCCTGTCTCCTCTACTAGATGGCAAATAAGTAACTTATTGTTCTGACATGTCAGACAAGGATGTCCCACAAGCCAGCCATAGAGACACATGAAACCATGCCATTACATGTGTAGGGATTACAATAATGAATAACCTCATTATGTTTAGCCTTCGAAGATTGTACTGTTCATTTATTTCTCAGATTTTACTGGCAAGTGTCTGTATTCTGTTACCGGTATAACATCTTTATAAAATGCAACAATAACATAATATTGGTAGAAAAGAATTCATATGCAAGTACTACATCTACAAACGAGATCCATAATCTATTTAAAAATAGCCAACCTCTTCAATTAGGCATATAGACAATCTAAAGCAGTGGGTAAGATCAAGTTTTACCTGGAGGTACTCCCTTTAAACTGATGCATGCAAGCATCCAGCTTGCCAAAATCTTGGGGACACTTCTCCCTGAATGGGAAAAACCTTTTAGTTCCAAGTAAACATTCACCACTATGAAGATAATTCCTTCCTAGTAACCAATATAACAAGTATGGTTACTTACAGAGCCTGCTCAATATTGCTGAGCAATCTAGATGAGTCCCTGAAGAACAAAGTCACAACCTCTTCAACAAAATTTGGGCTGACCTCATCCTGCAACTCTTCCAGCTGGTAAAATTGCTCATCAAGGTAACCCTGCAGAAAAAAGGCCTTTAGTTTCTCCTCCAAACCAATTGCCTCCATATACAGTACGTGTATCATTATCAAAATTGACATTATTATTAAATGGCATTGCAAACAGTTGTCTACTATACGTACAAAAACAGTTGTCTACGGTATCTCTATCCTTGGATGTTCATATAATCGGCAATAGAACTTTGATGTGACTTCGCATTCTCCATAATTCAAAAGGCTGATTCTATACAGTGACAGCATTAAGGATAGTAGACAGACGTCCATTTCCTCTACACCTTAATAGTTGTTCTATTTTAATAGAAACAGATAGAGTTCCATGAAATGCGATTTTCTTTCCTTAACTCTCTGACGTAATGTTTCTTAGAGATAACTGCAATTACCTATAGCAAATTGTATCATCTTACGTCTTCGTCTAGACTATTTATAATAGGGGAATATGAAGGGTACACCTTGGTCGCATGAGCTTAAACTGCAATCCAAAAAGTAGATTTGTCTACCAGCTAACTGGCCATCCAGATTTTATGGCATGACCCTCTCATGCTCATAATAGCTACCTTGGCTAGGAATTTGGCACCGGCATAGAGGGTTGATGTTGGGTCGACAGTCGGTAATAAAATTTTGTCAAATATTATATGGGACTTTTTTGTGCTTCATAGTCGACCCCATTCTGAATGGAGAAGACTTGGATGATGATGATACCCATAGAGTTCCAGAGAATTTAATTCACATTGAGGGTAATGTTCTGCAGATATAGGATAATGTACTGCAGTAATAGTAAGTTCTTCTGCTCCAAATAGTAATACCTACGAAGTTGGTACTGTAGAATTATAGATGGAGTTGCATGCCTAAATTCTGCACATGGATGCACCAAGCTAGCTAGGTTAGTTTGTTATTATTCATTCCTTAGTAGGGATAGTATGTCTATGCATAGCGTAGATCAAAGCTCAAAAACCTATGGTAGACACATGTCGTACTCTCTCTATCTACTACAAGATGCGTTTTGTACCTCATAAGAACTGTATGCTATAACAAAACCATACAAACCAAAATGGAGTTCCTTACATTAATTTATTTCCCTTTCCATACAGAGATTATTCAAACTAGAATGCTGGAGTTTCTTCTCTTAATCTATAGGGAAATAATCCCAACTCCTCCTAAAGGCGAAACAGAAGCAAAAGCATACCCCCTGCCAACTCCACGGGCTGTCATTTTGATATCATCCATGAAATACACGTAAAAGACCCGCGTATCTTCGTCGCACAAAAACGAGTATAAAATTATGATAATAATATTACCTTAACTACTATATGCTCAAACCTTGATATAGGATAACATAGTAGTTAAAGAAGCCGCTAGACAAGAAGTAGGACTAAACGGACATGGGTTGAGGTTTTAAAAAACGGTACAGGGCTTGCATGACCTCTTAACACAGGTGAATGGAAGAAAAGACGACCCCAAAATTTGGGATAAAAGGCATGGTGGTTGTTGTTGTTGCTGCTGTTGTACCAACCTTTATATCAGTACAAGTTTCGGATGCTACACAAAATGGACATCCATCAAGAAGAGATTAATGTTGTGCTACCCAAAAGGCAAGTATAATATGGAAGACTATATATCATATTGTCATTTGTAGGTGCAGGGAACTCAAGGATACCAACCTGATCAAAGAGGGTCTTCTTCAAGTAGGCAGCCTGGCGTTGCAAGTTAGAGTACTCCATATCACTATATAATCAAGAAAAGGAATGGGATGGTGTTTGAGTGTATAGTGGGAACAATAGAACTAGAAGTGAAAGTTTGAGATATCCAAACCCCAACATGAGTCCTATATATAGTAGAGAGCAGAAGGGATGTTAATTAGTTTAGATAGGAAAATATCTGAACAAGAAACAGCACTCTCATTTCCTGTGCATATTACAAGAAACAGTGAGGATGTGTAAAGTTGACTCATGCTTTATTTTGTTGTTGCAGATGTTCTTGCCAGCAGAGCAGGGAGGACGAGATATCTAGTTTCACTTGGGACAATAACTTATTTCCATAACCCTGTAGATTCTCATAACCTTTCATTCCTTTCCATTTAAGGAAACGCAAATTGTGCTAAGTTGTGTTTTCATGCATACATACTGCAAGTGAGTAATTATTTTCCACATCTCCAATAGTTGACTTGTGGAGGTGAGATTCCATTGCTGGGCCCATATACAGCAATTTGAAGACGAACATAGTTGATTCAGACCATTTAATTGATCCCAAGCCTACACATTATCATAGTGACAAACCTGTCTTACAAGCTCACTAAATCGGTTGGATTATGATGCAGAAAACCGCTCCTACAAACCTTCTTTTTTCTTCCAATAAGAGATCAAAAATCCCACCTCGCTTTTCAACTATTTTGTGGAACTACAGATGGACAGTTAAATGTTAAAGTTTTTGTTCCTGTATAACAATCATCATATTGCTATAAAATTTCACTCTGGATGCAGAATAGTAAGAGGATGATACCAGCCCTAATCTTACGGGCTCCTAACAAACAAATTTGTGGTAGTAAATTTTCTTAGAATTGCAATTCCAATTAATACATTTATCATCTTCCGAACAACAATTATTTACCAGCAACACTCCAGATTTGATGATTTGATCTGCTGCTTAGTTCCCACATCAAGAGTCCAGCTATGACACAAGTTGCAACCTAGAAAGGTAAAGAGAAAGTATAATAGCTATATTTATATGACATTACAATTCGTATTTTAATTGCTTTGTATATAACAACAAACAAAAGGAAGTTTAATCTAACTTCTTATTCTTTAGCTGAACAGCTTGTTCTGCCTTTACTACTGATTCATATTTAAAATTTCTCTCAGATACACCGAGAGATTCCAACTCCTTTAACCTTTAGGCCTCGTTTGGTTCGCGGAATGGAAGGGAAAGGAAATCAATTCCTTGACATTTCCTTTCCTTTGGAAAATTATAATTGCCATTGATTTTCCTTTCCGATGTTTGGGAATGCCAAGGAATTTGGAAAGGAAAGTGAATACTTCAATGTGGGAAAGTGATTCCTTACTTGGATGGATGGAATCACTTTCCTCCCTAATTTTCCTTCCATTGGTTATCACTTTCTTTTCCTCCTCAATTCCTTTGACACCCAAACATAGGAAAGTAATCACTCCTTTTCCAACCCGAAGATTCCGCCAACCAAACGAGGCCTTATGGTAAAGATAGAAACCGTAAAAGAAGTCAAAGGATAACAAAGATGGAACAGTTTGTTCTGCCTCACTACTGATTCCTATTCAATTTTCTCTTAGATACACTGAGAGATGCCAAGTCCTATGGTAAAGATAGAAACCGTAAAAGATATCAAAGGATAACAAAGATGGAACAGTTTGTTCTGCCTCACTACTGATTCCTATTAATTTTCTCTTAGATACACTGAGAGATGCCAAGTCCTTTAACCTTTATGGTAAAGATAGAACCCGTAAAAGAAGTCAAAGGATGACAAAGATGTGTGAGTATGTCATAGTTTGCACTATCGGCCGATACCGATCCAATACAGATTGGCATGTCCCAATTCGATACGACCGATACTGATATTGACATCGGGGGTCTATTTCCCAATCAATTCGGCAAAGAAATTGATCGAAAAAGACTAAGCAACAAGGTTGTAAAAGCATAGTAAGGTTGTAATAGCATGTAAATGAAGTAAACTTATCTATCGTCGGTAAACCAATCAGCAAGGGTAACTATTATTTTTCATTCAATTTCAAAACTACTATGATACAACACATAAAATACTTATAATTATGCCTAAATGTCTAAAATATTTTCTCTAAATTTATTAATAATTATTTGTGTTGGAATATTTAGTATGTTGGATATCATATTTAGTAGATTGGAATATCCTGTAACATATTTGGTATGCCAGAATATGCCACAGGATATCCACAGTATTTTCCATCATTGTAATAATGACTGTAAGGCTATATAAAGCCAAGAAGACTATCAATAACATATCAAAAAAATTACAATATGGTATCAAAGCCAAAATTCCACAAATCCTAACCCTAGCCGCCACCAACCGACCCCCTTCCAAATCCTAACCCTAGCCGCTACCCTCCACCCTCTCTTCCCGCCCCCGCCCCTATCCCGCGCGCGCGGCCATAGAACCCCGCGGCGGCTGCTGCTGCGGTGCTGTTGCACGCACGCCGGGCGCCTCCCACTCCCAAGGCGCGCACGACTCCTACGGTTGTTGCCGACACTGAAGCATGCGACGGCACTCGTGTCACTGTTATTCAACTTGTTCGAAAAGTTGACAGTGAAGGCCTAAGTCTGATAGAAATACATGTTCAGATCTAGAAGCGGACGACGAGGACAAGCGTGATGTGATCATCGAAGAGAAGGATTGATGGAGGCAATCATTAAGAAGCTAGATCATGCAGAGGTTACGACGTTGATGAAGTTGATAAAAATGCCTGCTGGTGAGCTGCTTTGGCATGAGTACGCCAGTCACTATCTGAATGACTAAACAAATACCAGCTAACGGATCGAACCCCCACCAATAACTAAGATTGCTCGGGGTTGGACGTCGATAAAGCTGGAGCTTCCCTCCATCGATCTGAAGCTGGATGGACCATCTACCTATCTCAGTTGGTCACGACGGGTAAGGCGAACCCTCGCAGGAAAGAACCTGGAGGGGTTCCTGTCGGGCGAGAAGACGGAACCGGACGAGGGCTCAGCGGAACATGACGAGTGAAAGTCCACTCATATGGTGATCTACATCTGGCTTCTTAACTCCTTAGTCCAGTCTATTGCCGCCACAGTCGACGACATTGAGATGGTGAAAGATGTGTGGAGAAGTTGAGGCGAACATATGATGGTGTGAAAAACAACTTACAGGTCTTCTAGATCAAGAGGGAGATCGACGACACCATACATAGAGAGAGAACGGTGCAGAAGTATGCCACATAGTTGGAGCGTCTGTGGTTGGATTACAATCACACCTCCGATCGGACAAGCTGCGGGGACCCAAAATGTAAAGAGAGACAAGTATGTCTACAGGAGAGGACGATAAAATTTCTCAAAGGACTGATTGCAGCATTTGCTCAGCGGACGGCCCTACTTCTCGCCCAACCGAAGATCGCTACTCTTGAGGAGGCTATCTCAGCCATGATCCAGGAGGAGATACGCATTAGACTACAGGCGGGGACAGGTGGTCCTTCCGAAGCAAAGTCAGCACTAACGACCACCAGCTCAGGCGATACAGGGCCTAATGGAGAGGCCTGACAGCACAACCGGCAGTGTTACAACTGCGGGGAGATGGGCCACCATCGGTATGCTTGCACCAAACCACCTAAGGAGAAAAATTCAGGTGATATACGGATACAATTCGGTGGACGAGGACATTTTGGAGGACGTGACCGTGGTCGTGGGGGTCGACGAGGCGGTCGAAGAAGCTATCGGTAAACCTGCTGGTAGCAGAAGGAGATAGAGGAGCTGGCGGCACCTTTACCGAGGAGGATCAGTGTAGTGCCCCGTCCCGCAAAGTCTATCGGAGGAAATCGGAACGCCGACGGTGTTGGAACTTAGCCTTGCAACGGCTGCTCGAAGGCTCGCTCGGTCGAGACGACTCCTCGCTCAGGTGGGGTAGTTTCGGTGAACTTGCCTCATCTAGGCCTTCACATAATAATGCGCATGTTTTCAACTTGCACAAGTAGGCTAATCTAAAAGCTACGAACGCACATAGCTAAGGGAATAATCCCGTCGGGTCGGAATTTCTTAGAACATGGAAAATGTTCCTACGGTCAGCATAGAAGTCGGCTCAGCGTGCTTTCAAATGACACACGATCCTTCGATCCCGTGGCTTGGGAGAAGGAGGTTGGCTCAAGTTGCTAAGTTGCCCCGACACTCAAAGTAGCCTAAGCCCTAGGCGTCGCCTGCGTGAATGCTTGCTAAAGCATGCACGGTCCCGTCATGTTGCCCTGACACTCAAATCAGCCTAAGTCCTAGGCGTCGCCTGCGTGAATGCTTGCTAAAGCATGCACGGTCCCGTCATGTTGCCCCGACACTCAAATCAGCCTAAGTCCTAGGCGTCGCCTGCGTGAATGCTTGCTAAAGCATGCACGGTCCCGTCATGTTGCCCCGACACTCAAATCAGCCTAAGTCCTAGGCGTTGCCCGCATGAATGCTTAATAAAGCATGCACGGTCCTGTCCCGCAAGGCTTGGCATAGCCTTCGTACGTCCCGTAAGTTAAGTCGTCTCGTACGGCTTGTTGGCTTAAGTCTAGGCACCCGAAAAGTTGGTTGTCCAAGTCGACCCCGTGCCTAGCACGTTCCCTCGATGCGAAGTTCGGCGTAGCCTTTGCTCGTCGAGTCATTGTCCGAATAAGTTAGACAAGTGTTGTGCTGGGCTATCGAAGCCATTTCTAGCACTGTCCCGCTCTAGCTGCGGTTGTCAAGTCATATAGTCTCTTGAGAACAAGGCTCGTCGTGTGAAGTATATGACTTGAGCGTTAGCGTCGCCTAGAGAACCAGGTCTGTCTAAGACACGAGCTACGGTCGGTTTAGTGAAAAGTTTGCCACAAACAAAGGAAGTCAACGCGACTTGTTGTCGCTGAGATCGGTCCCGCTACTTGGGAGTCTCGCTAATTCATGATATGTCCCGCACACGAGATCGGTCCCCTGGCTTGGGAGTCTCGCTAAGTCTTGATATGTCCCGCACACGAGATCGGTCCCGCAGCTTGGGAGTCTCGTTAAGTCTTGATAGAAAGAAGGAAAAGCATGTTCATGTTAAGGAAAGACTGGTAGATCGAGTTTAGACTTGCATGGTCATTGGACAACTTGTCGACAAGGTGTAGTCTTCTCGAGTGATCACCGGGGCGCTGGGATCATTCGGCCCGGAGGAAGCGAGTGTGGCTCAAAGTAGGAAGCTGGATGACCGCATGGAAGAGTTCCATCCCACCGGGCTAGCTACCCGTGTTGGTACAGGTGGATATCCCACGAGCCAGTCCAAGATAGCTTGAAATTGTTAGTGACCCCTCATGTAGATGTGTCGGCAATAGCGACATACCGCGTGTATGCCTTTGGATTTGGGTCTAGTGCTTGAATGCAGGTCTAGTCGGTAACGCAAGGTCTGGGCCTAAGACTGGGCTGCAGCATAGGCACCGTGCTTGGCACGATAGATGGCGTCGAGATGTTCATGAAAGTGGTATTATGGTCTACAAGTCTTGTCTAAGTTAGCAAATGGGTCTAACAGGAAGGCCGCAAGGCGGTAGCATGATAAGTCTTGATAACTTGCGAGGCGCGGCCTCATCTGGAAGCACGGACAAGTCTAAGCAAGGTCTAGAGGCACGGCCTGCACGAGTCGTCCCATTGCCGTCCTTGGCACTTGAATCGTTGGCACGAGAATTGGTCTAGTGGCACTGAAGTTTAAGTAAAGGTCTTGGCACGGCCGAGATCGCGTAAGTTGCTCCTCGGCATAGCATTGTCTCGAATATGTCTAAGTTGAAAATAGAATGTGGCACGACCCTGCCGTCCCGAGTTGTAGTTCGGTCAAGTACCTAAGCGATGAGGCACTGCCCCGATCGAAACATACGTTGGCATTATAGCATGACCCCGTCGTTGCACGACCTTGTCGTTGCATCGCTAAGTATAGACCGAGACGTCTTGTTTAAAATGTATCATAAGAAAAGACTAGAAAGACAATTGAAAGGGTTTAAGCTGCACAAAGTAAATGAAACGTGTCGGTTATGTATGGGTGGACGAGAAGCTCACTCCACCAGTACAGTGGTACTGACACCCACACAGTGTTTCATGTGCAGGCACAGGTAGATGCTCGTGACGCGGAGCTCGCTTGGATGCGTCGAGGCACGGAGTTCCTTGGCGAGTCGAAGCATGCGGCCGCGTGATCTGAAGACTTATACAGGGCATAATGTATGGACATCGCCTTCCGAAGCTTCCGCTGACTCAAGCATTGTAATCAAGAGAGAGAGCAGAGAGTGACTTTGTAAATGAGAAAAAAGTGAGCATGAGAGACTTGTAATTTGGCCTTGCGCCCACAAATGTAATCTTGTGTTCAATATCAATAAAAGAGCTTCTTTTGAATGACTTGTGTTCATGTGTTCTTCTTTAAATTCTGCTGCAATGTATTCAATGTTTCTGCTTGGGACTTCTGTGCGACGACCCCGTCGCCGTCGATATAATCGGCCGTTATGGAACTGCCTTGCACGAGCGCAATCTAGGCTCGTGCGGCATCACGCCTTAGCGAGGACGATCGCTCCTACGGGAGCGAGACGTGACATAATGGTATCAGAGCACGGCTTTGCGTCCTTGGACTTCACATCGAATGTCTCAGTTTTGAAAGCTCGTCATTGTTAAAGAAGTGTGCGCTCTCTCTCGAATGTCCCTCGGCATGTCCATACAATAAGTCTAAATATTTTCAAAAGCTCGTACAAGCGTTCAATCGAACGCATCGATAGGCAACGGCCTTTGTGCCGAACGATGTTAAACATGACTTGATAAGAAAACACGTGCTAAAGTTAACATGTCGCGTGCGTGCCTAACTAGTCATGCGTTGACCCTAGCAACTGAACGTACAAACTTGAACATAGTCCGCACGAGATAGCCATGCGTACGGCCTTTTGGCTGAGTTGCGTCGCGCATCGCGCACCTCGACCCTTGGTGCAAACGAATCGCGAGCGATATTAGGTATCGTTCGGTCGGGAATGGAGATGCACTTAGAGTGTGTATCGATAGGAACGCTATCGAGTTAACGCTTAGGCGTACATGGAGGATTGACTTGGATTTTAAGAAAGAGTGCGAACGACTTAATCCGTCGATGCGACGTAAACGATTACGCTAGAGATTCGTCGAACGAATCTGAAAGATGTCTTAGCGCATGACGCGAACGTGATTGTAGGCTAGATCGGATGGCTCGAATCCGAGTGGTGTATGGATTTCCTTGGAAATCATTCGAGCAAGATTGAGGATTACGAGTATGTCGGCGAGGCGATGCGATCGCGCAAAGCCTTAGAGCGCGTCACACTTAGTTGATCGTGACTTCGAATGTCCCGAACGAGTATCTCGTTCGGACAACTTGCGAATAGGCAATGCGAGTTAGAAAGAGATATTGAAATGATTCGAAAAGATGAATGAAAACGAATAGTCTTGATCGAGGAAACTTAGAGGATCGCACGTACGATATCGGATTGATACAAATGAAATATGACTTGAGTTTTGAACGATGGTCTTGAATATCGAGGAATGGTGGAATATCAGCATCAAACGCACGACTCGAAATTGGTTGCAAAAGAAGATCGTCAGGTTACGCATATTGTCGATGGTATTGAGGCGTATCAAAGATCGATATGCAATAAATCGGGGGTACTCTGACATGGCGAATGACGATCGTGCAAATGTTATTGTTCCGATGGATGCTATACTCGGGATATTGAAATGTATCGAGGAAGAGATAAACTTGGCTCGAGGATTTCTGGTTGAACGAATGACGAACGAACTATCGAATTGAGATCTTGGCTTGGACGAAAATGAAATGCTTGGATTTACTTCGACGATAACCCCAACGTCGACATTTTTGTCTTATGCAAGCGCAACTACAGTCTCGCACATGCGTCGTGCCGATTAAGGCGATCACTCCGCGTGAGCGCTGGTATGGTGATTCATACAGCGGGGGTGATCAAACTAACATGGCGTGGCAATCTGTATGCTTCGACTTGTGGTTTGACGCGAAGGTGACTCGAGAATAGATTTGTGTGCTTGAATAATTGAACTTAAGGATTGAGTAGGTCCAATCCGCGTATCGAGAATGGGTTAGTCTAAACTCAAATAAGAGTTACGCCCCGATGAGAATGATTATTCCGCGGGTACGTTGCATGGTGATTCATGAACCACCGTGGATAATCGGACTCGCGTGAGATTGGGGCGCAGCGTATTGTCGAGCTAGACGATCTCGTGATCGAATACATGAATTGGTTAGAATGGGTGATTAAACGGATTCGAATACGCGCAAAAAATACATTGATGCGAATAGGTGATCTTGCTCGATGTTTAGAAATCTGAGTGACACGAGCTTGCGTAGAAAATTCCGTACTACCGACTTTGGTTTGACCCTAGGATTGGGATCAGTGTTGGCATTATTGTTGGGGAACTATGATTCCAATCCTGACATTGACTTAGCCTCGCAAAGATTGGCCTAGCGGTTAGGCGAAACGTCCCTGTTGCAAGTGTTAGCAATCGAAATGATTGATCTTGAGAATTGGCATGGATGGATAGCGTGAATCACGAATATAGGAAACCCTGCTCACGAGATTCGGCTGACATACATATATTTCAGGGACGCCTGGGTATGTGCACGATGCGACTCGAGTGAGAATGACAAATTCTCTATCATACGGCTTGGCTGAATGCATGTATTTTGGGGACGCCCGGAATGCGTGCACGATCCATGCTAAGTGATACGATGAGTTCAAGCAAGACTTGAAAGATGGAAGAGTGCCGAGAACTTGAAATGTTAACGGAAAGATTAATAGTCATGAGAGCGTGGCTCGGAATTGAGGAACGTGTAGGCGAAATGTGTACGATTAAGTCTTGGCCATAGAAATGATAGGATGGCTTGCCTTCAGGAAAGTCTCGAGGACGAGACTTGTTCTGAGTGGTGTATGTTGTAGTGCCCCGTCCCGCAAAGTCAATCGGAAGGAATCGGAACGCCGACGGCGTTGGAACTTAGCCTTGCAACGGCTGCTCGAAGGCTCGCTCGGTCGAGACGACTCCTCGCTCAGGTGGGGTAGTTTCGGTGAACTTGCCTCATCTAAGCCTTCACATAATAATGCGCATGTTTTCAACTTGCACAAGTAGGCTAATCTAAAAGCTACGAACGCACATAGCTAAGGGAATAATCCCGTCGGGTCGGAATTTCTTAGAACATGGAAAATGGTCCCACGGTCAGCATAGAAGTCGGCTCAGCGTGCTTTCAAATGACACACGATCCTTCGATCCCGTGGCTTGGGAGAAGGAAGTTGGCTCAAGTTGCGAAGTTGCCCCGACACTCAAAGTAGCCTAAGCCCTAGGCGTCGCCTGCGTGAATGCTTGCTAAAGCATGCACGGTCCCGTCATATTGCCCCGACACTCAAATCAGCCTAAGTCCTAGGCGTCGCCTGCGTGAATGCTTGCTAAAGCATGCACGGTCCCGTCATGTTGTCCCGACACTCAAATCAGCCTAAGTCCTAGGCGTTGCCCGCATGAATGCTTAATAAAGCATGCACGGTCCTGTCCCGCAAGGCTTGGCATAGCCTTCGTACGTCCCGTAAGTTAAGTCATCTCGTACGGCTTGTTGGCTTAAGTCTAGGCACCCGAAAAGTTGGTTGTCCAAGTCGACCCCGTGCCTAGCACATTCCCTCGATGCGAAGCTCGGCGTAGCCTTTGCTCGTCGAATCATTGTCCGAATAAGTTAGACAAGTGTTGTGCTGGACTATCGAAGCCATTTCTAGCACTGTCCCGCTCTAGCTGCGGTTATCAAGTCATATAGTCCCTTGAGAACAAGGCTCGTCGTGTGAAGTATATGACTTGAGTGTTAGCGTCACCTAGAGAACCAGGTCTGTCTAAGACACGAGCTACGGTCAGTTTAGTGAAAAGCTTGCCACGAACAAAGGAAGTCCATGCGACTTGTTGTCGCTGAGATCGGTCCCGCTACTTGGGAGTCTCGCTAATTCATGATATGTCCCGCACACGAGATCGGTCCCCTGGCTTAGGAGTCTCGCTAAGTCTTGATATGTCCCGCACACGAGATCTGTCCCACGGCTTGGGAGTCTCGTTAAGTCTTGATAGAAAGAAGGAAAAGCATGTTCATGTTAAGGAAAGACTGGTAGATCGAGTTTAGACTTGCATGGTCATTGGACAACTTGTCGACAAGGTGTAGTCTTCTCGAGTGATCACCGGGACGCTGGGATCATTCGGCCCGGGGGAAGCGAGTGTGGCTCAAAGTAGGATGCTGGATGACCGCATGGGAGAGTTCCACCCCACCGGGCTAGCTACCCGTGTTGGTACAGGTGGATATCCCACGAGCCAGTCCAAGATAGCTTGAAATTGCTAGTGACCCCTCATGTAGATGTGTCGGCAATAGCGGCACACCGCGTGTATGCCTTTGTATTTGGGTCTAGTGCTTGAATGCAGGTCTAGTCGGTAACGCAAGGTCTGGGCCTAAGACTGGGCTGCAGCATAGGCACCGTGCTTGGCACAATAGATGGCGTCGAGATGTTCATGAAAGTGATACTATGGTCCACAAGTCTTGTCTAAGTTAGCAAATGGGTCTAACAGGAAGGCCGCAAGGCGGTAGCATGATAAGTCTTGATAACTTGCGAGGCGCGGCCTCATCTGGAAGCACGGACAAGTCTAAGCAAGGTCTAGAGGCACGGCCTGCACGAGTCATCCCATTGCTGTCCTTGGCACTTGAATCGTTGGCACGAGAATTGGTCTAGTGGCGCTGAAGTTTAAGTAAAGGTCTTGGCACGGCCGAGATCGCGTAAGTTGCTCCTCGGCATAGCATTATCTCGAATATGTCTAAGTTGAAAATAAAATGTGGCACGACCCTGCCGTCCCGAGTTGTAGTTCGGTCAAGTACCTAAGCGATGAGGCACTGCCCCGATCGAAACATACGTTGGCATTATAGCATGACCCCGTCGTTGCACGACCTTGTCGTTGCATCGCTAAGTATAGACCGAGACGTCTTGTTTAAAATGCATCCTAAGAAAAGACTAGAAAGACAATTGAAAGGGTTTAAGCTGCACAAAGTAAATGAAACGTGTCGGTTATGTATGGGTGGGCGAGAAGCTCACTCCACCAGTACAGTGGTACTGACACCCACACAGTGTTTCATGTGCAGGCACAGGTAGAAGCTCGTGGCGCGGAGCTTGCTTGGATGCGTCGAGGCACGGAGTTCCTTGACGAGTCGAAGCGTGCGGCCGCGTGATCTGAAGACTTATACAGGGCATAATGTATGGACATCGCCTTCCGAAGCTTCCGCTGACTCGAGCATTGTAATCAAGAGAGAGAGCAGAGAGTGACTTTGTAAATGAGAGAAAAGTGAGCATGAGAGACTTGTAATTTGGCCTTGCGCCCACAAATGTAATCTTGTGTTCAATATCAATAAAAGAGCTTCTTTTGAATGACTTGTGTTCATGTGTTCTTCTTTAAATTCCGCTGCAATGTATTCAATGTTTCTGCTTGGGACTTCTGTGCGACGACCCCGTCGCCGCCGATGTAATCGGCCGTTATGGAACTGCCTTGCACGAGCGCAATCTAGGCTCGTGCGACATCACGCCTTAGCGAGGACGATCGCTCCTATGGAAGCGGGGCGTGACAATCAGGCACTGGTAGACATGCTGGAGGTGCTCAGGAGGATGCAGAAAACGTCTAATGATGGAGACAGGAGGAGTGCAACGGAGGAGGCATCCACCTCATTCTTTGCTGGAGGCAACGCCGCCATGTATGCCCATCCATCAGAAGGTACTGACGACTCACTTGCTCTTGCATCCATTGCTTCCCTTAAATCGTCAGATTCTCTGGGGTATCTCGGCATGTGACGAAAAATGCTAGTGAGTTCTCCTCATACACTCACCTAGCATCAGTAGACAGCATTCAGACAGCTGATAGCACTTTCCAGCCAGTGGCGGTAAGGGTACTGTTAATTGTACAGGTTCAGTAAAATTATCCAATATTTTACATGCTTCATCCTTTTCAGCCAGTCTCTTGTCCATTAGTTCTATAATCCTTCAACTTAAATGTATTGTTTCTTTTGATATCCCTAAGGTGATCTTTCAGGAGAAAGAGACGGGACGAAGACTTGGGACTGGCACTTGGCATAAGGGACTGTGGTACCTGGATCGAGAAGGACTGGACTCAGCACTAATGTCTATGGCAGAGAAGGCTGGTATGGGAGAAATGCAGATGACGGCCGAGGATACTTTGCTACTCCATCATAGAAGGTTGGGACATTCCTCCTTTGACACTTTAAGTAAATTATTTTTCGATATTTATGAAAAGTGTCAAATAAAGAGAAACTAGTATGTGATGCATGTGAGTTAGGCAAACTTATTAGGAGCTCCTATATTGGTACGGGTCATAGGAGCTCTTCTGTTTTTGAGTTAGTACACTCTGATGTTTGGGATCCATGTGCTACTAATACTATGAATGGTTATAAGTACTTTGTTTTCTTCATTGATTGTGTTTCTCGTATCACCTGGTTGTACTTGATAAAAAAATAAGAGTAATGTACCTACTTGTTTCTGAGATTTTCACAAACATGTCCAGACTCGGTATGAGACAATTGTGAAGGTACTGAGGTCTGACAATGGAACGGAGTATACAAACAGAACACTTGCAGAATACTTGTCAGCAAACGGGATACAGCATCAGACCACTTGTGCATGCATACCTGCACAAAATGGCGTAGCAGAAAGGAAGAACAGACATCTTTTGAAGGTCGCAAGAAGCATGATGATTGACATGAATGTCCCACAGAGTCTGTGGGGACATGTAGTGTTGACAACAGCTCAACTAATCAACAGATTGTCTTCGAAGGTCCTGGAATGGAAGTCTCTATGTAAAATATTGCAAGGCAATAATAGTGAGATACTTCCACTGAAGGTGTTTGGGTACGTATGCTTTGTGAAGGACAACAGACCGTCAGTTGGAAAGCTTGATCCTAGAGCAGTCAAGTGCATCTTTGTGGACTACTCGGCGACTCAGAAGGGATATGTGTGCTAGAGTCCACTGGAAAAGAAGAAGTTTGTAAGTATGGATGTCTACTTCGGAGAACATGAACCATACTACCGTCAGGAGGGAACTTCAAATCACACGCCTAATACTGCTAGTATGAGACGAGAGGGGGAGAAGGAGAGCTCAGTAGTAACTGATTTAGAATTTTGGCATGGAGGCATGGTCGAAGAAGAACAGGGGAAGGAGATGAGAGGTGTTAGGCCTACGGCTCAGGAGAAGTTACTTACCTACAGCAGGAGAGAGAAGCAAACTGCATGATCAGTACTTACAATGCCATTGCCAAGTCCCTTACCTGCGTCCGTCTCGACTCCTGAGACACCTACACTACCACCACCCCCTTCAGGTGATATCATTCTCCCTACTCCTTCCACACTATTATCAGTAGGAAGGACCACTCACAGTAATGCGAAAAATCCTCCTGAAAGATATGGTTGGGACCTTGCTCAGTTTGTTTCTTATGACCATATCTCTTCTTCTTATAGAGCATTTATTGTTTCTTTGGATAGTATTAATGTACCTAATAATTGGCATGTTGCCAAGAATGATCCAAAGTGGAAAGCAGCAATGCTCGAGGAGTTGGGAGCTCTGGAGAAGAACCACACTTGGGAGCTAGTACGGCTGTAAGAAGGAAAGAGCGCAGTCGGATGCAAGTTGGTCTTTACTATGAAGCAGAACCCAGATGGACAGGTTGAGCGCTACAAAGCTCAACTGGTGACAAAAGGATACAGTCAGACGTACGACATCGACTATGACGAGACCTTTGCACTAGTCGCAAATATGAGTACTGTCAGGACCTTGATTTCTTTGGCAGCGAATGGTGGATGGAAGCTACACCAACTGGATGTGAAGAATGCATTTTTATAGGGATCTGGTGGAGGAGGTATACATGGAGATACCACCAGGATTCGGTATCAACCAGACAGTGAACAAGATCTGCAGGTTGAAGAAGTCCCTCTATGGACTAAAACAATCTCCTCGGACATGGTTTGACAGTTTCAGGAGGACGATGATAGGGATGGAATATCAGCAGATCAATGCTGATCATACTGTATTCTTCAGACGGAGTGGAGGCCACATCACCATGCTTGCGGTGTATGTGGACGACATGATTATCACAGGAGATGATGAGCAGGAGATCGCCCGACTCAAAGGAAAGCTTGACAGAGAATTTGAGGTGAAGAAACTTGGTCTTCTTCGCTACTTCCTTGGGATAGAGATCGCTCAGGACGGAGAGAGAATTGTTCTTTCTCAGAGGAAGTATGCGCTGGACATTCTTACAGAGACAGGGATGTTGGGTGTAAACCTGCAGCAACGCCAATAGACCAAAGGTTCAAGTTGAAGGCCGAGGTTGGAGACCTAGTTGATCGAGATAGATACCAGAGACTGGTGGACAAGTTGATCTATCTGCTTTGCAGTGAGTGTGGTGAGCCGCTACATGCATGACCCACGGAAGGGTCGTATTGATGCAGTGTACCAGATTCTGAGGTACTTGAAGGGTGCCTCCGGAAAGGGGCTGATATTCAAGAAGAACAATCACATGAGCATTGAAGGCTGTTGTGATTCTGACTGGGCTAGCTGTGCCGATGACAGAAGGTTTACCTCAGGATATTGCATATTCGTAGGAGGCAACATAGTCTCCTGGAGGAGTAAGAAGCAGTCTGTGGTAGCCAAATCGACAGCGTAAGCAGAGTACAGAGCTATGGTCCTGGGAGTTGCAGAACTGCTATAATTGAAGAATATGCTGGTAGAACTGAAGCTGGATCAAGGAACCAAGATAAAATTGTGGTATGACAACCAATCAGCTATTAGTATCGCCAACAATCCAGTACAACATAATAGGACCAAACACATCAAGATTGATAGGTTCTTTATCAAAGAGAAGCTGGATAGAGGATTGGTGGAGCTTGGCCATGTTCCGACCAGGAATCAGGTAGCAGACGGACTAACCAAGGGGCTTTCCTCTGTGAGTTTGATTAGAGGATGTGACAAGATGGGCTTAGTGAATATTTTTCGCCCATCTTGAGGGGGAGTGTTGGAATATTTAGTATGTTGGATATCATATTTAGTAGATTGGAAAATCATGTGACATATTTGGTATGCTAGAATATGTCACAGGATATCTACAGTATATTCCACCATTGTAATAATGACTGTAAGGCTATATAAAGCCAAGAAGACTATCAATAACATATCAAGAAATTACAACAATTTGTTTTTCGATAGCAAAAAATCGGATACTCCGATTTGAAACCGCCGATACTGATACTATGAACCTTGGAGTATACCATTCATATACACAAATGTTGATTGTCTGCTAATTCTCCTTAGTTCGCCCTTTATGGAAAATTCCTATATACAGATCCATACTTTCGATTTTGTTGAGATCAACACTTGAGGGACAAGCATAAAGGTCATGGCAAGACATGGTCATCAATAAAGAAATTCCAGCCAGATGATCTCCAATCCATTTCTTGTAAGCATATTCCTCTTAACTAGTAATTAATTATACACACAAGTCCGTGAATAAGGCCGCAAGGATTTTGACTTACATCTCATGAATAAAAAAATATCAGAATTAATTAGGTAACATGAATTAGGAATACAAGGAGAGAGAGTCCACTTTCAGCTGCACTATGGGCCAAACCATGTCTAGTATTCATCCAGAAAAGATTAGCTGAACAGAGGTGGAATTTTCTCCAAATAATTCATCTCATGTTGAGGCTAATTGTTGATTGATAGTACAGTATCCTACTAATAATTATCGTAAGGCTTGTCAGAATCTAATGTTAACTCCCCAGTCTCTCAGCTGCATTTCACGAACACAAATCAAACAACTCAGAGAATTATTCCGCTTAGCATGTTGAACGTTGACCATTAAAGATACGGTTTCCCTGATTTAGCGAGTAATAAAGGCAGTCTAATCTATGAATCATTTTGCACACTCTAATGATAAAATTCCCTACCATTGCAACACTCAAGAAATGTGACAACACATAATCTGATCATGTTTCATGACTTTTTCTATTTAATTTACCTTCAAATCAATTCCAAACGGGATATAGTTACTTTAAGTGACCACTACTCTCTTACAATGAACTAGCAACTCTTCGATCACACTTGGGAAGATCATGGTTCTGTTCCACAGTCATCTACAAGATCTGGCAACATTCCTGAGACATGAACACCATTTTCATTACATTTGTAGTGTCGATCAGATCTCAAATATCTCAGCATCCAAGGTTCACAAGCCATACCGATCAAACGATTGTGTGACTCGAAAAAACTCTGGGGATTCCTTCAAATAATAGAAGATATTCCAAGTGATGACTATTCCTTCTCATCAACAGAGGCAGAGTCTATCCAATCCTGTTGAAACCTAATCAACTCCTGTCATTCGTGTCAAGGCAATGCAAGCAGGCATCAGAAAATGGCCATCAATCAGTTTGGCGCTAATGGTATGCCCCACCAGCATAAAGTATATTATGTAGAAACGCACTTAGGCTGCATAGTAATGTTAAGTATCCTTTGATTTAAGTTGTCCTCCTACTTAGGACAAGATGGATCCTGAGCACTTCTTCCGATAGCCCAAGTAGCAACTCAGTTATCTGGACACCATGTTCCATTGTAGCTTCTTCCCAAGTGCATCATGGGCATTTCATTCCCCCCCAAGAGAATTGCAAACACACCTCTTCATAACCTGGGAAGGGAATAAGTACCTCACCCAATCATCAGCAAACACAAAAGGCATTAAAAAGGAAAGGCAAAACACCAACTAAATTTTGGCCCGTTTCAACTGCCATCCTTTCTATAAGGCAAGTGCTGCAAGGGTTCATGAAAATGAAAGGAGAAAAATAATAAGGAAATGGAGATAAAAGGATAGGCATAGTAGATGCTTCCTTTATTCCTTAGCCATAGCAGAGTAGGATGAAGAAAACGATTTCGAGTACCCACAGCATGGCTTTCTTTCTAACGTTACTTTGGTCCCATTCGCACCTATGCTAAAAGGAGCAATAATTAGTGGGATACATTGCATGATTGGTCCGACTATAGTGATTCTTGTCCCCCCATCCCCCAAAACCCCACACAGACACACACACCCCACCCCAATTATATGATAAGGAATCCAACCTGGATGACAGACCCCACAGCTAAATTTTGGGGAGAAACAGAAAGCGAAAAAGGAAAATTCTCAGGGGAAAGGGTGCAGTCATTACCATGAAAATGAGTGCAGATTCCCAATCATAGCCATCCAATTAATTGAAGCTAAAGTACAAGTCAGCAGTTCGCATCGGCCAGGTCATTATAAAAGTAACACTTAGCACAATCCTCATGGATCGAATTTTTTACTCTGCATAGAAGATTAGTAGTGCCAAAAAAAGGGTACCCAAAAGAGTTTCAACAAGAAACAAGCAAACTGCTAAAATGTTGCATGCAACACTCCAACAATTATGGTGTGCGTGTGTGTGTGTGTGTGTTGGGGGGTTCGTTCCTTGCAATAGTAGATGATATAACTTCTCTGAAGAATGCTTCAAGTACAAAGCATGAAGTTTTTGTTTTAGAGGAAAAACACACAATAATCTGTTATTCTATAGTATCAGATTTGCAATATCGGTCATATATATTTATCCAAACTAATGGTCTATGTTAGTCAACCTGTTGATCCATTCGGATAAACACAAAAGAATTGCACCTTTCCCCATTGGAAAGAATATCTAATAATATGTGTTTTGGGTAGCAGACTTTGTGCTAATTCTATGATGGGTTATATACTCATGCTTTCATCCATAACACGAAGCCATAGTAGAGGTACCTAATAAAGGCTTTAATTAATGGATATGGACTAGTTCTCAAGTTATTATGATAACTGGAGTACTTTACCAGTGTATTCCAATAGTAACATGTGCAATAGCATAACATCAAGCCCATGGATGGAAGACCAGTTCAGACATGTTTGGTCCTATTCGAGTTTGAGTCCAATTGAATAGGGATTGATTTAAATATTGGGTTTTGTTAGACTACTGGTTTGGTTTATTTTGACTTTGTTTGGTTTATTTTACTAGGATTAGGATTTGTAATCTTTTGACGAATTGCGCCTTTCCACATTGGGAAGAACATCTCATAATATGTACGTTCAGGAAGCAGCCTATGTGCTAATTCTATGATGGGTTATATACTCATGCTTTCATCCACAACACAAAACCATATGAAGGTACCTAATAAAGGCTTTATATTAATGGATATGGACTAGTTCTCAAGCTATTATGAAATTTATTGGGAACTTGGCTTCAACAATAATGAATTTAATTCATTTAGGGAATAGAAAGTAAAATATATGAACGCGCAACAACCCTTCATACAGTTTTCTCTACTAAAGTAATTATAAGCGACCAATATAGAATAATATAGATATTGTTGTAATAAATCATATCGAACTCCACTCAGATAGTTCCTACTATGAATTAATTTCAGATAATTAATGAATCCAGTTATTCCTGCCTGCTGCCAAACAGTTGTCTGCCGTCTTGTTTTATGGATCTGATACCAAGATTGAGAAGTCTGGTTCCTAGCTTGACAAAGAAAGGATCGATTGACAGACTTTTGGTTCCGAGATGAACAAAGAAAGGACAGGCTTTTGATTCCGATATTAACAAAATACCTCAAAGAAACTTCTAGACCACTATATAAAAAAGGAGACGAATGTTGTAGGAAAAGAGTTCTTTATTCCGATCTTCATTAACTTTGCACAACACCTTTGAGCTTTATATAGCTCAAGAGAACACTGTCTACGTGCCAGTGCATGGATTCTTAAATGGGGAAAAGCTTTTTTGCCCGCTGGCGGGCCAGCCCGTCCGCCTGCATGGCACTTCCCCATTGCCCTCCCCCCCCCGGTTAGCATGGGGCCCACGCCATTGACCTGCCAATGGGAGGGTGCCACGTGGCGGGCGAGCTGGCCCGCCCGCGGGCAAAATAGCAGGGTTCTTCTTAATGACACATAAACACCACTAGATCCACTACAAGATGAATTACACACTCAACTAATAAAACCTGTTTGGACACATGCACAATGTTTCATTTATAATCTAAAGAGGAGTTCGGTTTGCGGCTACAGGTTTCTAGGCTTACCTGGCTTCTTTGGCTACAGCTGTCTGTTGTCTTGTTTTACGGCCCACCACACTTTAAAGAAACTTACTTTAAAGAAGTTCCACGGGAGGAAAGGTCTAGCTAAGGAAAGAACTTGAACCATAATGTCAAGTTTCTAAGACTTTCAAACAAACCAAAAACCAGTTAAGAAATCTGCTATCGGAAAAGCCCATTGTGACAAAATACTGGGATATCTAGAGAGAATGGTACGAGCCGTAAATTTTCTTTTTCTTTTTGCTTTCTAATACGGCATGCATTTTTAGGGCCGTTAAATGTTATCAATTACGACATGCATTAATACAAGCCGTAACATATAAGGTTCTCACGTCATTTTACGGCCCGCTCTAGGCTATAAAATAAATGGACTTTTACAGCTTACAAATTCACTCCATAAATCACTTCCTGCCTATAGTTTAGTTTTGTAACAAAAAAAAAAAAAAAAAAAAAAAAAAAATTGCCACCAAACCAAAAACCGCGAAACAGAAAAAATTCCCTCCCCAATTTCTATCCACCAAACCCAAAAACAAAAACATAAGGTTTCAGTCAACAAAACATGAGGGCTTGAGACACGGCTAAACCTAAGAACCCTATTCTATTCACAAAGAAACCTGGCGACTTCATATTCTCCGCAGTGGACGATCGCAAGCGACCGCTTCCTTCTCAAGTAAGGTAAGATTCTGATGAGTCTTCGTCGGTGAAGATCGTCTTTCTCGACGAGTCTTCATCGACGAAGATCATTTTAATCTCATGTATTCCTTCTCCGGGAAGATCATCCTTCTCTGGGAAGATCATCCTTCTCGATGAGTCTTCCTCGATGAGCTCTGGTTCGATCGTAAACCATCATTGATTTTATTGATTCGAACTTGACTGGTAGGTATTCGATCCAATTCCTCAAAGGAGCCACCAGCTCCGGTCAGGCGAACCGTGACGCTACAAGCATCTCCTTGGCTCGAGGTATTCTCAAAATGTTATGGTTCGGTTAATTGGACCAGTGCATTCTATCGAATTCCTCTGATCTTTGTTATATCTTTTCAGGACAAATTTTGTGCAATTAGGGCGACATAGAGACCATGTGACTCGCTACGTAAGGGCCATTGTCTATGTTTCGATTCCTTTTTCTACTTGCTGGTACGATATTGTCTATGTTTGTTAATTGTTGGAATTTCGTAGAGGCATCCCGTATGATTTCTTTTTCTATTTGCTACGAAACCTTGTTGTCTATGTTTCGATTGTGATTTTTCCTGTATTCTTTGATTTTCAATGATTGTTTTCATGGACCATGTTCTTTGTATTAAAGGGTTTTATTGTGCTTCTTTGTATTAAATGGTTTTCATTGACTGTTTGCTTTGGAAACAAATCTTCTAATTACGATTGTCTGCTGTTCACATGCTACGAGTCTATTTTTACAAAAAAAATTGAGAAATATTTGTAAACAGAGAAAGACTCAACTCAAACCAGCATTCAATCTATTTTATTATTGCCTGCTATCAATCCCGGATCACCTATGGGAAAAAAATCAAACAAAAAAGAAGCATTTATATTTAGAAGAATACTTGTCTGCTGTTCACATGCTTAACCATAAAAGAAAAATAAATGACAGTATAAAAAGAAGTAACTGCAACATGAACCTTATGTAATTGAAGAAGAGATGAAAATAGAGTAAAAAGAAAATTAACAATAATAGGAGGAATGAAAGCAAAATATTATAGATAGATACATACCTCGTCGGCCTAAGGAGGATGATAGAGTTGATGACTAAGAAGGGTCAATGGAAGGCTACATTGCTATGACAAAAAATAATACAGCATTGATTTTTCATGTTCAAATGTATTTTCGAGTGTTTCTTTCCTGTATGTCTGATGCCTATTCGACATGGATACTATGTCTATGTGATGTGACATTTATTTTGTAGTATATGTGCTTCCTAGATGTAAGACACTGGTAGATTGTGGCATGAAACAATCTATGTTATGAATGCTTTCCTTCATTTAAAAGTTTGGGCAGTAGAATAATGAATAGGTGAATACCACATCGGGGTGGAAGAAACCACATTGAATAAGTTTCTTCCAAGTCATCAAATTCTAATTTAGTATAAAAGGTAGACCCTAGCATTTCCTAACTTATACCCCTTTATACTCGCCAAAAGTGTACTGAATATAAAGAGGGGAAGCACCTAAGCATGCTGCTTTAATTCTGTCTAGGCCCTCTTGGATACCTACATGGTCTGTTTTTGATTAGTCTGTTTCCAGGTGTTGAATTTTTAATGTCAATTTGTTCCTGCTTCCTATGCAGTCAATATATATTCCATATGACTAAATGAACTACATTCCCTTTAAGAGTAGGTAATTGTGTGGGTTTGTTCATTGTCCGCTTTTGTTCCCTCATTCTGAAAGTTATGCCCTAGAAGATTGCTTAGGCATCTGGTGAGCACCTATGTTACTGAATATGTTAGCAAGTCTGACACAGCAAATTGATCGGGAGCAAACCTGTCAACTATATATTAGCTTCAAGTCTTCAATAAATGTGTGATATTGATATAAATAGCTACAGTCTTGGACCCTTATCACATGCAATATTTTAACTTCTTATCACATTTATATATATAACCTTTCATTAAAGTTGAATACTAGACATTAATTGACTTGTATAATATATAAATGTGAATTTTGTTATCTTATAAAACAAGAGCACATTCTAGTACTGAAGATTGTTCAACTACATGTGTATTTCAGTAAAGGTATTTGCCTATTGTATATAGAAATTGCAGTGTTCTAATAATCATCTCTGCAGGTTACTGAGGCTCTTGCACAAGCTGGTCTTGAGTCTTCAAATCTTATTGTTGGTACTGACTTCACAAAGAGCAACGAATGGGCAGGTTATAATCTGAAGTTCTATATGCTAAATATTTCTCACATTTATTGCATATAAAGATGAAATTATCTCAAAAAGTAAAAAAAAAAAAAAAGCTGAATTTTTTGGATTTGCAGGTAAATATTCATTCAACCGTCGCAGCTTGCACCATATAAGTGATGTTCAAAATCCATATGAACAAGCAATCTCCATCATTGGAAGAATACTGTCAGCATTTGATGAGGATAACTTGATCCCATGTTTTGGATTTGGAGATTGTAATTTCGTATTTTTAGGGTTCTCTAGCAAAAATATTATTCATATGTATTTTACCTAAATGTGATGTGAATTTTGTTTAACAGCATCAACACTTGACCAAGATGTTTTTAGCTTCTACCCGGATGAGAGACCCTGTAATGGTTTTTCGGAGGCTCTATCACGATACAGGGAAATTGTCCCAGATTTGCGGTTGTCTGGTAGCTTGTCTTCTTCACCTTTTTATTTTCTTTTATAGCACTCTAGTGCTTCATTGACATCTGGTCATATTTAACGGTTCCTCAATATTTTTTTCCCCTTAGGTCCAACATCCTTTGCTCCAATTATTGAAATGGCTATGACCATAGTGGCACAAAGTGGGGGACAGTACCATGTCTTAGTGATCATTGCTGATGGGCAGGTATTCTTCTAAATATAAATGCTTATTTTTTGTTTGATTTTTTCCATTGGTGATCCGGGATTGAGGTATTATATAGTTTCGAGTTCATTTCAAAAATAATTTACGAAACTTTAAAATAATCTGCATGTTTCATCAATTTCCAGTAACCTGCATATTGTTTGTCTCGTCAACACATGCGTCTGATTTGATTAACCATTAAACTGAATTTAGTTATAGTTTAATCACAGCATATTCAATAATTTGGTCATTTGCATATTGTTTGATGTGTGTCTCCTTTTAGAGAGCATGTTATTATATGCTTTACTTTCTGAGAAGGATTCAGCCAAACCAAAAATTTGGGATAAAGTCTTGTTGTTGTTCTTATTCCTGAGAAGGACATGGATATAAAATGGCATATACCGAGCTGGAATATGTTTTACCTGCTTCTTTCAGTTTGAATTGCATTGTATCTTTGTCTTTGTGCAATATTTGTATCCTTCATGTATGTTCATGTTGGCATTTTGGTTATGTACTTTCATGTTCTCCTTTGACAGTTATGATATTCCTTTTCTGTGCTAAAAACCATTTCTTTTAGGATTTGCTAGGAGAATTATACAAAATTGGAAATAGAATAATAGGATTGTTGGATTAGGATCCAGAATTGATGGATTATCATTCAATTCAAATTCTTACACATCTACTTTTGGGTATGATGGAGATAAATACTTACCTGCCAAACATGCTATGAAATATGCACCAATCTAAGGTCCATTCAAGAGTTTTTGGTAGTATCAGATGATTTCTTCTTCCATTCAAGAGTTTTCGGTAGTATCAGACCCTTGACTACACGACGTCTATAGTTGTATAACCTTCTCTAGAAAAAAGGGAGCTGCCACAACAAGGCAATGGGAGTTTAAAAAGTACAACCACAATGAATACCTAATCCACAACCAATTTCCATCTACAAAATACTGGCACTCATTATCTTAAATTCCTACCCCTCAACCTATTGTGTACCTCTTTGAAGGTTCAGAATCTTCAAATTGGTTGATTCATCTCCAAGTAAGAAATAAACTTTTATAGTTGTTTCGACTTCATTGTCAAAAGGATTTGTAAATTGGTCGCAACAATATACTCTACGAGTACCATCAAACATTATAATTCTACTTGAGCAAACTGGAATGAGTTCACATTTATTTCTATATATCTTTGGAAGTGAGATGATTCCACAAACTAACAACTAACAAGGCTTCTCATTAGTACAACTATCTCGAGGGTACTTTGTATTACAAGATTTATCAGTCTCTAAAAGTATTCTAGTAGAGATGAAGCATATGGTCCCATAAAAGCAATCTCTAGTCACAACTAAAACTAGAAAAGGGAATAAGAACTAGATACAATAGGTATTTTTCTTTTTGGTAATTACATGTAACTGTTTTCCTATTTAGGATCAAAATAAGATGACCAATGAGAAGAACAACGAGAACACTAAAGAGGAGGAGGAGAACAATGAGGGCAGTGATGATGAGAACACTAAAGAGGAGGAGAACAACAGTGGCGACGAGAATGATTTTGAAGTAAAGGTCATTTCAAAATCTCCATCTACTCCACAGGTAATACACTACCAAAATAAGTCATATTGGCGACGAATTTAGCGACGCAAGTCATATACGTCGGTAATATTTGTGAATTTAGCGACGTTATATAAAAACGTCGCTGATCGTCACCATCAGCGACGTTTACCGACCGTTAGCGACACACATTATGCTTTGGAAAGCTGATGTCGCGGTCTAGTCGCAGAACGTCGCTGTTTTCTTTAATTCAGCGACGATTTGCGACTCCACATTAGGGACGTCGCCAGGTTTTTATTGAATAGCGATGTTTAGCGACGTCCTTTGTGGACGTCGCTAAAATATTTCATATAGGGTTCCACCCGATCGATCTTTTTTTTTCTTTCACCAAAAAGTTTCAATCTCCCGCTCCCCAAATTTCTCTGCCCCTTTCTCTCTCCTCTCTCCTCTCCGGGGACCCCCTCCCTCCGGCGAACCCTCCCTCCGGCTACCCCCTCCCCGCGGTTTCCCCCCTTCCCTGCAGCGACCCCCTTCCCTCCGGCGTCCCCCTCCACCGTTGATTCCCCTCGTCGACGCCAACCCGACTCCACCGCTGCTCCAGCCCCGACGATCCCGACGCGACTCCGACCAAGGCTGGTAAACCATAACCCTAACTCCTTCATTCTCTATCTCGAGTCAAGTTAAGTTTCTCCTGATCTTGCAAATTAGCATGCAAACATATGAGATTTTGCTGTGACGTAATTGATGAAGTCACGATATAATGCATACATAATTTTTTTGGTTTCTCATCCCCGAACCTTCAAGCCTTGGTCAGTGGCTTCGTCTGAGAATTCGAAGGAGGCTTTGAGATGTTTTCGTGACCCCGACAAAAAAGAGAGAGAAGGCCAGTAGAGCATTTGGAAAGATCCATTAATTTTACGAGTTGGAGAGAAATTCTCCTTTTAAGCAACAATGATCTATTGCTGCAACTTCTGCAAAGTTGTACTCTCTTTATAACCTGCAAACATTTGTTCCTTTCCTAAAATTGTAGCCAGTAAGAAGGAAATCATAAACATTAGATGATTTTTTTTTATCGCGGTTCTCAATCTCAAGTAGCTATCAAGACCTGAGCATTCTTCTTCGAATGACTGTGTGTGCTATTTATAAGTTTGTTGGACTTACCTCCATCTATTTTCCCTATTACATCAATCACCTGAAGATCGATTGAAGTAGAGCTTCTCCTCACATTGTGTTACATTTTCTCAATCTCAAAGTAGCTATCAAGGCCTCGTTTGGTTCGCGGAAAGGTAAGCTTTGTGAAATTAGAATTTCAATCCATTTCCATTCCTATGTTTGGAAAAACAACAGATATTTGGAGAGAGAGTGAATCTTAGAGGGGAAAAATGAATCCATCACTTTCCTTTCCACAGCTCTAATTCTGCGAACCAAACATGGCATTTCCCTAAGATCTCATTTAACGAATTAAATCATTAGGCCATGTTTTCTCCCCACAAGCCCATGGGAACATGTTATGTTGCAAGAGAACCTTCTAAATAACCCCTTTCCGAATGTCAAAATTTATTTGGTTTCAACCCTTAAGGGTATGCCTCCGAGTTTACAATTCCATTTATCGGACTATCGCTATCGGTATCGATCGAACTATCGGTGTCGGACTATCGCTATCGGTATCGGACTATCGCTATCAGTATCGACCGTATATACTTAGTATCGGGCGTAGCGGATTAGTATCGATCAGTATATAGGTTTGTGTTAAGATCAAGGTTCAAAGTATCGGTATCGGAATAGTAGGCCGAATAGGAGGCCGAGATAGTCGAATGAGAAGAAGGAAAGAAGGGAGGAGCAGATGGGTCCAGAGCCATGGTGGAGGAGGAGAAGTAACATGAGAGCAGTTTCCGCCGTAACATCTCCTGTGGCTCTGCTGGCAACTGAAGTCCAGATGCTACAAAGGACGATCCTTCGCTGAAATCGACTACAACACCCATCAGTTCAAGTTCATTCCTATATGAGTAGATTCCAATGCCATAGAAGCCATCAGTTTGTTGACCTTCCTCTATGGCATTGGAATATACTCATATAGGAATGAACTTGAACTGATGGGTGTTGTAGTCGATTTCAGCGAAGGATCGTCCTTTGTAGCATCTGGACTTCAGTTGCCAGCAGAGCCACAGGAGATGTTACGGCGGAAACTGCTCTCATGTTACTTCTCCTCCTCCACCATGGCTCTGGACCCATCTGCTCCTCCCTTCTTCCCTTCTTCTCATTCGACTATCTCGGCCTCCTATTCGGCCTACTATTCCGATATGCGTTTGATACGGTCTATCTAACCTATATACTGATACTAATCTGATACTCTCTGATATTAAGTACATCCGGCTTACTAGCTAGCGGATCCACCAGTTACATGATTATATACTAATTATGTTTAGTTTGTCTTACGATACAGATTTTCACTTGCATGTATAAAGTATGCATGTATAATAGTAGGTAATGATATGCAAAACTGAAAAGATAAATACAATGCATGAATGAATGGATGAAAAGATAAATGCAATCCATCGGAAAAGCTTTGACACTTGCATATCATTCACTACCTTGATGTATCTATCTTACAGAATTATGGAGCTGAATTACTATCTGCGGAATCGTACTTGGATGTACAACCGTCATCCTGATGACATGTGCGGTGTGCGGGATGAATTCATAGAGGGTGTACACCAGTTCCTGCAGTTTGCCAAGGCGTTCCCTCAGTACATGGACGGTACCAAAATTAAGTGTCCGTGTGTGAGATGTCGCAACTTGAAATATCATCCAGAAGTGGATGTCACGTATCATTTGTACTCGAAGGGTTTCACGCCGAATTACTATCAGTGGAGCGAGCACGGAGAACTTGTGTCTTTAGCATCGGAGTACGAGCCTTATGTGGATGTCCACAACAACGCTCCTTACGACGATGGGTTGGTGAACATGGTTTTTGACGCGGCCGGGCCTAGTTTCGATCCGGATGATCATGATGCACCTGAGGAGGCACCGAACCCCGATGCTGCACAGTTCATGGAGTTGCTGGAGAATGCAAGGACTCCATTATATCCTGGTTGTGAGGATCATTCACCGTTGGAGGTGGTTACAAGATTGTTGAGCATCAAGTCCGATTTTAACATGTCGCAAGATTGCTACAACCGTATTATGGAGTTGCTTATAGAAATATTGCCTGAGGGTGCGAAGTTGCCTAAAGACTTCTACCGGTCTAAGAGGATGGTTAGATCGCTCTGGATGGGATATGAAAAAATCGATGCCTGTCGCAACGGGTGCATGTTGTACTACAAAGACGACAAGGATGAAGACGTCTGCAGATTTTGTGGTGTCGATCGCTACAAGGCCTGTGGTAGAGGAAAGTCTGTCGGTGCCAGGAAGCCTACCTCTTCGATGCACTACTTGCCGTTGACGCCGCGTTTGCAGCGGTTGTTTATGGTGAAGGAAACTGCAGAAAACATGAGTTGGCATAAGCGGGAACATACCGAAGGAGTGTTGGATCACCCATCTGATAGAGAAGCATGGAAGCACTTTGATCGAGAGTATCCAGATTTTGCTTCTGATCCGCGTAATGTTAGATTGGGTCTCTGCTCTGACGGTTTTACCCCATTCGGACTTTCGGGATCCCAGTATTCGTGTTGGCCTGTGATCGTCACCCCGTATAATCTACCGCCTTGGATGTGCATGAAGAATCCATATATGTTCCTCACCGTTATTATCCCAGGTCCGAACAATCCGAAAAGGAACATCGATGTTTATTTACAGCCATTGATTGATGAGTTGAATCAGCTGTGGGAAGTAGGTTCCAACACGTACGATGTATCTAGAAAACAAAATTTCCAGATGCGGGCAGCACTTATGTGGACCATCAACGACTTTCCGGCCTATGGAATGTTATCTGGATGGAGCACACATGGTCGTCTTTCATGTCCGTGTTGCATGGACGACACTAAGGCTTTCCGTTTGAAACACGGAGGCAAACCGTGCTTCTTCGATTGTCATCGACAATTCCTGCCGAAGGATCATCCGTACCGGAGGAACAAGAATGCTTTTCGTGCTGGCGTTGTGGAGAAGGGTGATCCACCGACAAGGTGGTGCGGAGCCACGATATGGGAGGAGGTTAGAGATTTACCAAGTGCTATTGAGCAGCCTGCTACGGGCTACAAGTGTGACGGATTTGGTCGCACTCATAACTGGACGAAGAGGAGTATATTCTGGGATCTGCCATACTGGAGCACCAATCTGATTAGACATAACCTTGATGTCATGCATATTGAGAAGAATGTGTTTGACAACATAATTAATACTGTAATGGACGTAAAGGGGAAGACGAAAGACAATCCTAAGGCTAGATTGGACTTGAAAGAAATATGTAGACGTCCTGCATTGCATTTGATAGAGGACGGGAATGGGAAGTTGAAGCAGCCTAAGGCAATTTTCTCACTGGAGAAGGAGGATAAAGTGAGGCTTTGTAGGTGGATTCAAGGTCTGAAATTTCCAGATGGGTATGTTTCAAACTTGAGAAGATGCGTCGACCTCAAGGAGAACAAACTGACAGGTATGAAGAGCCATGATTGTCACGTATTCATGGAGCGGTTAATTCCGATTGCATTTCGGGAATTCTTACCGCAGGCAGTTTGGGATCCATTGACGGAGCTTAGCATATTCTTCAGGGACCTTTGTTCTAAGAAATTGCTCGTTGATCGTCTAGAAAAGCAAGAGAAGGACATTGCGGTAACACTGTGCAAGCTAGAGAGGGTGTTTCCTCCTGGATTCTTCGACTCTATGGAGCATTTGCCGATTCATCTTTCCTACGAGGCACGTGTTGGTGGACCCGTCGAATATCGATGGATGTACCCATTCGAGCCCATTCGAGCGACATTTGAATCACCTAAAAAGAAAGGTAAAAAATAAGGCTCGGGTCGAGGGTTCTATTTGTGAAGCCTATATTCTCGAGGAGATTACAAATTTCTGCTATGTCTTTCTCTTTTAGAAATATTATTTTAATGCAAATCCGATAAATTATTACTAAGATAATATATTTAATTACAGGTAAGGAAGGTCGGTAACGCCGACATGGTGACCGTCTTCCTGGCCACCCATCGGAAGGACGGAGTCCTTATTGACGAGAGGGCCGAGCAGACCTATGTAAGTATTACAATACGTTATCTTAATTTAATACTTCGTGTCCATTTTAATATAACTTAGTAAATATGATGCAAATAAATATTCATGAAGTTAGTAAAAATAAGTACATTAATTAGAAATTAGAAATCATAGAGTACTATCCATACTTTCTAGGCCGAGTATACGAGGCTGCGGGAACGGGCGGCTGCTAGTGCACCTGATGCAGGAGAGGCCGGTATTTCCTCGCAGCCCACTCAAGCTCCGTCGGCGGACGAGCTGTGGATGACCGCCGCTGGTGGCCTCCGTAGGGGTACGTACTACGGTACGGGATCCTATGGCGCCCTAGTTGCGACCCAGTCCTCTAGGACATCTCCTGCTAGTGTGCATGGTCCACAGCCGTCCCAGGAGTCTGCCCGAGTCCACCAGATGATGGAGTCTCTCCGTGACGACCTGCTACGACGGATCGAGCAGCAGTCTCAGCATCCTACGGACGATCCTGCGCTGCTAGCACGATTGGATGCGCTCGACCGCGGCATTATAGACCTCAGGGAGACGACTGAGAGGACAGAGCGCGCCGTTGGAGGGTTAGAGCGCACGGTGACGGAGTTGCAGACAGGACAGGTGACCATGGCCGAGACGGTGAGATTGGCGCAGGATTCGATGGTCCAGAGCAGTGGTAGAATGTTATCTATCATGGATTCATACAATCAGCGACTTACAGCGTTGGAGCATGCTGGTACTCTGGGTGCGCCTTCATCGTCGTCGACTCCGCCGCCTCCACCGCCTTCTTCTTCGACACCGACTCCACCGACGTCACAGCCTGGCGCTCCATCTGTATCGATTTCACTTGCGGAGTATGAGGAGTTTTTACGCCTTCGTCGCGGCGGTGCCCCTCCTGCACCAGATCACTAGTAGTCCTAGTTAGGACTTTTGTTTGTGTTTGTATCATCTTATGTTTGTGACTTATGATTGGATGTTTGTATTGGATGTTAGTTGTGTTTGTATCGAATTGACTTGTGACTTGTTTGGATTGGATGTTAATTCCTTCGTCGATAAATGTTAATTGTGTTTGGATTGGATGTTAATTAACTTAGATTAAAGCTATCTGTGATTTGGAATTGTGAGTGGGGGTTTGAATGCGCTGTGATTTGGAATTGTGAGTGGGGATTTGAATGTGTACCTATATGTGTTTTATAGAATTGTGAGTGGTAATATAGAATCTGTGTTTTATTTTTTTTATTTTTTTTACAACTTTAGCGACGTTTAGCGACGCTTACTGACGTTTAGCGACGTCTTTTTCCGACGTTTACCGACGACAAGCTGCAAATAATATATTTTTCCGACGTTTTACCGACATTTACCGACGACTAACTGCAAAAAAGTACAGCTCTCCGACGTATTTACCGACGTTTACCGACACTAGCTGCAAAAAATGTACAGGACCTTTACCGACGTCTAGCGACAACATACACGTCGCTATATTACCGACGAAACGACGGTAGACGTCGGTAACTATTCCAGGTATTTACCGACGTGTAGCGACTACACATACGTCGCTAATATACCGACGGAACGACGATAAACGTCGATAACTCACCGACGTAATGTTACGTCGCTGAATGTCGGTAATTGCGACGTTCAGCGACGTTTTTGTAATCAGCGACTAAGGAAACGGCGACCAAACCTAAACGTCGGTAAATACGTCGGTGATACATATTAGCGACGGATTTTGTTGTTTTTCCGACGTTTTTGGGCGTCGCTAAAACCACTTATTTTGGTAGTGATATATCTCTAATAACAAATAGAAGTATTGTAACTCGAATGATATATTAATAAAGCTTCAATCTTTGTTGTAGTCACATCATCGTCTGTCAAAGGACCAAAAATGCAAGTTACTCGATTGGACGGAAAATAAGAACGAAGTTGTTGCAATTGGACGATGGATCACCGATGATCCGAATGTGCCGGTTCACGGTTATCCTCTTGGACAAGGTGCATTCCGTGATTGGGTAGATATAGTGATACAACCCAAAGTTCTGTTGTTTAGGCCGTGTTTTGGTAACGACATAGTAGAGGAAATCATACCACGGCTTGGCCAACAGACCATATTATACTGTTTGAAGACTAGGTACGTCTTTAGTGATTACCTCTCTCTTAGTCCAGGAATTATTTAAGTACTGAATATTACAGTAAGATGAAAGTTTACTGCTTGGTTTAATGGTAAGAGTGTTTAAACCAATTCATCATAGATCATGTATTGACTAACTAGAATATCTGAATCTTTTTAGAGCAGTGTTCTAATTATTTACCTTTTAAATTGTAGTAGTTTTACTTTTACTGCTTGGTTTAATGGTAAGAGTATTTACCTTTTAAATTGTAGAAGGGTGCACTCATATGCTCCCAATTGAAACAAATTCTCATTATTTTATCAATTCATCGACACAATGCGATGGATTGATCAAGCTCAGTCCTTCAACAACTCCCCGCTCTCCAACTTCCACACTTCCCTCCTTTGATGCTTGTCCCAATACCAAGCCAACCCCAAACCCATCCTGATCATAGAAGTAAGATCCACATCGACTCGTGTTGCTCTTTTTGGTCCTATAGCTGCATCATCTCTCATATCCACAACTGCATCCATTCAACCAACTCCACATCTTCAATCATGCATTTACACAGCTTACCGCCTCTTGTATCTTAGTTTGATAACTCTGATATAAAGTTGTTCTTATTAACTGATGACGTGTAACATATTGCTTCTTCAGTTGTAGATTCATTTTGTCATTACACGTCACAAGTTTTCATTCGAACTTGAAAAGAACAATATAAAAATATAAAGCTCTTGCTAAGATGAGCTAAATTAGTTTGTAGAGCCATAACACAAAGCTCATGTTCTTATAGCAACAGTTTACTGACATGAAATTGACTCCATGACGGTCATTTGCATTAATTTCAAACAGAAAAGACATGATTATAATGGTTTTAACCAGCAACGAAGAAAGGGTGTGCCACAAGGACTTGCTAAGCATGTATGGATATGAATGGATCACTAATAAATTCAACTGACAATGGATTCCAGTTGTTTGGTTGATTATAACTCATAGAATTTTAGACAATTTTCTATTGATAGCTAACTCATAAATTCAACTACTTGTTTATTAACCAGGAACACTAATGTTTCTCCCATATTTGTGTAGGTTGGATGAAGTAACAGGATTTCTAAGGAGCTTTGGTTGTGGATAGGCTCGAAGGGTTCGAGCTAAATTTTGGATATACAACATCTTGGATATATGTATAGAAACAATTAAACGCTGACTACGCTGTTAATGTTTAAGTTTGGAGAAATTATGAAGGATTTTGAATGTTCTTGACAGTAAAATTAATGAATTTACTTGTGTTCGGAATTCATTCTGTGATTGATTTGTCGAGAAGCATTTAAATTTTTGAATACCCGCATTTTGTGTATATATGCAATAGATATCTGTGGCATTCTGTATATTTGCAATGCTATTTTGATGTACTGCAATACTATTCTGATGTGAATTGTTTCTTTACACTAATGCATTCTGTAATAGCATTCTGACATGATATTGTTGCACATATAATAGCGCGAAAGAAATGCTATAAAAACCAATTTGTATCGTAAAGCTATTCAAACGTTATTATGAAACTATAGCGTTCGTAAATGCTATGTAAACTCTATAGCATTTGTCACTGCTATAACAAGTCTATAGCGTTTATGGACGCTATAATAACTAAATAGTGTTCATGAATGCTATTACTTTCCTATAACATTCTTATATGCTATAAAACTTGTATAGCGTTCATAAATGCTATAACCTGTCTATAGCGCCGTGGAACGCTATAATCCAACAATAGCGTTTATGAACACTATAACTTTATAGCGTTCTTGTACATGGGACAATTATAGCGGGGGCATTTATAGCGGGCCGAATACGCTATATAGCACGTGCGTCAAGACTGGCCTTTTTCTTTTCATCCTCAGTATATTTATCATGGGGGTTTATCAATTAAAACTCCATCAACAATAATACGATGAGGCTTTTTGTAGCCATCAATAACTATAGACCATAAGTCAAAATCAAGAGATTTTAAGAAGAAACCCATCCGTGTTTTCCAATAAGTGTAGTTTGTGCCCTCAAAAAGTGGAGGTCTGTTTGTGGCTTGACCTTCACTTGTGAATTTCACAGTTGCCATGTGTAATGTTGTGATCTATATAACAATTAAAAATAACTGCAGTTTACCTTTCTTTACCTGTATAACCCGCTATGATACCAATTTTAGGAACGAAATCGTAAAGCAGAATACTCTAGAGAGGGGGAGAATAGAGTAGGCAGCGAAATATTGCTAATTAAAACTTGTTAGCAGTTAGATCACAGAAATAATAATAATCACAAAGTAGTAACTGTAAAGAAAAGAGTGATCAGAAGGCAAATGCAAACACAGATATTTATACTGGTTTCGCTCTTGTGAGGACTAGTCCAGTCGGAAGAACACTAGCTTCCAGTTGAATCCACTATTGGAAAATCCCGCAAGTTTTCATACGAAGTCCTTGCAACTTCTACAGACGCGAGCTTTGAGACGAAGAACTCGACCAACTTCAGTTTTGAAGAGTCTTTCTTCAATCAAGCCTCTGATTACAATTTCTCTGAAATCTTCTAGACCGTACCGTACCGGCAAATTGACTAGA
Source organism: Iris pallida (assembly GCA_029216955.1). Taxonomy (NCBI): domain Eukaryota; kingdom Viridiplantae; phylum Streptophyta; class Magnoliopsida; order Asparagales; family Iridaceae; genus Iris; species Iris pallida. The sequence goes on along the minus strand of JANAVB010043220.1, from coordinate 15,224,166 downwards.
GAATTGTAACTGGCTTGGGATTTGAAAATGGAAGTTTTTTGAAAACTCTTTGGAAGAAACATAAGATTTAGAAGAGAGAAGATGAAAGTGAATGAGTGATTTAAAATGATCAGGATTCCTCTCTATTTATAGTTTTTCCAAAGACAGAACTCTGACAGAATTCGGGCAGAATTCGGACAGAAGTTTTTGTAACAAACTGCAACTGAAGGGAGACCAAGTTCAAAATCCAACGTTCACATAACGTTTACCTTGGCCGAACTCTGGCCGAGTTCTGTCAGGATTTGGTCAGGTTTATTTAATGAAAAATATTTTTGGCTTTTTTAAAATCTTTCAGAAGTTTTTTGTAAATATCAAATATTTTTCAAAAGCATAGGTCATTTTAAAAACGATAGGCCAGTTTTGAAAAACGATTTCGAATAGCCTATTTGCCAGTACGACTTGGTGTACAATGTATTCCTAGACTCAATAAAAATGAAAATTACATTGTGTAAGGAAATAGTCTTGAGTGGCAAACATAGCTTCGGTCTTGAACTGAGTAGATATCCAATCTTGATCAGTGTCCAAAACGTCTTTAGTAAACATCTGAATAGTTCCGTATATCGAGACAGAGTTTGATCAATTATTAAAATTAGGTTTGACCATGACCAATGGGCCAACAGATCTGAAATCTAGGCTAAGGAAGATAGGAAAAGCTAAACACATGCATCCCAGGAATCAAAATACTGCAGGTTCAAAACTGTGTAACCATATCATGTTAATCATTCGACTGAAAGGAAAAGATAAGCCAGTAAATCTCAGGATTGGTTAACAGACATACTGTACTAGGATTACGGACCTAGATACATGTTCACAGTTTAGCAAGGTAACTAGAATACTACTAGGAAACCCTAGACAAATCTGATGTGAATAGCCCTTTCTAATTTACGTACTGTTCTGACCCTTGTTAGTAATTCGGCAAACGAAAAAAATTCGGGACGGCAAAAGTACGAGTATAAATCGGCTCAGTGCAAATAAAATACGTTCAAAAATTCGGTCAAATATTCGAAAAATAAAAATATTGTGGTTAGAAACTTCATATTCTTAAATATGTTGTCAAATTTTGTTAATTAAACAGGTTCCCAGCATGTTTATTGTGCCAAATTTGTCAATAATTTATACAACACACGTTTAAAACTTCGTATGTTTAAATTTTTTGTACTGATTTGGATCTGTCAAAAGTACGCAAGTATTATACGTTTATGAAAGATACGAAAAAATTCGCGTATAATACGAGTTTTATTCGGATGATTGCTAACAAGGGTTCTGACCATTAACTCAGATTACTCAGTGTAAAAAAAATGAAGTACCTAAGCAATGAATTGAACCCAAGGAATGGAACAAAGGTTTAAATGCAGTTAGGGACTTCATAATACTAGTGGCAGTACTCGACATCCCAACTGTCAGGTAGTCTTCACTGATACCCCCTTTAACAGCAAACAATTGTTGAAAATACATATCAGTAGACAATTTGTCTACTGATACCAGGAATCAATCAAGACTTCCCAACTAAATTCCTTAGCCCTCAAGTTGTGATTTCTAAGGAAAACAAGGCATGGACAAGTCCTGTTACATCTCAACTATAAATCGCAATTAGTGTCCTGTAGATTTCCAAGATAGGGTAATGAATCATGGCTTAAAAATGGCATTCACAAAATATACTTAATAGATAACAGGACATTCCTATTAACCTACCAGTATTGATACCCAGGCTACCACAAAGTATATTGAAACCTAGTAGGTTCATTCCTGAAATCACTGATGCTAGTGAGTAAATTGATTGGTCGAATTCCTACCTCTGCAATCTTGCAATCACAGTAATTAAGGTAACATAAAGAGTAACTTACACCTTAACCTCTGACTTAGCCCATGGTATAATCTTATAGTCAAATTCATATGCTAAAATCATGCTTCAAAGGATAACTTACTATAATATATATATATATATATATATATATATATATATATATATATATATATATATAAATATATATATATATATATATATATATATATATATATATATATATATATATATCAGTGCATGGTCAAGAATCTGGGATGAAGCTCTCCCCTAACCCATGTTAACTGTCTGGTTTCAATGTTGCAATAAGCCAGAAATTAGTTAATCTGCCAGGTGATTACAACTCTGATACTGGCCTTTCTATCCCTACAGCCATACTTAGCAAGTATAAGCTAACCAATGAACTAATGTAAACTAACCAGATGAAATGATATGATTAGGAATTACCTGAGCAGAATTCCTGTGTCATGTCGAGTCCTCTCCCTACTCGTTCAGTCACAGAGTCGATCACTTCCAATTCAACTTCAATACAAGGGATCGGTTAAAGGAACATCAAACTTGCATCAAGGAAGAAATACTAAAATCAATCGAAGAGGTTTAAAACATTCACTGATACCTAATGTTGGTTCGAATTGATTAGAAATCAGAGAATTGATGGGGAAATCCAATCACGATCCATACTCTGATACAAATGATCACAAAACCAAAATCAAGGACAGAAAAATTATAGGTTGGACTTGGGATGAAGAACAACTTACTGTTGCATTCAATCAGTTGACAAACAGAGAAGGAATCGTCTCAAACTAAGGTCATCTATACTGATCTCTGAAAAAAAAAAACATAAATCAACACAGATCGAAAAATTGTCAATCTCAAAAAGGAATCATTGAATGGAACAGTTCCTACAAGGATTTCAACTCACCTCAACCTAGTCGATCGATGAAGATGCTCAGATCGATTTGATTATGGATCTACAATCTCCAGATCTGCTCTCAGCAAGAAAAAGGAATCGATCAAAAATCAAATCCATCGATCTAATCACTAGATCCAGAGTCAATTGAAATTCACAACCAAACACATCACTTACGTGATCGGAAACAAACCAGAGAAGGAAGAGGTCAAATCTGCAAAGATGATGGACAAACTCTCGCGCGCAGCCCAGTTGTTATCGATGTGGTTTAGCTTGCAACAGGAGTCGTCCTCACCATCATCATCATCATCATTAGCTGCTTTCTTTGAAGAATAGAAGTTAAGATTTAGAAATTTTGGTGGAGAACATGAAATTGGGGAAGAAGACTCTGCTCTCTGAGATTGAAGGATTTGGAATTTATAGAGGGTTGAGATGGTTACAGACTTGAGAGAGAAGGAAACTTGGCGGGAATTTGAATTCCCCCACTCCGATTGTCAGAAACGGTTAAGAATTCAAATTTGTAGCAACAGCAAAACAAAGAAACGAGAAAGATACTTCTCTTCTTCACAGCTCAAAAGGCTGCTCAAATAGGTTACTAAAGTAACTATGGGCCTGGCTAGGTAAGGCCCATTAAAAAAAGAAAACTAAATATGAGGAATGAAATCACTTCATAAATAAAGAAATCAGTAAAATAATTATAATAATAATAAAATAATTTTTGGGAGGTGGAGTTACACTTCTTATCAGGAAAAATAACAATGAGATTACAACAAATTCACAACCATAATTATATGGTTGCTCACCGTATCGGCTCCGGTGATGATCTCTCTAAGTTAACGGAACTCCAATCAGAACCTTTTTTTTTTTTTTTTCCTTAAAAGAGTAATGAATGCACAATATCGTAGAGTGGTAGTAGGCTCCTTGAATCTACTTAGGAGCACCCTAGGAATAATATCCTTAAACTCTTTTAAATAAGGTTAATTAAGAAATCATAGCTAAGCCCTAGTACCATCTAGACCCTTGATTTCAATCAAATTTTCGTCCAAATCTGCTTAAAATAGTTTGAATTGTCCAAAATCCACATACTGTAAGTATGGTTAATGCGCACAATTTTTGTGCAAAAAGTTACGCAAAATCTTGAGCAAAATTTGGTATACTGTCAGTATACATATGTTATTATTTGGCTCAAGTTTGAGCCGTTATCCTGCAGCAATCGATTCAACATCTTCGTCGCAACTTCCGCCACCACTCACTCAATGTCATGTCTCAGTCCAAAAATATGTATAGCCAACATGTGGCCTAACGAACTAATAAATACGACTTACGATGGGATCCAAACCTATTGATCCTACCGAAACTTAGTACTCCACTATATGAAAATGAACTCTAGTTGCGAATACCAAGTATCACGCAGGTAAAACTAATCTCTTCCACAAGGCATTTACAAGAACAATGTCACTAGAGAAAAGTAAATAAGACTTAAATATAATATGATGGAAACAGAAAGACAATTAATGAAATAGATCCTACATATATGGGTTACATGTAAAACTAGAGTCTGACGGGAACTATATATCTCTCGTTAATACAAATATTGAAAGAATATACAGTATGTCCGAGCTCTCTAGCCTAATGGTATTAGAGCGGACACCCGGAGGGACCGGCAAGGTTCGAGTCCCCCATGTGTGTGTGTGCGTGAGATTTCAAAAAAAAAAAAAAAAAAAGAATATACAGTATACATGAAGCTAATTGATGGATTCGAGTATAGGCTAACTAGGTAATCATACACAGAATCTCAACAATAAGTCCTACCGCCACTCACGGGTACTCCTCCGGTTAGACCTCTGAGTTCTCGGCTGGAATAATTCTTGAAGTGGCGTCCATTACATGGTCCTCGCGGAAGGTCTTCTCACCTAAATTTGAAAGAAAATTATGTCCTCAAAGAGACGTAGCACGATATATAAAAGCATGATTAAAGTGTAAGCCTTCTAAAATTTTAATTAAATTTTATCTAGATTAATTAGGGATTATATATGATTTTTTAAGTTATTAATGATTTTTTACTTTTATTTTTGACTATCATTTGCACGTTGCCATGACTTTCAAATTAGGAGCACAAAACTAGTCATTTTTTCAAAACCAACTTGTCATACATGATCTACTCGAGACACTCTTCACCCATGACCTTCATATTCCACTCAGACACACCATCTTGTGCTTCATTGTAGCATTTGGTTTCCTAGTATTAAATTTTATTTTGGATAATATTTTTTTCATTTATATATATTTTATTACTATTAAGTATGGAGTGGTTAGAATTATTGTTAAATAGAGATTTGATTTTGGGATCACACGGAGGCGTGCCTGAGCCTATAGGTGAAGTATGACAACATTAGGTCACATATGGTTTCTAGGGTCCCTAGATAGTTCCAGATATTTTATTCTACTATTTTAGAATTTTCTGGAAATTTTGGAAATTTTTGGATAATTAAAACCTATAGAATTATTTTTCATAGGCTTTTGCGATTTATTGTGGGGCCACACGAAGTGATTTTGAGGCAAAACTTTTTATTTATGCTCTAGACCCTAGAAATATTTTCTAGAATTTTCTAGAATTTTTCTGAATTTTTCTAGGATTTATTTGGAGTTAAAATAAATTTTTAATTATTTTCTGTAATTAAATAATTATTTATACAGTCAGCAGTCCAGTCAACGACCCCCTGACCCACCTGTCGGCGCTCAAATGAGTCAGCCACCGCCTCTTTCTCATATATATATATATATATGTTATTAATTCACGAAAACTAGAAATTTCAGACGCCTTTTTGAGAGAGAGTTCTAGTAGAGATCTCAACTTCGCGGAGCGATTGCGGTCGATCTAGACGTCCGTTTCATGCGCCATTCTTTTTGTTAGAAGCGTATTGAGGTTAGGTTTCTGAATATATACTTTATTTTTTGGAGTTTAGTTCTTGAATTTCGGGATAATTATTTGAGTGTCAGTTGTCCAAAAATTAATGCGTCGTACGGTTTTCGAGATTTCGAGTGATCCCGAACTCCAATTCGCGATCCGTTTGAAGTTTTGGAGAGCTGACACCGAGCTCTACAACATATAATTTTTCCAGAAATTCAGAGTTTCATCTAGTATTTTATTTTGTTCGTAGAAGTCAGATTTGGTCAACGGTTCATCGATTTGGTCACGGTTAGCCATAATGGCGATAACTTTTGACTAAATCATGATTTTGCGGCATGGTCGATTTTAGTGCACTCGTGGCACTGAAATCTACTACATTGCATACTCAAACTTTTGAATTCATAATGTTTGACTAGTTATGTCACGCCCCGATTCGGGAATCGTTTGCCTCCGCTTAGATTCACGCCGAATCGTTCGTCCTCGCTAAGGCGTGATGCCGTACAAGTCTGGAATTGCACTTGTACAAGGCGTGCTCGTGTTCCTTTTATAAAAGAGACATTTTGAATAGAGATTCGCAGCGGATGATAGAGAAGTTTGGGCAACACAGATATGATCTGAAATAAGTTCTTTATTGATATCTTTGAAATTACATTGCATAAACATAAGGCTCTCAAACAGCCGAGATGAAAGGCCAAACTTGGCTACAACTTGCAGAAATATTGAAATGAGATACAACTTGTTCCATACATCATATCCCTTTATTAATAATGCAACAATAACCACCTTCAGCAAAATGCCTTCTTCTTCAAGTGGAAACTTCAAGATGTACGAAGCTTCTAAAGAGTCGGACAGCAAGCCTTCAGCGTCTATGATTATCCACTAGGTTCCCCGCACCTGTGGAGACGAGGGTCAGTACATTGCCACATATGTACTGGTGAGCGGCCGTAACCAATCTCACCATAAATCAATAGTAGTAAAATTACATGAATGTTCACTATTGATTTGTATTCTTTCTATCTTGCCTTAGGGTCCATTAACAATTCATATATTTGATGAGAAATATAAGAAGCATACAGTGATGTTAGAAACATAAGCAATTCATGTTGTTCTAACATAAGCAGTTTATATTGATCACCAATTTGGTGAATCTTACCCACGGTCGATAGCCATCCCTGTACATATTTATGAATACCACTTACTCTGCCTGCATAAGACAATGTTAGCTATGCCACCTGTCTATATGAAGGTCACTGGCGACACACCATCCTGGACCGTCTTACTTGGTACAACGGCGCCCTTTCAGTGCGGGTAGCTAGCCCCACTGCAAGTCCCGTTTACCGATGCCAGTACGTCGGCATAATTCCTTGTTCCCCCTAGGACGAACCGGGTCCGTGGCCGCGGATTACCGTTCTGGGAACTACCTTGTATACAAGTTGTCCATGACCATGCATGCAATGCAACTTAACTAATAAGAGACACGACATGCATGATAATAGCATCTTCCACACATATTCGTAGTTCTCATTTCATCTTGCCATTTTCCCATCTTTCCATCTTACCAACTTGCCTTGAGCCATAGGCTCGTATATTCGTTCATCCAACCAAGGGACTATTCATGTTTAACCCATTCTTTCGAACCGAAGTCCGATATACTTACCGCCCAATACTTGGGTCTTTGCATCACCTGTTAAACAATTCATATAGCATACGAGCATCATTCGATTTGCAACATAAGACTAGCCACGTGATAATTTATCTTTCATTATCTTTTCCGTATTATTACTAGGCATCTTTTATTAAGCACCGAACGCAATAACAAGTCTACCATTGTTATGCGCGAAGATCAAGGATCGTCGAAGGATCAAAGCCACTCACTTGTTGGTGAATTGCCGAGAGAAAGAGGTCTTCCACGCAACGTCACCCTAGGTTCACCGCGTTAGCACCTGCATTGGCACCAACATCTGGTCAGCATACTTCTTCTCTTTCTCTCAGTTATTCGATATGAAATGCGTAGACGGTGAAAGTAAATCCATGAAAACATTCATCGAAAACAATCACAAAAACGCACACAAAAGCCAACAGCAAAAGCGACATCGAAAACCAGCAGGGCAACGGTCTCGGGGCAAGCGACTCTTATATAGAACTCTTCCCCCAAGACGCGCGCCACTGCATCTTGGGCATCATTTCAAAAGAGTCCAATCCATAACGAGGAAAGGATCTCAATTTATTATCCCGCGATCCTGGTAAAGTTTCCCCAATTCCCATCCGACTCGGCCATTCGGCCGCTAGCCCGCACCGTGCTCCGCAACGGATTCAGGGCATTACATATTAATACACTAACAAAAAGTTTCATCCTCGAAACTTAAACACAAACCCACCTAGGTCAAACAACGAAGGAAACTTTTCCTTCACCTCTGCCTCAAGTTCCCATGTCGACTCTTCGACAGAATGATTTCGCCAAAGCACTCGAACCAAAGAAACAACTCGGTTCCGCAAGATTTTATCTTTCCTATCCAAGATCTGCACGGGTTCCTCCACATAAGACAAGTCAGCTCTTAGCCCTAGCGGACCGAAGTCTACCACATGGCTTGGATCGTGTACATACTTCCGTAGTTGGGAAACATGGAAGATATCGTGCACTCCATCCAATGCCGGTGGCAACGCGATCAGATAGGCGACAGGGCCGACTCGCTTAAGAATTTCAAATGGGCCAACAAATCTCGGACTTAGCTTCCCCTTCGCACCGAATCGCATAACTCCGCGCATCGGTGACACCTTCAGAAATATGTGATCGCCTACCATAAATTCCAATGGTCGTCGATGAGTATCCGCATAACTCTTCTGCCGACTTTGTGCCACACGTAACTTCTCCCGAATCATGCGGACCTTCTCGACGGCCTGTTCCACCATCTCCGGACCAAGTACCTGTCGTTCACCGACTTTATCCCAACAAATCGGAGACCGACACCTTCGCCCGTACAATGCTTCATACGGAGCCATTTGTATACTTGACTGGTAACTGTTGTTGTAGGCAAATTCTGCTAGCGGCAAGTGAGTATCCCAACTAGTTTTCAGATCAATAGCACAAAGCCGTAGCATGTCTTCAAGTATCTGATTTACCCTCTCGGTCTGGCCATCGGTTTGAGGATGGTATGCAGAACTAAATTTCAATTGTGTTCCCATGGCAGCTTGTAAACTGACCCAGAAACGCGATACAAATCGCCCATCCCGATCCGACACTCTTGATGCCGGCACTCCATACAGTCTGACAATTTCATCCAAGTATAGCTGAGCCAACCGGTCGACGCTCCATGTGGTTTTCATTGCGAGAAAATGTGCAGATTTGGTTAATCGATCAACGATGACCCAAATTGCATCATTCCCTCGCTGCGTCTTCGGCAAGCCAACTATAAAATCCATGGTTATATGATCCCATTTCCATTCTGGGATCGTGAGGTTCTGCATCTCCCCGTCGGGCCTCTGGTGTTCCACCTTGACTCGTTGACACGCTAAGCATCGCGAGACAAAGAGGGCCACATCTCGTTTCATACCGTGCCACCAGAAGGTCGTGCGCAAATCTTTATACATTTTTGTACTTTCCGGATGCAAAGAATACTTGGCATAATGGGCCTCTGTCAAGATTTCTTTCCGGAGTTCTTCATCCTTCGGGACACATAGCCTCCCCTTGAGTCGCAATGATCCGTCCTCGTGCCTGGTGAAGTCGCTGGCTTCACCCTTTTCCACTATTCTGCCAATCTTAATCAAGAACTCATCTGTCCTCTGTGCCGTCTTTATCTTTTCTAACAAACTCGGCTCAAGTTGAAGTTGAGCCAATTGTGCATTTCGGCCACGAATCTGGAGCTCAATTTCCATACTTTCTAATTCCTCCAGTATTCGTTTGTCAACACTGAGTGATCCCACAAAGTTTCGACTCAACGCGTCCGCCACCACATTGCCTTTTCCTGGGGTGTACGCAATCGTCAAGTCGTAATCTTTTATAAGCTCCAACCAACGTCTTTGCCGCAAATTTAAATCTTTTTGAGTAAAAATGTACTTCAGGCTTTTATGATCGGTGAAGATCTCGCAAGCCAATGCAAAAACTATCGCTGCTAATTCCAAATCATGTGTTGGATAATTTTTCTCGTGCGGCTTAAGCTGTCTCGAGGCATAAGATATCACTTTTCCTCTCTGAGTCAACACACATCCCAAACCCAATCCGGACGCATCGCTGTATATCTGGAATCCCTCGACGCCGTCTGGAAGTGTAAGGATTGGAGCTGATACGAGACGTTGCTTCAGATTTTGAAAGCAAGCCTCGCACTCATCAGTCCAATCGAATGCCACTCCCTTCTGGGTTAGCCGAGTTAAAGGCGCTGCCACTTTTGAAAAATCCTTGACAAACTTCCTGTAGTAGCCTGCCAAGCCGAGGAAACTTCGGATCTCGCTTGCCGACGTGGGTTGCTTCCAATCCACTACGGCTTCAATTTTCTTTGGGTCAACGGACACACCTTCCGCCGAGATAACGTGCCCTAGGAACGACACGCTACTCATCCAAAACTCACATTTGCTCAGCTTGGCATAGAGCTGATTTTCCCGTAGAGTCTGTAACACTGTCCTCAAATGTTCTGCATGGTCTTCTCTGTTCTTCGAGTAGATTAGGATGTCGTCGATGAACACGACCGCAAATTTATCTAAAAAGGGCCGGAAGACTCTGTTCATCATATCCATGAAAGCGGCAGGGGCGTTGGTCAGTCTGAAGGGCATGACCAAGAATTCATAGTGTCCGTATCTGGTTCGGAATGCGGACTTAGAAATATCATCTGGTTTAATCTTTAACTGATGGTAGCCTGAGCGAAGATCAATCTTTGAAAATACAGACGCCCCTTGCAACTGATCGAAGAGGTCGTCTATTCGAGGCAACGGGTATTGGTTCCGAATTGTAACTTTATTTAGCTCGCGGTAGTCGATGCACAGCCGCATCGATCCATCTTTCTTCTTCACAAATAGCACCGGAGCACCCCATGGTGAAACACTGGGTCTGATGTATCCCTTGTCTAATAATTCCTGTAGCTGTACTTTGAGTTCCTTCAATTCAGCAGGCGCCATCCTGTATGGTGCCCTTGAGATCGGACGAGTATCTGGAAATGTATCGATAGTAAATTCAATCTCTCGGTCCGGAGGCATTCCGGGTATCTCGTCAGGAAACACATCAGGAAATTCTGCCACGACTTCAGTGTTAGCTGAGTCTGCACCATTCTTGCGTGTGTCTCGAACAGAAGCAAGGTACCCTTCGCAGCCAGAATGAAGCAATCGCCGGGCCGTAGTAGCTGAAATCACCATCGAAGCCTTCGCCGATGAACTGGCCGAGTAAGAGAATTCTGTTCCTCCAGGTAGGCGAAACATAACTCGCTTCTTCGCACAGTCAATCGTCGCACAACATGCACTTAACCAGTCCATTCCCAGAATGATATCAAAATCTTTCATATCAAGCTCGACTACATCTAATGGTAGCTTTCTCTTCCCGATACATATGTAACCATCCCTACACATCATGTTAGTAGGCATCTCCACTCCTGATGGAGTACTAACACTAAGGTACATATCCAACATTGTCATTTTTATTTCATGTTCCTTAACATAGTCTTTAGATATAAAACTATGTGAAGCACCAGAATCAAATAAAGTATGTGCAGGAATGCCATTAAATAACAATATACCTGTCACGACAGTATCTGATGCAAATGATGCTTCCTCCTGAGTCAATGCAAAGACTCGGCCCTGGGCACCGGGCCTCTGATTCTGTTGTGGCTGAGGAGGTCGTGGTGCCTGTCCACGATTCTGTTGATATTGTTGGTGATGCTGCTGCCTTGGAGGGTTCTGGTTGCCCCTTCCTGGACAATTGCGAGACATATGGCCAAATTGACCACACCTATAGCATCCTCCCTCCAAGACCTTACAGTCATTAGCAAAGTGCCCTTTGTTGTGGCATTTGTTGCAGTACGGCCCAACCGGATTGGGTCGATGGTAGCCACCGTAATTCTGACGCTTTGGCGCCTCATATCTGCCACCGTTGTTCGGTCTCTTGTTATGTAGATTCTGCACCGACGCTTGCACTGGCGCCGTCGCAGGATAGTGTGGGTCCAATTCCTTCGCGTGCTCATAAGACTCCTGAAAAGTCTTATATTTCTAAACCACGACTTGAGCCTTCAGAGCAGGCCTCAAGCCCTGCTCAAACCGACGAGCCTTAGATGCATCGTCAGTAAACTTCGTGATCGCATACTGAGACAGTCTAGAAAACTCTGCCTCATACTCCTTCACCGTCATGTTCCCCTGTTCGAGCTTCTGGAACTCTAATTCCTTAGCTCGCTGCTCAGTCGAAGAGAAGTACTGAGCCAGAAATGCCTCGCGGAACATCAGCCAAGTGATTTTCGTTGTTCCATTCACTCCCGCTAGAATTCTTTTCTGACTTTGCCACCAGTAGTGTGCGTTGGAAACCAGCAGTAGTTTCACACACGAGACCCTCTTAGATCCAACAATACCCAAAGCTTCCAGGTGGTCTTCCACTTCAACTAGCCAATCCATAGCAATGGTGGCTTCCTCTGTCCCTTTGAATTCTTTGCTGCAGATTTTCTTAAACTTTGTTATGTCGGCCACAGCAGTGGTCTTCTTAGCCGCCGGGGGTTCCTCTGCCTCCACTAGTTCGCTCACTCGGGAGACTGGAGTGCCTTGAGCCCCATTGTTCACCACTGTTCGGACCAACTGTTGCAGGGTATCTAGCTGCTTTTGTTGGGCCTCGAATTGCTTCGCGTTCTGCCTCTGCTGGCTCTCCATCATAGCCAGCATCCTCTCCATAGGGTCGGTTGAGGCTACCACCCTTGAGCTACTCGCGTTGTTTGTCGCACCCGCCTTTGTCATCTCTGCAAAACAGAGGAGCTTGTTAGTCTCATAATATATTTATAGACTTATTGTATGGAACATCTCATTTCGGGACATTTAAAACCAAAGTTGTTCGAGAAGCAATAAAGCTTGTGTCATTTTCGAAATCTTTAAAACCAAGAAATTCCCAAGGATGTAAAGCCGTGCTCTGATACCAAACTGTCACGCCCCGATTCGGGAATCGTTTGCCTCCGCTTAGATTCACGCCGAATCGTTCGTCCTCGCTAAGGCGTGATGCCGTACAAGTCTGGAATTGTACTTGTACAAGGCGTGCTCGTGTTCCTTTTATAAAAGAGACATTTTGAATAGAGATTCGCAGCGGATGATAGAGAAGTTTGGGCAACACAGATATGATCTGAAATAAGTTCTTTATTGATATCTTTGAAATTACATTGCATAAACATAAGGCTCTCAAACAGCCGAGATGAAAGGCCAAACTTGGCTACAACTTGCAGAAATATTGAAATGAGATACAACTTGTTCCATACATCATATCCCTTTATTAATAATGCAGCAATAACCACCTTCAGCAAAATGCCTTCTTCTTCAAGTGGAAACTTCAAGATGTACGAAGCTTCTAAAGAGTCGGACAGCAAGCCTTCAGCGTCTATGATTATCCACTAGGTTTCCGGCACCTGTGGAGACGAGGGTCAGTACATTGCCACATATGTACTGGTGAGCGGCCGTAACCAATCTTACCATAAATCAACAGTAGTAAAATTACATGAATGTTCACTATTGATTTGTATTCTTTCTATCTTGCCTTAGGGTCCATTAACAATTAATATATTTGATGAGAAATATAAGAAGCATACAGTGATGTTAGAAACATAAGCAATTCATGTTGTTCTAACATAAGCAGTTTATATTGATCACCAATTTGGTGAATCTTACCCACGGTCGATAGCCATCCCTGTACATATTTATGAATACCACTTACTCTGCCTGCATAAGACAATGTTAGCTATGCCACCTGTCTATATGAAGGTCACTGGCGATACGCCATCCTGGACCGTCTTACTTGGTACAACGGCGCCCTTTCAGTGCGGGTAGCTAGCCCCACTGCAAGTCCCGTTTACCGATGCCAGTACGTCGGCATAATTCCTTGTTCCCCCTAGGACGAACCGGGTCCGTGGCCGCGGATTACCGTTCTGGGAACTACCTTGTATACAAGTTGTCCATGACCATGCATGCAATGCAACTTAACTAATAAGAGACACGACATGCATGATAATAGCATCTTCCACACATATTCGTAGTTCTCATTTCATCTTGCCATTTTCCCATCTTTCCATCTTACCAACTTGCCTTGAGCCATAGGCTCGTATATTCGTTCATCCAACCAAGGGACTATTCATGTTTAACCCATTCTTTCGAACCGAAGTCCGATATACTTACCGCCCAATACTTGGGTCTTTGCATCACCTGTTAAACAATTCATATAGCATACGAGCATCATTCGATTTGCAACATAAGACTAGCCACGTGATAATTTATCTTTCATTATCTTTCCCGTATTATTACTAGGCATCTTTTATTAAGCACCGAACGCAATAACAAGTCTACCATTGTTATGCGCGAAGATCAAGGATCATCGAAGGATCAAAGCCACTCACTTGTTGGTGAATTGCCGAGAGAAAGAGGTCTTCCACGCAACGTCACCCTAGGTTCACCGCGTTAGCACCTGCATTGGCACCAACATCTGGTCAGCATACTTCTTCTCTTTCTCTCAGTTATTCGATATGAAATGCGTAGACGGTGAAAGTAAATCCATGAAAACATTCATCGAAAACAATCACGAAAACGCACACAAAAGCCAACAGCAAAAGCGACATCGAAAACCAGCAGGGCAACGGTCTCGGGGCAAGCGACTCTTATATAGAACTCTTCCCCCAAGACGCGCGCCACTGCATCTTGGGCATCATTTCAAAAGAGTCCAATCCATAACGAGGAAAGGATCTCAATTTATTATCCCGCGATCCTGGTAAAGTTTCCCCAATTCCCATCCGACTCGGCCATTCGGCCGCTAGCCCGCACCGTGCTCCGCAACGGATTCAGGGCATTACAAGTTAGTCAACAATATGTCTCGGGTTGCGTGCTACGGGTCCCGAATTTGGAACCGTGACTTTCCTTAGCCAAATATTTGTGTTTAGATTGTTATTTCAGAATTAAATAGGTTAAAATAGGATTTTAGATGATTTACTCCAGAATTAGGATAGTATTAATTAAGTTAACCCATTAGCCACTTTCTAGGATTTTTAGAGCGGGAATCGTTGATCTAACTTGTGGTTTTTATGTGACGGGGTAGATCGGACTATGACGTCTTGACTTGTGACTTTATACGCTATCGGAGAAGGCAAGTATTGTCACGACCCGCACCCGGATATACAGGTACGAATACGTCACTACAACAAATATGGCCTACAATAGCATGCGCTGAACGCTATAGAAAGCCTTCTATAGCGTATTCTGTCCGCTATAATTGCCCACGCTATAGTATGTCAAGGCATGTGAACGCTATAACATTATAGCATTCTTGAATGCTGTAGATAGATTATAGCGTTCGTGTATGCTATAGATGGTTTATAGCGTTCGTGACTGTTGTGGATTGTTTATAGCATTTGTGAATGCTGTAGATGCTTTATAGCGTCTGCGAATGCTGTAGATGGATTATAGCTTTCATAAATGTTGTAGATGGTTTGATTTATTATAGCGTTCATCATATGCTATCGTGATAGCGGCCAACAGTTTTGGAAAACGCTATTATATTTAGAAGTTTTGAGTGCTATAAATCTGTTACAGAATTTCATATCTGAATAACCTGTTTTGTATCACATGCAAATAACCATAGAAATTCATGCTAAATCGTAATTTTGATTTCAACAATTTCAATCGCAACTTCAATTTCGATCAATCAAGATATAGAAAAGGTTTGCCACAATATGAACTTGTTTCATTAAAACATTCAAGATGTACAAAAAATAGTTATCATTAAAACATTCAAGATGTACAAAAAGTAGTTGTACGCCTAGTAGTCCAAAATAAACCATTCCATTTACAAAATATCTGTAGGCTAAAAAACAGTTCGATCTCCTCTTTCCTTCTAGCTATCCACAACCACCAAAAAATTATACGTCAACCTACACAAAATTGAGAAAAAAATACATTATTATATATAAAAATAAGTTCACACAAGATCATATATTGATGAACAAAAACAAAAAGAAAGAAGTCGATAATTGAGCTCTACTCACCTGAGAGAAAAAACTATTTATTTTGTTCCCAGTGATATAGCTTATGTTCTATATATCTAGAATTCTTGAAGGCTATCTTGTTCAAAACCATTTATTTTGATCCGTCTATTATTTGCAGGCATTGATCTGTACTATTGCAGCCTTCATCACAGTGATTGCCATTCTTCTCTAGTTATCAAGGAAATCTGACATGAGTTTGCTAGTTGAATGAAGTTTATGGAAGCAGAATAGCAAATACTTACCAAGGGGAGCATATTATATTCATAACTATTTTTACTGATATAAATATATTGCAACTTGTTGTGTAATCTTGTGTAAATAAAAACAAAAATGAGGGATTATTTTCCACATTTCAAGTAGTCATCAGGTTATATACATACATATCGGCTAGCAAGAGTGTAATTCTCTTCTTGGAACAACTGCCTCTTCATAGTTAAAGAGCATTATGAAACTCAACGTATTGTCGAGCCTATTCGTTTCATATCGCCCACAGTTCAATTATATCGTACAACAAAGGTGTTCTTTAGTTCTTGGCAAATATACCTCTCAACTGGTTCCCAACAAACATAATTTAACCAGAAAGCACTCAAATCTCAGCTAATATTATCCTTGCCAACTAGCAATGACTAAAAAAAAGGCAATGGCCAAACTGCATTAAATGGTATTACCTCAGAATGGAGTAACATTATCTCATCAAATCCAATGGTTGTACGTATTTCTGCGAATGATTCTGTAAAAACAAATATAACATATTGCAGCAAAAATGATCATTTTTTATAGCAAAAAGTACTATAGTAAAATTAATAATAAAAAGAATAAAGAGTGACACAACCAGGGGGGTCCACCTTAGGCCCGGGGGGATCCACCTAAGGAAAATGATAAATTATGCACTAGTGAATCATAGTCATCTCAGAGGTATAGTATAAAAGAAAATATCAAGTCAAGATAAATACCGTAATAATGGCTGCATAGACAGCCAATAAATGTTCCAGAATGTATGGCCGCCGAATCAAGTCAGTTTCATCAGAAACTCTATTTTCGATGATAATGAGAGGCACCTTTAGGTGTTTGTATCTGTCATGAAATTGATGCCGCATGCGGAATAACCGATCTGGATAAACACCATGTACAGATTCACTATACTCATCATTTTCTACAAGCATCAATCCAGGCCAAATATCACTTCATGGACAGCAACAATAATCTTAACTCAGTAACTGTAAAGGATGAAAGACTATTCTAGCTGTGTTTTCACTTGGACAAAAAAATTAAATTGCAATTGTGAAATATGTGCTGAAACTTATGTTGCATGGACATCAATACGACATGACACGGTAAGGACACGGCAACAGATACACGACACGGCCTACAATTTTGGAGTGCCCATGCTTCCTAGGCTGAAACAAAGATTGAATTTTGAGCAAACCCTTTCCCATGGATATAGTCATCGGCCTTTGAATGAGCAATCGCCATCCAGTGCAAGGCTTGTGTATAAACACCTGTAGGTAAGGCAGATGTTGTACCTCAAGCATATCAGGATTACCCTCGGGCCAAGTACTGACACAGTAGGTTAGCATGCAGAAGACATGAGGTTCATTAAATGTTACCCAATAATCCACCAACTCTGATACATGATCCACAACAAGCCTGCAGAGCAAAAATAAAAATTGCATTGTTAGTTGATGATTGAGGGAGATTGTCAACAGTTAAAAAGAATAAAAGAATCTATGCCCAACTTGTCCCAGACTGATACATGCCATCAGTTCCAAAGAGCACCACTTACAAATTAATACATACTTAGATGGTTGAACTTGTTATTCAAGTACCTATACATTCAATTAACACTATATTGCATGGATACGTCAATAAAGGTGATCTATCTATGTTGTGTATTAGATACGTAGACACTTTGATACTTCTATGATACATGTCAGACAGACTTTCCTACATGTTCTGCTTTTAAATGACCGCTTACCATACCTGGGGCGTATGAATGAGTTAAAGCAGAAAAGGCCATAAATAATGCAAGTAAGAAGTCCAATCATAAATCAAACCCTAAAATATAAGCAAAACAAATCATAATAAAACTCAATGTAAACAAACTCCTACAAACAAATCCAAAAATAGTCTCCTAAAATGTTTCCTAATATTCTCTACCTCCTTGTCCTCTTCCCATGTCCGTAGCTGGAAAACACAAAGAAGTAACGGAATAGTTTCCTAGAATAAAGTAGTCCCATGTCATCGAATCATAAATTAAGCATGGTACTATTATCCAAAGAACAGAAGAATAATTAGGAAAAATAGAAAAATATCAGATACACAGATAACACCATGATTATGATTTAAGTAATGAAATTAAAATCCACTTAACCATCAATGTCCTGGGCTTACACCACAAAGAAGGATCCAACACATGACCAACATATCATTGCGAATATAAAACACATTCAAATTGTAAAAAGCATCCTCACTCCAAATGGAATTTTCTTTTTAGTGTCATGAATCGTCAACTCAATTAGTCCAGATATACAGAAGGGAAACATATATGTTAAAATGAGAGTACATAAAATTTACAAAATCTATTGAAGCAGTAACAATTTGAAGCTATGACATTTCTAAAGCTAGATATAAAATTAAAGCTTATTTTAGTCCCGGCCTCAGTCCATCCTACTATGATATATGTGTTCTTCTAGTCAGTGCCGCTTGATCACCTATGGTACAGTAAGTATATATATTAGCAACTGAGTTTATAACGGATACCTCTAAAACATAAATGTAAAGAGGAACACTTAGAAATGCTTGTCTTATAGAGAAACTATATAGAAGGGGAAATAAGCATCATGTTTCTAGGAATATAACATTCTTCATAATATATGTGCATTCCCACAAACCTAACACTTAGACAGTTAAGATAATGGAAGACATAATCAAGGATGGAAGATCTAATCATGGTGAACAAGACGTCTCAGGATTTTATTTCTTGCAAGTCCAGTAGGTAAGTAGGAATATCATCATTACCACACCATCCTTCTATACCTCATAACTTGATTAGCAAAATAGTATTTATATACTCATAAACATTATATAGCATAGAGAGGTAAAATTGGAGTCCCCACAAATTTTTTGGGAAATTTACCTATAACTTAGAATTCTATGAGAGTATCTCTTAGATAAAAGAGCTTCACAATTTATAAGAAGAGTGATAGTTTTCTAGGCTAGGAAGCACCAATTATAGAGTTGTACAAAAGAATTTGAGAATACTTGAAAATATATATAGACCATTGAATGTTGCTTGAAATTTTTTAGGGATTTGTCTACAGGTGTACAAGTACCTAATTTCGAGCGGGACAAATATTACCTCCCCAAAACTTGTAGCTATGAATATAATAGATGGATTTGGAAGCTAATAGTATAAGTAAATTTGTAACTTGTCATCACCCATAATATATATCAGAAAGTAATAATCATATAGAATAATGAGAATAAAGTAGCGTTGAATACCCTGATTAAGAAGAATCTCGTCCATCTTCTTCCCAACCTTTTGACCAAACACAACGCATAAAAGCAAACATCAGCAACAAATTACTTGCCAATATCATAAATACACCTTATTACTGTTGAATTTCAATCAAATCTAGTCACGTTTCGTCGTCACCGTATCTAAAATCATTCAAATCAGACATAAGTAAAGCTAAATTCAAAGTTAAATCACCAAAAAATCGATAAACTTATCACTAGATCAAAAGCTCACGTTGCTAAGAAGAACAAAGCTAGGTTTTCCTTCTTCAACTTCTCCTTGTAGTGAACATCATATGCTGCATAGCCATCCTAATTATGAAAAATCAACCCAAGTGATCAATCCAACAGCTCAAAAACTCTAAAAGCAACGAAATTTAGTCCAAATTTTAAGTGTTTTCTACCTGATCGACGACTTTGAAGACGGCCTTGCCCCTACCGTGCCTTCGCCTCCTCCGCGAGCGCCTAAGCAGAAAAGGAACCTAAAGTCGATGTCAAGAATGAGTTCCCAATCTAAATGACAAAAGGAGCCCTAACCCTGATCCTCACCTTGGCGAACCCCTTGGCGGTGCCGATCTGTGTGTCGAAGAACACCGTGACCTTCTTCCTTCCGTCTTCGACCTCCGGATCTTTCTCCTTCGGCACGACCAGCGGCTTCAGCGACTCAATCAACCGGGTTGTCTTCCCGGACGAGGAGCGGTACCAAAGAAAGAATGAGGCGAGTTCGAGCACGACGATGACGGAGGTGTTGATGAGGACGAGGAGTTGTCGATTCTCCATGATCGCGACGGCCTCCGGTGGGATCCCTTCGGTGCCGAGCTTGCCGGTAAGCATCGATGTCATGAGGTCGAGCGGTCAAAGTAGGGTTTCTTACGGATCGGAGGAGAGAGATTTGGGGGAAAAGAAATTTTGACAAGGTGAAGGTAACATTGTGTGAGAGAGAGAGAGAGAGAGGAGGGTCCTCTGTGTGTGAGAGAAAGAGAGGGAGAGAGAGAGAGGAGCTGAATCATGAGAAAGAGAGAAGGAAATAAGAAGGGGGGATTTTCGTGAACCTAAATAAAATGAGCGGGTTGATCAGGAAGGAGGGATTTAGAAATTTCGGATGGACTTTTTGATTTGGGAGGAGGGATTTAGAAATTTGGAGAAAAATTTTGGAATATACTGCCTATTGAAAAAAATTCACTACTAATCTTTTTTTTAATAGATGAATGTTATATATTCTACAGCAATCAGAAAATGCTATAGATAGATATATTTATAGTACTGCAGAAAGAACGTTATTGTTGATAATATTCTATAGCGGGGACACTTGAACGCTATAGAAAAACCGCTATTGTAGGTCCTATTTGTTGTAGTACGTAGACGACGCCCAGCCTACGCCGCAGTATTGGCGGTAGAACACTGTCTAGTACCCAATAAATATACACTACGTCTAGAAGGCCTATAACTATAAATATACTCTAGTCACATCACAACAACTAGGGATGATAAGACAAGGAAGATAACTAAAGCACAAGAACAACTAGAAACTACTAGAAGGAATCATAAGACAGAAAATAAAGAAGGAAAATAAGACAAACTAAGGATAACTACCAGGCAACTCACATAGAATAATAGTGAGATCCACATCAGCTAGCAACATCATGATGTCCAATAATGGCACAACTACTCCTAAAATATTATCAACGGTATCCTGTCAGGAAAATGAGCAAGTACAAACACCAACAGCAGTTCCATGTGAATTGACAAATTCTATAAGAGACAGTATAATGAACTACAAGACAAAGATATATGAAGGCTTGGGAACCGTTCGGAAGCTGAGTTACAACCCTTAAACCAAACAAGGACCGGGGTTGTAACCCTTCTCCCGAGCAGAACTTGGTCTCCAACCAAGGTACATCATAGAGGCATGTAGAACATGGGAGTAATTGTATATCATAGCATGGTGAAAAGTACTGTATGTAGAACAGAGCAGGATATATGATAAGATAAAGTAAATATAAAATGTGCCTCGAATATTATAACATAATGTGATCGGTATGGGTCAAGATCATGCTTCCAGCCGACCGGCTACAAGTACGTGGACTCGGCCACGCCGGGATGGTAAGCTATGGAGCAAGTAGTAGCACAGGTCAGGCTATACCCATCATGAGGTGAGGGTATAGCTATGATACAAGTAGTAACTCAAGGTGGGCATTGATCACACTATCTATAATATTCTCCATCCCCGAGTAGTATACGGATCCGGACATAGCACGTCATGGCACGAGATTCCCTAAGAAGGTAGCTACTCCTTCTCAGGAATCAGTGTCAATACAAGTACAAGAACAAGATCGAGCAAGTACCAGTATCCCAAGAAAATCCAAGAATAACATCTCATGACAGAATCCGGTATATACTAGTCCGTGAACTATCGTGACTGAGAATCAAGTAAGACACTACGACTGAATCGGATATATCAGATATCAAGACAATGAAAACTATCAGTGAATGTACTCGCCTGCGGTCCTGAGCTGTCAAATGGGGTCGATGCTTAGAGGGATGCCAGAGACCTAAAGATAAGATATATGTAAGCTAATTAGGGTTCAACAGTGTTAGGCTTGATTCTGTAGTATAAGCTACGTAATCTTGGTCAATCTCAGTCCAACTAAGTCAAACTAGGTCACACTAAGTCACACTAGGTCACAGGAAGTCAAACCAAGTCAAACTAGGCTAATGTTGACTAACAGTTGACTTTTGGTCAACTGGTCAACTATGGTCAACTCTAGGTCAAACTAGGTCAAATGTTGACTCTACTTCAACGTTCAGTCAAAGCAGTCAACCATGGTCAAACAGGGTCAAGGCTAGTTTCTATAACATCTACAGGGTCAACATATAAATTCCAGTGATGGTGAAATCATTGGAATCGATGGATCTCAAAATACCACAAAAAGAGAAAGATTATAATAACAGGGTAAAATCTACAGATGTTGTCGGATGGTAAAACAACCATCACCAACGTGTCCAGAATGGTTAAATTAGCTAGGATAGCCTATCCATTAGTCCAATTTGGACATAGGGGCAAAAGGGTAATTTCGGACCAAAATGGTGTCCGTGTCGGACCCACTTGTACCGAAAAATATGCCGAAATAAAAGTGCACTAAACCTAATAAATTATATATCCACGAATCCAGAATGACGATACGAACTCAAAGGTATATCCGAAATTGGATTCTGATGACCCGATCTCAGATTGGTCCGTTGACCCGGATATTGGAAACCGATTTGCACGAAAAAGCGTATCGGAGTCAATGTCCTCAAAACTCAGCAAATTATATGTCAATGAGTCCAGAATGACGATACGAACCCAACGGTATATCCAGAATTGGATTCCGATGAGCCGATCTCAAAATGATCCGTTGACCCGGATATTGGTATCCGACTTGCACCGAAATGCGTGTCGGAATAAATGTCCACTAAAACCTAGCAAATTATATGTTAACGAGTCCAGAATGACGATACGAACTCAACGGTATATCCAGAATTGGATTCCGATGAGCCGACATCAAAAAGTGCATTTGACCCGGACTGTGGGGCCCACTTTGCACCAAAATGCGTGCCAGGGCCCACGTCCTCCAAATCTAACAAACTTTATATGAAAACATGCCAGAACGACGCCACGGGTCTACTGGTGGTGTCAGAAATTGAATCCGGAGTCCTGGGTTCAAAAATAGAATTTAACAAGTTGGAAATTACGAATTCGGAGGGCCAACTTTGGCGTCGAATTCAACCAATCAAACGTGCTCACAATGAAACGAAACTGGAGGGGTAGGAAGACGGTTATACCAGCTTCGCACAGGAACTAATGGCACGCCAGACGGAGATGTGACATAGGAGATACGAGTCGACGAAGTTGGCTCCACAAAATTGTCCAAAAATAACACAATTTAAAGTGTTAACTTGGTGGCCGGTTTTGATCTATCAAATGACGAAATTAACGGATGAAATTTGAGAAGGATGAAGGGGTATATACCGAGATTGTGACGGAGCAAAGAGTTTGTCGATCCAACGGTTGGATTGTCCAAAAAACACGTGCGAAGTTGTTGTCCCGAAATACAATTTTGAGTTCGATCCCGCGCGCCACGCCGGAATTTCGTACAAAATGCACAAAACGCCTAGGCGGCGCGTCCCAGAGGACGGTGGCTGCCACGGGGAGGTACGGCGGTGGTGCGCCAGGCCAGAGGGGGCCTCGGGGGCGCACGGTGGCCGGCCACGGCGGCGCGCGGCTGCGGCGGTGGCCGTGCGCGCGCGCACTGCAGCTGCTACGCTGCGTGCTTTCGCAGCTGCTGCTGCTGTTGCATGACGCAGCGGTGCGGCGTCGGGCCTGGCGGGCGGCACGGTCGCCGGTGGTGGCGGTGTTGGGGGTAGATGATGATAATGGTGGAGATGGTGTTGATGATGGTGTGGGTGTTGATGAAGTGGAGGAGGAAGGAGGAGATGGAGATGGTGGCTGAGGTGGTTGTGCTCGGCCATGGAGGTGGTGGTCGGCCGAGCATGGAGGGGGTGGTGGTGTTGTTCGTCCATGGGGAGAGTAGTATGGCTGTGGTGGTGTTGGTGTGTAAAAAGAAAGAAAGAGAGAGAGAGAGTTGTATATGAGTGTGTGTGTGTGTATATTAATATATATGGAAGGAGAGAGAGAGAGAGTGAGAGGGTGTGTGAGAATAGAGAGAGAGTGATATAGATATTTAGAGAGAGGGGAGGGGAGCTGTACTGTACGGGTAGGGGGTGAGGTTGTATGAGTGTGTGTGTTGGTGTATATATATATTTATATATAGAAGTGATAGAGTGAGAAAAAGAGAGTTATATATATACATATACATACATATACATACATACATACATATATATACATATATAAAAATATATATATATATATATATATATATATATATATATATATATATATATATATATATATATATATATATATATAATAAATTATCGAAAATGATTTTAGAAAATTCAAAAATTAGTCCCGAAAATTCAGGGGGCTTACATCCTACTCACCTTATGAAAATTTCGTCCTCGAAATTAAAGGTTGGTAGTGGGGTTAATGGTGATGAAAATGAAGATGGTGGTTAAAGCATGATAGAAGGTTTAGGCAATATTTTAGACACGATCCAAGAATGACGAGTTTTGCACGATCAAGGTAATCAATTCAAAATTGTTCAGGCACGATGAGAGATTTTGGCATGATAGAATCATGATATGAACAAAATCATATGTGAATGATTTCAAAATAAGACAAGTCATTGGGGCACGATTTTAGAGACGATTTGGAGAATCGACGATATACATGAAGTTCAAGTACGGGGTGATCCATAGGACTTAGGTTGATGGAAATCAACCTGAAAGTCGCACAGGTCCGATCAAGATGAAAATGATGTGGTTAGGTATTATTAGGAATAACAATACTTAGCACAAACAGTGATCGAGAATTTAACCACCTGGTCATGAGTAAAATCAAGACTCAGACGCGTTCAAGAATTTTTGAATGATTAACCACTTAGGCACGAAGTAGAGTAGAGCGACGAAAATCGCAAACCTAGTCATGATCAGTAATGAAACCTGAGCACGAGTGACTAGAGAATCAAAATTCAAGTACGAAGGAGACCTATTTCGACACAGTCGATTAGGGTTCAAGATTTTTAGCACGATTTGAGGGTTAAGATTATCAAGATCATGAAAATCAAAGTCGGATAGTCATGATCTAAAACAGGGCTAAGAGAAGCAAATGGAGAGAAAAATTTTGAGTATAGCACGATCGAGAGATAGATTTGATAAAAATTAGATTATAGGTCACATAAGCACAATCAAGATCCAAGTTCAGTTGTGAAAGACGATAAATCATGAATTCAAAATCAAGGTCTTATAAGCACAATTTAGGAAGGAACCCAAGTCAATTTGGCACGGTAGAAGTCAAACATGTTCAATTCTAACACGACTAATTTCGTAGTCACACAAGTTAGTCGTGATTGAAAGTCAAAAATTTTAGGCACAAGTTGAGGCAAGATAAAATATATAGTTATGATCGTTAAAATCACGGTCAAGGAAATCCCAAGTTGTCTTAGTCATGCCCAATCATCTAGGCACAACTAATCACAAGGAATTTAGATGTAATCAGGAAATAAAATCAAGGTCAAAAAGGGTTTAGACACGAGTGTCCAAATCCAAACATGATCAAAATCGGAAGTCAATGCACGAGGGTTAATAGCATTAAAATCCAGCCACGATAAAGAAATTAGTCTCAACACGATCTAAGTTGATCAACTTTCGAGTAAATCAGAATTTGGGAAAGATGGAGAATAAGATCAACGAAGGCTGGACACGAGAATCCAAGGATGGAAATCCAAGTCAGAATTGAATTTAACTCAATTGAGTACAACCCAGGATACGGGTACGATAGAAGAGATGACCAAAGTCGTTCGGTCGCGATCAAGAAAATTATGATTTAATGATATGGAATAAGTCAAATTTCTTTTTAGTAGAAATCAAAGACAAGGTTTCATAGGGAAGTCAAGTTAATCATCTCTATCTGATACTATCAAGTTTATCTGGTCATCATTGGCCAATCGCACATTTAATCTCACAAGTCCAAATATAAAATCAATCTTATACAACTACTTCCAGAATTACCCATCCGTCATGAAGATTGGACTTTGTCATGATACCATAGGCCAGATTCCAAATTCCAAAACCCTGACCAAGAAGTACACCCTTCACTAGAACTCCACACTATCTACTTAATCATCCTTAAATCCGAATTCTTCCACCTTGTCCTATATTGATTTGAACCTCTAAATCAAGTTTATAATATCCTTAAACTTGTTCAAATCACTCTCATGGTGTTATACAATCTAATACCACTAGGTCTTATAAAACTTATTCTTCTATTACCAAATCAACCTTCATATTTCTTTCATCATACACTTTCAATTTTCAACCATCTCAATTAATAAATTACATTCACAAAATCTATTTTTCCTTTTTTTGACTCAAAAATCCTTGTGTTCTCTATCCTCTTACCAATGTCTTGTCCAGTTTCTAAACTATATCCACGAAATATAAATTTTAATACCATTAATGTATATCCTATTGTCCTTATTTGAAATCCTTGAACTTGCTTTCCAAGTAATTCATCATCGAAATACCCTAGTAACCCATTTCTAAACTGATTATATTGACCCCTTGATTTCAGTTCCAACCTCAATCATACTCCTATCTCAAATTTCTACATTAGATCCAACATCCCATATTCCTACTAAGATACCACTTGATAATAAATCCGCCTTCCGAACGAGATGATTTACGATACTTCCTTAACCTTTCCATGGTGAAAAGAAACAAAATTTTAAATGACTTCACTATGCAGTTGACAGAAATGGATAAAAGACAGGTGATTGGTGAAATCAAGACATAATTAATCAGGATGGTTGAAGTAATAACAAGATGAGGAAATCATCATATGATGAGAAGACAATGACGGAACAAGAAATAATGGTAGGGATTGTCCTTGATCAATAGGTCAAAAGAAGTGAATTAATTTAAGGTATGACCTGATAACCATACACGTCTATCCAGAATCATGTTGCCAGAATTTTTGCCATGCCAGTAAACATAGCTGCAATAAACGATAGTGTCCATAACTAGGATATACATCCTAAAATCATGTCATCTAGATTCCTTACCACTCCAACCGGTATGGCTGCAAGAGAATCTAAATGCCATAACCAGGATAGTATATCCAAAATCAGGCTCCATGTCCTTGTCAGGGTAGCTAATATGACTGCGATAAATTCTAAACTCCATAAATAATGTAGACATTTATCGTTCTCATCGTCCTCATAAAATATGTTTATCAGAATATCTTAACTCAATCCAGAGAAACTTATCTTCAAACAGAATCAACATCGAAATCAACAACGAAATATCAAGATTCAAAATTTCAACAACGAATCAAGGATAAGTAGATGGAAAGTAGCGGAAACAGATCCCGAGGTAGAGTTTAGAAGAAAATTCTTAGGAGAAGTCCCAAAGGTACTATCTAGGTCAAGATAAAAGGAAATCATTGGAATATAATCTAAAACAATCTCAATCTGATATGAGACTGGCAAATCATATTCTCGTCTCAACCTAGAAGATATATAAGTTCAACTTATACCTACCCTCTGGGATCCACAACTCATCCCAAGAAGGAATAAAGTAGATAACGGACAGATATTTCAGAAATCAGGACGGACAGAAACAAATGGGAAAAGTTTCAAAAAGTTCGAAATAAGATTCTCAGGGGTCATCCCTGAAATCTACCAAGAGTTTCTAATATATGACTGAGTACCAAATTCCTAAAATATTCCATGACTCAACCTTAATCCTAGGACAGGCTCGTAGTAGTACAGATAAGCTCAAGTACTACCATGACTTCGCATTAATTGCAAAGACTGACCTGCATGGGCCACCACTAAAAACGTGTCACGACCCGCACCCGGATATACGGGTACGAATACGTAGACGACGCCCAGCCTATGCCGCAGTATCGGCGGTAGAACGCTGTCTAGTACCCAATAAATATACACTACGTCTAGAAGGCCTATAACTATAAATATACTCTAGTCACATCACAATAGCTAGGGATGATAAGACAAGGAAGATAACTAAAGCACAAGAACAACTAGAAACTACTAGAAGGAATCATAAGACAGAAAATAAAGAAGAAAAATAAGACAAACTAAGGATAACTACCAGGCAACTCACATAGAATAATAGTGAGATCCACATCAGCTAGCAACATCATGATGTCCAATAATGGCACAACTACTCCTAAAATATTATCAACGGTATCCTGTCAGGAAAATGAGCAAGTACAAACACTAACAGCAGTTCCATGTGAATTGACAAATTCTATAAGAGACAGTATAATGAACTACAAGATAAAGATATATGAAGGCTTGGGAACCGTTCGGAAGCTGAGTTACAACCCTTAAACCAAACAAGGACCGGGGTTGTAACCCTTCTCCCGAGCAGAACTTGGTCTCCAACCAAGGTACATCATAGAGGCATATAGAACATGGGAGTAACTGTATATCATAGCATGGTGAAAAGTACTGTATGTAGAACAGAGCAGGATATATGATAAGATAACGTAAATATAAATTGTGCCTCGAATATTATAGCATAATGTGATCGGTATGGGTCAAGATCAGGCTTCCAGCCGACCGGCTACAAGTACGTGGACTCGGCCCGGCCGGAATGGTAAGCTATGGAGTAAGTAGTAGCACAGGTCAGGCTATACCCATCGTGAGGTGAGGGTATAGCTATGATACAAGTAGTAACTCAAGGTGGGCATTGATCACACTATCTATAATATTCCCCATCCCCGAGTAGTATACGGATCCGGACATAGCACGTCATGGCACGAGATTCCCTAAGAAGGTAGCTACTCCTTCTCAGGAATCAGTGTCAATACAAGTACAAGAACAAGATCGAGCAAGTACCAGTATCCCAAGAAAATCCAAGAATAACATCTCATGACAGGAATCTGGTATATACTAGTCCGTGAACTATCGTGACTGAGAATCAAGTAAGACACTACGACTGAATCGGACATAGCAGATATCAAGACAATGAAAACTATCAGTGAGTGTACTCGCCTGCGGTCCTGAGCTATCAAATGGGGTCGATGCTCAGAGGGATGCCACAGACCTAAAGATAAGATATATGTAAGCTAATTAGGGTTCAACAGTGTTAGGCTTGATTCTATAGTATAAGCTACGTAATCTTGGTCAATCTCAGTCCAACTAAGTCAAACTAGGTCACACTGAGTCACACTAGGTCACAGGAAGTCAAACCAAGTCAAACTAAGCTAATATTGACTAACAGTTGACTTTTGGTCAACTGGTCAACTATGGTCAACTCTAGGTCAAACTAGGTCAAATGTTGACTCTACTTCGACGTTCAGTCAAAGCAGTCAACCATGGTCAAACAGGGTCAAGGCTAGTTTTTATAACATCTACAGGGTCAACATATAAATTTCAGTGATGGTGAAATCATTGGAATCGATGGATCTCAAAATACCACAAAAAGAGAAAGATTATAATAATAGGGTGAAAACCTA
Source organism: Iris pallida (assembly GCA_029216955.1). NCBI lineage: Eukaryota > Viridiplantae > Streptophyta > Magnoliopsida > Asparagales > Iridaceae > Iris > Iris pallida. The sequence goes on along the minus strand of JANAVB010043220.1, from coordinate 15,194,649 downwards.
CAGATGTTGTCGGATGGTGAAACAACCATCACCAACGTGTCCAGAATGGCCAAATTAGCTAGGATAGCCTATCCATTAGTCCAATTTGGACATAAAGGCAAAAAGGTAATTTCGGACCAAAATGGTGTCCGTGTCGGACCCACTTGACGTGCCGGAATAAAAGTATACTAAACCTAATAAATTATATGTCCACGAATCCAGAATGACGATACGAACTCAACGGTATATCCTAAATTGGATTCCGATGATCCGATCTCAGATTGGTCTGTTGACCCGGATATTGGAAACCGATTTGCACGAAAAAGCATGTCGGAGCCAATATCCTCAAAACTCAGCAAATTATATGTCAACGAGTCCAAAATGACGATACGAATCCAACGGTATATCCAGAATTGGATTCCGATGAGCCGATCTCAAAATGACCCGTTGATTCGGATATTGGTATCCGACTTGCACCGAAATGCGTGTCGGAACCAATGTCCACTAAAACCTAGCAAATTATATGTCAACGAGTCCAGAATGACGATACGAACTCAACGGTATATTCGAAATTGAATTCCGATGAGCCGACGTCAAAATGTGCCGTTGACCCGGACTGTGGGGCCCACTTTGCACCAAAATGCGCGCCAGGACCCACGTCCTCCAAATCTAACAAACTTTATATGAAAACATGCCAGAATGACGCCACGAGTTTACTGGTGGTGTCAGAAATTGAATCCGGAGTCCCGGGTTAAAAATGTAATTTAACAAGTTGAAAATTACGAATTTGGACGGCCAACTTTGGCGTCGAATTCAACCAATCAAACGTGCTCACAATGAAACAAAACTGGAGGGGTAGGAAGAGGGTTATACCAGCTTCGCACAGAAACTGATGACACGCCAGACGGAGCTGCGACATAGGAGATACGAGTCGACGAAGTCGGCTCCACAAAACTGTCCAAAAATAACACAATTTAAAGTGTTAACTTGGTGGCCGGTTTTGATCTATCAAACGACGAAATTAACGGATAAAATTTGAGAGGGATGAAGGGGTATATACCGAGATTATGACGGAGCAAAGAGTTCGTCGATCCAACGGTTGGATTGTCCAAAAAATACGTACGAAGTCGCTGTCCCGAAACACAATTTTGAGTTCGATCCCGCGCGCGTCACGCCGGGATTTCGTGCAAAATGCACAAAACGCCTAGGCAGCACGTCCCGAAGGACGGTGGCCGCCACGGGAAGGTGCGGCGGTGGTACGCCTGGCCGGAGGGAGCCTCGGGGGCATACGGTGGTCGGCCACGGCTGCGCGCGACGGCGGCGGTGGCCGTGCGCGCGCGCACTGCAGCTGCTGCGTTGCGTGCTGTCGCAGCTGCTGCTGCTGTTGTTGCACGGTGCGGCGGCGGGCCAGGCGGGCGACACGGTCACCGGTGGTGGCGGTGTTGGAGGTAGATGATGATAATGGTGGAGATGGTGTGGGTGTTGATGAAGTGGATGAGGAAGGAGGAGATGGAGATGGTGGCTGAGGTGGTTGTGCTCGGCCATAGAGGTGGTGGTTGGCCGAGAATGGAGGGGGTGGTGGTGTTGTTCGTCCATGGGGAGAGTAGTATGGCTGTGGTGGTATTGGTGTGTAAAAAGAAAGAAAGAGAGAGAGAGAGAGTTGTATATGAGTGTGTGTGTGTGTGTGTGTGTGTATATTAATATATATGGAACGAGAGAGAGAGAGTGAGAGAGTGTGTGAGAATAGAGAGAGAGAGTGAGATAGATATTTAGAAAGAGGGGAGGGGAGCTGTACTGTCAACCCCTTGACCAAATTTTCTCAATTACTTCAATTTGTGCCATTCGTGATTTTTTTTCTTTTTAAAATTCAATGCTTATGTGGAATTGCTTAAATTATCAAAAAGGGTGTAATTTTGGTAAAATACTAAAGTCAGGGACTGAAATGAATAAGGTTGAGATTTAAAACTCTAACTGCCATTCAAACCGAGATCACAACCTATTTGAATTCAAATGGAATTCGAAGAAACCTCAGATAGGATCAAATCAGAACTCCTCTTATCTCTTCAAAATTTTAGATCGATCATAGAGCCTATATATGGGAGAGGTTGTGGCCGACAATTCGAGAAAAACCCTAGCAACCAGTTGACCTCTCTGGTCGCAAGAACAGTAAAGAAGAGGAGCAATCCAGCCTCTAATTCGACCAGGAAGAATCGAAGAAGGAGGCGAGTATCGACTCTATAGGTACGGCTATCTGTCCATGAACCCCAGGTCCTGTTTTGTAGTTCAAGTGTTTGAATTAATGCATGTTAAAACCTGTCACCAGTAATAGGAACCCCTGTACAAAAACCAGAGCAGTTGCAATATGTATTTGTGTATAAAAATTACATAGGATGTGTTGTCGACCTTTTGATGTCAGTCCAGGAAACCTTGCAACAGCAAACGAGTATGGGTGATAGGAGGTTGAATCAGTAACCAAAGGCCTGTTTAATAACAAGGGATCGTGTGTACCTGGGTTAAGTTTAACTGGTGTGTGCGTGTGTATGCAGGAAATGTCTGCATATAGGTCTTGTATAGTTGAGTATCAGAGGTATTGCCTTGTCCTGCATATAGATTTTCACCTTAGGACCAGTCCTTTAGTTTCCCTTTTGCTCTATAGGTTTTGGCCCTCATCCTTTTATATGTCCTGCATATCTTGTTCTGCCATTTGATTAGAGTATTTGTCCACCTCCCATTTGATGACTGTCCTACCTCTTCATTGTAATGTTTCCTATACCTTAGCAACAATTCACATCTCCTATATGTTTCAACCTAAGACTTGTGCAAATACCTGTCCATCTTGTTTAAGTTACATTCAATGTGTCCTTGTATTTACAGGAGCACTTGCAAATCAATTCTTTTGCAAAGCCATTGATCATAACAGGGAATGACACTACATCCTTGATAAGGATCTTAAGTGAACTGGACTGATACCTTGATGTATCTGTTAAAGTAACAGACACATGGTCATGAACAAGAGTATAGGTAAGTTGATGATGTTTGCACGTTTCCAACTTAATTTATTATTAAGCTGGTCCTACCAATTTTGAGATGCTAAGTCCCTCTTTCATCTGATTAAGTCATTTTTGGGAGTTAACCCTGACCCTTAAATTCTATTCTTACAAGTTTGGATGTACAACTTATTTGGACTGTCAAATTGCACCTGAATTCTTCCTTCCTTATGGATATTCAAATTTGGGTTTGCATACCTGCTGTCATGTAACCACAGGACAAGAGGAGGATCCGGAATCCAGATCATCAGATGTTATATAGCACACTAGGATCTCACAGCACCTATCTTACTTTCTCTTTGCTGCATTATCTGTAAATGGGGGAATGGATGTCAAATCTTGGTACAGGCCCATGGGCCCATGGGGGAAATCTGCCCATTTGAGCAATATGCTAAACATATATAATCAGTTCAGTTGAGTGGTCCTGCATATAGGTAGTGCATAGTGGAGTATCAGGGTGGCAAGACCCAGAAAGCAGGACTCTAGATGTAGGAGCCCTGCCTATAATGTAGGACAGGTCTAGGGATGGCAATTGGGAAGTGATGCACAAGTGCAGGCTTCCATCAGTCCTTGACTGTTAAGCCCCTGGCCTAACCTCTATGATACAGATAGCAGAAACAAAGTTTTCCCTGTACATATTGACAGGATGTTCATATGACACTAACTGAGAACCAAGCCTATATAGATGACAGTGATAAGAAAAGCCTATAGGACACTACTTTTCAGCAGTAAACACAATAGCCTTGTCTAGGTGACAAGTTGATATGTCCTGGTATAGCTAGCCTAAGTAATAAGAAGCATGAAAAGATGTGTGTTCGAGTACATACACTAGTGCCTATATAGATGTAGAGTGGGCAGTCTCTAGGTGCAGGAGAAGGCCATCTTATTGAATCGATTGATGCATAGATATATTGACTTGGGTTGGGTTGATTGGGGTTAAATTGATTACCAGTAAACACTGGTTTTCTTATATAAGTCATATACTCTGCCCTTGTTTCCTGTGACTTGGTTTGTGCAGGAAGCATTGGTTTAAGTCCACATTAAGGACTGTAGACTGGTTTCCTTATATAATTAATATGCTGAAAACCTGCCACACGTTTATAAGGGGTTTAGTCAAGCAGGAAATATGGGGATTACATGTAAATATGAGATATTGCTGCCCATATAGCTTGTACCCACATACATTGTATAAAATACTTCCTATACAAACACCCTAGTATTTTAGGATATACTATAGTATAGATCCTAGTATCTCATAAATCCAATATAGCTTATATACTAGAATATGGATCCAATAGCTTGGTTTTGGACTCAAACAACCTAGGAATAGCAACTTTGACCAACATGACCTAGAAACCAAACCAATAAATAGATAGGCTAATTATCAAATATTATATGTGTATTTGACATCATGTATATTGTATAACAGGTTAATTGGATCTCCATACGGGTTGTAATTCGTGCCAGCAGCTCAGGACCAAAGGCAAGTATACCTTGCCTTTCTACACAGCTTTATTTACATGCACTGTCTTTCATTATTATCCAGTTTTTCTTATATTGTTGCCATGTATCTTTCATATTCTGTTTATATACTTGTATCATTGATTTGTAGGCCGTGTTCACAGTTTGCCTCGTATCTTATTGATCGTGCCTTGATTGAGTCGTGCCTCCGTGTCTTGAACCTTGAAGCTAACCTGCGAGTCCACGATAGGGATGAGGGTTAGTAGTTATTGGTCCACACCTGCGAGTCCACACTAGGGACGAGGGTGATGCTAATCTGCGAGTCCACGATAGGGACGAGGGTTAGTAGTAGATGCTAGCCTGCGAGTCCACACTAGGGACGAGGGTTAGTGGTATAGGGTTACGCATACGAGTCCACACTAGGGACGAGGGTGATGCTAGCCTGCGAGTCCACACTAGGGACGAGGGTTAGTAGTAGAGGCTAGCCTGCGAGTCCACACTAGGGACGAGGGTTAGTAGTTCAAACCTGCGAGTCCACGCTAGGGACGAGGGTTTGAGTATTCGTTTCAGCTATCCGTTGACATCATGACATGATTTCTCTAGTCCTTGTTCGGCAGTTCATCTATGTGTAGACAGTGTATAGTTTCATGCTTTATTCAGTGCTCAGTTTTACTTGTTTATTCTGTATTTTCTCCATGCATAATAAATTATTAGAAAGGCTCGTTTTATGTATCTTGCTAGTCCTCTGAGGACCTGATGATCTTTTCAGGTTAGCCGAGTTGAGTTAGGAGCAGACCAGAGGGTTGAGCCAGCATCAGATTGCGTCGCTCGCACTTGAGGTTGTCTAGATTAGCAGTTTTTATTCAGTTAGTTACTCCATGTATTCTACTATTTTTCCGTCTATTGGTAGTGGATTTGTGTCCACCGGACGTAACAGTGATTCTGGATATTCAGTTTATTCATTATTATTCAGTTCATGCCTTTTCATTGATCTTGACTGTGACATGATTATTCCTGTGGATGAGATTTAGTTTACCTTGTGAATCTAGATTGTCGTGACTTGTATTTAGACAGCGTACTACTGCCGACACTGCGGCGTAGGCTGGGCTTGGACACGTTTCGTATCCGAAAAGCGGGTGCGGGTCGTGACAAGTTTTTTTTGGTGGCCCATGCAGGTCTACGTTAATCACTTCGGTTACGTCACTGTGCCGTCGTGAGCCTGCGAATAGGATTAGACATTTAGAATCTCATTCACATGTCTTGACTCCTTATTTGAATTCTATCCTTGATTTCATTGAATCCTTGACTTGCATCAGTTTGAAATCTCTTCAACGGCTAAAGTGTTTGCTCTTGTTATAGTTAAGATGAACTCTCAAGACGGGAACAATGCTGCACTGAACACTCCACCGGCTACAGGAGGCTCTTTCACGTACATGACTCCACCGACACAAGAAGGCTAGCTCACTCATGTGAGTAATCAACCGCAATTCTCGAGATTCCGCAGAGGCGATATTCCACCACCTCCACAGTTTCCCCCGCAGACACCACTACCAGCACCCGGTCTGCCTCCAGCAACTGTTCCACCACCAGCACAAGCCCCGCATCCAACACGTATTCCACATCCAGTACCAGCCATGCATCCCGCACCAGTGATGTATCCAGCTTTTCCCATGGCCACCGCCGACGACGTATCCCGCCTCAACGATGTATCCAGCACATGTTCTGCCTCCGCCACCAGCACTGGACAATGTCACACTCCTCGGGATCATCCAGCAGCAGGCCAACATGTTTCGCGACACTTTGAGAGAGGTTCTTCAGATTAGAGACGCACCACGACAGCGCCCGGGAAATCCTAAACACTTCATGGACTTTAGGCCCATGCCGTTCCATAGGACAGAGGGGATCGTCTACGCTGATGAATGGCTAGAGAACGTGGAGAGGTATCTGAAGATGGCCCGAGTTCCAGAAGATTTGAAGATTGAGTCAGTCAGTGGACAGCTTTTCGACATCGCGCATGTCACGCCCCGATTCGGGAATCGTTCGCCTCCGCTTAGATTCACGCCGAATCGTTCGTCCTCGCTAAGGCGTGATGCCGTACAAGTCTGGAATTGCACTTGTATAAGGCGTGCTCGTGTTCCTTTTTATAAAAGAGACATTTTGAATAGAGATTCGCAGCGGATGATAAAGAAGTTTTGGCAACACAGATATGATCTGAAATAGTTCTTTATTGATATCTTTGAAATTACATTGCATAAACATAAGGCTCTCAAACAGCCGAGATGAAAGGCCAAACTTGGCTACAACATTACAGAAATATTGAAATAAGATACAACTTGTTCCATACATCATATCCCTTTATTAATAATGCGACAATAACCACCTTCAGCAAAATGCCTTCTTCTTCAAGTGGAAACTTCAAGATGTACGAAGCTTCTAAAGAGTCGGACAGCAAGCCTTCAGCGTCTATGATTATCCACTAGGTTCCCGGCACCTGTGGAGACGAGGGTCAGTACATTGCCACATATGTACTGGTGAGCGGCCGTAACCAATCTCACCATAAATCAACAGTAGTAAAATTACATGAATGTTCACTATTGATTTGTATTCTTTCTATCTTGCCTTAGGGTCCATTAACAATTCATATATTCGATGAGAAATATAAGGAGCATACAGTGATGTTAGAAACATAAGCAATTCATGTTGATCTAACATAAGCAGTTCATATTGATCACCAACTTGGTGAATCTTACCCACGGTCGATAGCCATCCCTGTACATATTTATGAATACCACTTACTCTGCCTGCATAAGACAATGTTAGCTATGCCACCTGTCTATATGAAGGTCACTGACTACACGCCATCTGGGACATCTTGGTCGGACGGCTCCCCTTCATCGGTGGGTAGCTAGCCCATTCGGAAGGTTCCCGAAAGACCGTGCTACTACTTCAGCACGGCGTTCCTCCTAGGCCGAATCGGTTCCGTGGCCTCGGAGTACCGTTCGAGGAACTACCTTGTATACAAGTTGTCCATGACCATGCATGCAATACAACTTAACTAATAAGAGACACGACATGCATGATAATAGCATCTTCCACACATGTTCATAGTTCTCATTTCATCTTGCCATTTTCCCATCTTTCCAACTTGCCATCTTACTTTGAGCCATAGGCTCGCATATTTGTTCATCCAACCAAGGGACTATTCATGTTTAACTCATTCTTTCGAACCGAAGTCCGATATACTTACCGCCCAATACTTGGGTCTTAGCATCACCTGTTAAACAATTCATATAGCATACGAGCATCATTCAATTACAACATAAGCCTAGCCATGTGATCATTTATCTTTCATTATCTTTCCCGTATTATTACTAGGCATCTTTTATTAAGCACCGAACGCAATAACAAGTCTACCATTGTTATGCACGAAGATCAAGGATCGTCGAAGGATCAAAGCCACTCACTTGTTGGTGAATTGCCGAGAGAAAGAGGTCTTCCACGCAACGTCACCCGAGGTTCACCGCGTTAGCACCTGCATTGGCACCAACATCTGGTCAGCATACTTCTTCTCTTTCTCTCAGTTATTCGATATAAAATGCGTAGACGGTGAAAGTAAATCCATGAAAATATTCATCGAAAACAATCACGAAAACGCACACAAAAGCCAACAGCAAAAGCGACATCGAAAACCAGCAGGGCAACGGTCTCGGGGCAAGCGACTCTTATATAGAACTCTTCCCCCAAGACGCGCGCCACTGCATCTTGGGCATCATTTCAAAAGAGTCCAATCCATAACGAGAAAAGGATCTCAATTTATTATCCCGCGATCCTGGTAAAGTTTCCCCAATTCCCATCCGACTCGGCCATTCGGCCGCTAGCCCGCACCGTGCTCCGCAACGGATTCAGGGCATTACATATTAATACACTAACAAAAAGTTTCGTCCTCGAAACTTAAACACAAACCCACCTAGGTCAAACAACGAAGGAAACTTTTCCTTCACCTCTGCCTCAAGTTCCCATGTCGACTCTTCGACAGAATGATTTCGCCAAAGCACTCGAACCAAAGAAACAACTCGGTTCCGCAAGATTTTATCTTTCCTATCCAAGATCTGCACGGGTTCCTCCACATAAGACAAGTCAGCTTTTAGCCCTAACGGACCGAAGTCTACCACGTGGCTTGGATCATGTACATACTTCCGTAGTTGGGAAACATGGAAGATATCGTGCACTCCATCCAATGCCGGTGGCAGCGCGATCTGATAGGCAACAGGGCCGACTCGCTTAAGAATTTCAAACGGGCCAACAAATCTCGGACTTAGCTTCCCCTTCGCACCGAATCGCATAACTCCGCGCATCGGTGACACCTTCAGAAATATGTGATCGCCTACCATAAATTCCAATGGTCGTCGATGAGTATCCGCATAACTCTTCTGCCGACTTTGTGCCACACGTAACTTCTCCCGAATCATGCGGACCTTCTCGACGGCCTGTTCCACCATCTCCGGACCAAGTACCTGTCGTTCACCGACTTCATCCCAACAAATCGGAGACCGACACCTTCGCCCGTACAATGCTTCATACGGAGCCATTTGTATACTGGACTGGTAACTGTTGTTGTAGGCAAATTCTGCTAGCGGCAAGTGAGTATCCCAACTAGTCTTCAGATCAATAGCACAAAGCCGTAGCATGTCTTCAAGTATCTGATTCACCCTCTCGGTCTGGCCATCGGTTTGGGGATGGTATGCAGAACTAAATTTCAATTGTGTTCCCATGGCAGCATGCAAACTGACCCAGAAACGCGATACAAATCGTCCATCCCGATCCGACACTATTGATGCTGGCACTCCATGCAGTCGGACGATTTCATCCACGTATAGCTGAGCCAACCGGTCGACGCTCCATGTGGTTTTCATTGCGAGAAAATGTGCAGATTTGGTTAATCGATCAACGATGACCCAAATTGCATCATTCCCCCGCTGCGTCTTCGGCAAGCCAACTATAAAATCCATGGTTATATGATCCCATTTCCATTCTGGGATCGCGAGGTTCTGCATCTCCCCGCCGGGCCTCTGGTGTTCCACTTTGACTCGTTGACACGCTAAGCATCGCGAGACAAAGAGGGCCACATCTCGTTTCATGCCGTGCCACCAGAAGGTCGTGCGCAAATCTTTATACATTTTTGTACTTCTCGGATGTAAGGAATACTTGGCGTAATGGGCCTCCGTCAAGATTTTCTTCCGGAGTTCTTCATCCTTCGGGACACATAGCCTCCCCTTGAGTCGCAATGATCCGTCCTCGTGCCTGGTGAAGTCGCTGGCTTCACCCTTTTCCACTATTCTGCCAATCTTAATCAAGAACTCATCTGTCCTCTGTGCCGTCTTTATCTTTTCTAACAAACTCGGCTCAAGTTGAAGTTGAGCCAATTGTGCATTTCGGCCACGAATCTGGAGCTCAATTCCCATGCTTTCCAATTCCTCTAATATTCGTTTGTCAACACTGAGTGATCCCACAAAGTTTCGACTCAACGCGTCCGCCACCACATTGCCTTTTCCTGGGGTGTACGCGATCGTCAAGTCATAATCTTTTATAAGCTCCAACCAACGTCTTTGCCGCAAATTTAAATCCTTTTGAGTGAAAATGTACTTCAGGCTCTTATGGTCGGTGAAGATCTCGCAAGCTACTCCATACAAGTAGTGCCTCCACAATTTCAATGCAAACACTATCGCTGCCAATTCCAAATCATGTGTTGGATAATTTTTCTCGTGCGGCTTAAGCTGTCTCGAGGCATAAGATATCACTTTCCCTCTCTGAGTCAACACACATCCCAAACCCAATCCGGACGCATCGCTGTATATCTGGAATCCCTCGATGCCGTCTGGAAGTGTAAGGATTGGAGCTGATACGAGACGTTGCTTCAGATTTTGAAAGCAAGCCTCGCACTCATCAGTCCAATCGAATGCAACTCCCTTCTGGGTTAGTCGAGTTAGAGGCGCTGCCACTTTTGAAAAATCCTTGACAAACTTCCTGTAGTAGCCTGCCAAGCCGAGGAAACTTCGGATCTCGCTCGCCAACGTGGGTTGCTTCCAATCCACTACGGCTTCAATTTTCTTTGGGTCAACGGATACACCTTCCGCCGAGATAACGTGCCCTAGGAACGACACGCTACTCATCCAAAACTCACATTTGCTCAGCTTGGCATAGAGCTGATTTTCCCGTAGAGTCTGTAACACTGTCCTCAAATGTTCTGCATGGTCTTCTCTGTTCTTCGAGTAGATTAGGATGTCGTCGATGAACACGACCGCAAATTTATCTAAAAAGGGCCGGAACACTCTGTTCATCATATCCATGAAAGCGGCAGGGGCGTTGGTCAGTCCGAAGGGCATGACCAAGAATTCATAGTGTCCGTATCTGGTTCGGAGTGCGGACTTAGAAATGTCATCTGGTTTGATCTTTAACTGATGGTAGCCTGAGCGAAGATCAATCTTTGAAAATACAGACGCCCCTTGCAACTGATCGAAGAGGTCGTCTATTCGAGGCAACGGATACTGGTTTCGAATTGTAACTTTATTTAGCTCGCGGTAGTCGATGCACAGCCGCATCGATCCATCTTTCTTCTTCACAAATAGCACCGGAGCACCCCATGGTGAAACACTGGGTCTGATGTATCCCTTGTCTAATAATTCCTGTAGCTGTACTTTGAGTTCCTTCAATTCAGCAGGCGCCATTCTGTATGGTGCCCTTTTGATCGGACGAGCATCTGGAAATGTATCGATAGTGAATTCAATCTCTCGGTCCGGAGGCATTCCGGGTATCTCGTCAGGAAACACATCAGGAAATTCTGCCACGACTTCAGTGTTAGCTGAGTCTGCACCATTCTTGCGTGTGTCTCGAACAGAAGCAAGGTACCCTTCGCAGCCAGAATGAAGCAATCGCCGGGCCGTAGTAGCTGAAATCACCATCGAAGCCTTCGCCGATGAACTGGCCGAGTAAGAGAATTCTGTTCCTCCAGGTAGGCGAAACATAACTCGCTTCTTCGCACAGTCGATCGTCGCACAACATGCACTTAACCAATCCATTCCCAGAATGATATCAAAATCTTTCATATCTAGCTCGACTACATCTAATGGTAGCCTTCTCTTCCCGATACATATGTAACCATCCCTACACATCATGTTAGTAGGCATCTCCACTCCTGATGGAGTACTAACACTAAGGTACATATCCAACATTGTCATTTTTATTTCATGTTCCTTAACATAGTCTTTAGATATAAAACTATGAGAAGCACCAGAATCAAATAAAGTACGTGCAGGAATGCCATTAAATAACAATATACCTGTCACGACAGTATCTGATGCAAATGATGCTTCCTCCTGAGTCAATGCAAAGACTCGGCCCTGGGCACCAGGCCTCTGATTCTATTGTGGCTGAGGAGGTCGTGGTGCCTGTCCACGATTCTGTTGATATTGTTGGTGATGCTGCTGCCTCGGAGGGTTCTGGTGGCCCCTCCCTGGACAGTCTCTGAATCCGTGGCCCATGCGACCACATTTGAAGCATCCACCCTCTAGCACCTGACATTCGTTAGCAAAGTGCCCTTTGTTGCGGCACTTGTTGCAGAATGGTCCACCCTGGTTGGGTCGTTGAAAGCCACCGTGGTTCTGACGCTTAGGCGCCTCATATCTGCCCCCGTTGTTCGGTCTCTTGTTATGCAGATTCTGCACCGACGCTTGCACTGGCGCCGTCGCAGGATAGTGTGGGTCCAATTCCTTCGCGTGCTCATAAGACTCCTGAAAAGTCTTATATTTCTGAACCACAACTTGAGCCTTCAGAGCAGGCCTCAAGCCCTGCTCAAACCGACGAGCCTTAGATGCTTCGTCAGTAAACTTCGTGATCGTATACTGAGACAGTCTAGAAAACTCTGCCTCATACTCCTTTACCGTCATGTTCCCCTGTTCGAGCTTCTGGAACTCCAATTCCTTAGCTCGCTGCTCAGTCGAAGAGAAGTACTGAGCCAGAAATGCCTCGCGGAACATCAGCCAAGTGATTTTCGTTGTTCCATTCACTCCTGCTAGAATTCTTTTCTGACTTTGCCACCAGTAGTGTGCGTTGGAAACCAGCAGTAGTTTCACACACGAGACCCTCTTGGATCCAACAATACCCAAAGCTTCCAGGTGATCTTCCACTTCAACTAGCCAATCCATAGCAATGGTGGCTTCTTCTGTCCCTTTGAATTCTTTGTTACAGATCTTCTTAAACTTTGTAATGTCGGCCACAGCAGTGGTTTTCTTAGCTGCCGGGGGTTCCTCTGCCTCCACCAGTTCGCTCTCTCGTGAGACTGGAGTGCCTTGAGCCCCATTGTTCACCACTGTTCGGACCAACTGTTGCAGGGTATCTAGCTGCTTCTGTTGGGCCTCGAATTGCTTCGCGTTCTGCCTCTGCTGGCTCTCCATCATAGCCAGCATCCTCTCCATAGGGTCGGTTGAGGCTACCACCCTTGAGCTACTCGCGTTGTTTGTCGTACCCGCCTTTGTCATCTCTGCAAAACAGAGGAGCTTGTTAGTCTCATAATATATTTATGGACTTATTGTATGGAACATCTCATTTCGGGACATTTAAAACCAAAGTTGTTCGAGAAGCAATAAAGCTTGTGTCATTTTCGAAATCTTTAAAACCAAGAAATTCCCAAGGATGTAAAGCCGTGCTCTGATACCAAACTGTCACGCCCCGATTCGGGAATCGTTCGCCTCCGCTTAGATTTACGCCGAATCGTTCGTCCTCGCTAAGGCGTGATGCCGTACAAGTCTGGAATTGCACTTGTACAAGGCGTGCTCGTGTTCCTTTTTATAAAAGAGACATTTTGAATAGAGATTCGCAGCGGATGATAAAGAAGTTTTGGCAACACAGATATGATCTGAAATAGTTCTTTATTGATATCTTTGAAATTACATTGCATAAACATAAGGCTCTCAAACAGCCGAGATGAAAGGCCAAACTTGGCTACAACATTGCAGAAATATTGACATGAGATACAACTTGTTCCATACATCATATCCCTTTATTAATAATGCGACAATAACCACCTTCAGCAAAATGTCTTCTTCTTCAAGTGGAAACTTCAAGATGTACGAAGCTTCTAAAGAGTCGGACAGCAAGCCTTCAGCATCTATGATTATCCACTAGGTTCCCGGCACCTGTGGAGACGAGGGTCAGTACATTGCCACATATGTACTGGTGAGCGGCCGTAACCAATCTCACCATAAATCAACAGTAGTAAAATTACATGAATGTTCACTATTGATTTGTATTCTTTCTATCTTGCCTTAGGGTCCATTAACAATTCATATATTCGATGAGAAATATAAGGAGCATACAGTGATGTTAGAAACATAAGCAATTCATGTTGATCTAACATAAGCAGTTCATATTGATCACCAACTTGGTGAATCTTACCCACGGTCGATAGCCATCCCTGTACATATTTATGAATACCACTTACTCTGCCTGCATAAGACAATGTTAGCTATGCCACCTGTCTATATGAAGGTCACTGACTACACGCCATCTGGGACATCTTGGTCGGACGGCTCCCCTTCATCGGTGGGTAGCTAGCCCATCCGGAAGGTTCCCGAAAGACCGTGCTACTACTTCAGCACTGTGCTACTACTTCAGCACGGCGTTCCTCCTAGGCCGAATCGGTTCCGTGGCCTCGGAGTACCGTTCGAGGAACTACCTTGTATACAAGTTGTCCATGACCATGCATGCAATGCAACTTAACTAATAAGAGACACGACATGCATGATAATAGCATCTTCCACACATGTTCATAGTTCTCATTTCATCTTGCCATTTTCCCATCTTTCCAACTTGCCATCTTACTTTGAGCCATAGGCTCGCATATTCGTTCATCCAACCAAGGGACTATTCATGTTTAACTCATTCTTTCGAACCGAAGTCCGATATACTTACCGCCCAATACTTGGGTCTTAGCATCACCTGTTAAACAATTCATATAGCATACGAGCATCATTCAATTACAACATAAGCCTAGCCATGTGATCATTTATCTTTCATTATCTTTCCCGTATTATTACTAGGCATCTTTTATTAAGCACCGAACGCAATAACAAGTCTACCATTGTTATGCGCGAAGATCAAGGATCGTCGAAGGATCAAAGCCACTCACTTGTTGGTGAATTGCCGAGAGAAAGAGGTCTTCCACGCAACGTCACCCGAGGTTCACCGCGTTAGCACCTGCATTGGCACCAACATCTGGTCAGCATACTTCTTCTCTTTCTCTCAGTTATTCGATATGAAATGCGTAGACGGTGAAAGTAAATCCATGAAAACATTCATCGAAAACAATCACGAAAACGCACACAAAAGCCAACAGCAAAAGCGACATCGAAAACCAGCAGGGCAACGGTCTCGGGGCAAGCGACTCTTATATAGAACTCTTTCCCCAAGACGCGCGCCACTGCATCTTGGGTATCATTTCAAAAGAGTCCAATCCATAACGAGAAAAGGATCTCAATTTATTATCCCGCGATCCTGGTAAAGTTTCCCCAATTCCCATCCGACTCGGCCATTCGGCCGCTAGCCCGCACCGTGCTCCGCAACGGATTCAGGGCATTACAGCGCAGACGTGGTACCAAGGCGAACCCCGATTTTCTGCTCCAGATGTGACTTGGAAGGAGTTCAAGCGACTGTTCAAGAGGAAGTTCTACCCATACGTAGCACGAGAAGCGTTGGTGAGTCAGTTCGAGCACTTAGAGCAGGGCAACCACACCGTCGACGAGTACACATCGGAGTTTTCTCGCCTCAGCCGCTTCACGGAGAACTTGGTCAGCAACCCTGAAGACAAGGCGCGACGTTTCAGAAAGGGACTATCTCACGAGATTCGTCTAGCCATCGCCACCAGTCGAGCCACCACTTACGAGGAGATTCTAGAAGTCGCCCAAGCTGTAGAAGAAGAACTGAGTCGCAAGCCGAAGAGGAATCGAGACGCACTCGGAGGAGGCAGCGACCAAGCACCACTGGCAAAATGTTCCAATATTTCAGGGAAGACACCAGCGCAGCAGCATCAGCAGCAACCACAAGCAGCCCCACGCCAAGTCCAAGATATTCCCATCTGTCAGCATTGCTCGAAGAAAGGCCACACTCAAGAAAATTGTCGCAGCAGATTAGGGTTGTGTTGGACTTGTGGATCCAACCAACACTTGTCTCGCAATTGTTCGAAGAAGAATGCAAATGCCCCACCACTACCGACCGCAGAAGGAGGGCGAGCCTTGCCATGATCACAGAGGATGCGGCGACACCACGAGGAGCAAATAACGGAAATTTTTAGTAGATTATAGCAAAAGCCTTATTAATAGACACTATGTTTGATTTTGACTTGCGAGTATTCGCAATAATTTTATAGCAGTTTATTCTAGACTTTTTACTCTAGTAGATCACCGGCTCCTTAAATTTCGAGGACGAAATTTGTTTATGGGGGGTAGAGTTGTCAACCCCTTGACCAAATTTTCTCAATTACTTCAATTTGTGCCATTCGTGATTTTTTTTAAATTCAATGCTTATGTGGAATTGCTTAAATTATCAAAAAGGGTGTAATTTTGGTAAAACACTAAAGTCAGGGACTGAAATGAATAAGGTTGAGATTTAAAACTCCAACTGCCATTCAAACCGAGCTCACCACCTATTTGAATTCAAATGGAATTCGAAGAAACCTCAGATAGGATCAAATCAGAACTCCTCTTATCTCCTCAAAATTTTTTATCGGTCATAGAGCCTATATATGGGAGAGGTTGTGGCCGACAATTCGGGAAAAACCCTAGCAACAAGTTGACCTCTCTGGTCGCAAGAACAGTAAAGAAGATGAGCATGATCCAGCCTCTAATTCGACCAGGAAGAATCGAAGAAGGAGGCGAGTATCGACTCTATAGGTACGGCTATATGTCCATGAACCCCAGGTCCTGTTTTGTAGTTCAAGTGTTTGAATTAATGCATGTTAAAACCTGTCACCAGTAATAGGAACCCCTGTACAAAAACCAGAGCAGTTGCAATATGTATTTGTGTATAAAAATTACATAGGATGTGTTGTCGACCTTTTGATGTCAGTCCAGGAAACCTTGCAACAGCAAACGAGTATGGGTGATAGGAGGTTGAATCAGTAACCAAAGGCCTGTTTAATAACAAGGGATCGTGTGTACCTGGGTTAAGTTTAACTGGTGTATGCGTGTGTATGCAGGAAATGTCTGCATATAGGTCTTGTATAGTTGAGTATCAGAGGTATTGCCTTGTCCTGCATATAGATTTTCACCTTAGGACCAGTCCTTTAGTTTCCCTTTTGCTCTATAGGTTTTGGCCCTCATCCTTTTATATGTCCTGCATATCTTGTTCTGCCATTTGATTAGAGTATTTGTCCACCTCCCATTTGATGACTGTCCTACCTCTTCATTGTAATGTTTCCTATACCTTAGCAACAATTCACATCTCCTATATGTTTCAACCTAAGACTTGTGCAAATACCTGTCCATCTTGTTTAAGTTACATTCAATGTGTCCTTGTATTTACAGGAGCACTTGCAAATCAATTCTTTTGCAAAGCCATTGATCATAACAGGGAATGACACTACATCCTTGATAAGGATCTTAAGTGAACTGGACTGATACCTTGATGTATCTGTTAAAGTAACAGACACATGGTCATGAACAAGAGTATAGGTAAGTTGATGATGTTTGCACGTTTCCAACTTAATTTATTATTAAGCTGCTCCTACCAATTTTGAGATGCTAAGTCCCTCTTTCATCTGATTAAGTTATTTTTGGGAGTTAACCCTGACCCTTAAATTCTATTCTTACAAGTTTGGATGTACAACTTATTTGGACTGTCAAATTGCACCTGAATTCTTCCTTCCTTATGTATATTCAAATTTGGGTTTGCATACCTGCTGTCATGTAACCACAGGACAAGAGGAGGATCCGGAATCCAGATCATCAGATGTTATATAGCACACTGGGATCTCACAGCACCTATCTTACTTTCTCTTTGCTGCATTATCTGTAAACGGGGGAATGGATGTCAAATCTTGGTACAGGCCCATGGGCCCATGGGGGAAATCTGCCCATTTGAGCAATATGCTAAACATATATAATCAGTTCAGTTGAGTGGTCCTGCATATAGGTAGTGCATAGTGGAGTATCAGGGTGGCAAGACCCAGAAAGCAGGACTCTAGATGTAGGAGCCCTGCCTATAATGTAGGACAGGTCTAGGGATGGCAATTGGGAAGTGATGCACAAGTGCAGGCTTCCATCAGTCCTTGACTGTTAAGCCCCTGGCCTAACCTCTATGATACAGATAGCAGAAACAAAGTTTTCCCTGTATATATTGGCAGGATGTTCATATGACACTAACTGAGAACCAAGCCTATATAGATGACAGTGATAAGAAAAGCCTACAGGACACTACTTTTCAGCAGTAAACACAATAGCCTTGTCTAGGTGACAAGTTGATATATCCTGGTATAGCCTAAGTAATAAGAAGCATGAAAGGATGTGTGTTCGAGTACATACACTAGTGCCTATATAGATGTAGAGTGGGCAGTCTCTAGGTGCAGGAGAAGGCCATCTTATTGAATCGATTGATGCATAGATATATTGCCTTGGGTTGGGTTGATTGGGGTTAAATTGATTACCAGTAAACACTGGTTTTCTTATATAAGTTATATACTCTGCCATTGTTTCCTGTGACTTGGTTTGTGCAGGAAGCATTGGTTTAAGTCCACATTAAGGACTGTAGACTGGTTTTCTTATATAATTAATATGCTGAAAACCTGCCACACATTTATAAGGGGTTTAGTCAAGCAGGAAATATGGGGATTACATGTAAATATGAGATATTGCTACCCATATAGCTTGTACCCACATACATTGTATAAAATACTTCCTATACAAACACCATAGTATTGTAGGATATACTATAGTATAGATCCTAGTATCTCATAAATCCAATATAGCTTATATACTAGAATATGGATCCAATAGCTTGGTTTTAGACTCAAACAACCTAGGAATAGCAACTTTGACCAACATGACCTAGAAACCAAACCAATAAATAGATAGGCTAATTATCAAATATTAGATGTGTATTTGACATCATGTATATGGTATAACAGGTTAATTGGATCTCCATACGGGTTGTAATCCGTGCCAGCAGCTCAGGACCAAAGGCAAGTATACCTTGCCTTTCTACACAGCTTTATTTACATGCACTGTCTTTCATTATTATCCAGTTCTTCTCATATTGTTGCCATATATCTTTCATATTCTGTTTATATACTTGTATCATTGATTTGTAGGCCGTGTTCACAGTTTGCCTCGTATCTTATTGATCGTGCCTTGATTGAGTCGTGCCTCCGTGTCTTGAACCTTGAAGCTAACCTGCGAGTCCACGATAGGGACGAGGGTTAGTAGTTATTGGTCCACACCTGCGAGTCCACACTAGGGACGAGGGTGATGCTAATCTACGAGTCCACGATAGGGACGAGGGTTAGTAGTAGATGCTAGCCTGCGAGTCCACACTAGGGACGAGGGTTAGTGGTATAGGGTTACGCCTGCGAGTCCACACTAGGGACGAGGGTGATGCTAGCATGCGAGTCCACACTAGGGACGAGGGTTAGTAGTAGAGGCTAGCCTGCGAGTCTACACTAGGGACGAGGGTTAGTAGTTCAAACCTGCGAGTCCACGCTAGGGACGAGGGTTTGAGTATTCGTTTCAGCTATCCGTTGACATCATGACATGAGTTCTCTAGTCCTTGTTCGGCAGTTCATTTATGTGTAGACAGTGTATAGTTTTATGCTTTATTCAGTGCTCGGTTTTACTTGTTTATTCTGTATTTTCTCCATGCATAATAAACTGTTAGAAAGGCTCGTTTTATGTATCTTGCTAGTCCTCTGAGGACCTGATGATCTCTTCAGGTTAGCCGAGTTGAGTTAGGAGCAGACCAGAGGGTTGAGCCAGCATCAGATCGCGTCGCTCGCACTTGAGGTGGTCTAGATTAGCAGTTTTTATTCAGTTAGTTACTCCATGTATTCTTCTATTTTTCCGTCTATTGGTAGTGGATTTGTGTCCACCGGACGTAACAGTGATTCTGGATATTCAGTTTATTCATTATTATTCAGTTCATGCCTTTTCATTGATCTTGACTGTGACATGATTATTCTTGTGGATGAGATTTAGTTTACCTTGTGAATATAGATTGTCGTGACTTGTATTTAGACAACGTACTACCGCCGACACTGCGGCATAGGCTGGGCTTGGACACGTTTCGTATCCGAAAAGCGGGTACGGGTCGTTACTGTACGGGTAGGGGGTGAGGTTGTATGAGTATGTGTGTGTGTTGGTGTATATATATATATTTATATATAGAAGTGAGAGAGTGAGAAAAAGAGAGTTATATATATATATATATATATATATATATATATATATATATATATATATATATATATATATATATATATATATAATAAATTATCGAAAATAATTTTAGAAAATTCAAAAATCAGTCCTGAAAATTCATGGGGCTTACAAGTATCACTATGACCTGTGTTTCCTTTATTTTATACTGCATGTATCTTCGTGTCGTCTTTTCACTAGTACTCCCTTATGGTTCATGATTGTCATTGTTCATGATTACTATTATGCATGAGAGTTAGAATCGGTTGGATATACATACATGTTCATATCTTACTCATTGTTTCCCATTGTTTACAGTTTATCGTATTGCTAATGTTTATCTTAGTGGACATGTAATACAACAAGTAAGCATGTGGTCAACGAATTGAATACAGACCCCCTTTACATTGATCGCATAATATCAGTCATGCACCACACGTATGACTGACGGATATCCCAAGCCGTCTACATGTTGAAAGTTGGCATTCTAAAACACACATTACACGTGACTTAATCATTGTTGCTCTATTGTCTACTGTTCTTCTTTTGTCAAGTCTACCTTCTTATTGTTATCATGTCTTTGTCGTATGTCAAGTCAACCTTCATATTGTTATCATGTCTTAGTGGTATTTTCTTATCATACAATGTCATGCCTATACTTATCTTTAGTTAATTTTCTTTTATCGTTTTTTCATGCTTGTATACTATATTGTGTAATATAGTGTTATGGTGATCTTGCTCCAATCCTGACTGGATAACTATTTTTCAGCTTGAGACGACGATATTTGTCCCGAGGTCTACGTGAGTTTGTTGGCGACCCTGACATCAATGGCGTACCCGATTCCAGCACTGATGCGAATTAGCATATCCTTATGGATTCGCATTAGTTAGTAGTTATAGTTATAGAGTTTAGTTGTTTATTTTTTGCTATCCGGGTTTGTTCTCGAGACTTTTCTGAGTTGTAGTGGATTATTTGATCATTATTATATTGAGACTATTGGATATGATATTTTTGGTTAATATTGATGGCTTAGTCGTGGATGATATATAAATGCGTGTTGTGCTTGTTGTGGACCATTGTTATCATAGATAGCGTACTACCGTCGATGCTGCAGCGTAGGCTGGACTTGGCCACGTACTCGTATCTCGAAAAGCGAGAGCGGGTCATGACATTCATCTTCATCGCACAACTTTCCTAACTCTAGACCCAATCTTTATTCACCCCACGGAGTCACATTTATTTTTGACTCGAATTGGGAACACCTTTTCGACCCAAACTTGTCAACCCAAGATATGGACACAACCCATTTTGAGCCTACTACACACATGTCACTTGTGTCACATCCAATTAAGTTCCCGCATGCTATTTATTTATATGTGATTATAAATGACTAATTTGAGTCATTTAATTCACCAAGATCAATTGCAACCCGACCCGACTCAATTAGACTCAACCCAAGCACCATACCATCCTTTTTAACTATACCTACACACACAACATCAATACACCCCCACAAAACACCAAACACCCTTACTATTCCCAAAAAGGCTATGTCACATCTCACTCTCTCACTCTCTTTCTCTTTCCTAAGCACCCCTCTACAGTCGACCACCATACCCTACCCTCTATTTCAAACACCCATACTCTTCCTCTTTCTCCTTTCTTTTTTTATACTCATCCTCTTTCTCCTTTACGGCATGGAGGATAAAATGGCGACTGATTCTCTCAATGGAACCTGCCCCTCCGGAGACTACGCAGTTCCGTAGCCACACCATCAGGAATCCCGCCAAAAGCCCCTTCTCCGACAGTCGCTGAGTACCATGATAAAAATAACTAAAGGAGTCGGTCTTACTTCCAAAGGTGTCGCCCGTGGACCGAGATCTCTTGGCAGTTGACACCAAGTGTTGTTCCTCCTCATGAGTTTGAGGATCTCAGGAAAAAACCTGGCCTGAGGCGCCTAGTATGAAAAGGTATGAGACACAGGTGGTGGTATGAGGAATGCTCCCTTCCGAGCTACCATCTTTCTTGATAGCCGTCTGATGACAAGTACTGTGGTGACATAACAATTCCCGATACACGGCAACAAAGCCCGGGAACTGCCGATCCAAATCCTCGAGCTCTTCGCTCGTAGGGGTGTACACTTCAAAGACTTCTTCCCCCAGGGCAGCTTGGAGATAACGTACATCTCATGGAGAGCAAGTCCCAGCTCCCCTTCCGATGTGAAGAAGGTTCTCGTCTGCCGGTTGTACATCTCTAGAAGAGCCATGAACAACGGCTTATTTATGGGTAGACCATGACAGGTGCCCCGAATGGCATGGTAGAGGCCGATCTCACGCAGGGGAGTCGCATATTTCCGCAGAATCCACGTGGTCAGGTTGGCCCACGTAGGGATAGGGTTTATCCAGTTCGGCAATGCCAACCGGCCGACGGGATATGACCCTTTGCGAGCAAGCTGGTTCAAGAAGGTATCAGCCTGAGAGAATGTGAAATTGGGACCCGTTACGTTTATAAAGGTACCCGGAGCCAGTCCCATCACGTACCGACTGATCGGTTTCCTTCCCGCATACGCTGATCCCAAATTTCTGTTGTAATGGATGTTTTCCACAAACATCCCCGACTTATTTGGAGTCAAAGAGTCTACCATCTTTCTGTCCAGCGGTAACATATTGAACCATGACGGAGGAAAATGACGCTCTATCGGAGGGATATGGATCTTCACCCTGTCGAGAACAAAGTCCCAGCTCTCGGATATATCCAGCACCTGGGTGTTCTTTACAGACAAAGCATCCCCAAAAAGGAACGCAGGCTTCAGGTATTCCCCCTCCAATTGCCCCGAGTTCATCATGGCACAGAGAAAGTGAAAGGACTATTTCTTGATAGCATTCAGCCTCTCCGAAGGCTCTTTTGGAAGCTGGTTCGTCACATACTCGACTATGTGGTCATATCGATATCCCATAGCCGATTGGGCGCGACCCACCAGAGGCTCTCCTGTTGCATTAACTGGCAGATTCACTGAAGCAGGAAAGAAAAAAATAAATCAAAAGATGGCTAAAACAAAACTACTGAGTGCTTTGGCTTACATGAGCTTATGCGGCTCTATTTTAAGACGAGCTTATGCGGCTCTGGTTAAAGACGAGCTTATGCGGTTCTGTCTTAAAAGAGCTCATACGGCTCTGTTCGAACATGAGCTTATGCGGCACTGATTAGCGTAAGCTTATGCGGCTCTGTTTTAGCGTGGGATTATGCGGTTCTACTTAGCGGAGCGTTATGCGGCTCAGATCAGAGGAGCTTATGCGGCTCACTTTTAACACAGCCTCATGCGGCCCAGTCCAGACGAACTTATGCGGTCCTGATTGAGGGGGCTTCATGTGGTTCGATTCAGAGAGACTTATGCGGCTCTGTGCGACGGGTCATTATGCGGTTCAATTTGTGAAGTGTCTATGCGGCCACTAGACAACTCCCATGCGGCTCGGACATGGGGTATATCCTCATGCGGCTCGGACATGGGACGTACATGCGGCCCATACAATTTGAACAATTCGACGAAAACGAGAAACGCATTAAAGGCTTGTGCATAAAGCATGCAATAGAGTCGTCTTTGGTATGGTTTCAAAGTATACGATCCGTCCAGACCCTTACCAGCAATGGGGGGTGAACGTCGGGGTGGACTTCAGGCGCCGTGGCTGATGAAGAAGCCACTCCCTTACCCTTCGCCGCGGCTTTGGAAGACTTGGTGGCCATTGTTGACTGATGAGCGGAGAAGGAAGACGAAGACAGCGAGAAGAGTTGAAGACGAGAGAAAGTAAAGAAGTCGACCCTCTCCACAAACCCTCTTATTTATAGGCAGACAAAAGAGGGGGGAGGGCTCATGAACCGACGGACGCTTCGATCCGCGTGCTGCATAAAAATAAAATCGACTCTTCGTTCATCGA
Organism: Iris pallida; assembly: GCA_029216955.1. Classification (NCBI taxonomy): domain Eukaryota; kingdom Viridiplantae; phylum Streptophyta; class Magnoliopsida; order Asparagales; family Iridaceae; genus Iris; species Iris pallida. Next base: position 15,170,774 of record JANAVB010043220.1, on the reverse strand, counting down.
GGAAAATCCGGATATTTAAAACTGACCCTTGGGATCCTGTCCCAAAAGGCGGCTTTAAATCTGAAGCAAATCAAGAGTAATTAATGAGATGCACACGTGGCAGGGAGTCTATGCGGCCAGACAGTCTATGCGGCCAGAAACGACCCATGCGGCTAAGAAGTCCATGCGGCCAGAACATCTTACGCGGCTAAGAATACCCTATGCGGCCATAAGAGCTTATATATAGCCATGCTTCTTATTCAAAGTATTTCAATTTTTTAAATTGAAAACTTTGAAGGGGGTCTTGTAGAAGCATGAAAAATGACAAGAAAAGCCCATGCAGCTCCAAATAGAAGGAGCCTCATGCAGCTCGGGAGTCCTTCAGAACTTTATGCGGCTCGGAACTCTCCGACGGCTCCATGCGGCTCAAGCAAAGACACGTGGCCATACGCTGTCCGCTTCTACAGCTGGCCATAAAGCAGCCTCCCAATTAATTGCTCTGATGACAGCTTTGACGCAATGAATGACAGCTCTAACACAATGAATGACAGCTCTGACATAAAGCTGAAATAATGATGGCGTGCTCCTTGGGAAAAGAAGAAAATCTTTTATAACTAACAGGATCCGTCGAGTCCCAAGCACCCCTATGCGGCTGCCACCTTCATGTGGTTGCCTCCTTCATGCGGCTGCTTCCTTCATACGGCTGCCACCTTCATGCGGCTGCCTCCTTCATGCAGTTGCCTCCTTCACGAGGCTGCCACCCTCATGAGGCTGCTATCTTCATGCGGCTAGGATTGTGGGGGCCACCCATATGCGGTTCACTTAGAGACCGCACACGACAGAGAGACACGTGGCGGTCCTCACAACAGTTGAGACACGTGGCGGTCTTATTTCCTCAGAGTTGTGGTTGCTAGCAAATCATAACAACCCAGATTTGTTACAATCATCATAATTACCGAATCAAATCAGATTAATTACAAATCAAGCAGAATGAACACATGGCAAGAGATCCGAGTTTATCACAAAGATTTATGGCAATCAGCATTAATTGCCCATACGAATTTGGCGCAATCAAAATTAATTACCCAAATGTGATGCAATCAAGATCAATGGTCCAGATTATTGGCCGCCGACTTTTCAAGGGGCAATAATTGCAAACCCTAATGATCACACCCCACTCCTATAAATAGCAAGGTGCCATTCCCCTGCAAAAAGAATCCGATCCGAAAAAAAATATAGCGAGGTGTCATTCCCTTGCAAAAAAGACTCTCTCCACCCGGCTGGACATATAGAGAGACAAAGGCACGCACAGAAGTCTTTTCATACATCCCGAGAGCATTTTTTCATCAAAGCCAAGGCTACGTCCGATCGTCCAAGGAGTAAGGCAGAGCTGCCGTCGCTTTTCCGAGCCTCTATCGTTACCCTCCAGAATCAAAAATAAACAATCGTACTTAGATTACTGTACCTAGGTTTTCATTCCTAGGCTTTCTTTGTGCGAGCAAGTTTGTATTGTGAGTCTAAGTTCAGTCCTCCTATAAAATTGTTCTGCACTTTTACAATCAATGGCAAACAACAATCACTAGGGGATACATCCGACAGCGGCTACTAGATGCGCGCTAGGTACGGTCGGGAGATATACTAGTGTTTGTATGTTTACATCGGTTCGTGATCCGACGTCGGCTCGTGCTCCGATGCCATTCCCTTATATACCCACCCATACGTTCCGAAGTTGTCTTCATATGCATTCACTTAAACTGGTTAGCACACCCCTTATGTTTATGTCAGTATTTACTTTATGGCATGTTCCTATTTGTATCTTGCTATGTCCCCTGAGGACCTGGTTCATTTTCAAATCTCGACGAGCACCTATACTCGATGATCTACGGTACCGGAGCTGAGGCAGGAGACTGTGCAGAGGACTACGAGGTCTACCCTGAGGAGTTCCCTTGATATAGGGTATGCTGCTACTTTGGTTGAGAGTTTCATTATCTAGTTAGCTGTTGCTCTTAGCTAATTATTTTCCATTTATGTATTTCCATTTTGATGTACTGTGGGATTGTTTCCACCATACTTGTATTTTCTTTCAGTTGTATTGGACATTCAGACTACTCTGCTTGTATATTCAGTACATCCTTTTATGTTATCTGTGGATGAGATTTTAGATGATTGCATGTATTTGTTAGTTACTTTTACAGCGTAGTACGCCTAAGTGAGTCCCTTAAAAATGACAGTTCACTCTAGGTCGTATCAGCTGGCCAGGTTATTCCCTAATCGCATATATTTGGGAGTGGGGCATGACAAAAGTAAAAAAACAGTAAATATAACACATTCCACAGAATCACAGGGTACAGCTAAGACAAATCAACTAAGTAAAATACAAATTGAGGACAATGTTTGCACGTATGGGCTCTCAGATTAGGGGGAATACCGTAGCTCGTGATGAGGCTCACGATCAACAAATAAAAACTACCATAGCTCATCGTGAGACCCACGACCAACAAGGCTGAGACTCATGTGAATAGTATCCCATGTGTCTAATAATTGTCCTCCACGTCCAAAGAGACTGAACGGGTCGCTTCCATGCACGACATGTACAATCAAGAAATTACTATCTAACATGAGTGCAAGGAAAATCCACTAGTAATCACAAGTAATCAAGAAAAACACTAAAACAAGAATCTTTGCTTAATGGTCTCTATAACTGATCCATATCCTGAATGCTCCGAGGATGAGTCAAACGCAAGGGCACATGCCCAAACATGAACGCACAAATAATCCGTGTCCTAGAGTTCAAATCTGTATCAAGATCGAGATACAATGAGGTAGCATAGTGCCCAAAAGCATAAAATAATCAAATCTCTATCTAAGCTGACATCGATCATGATTGTCTCGGTCAGTCAATCACACGTACCTGAGACTGACTCGAAAGGCTGAGTATCGATTAACAAGTTATAAAAAGAAGATGATATATTAACATTCACACCATAATATAAGTAATGAAGTGCATTCAACAAGGTATACTTTCTTTATGAAAATGCTAAGTTTATTATCAAATTCTTTCAACCTCTCTCTCTTCCACTCCTTACACATGGGTCTCACCGGATTCCACCACTACTCTCACCTCCCTGCTACATGTGCTCCATCCGACCCCTCCACTTCCTTCCCTCCTCCAATCGAAGTCCGACACGTGGCGAGTTGTAAGGGGTTGTAAACTTTGGTTGTAGGCATCATTGCTGCTTTCTTTATCGGTGTTTGATAAGTCGTCGTATCGGACACAAAAGGACACAATAATCGATAACTGATGAACAATATCGAAATCTCAAGTCGAAAGTGTCCACACGTCCAGAATACTGCATAGAATCACCATGTAGCGTCGAACCGAGCCGACACGCGGGCTCCGCAGGATAAAAATGAGCTAATTTAGAATAATGTCAGAATAGAGAGATGAAAAAGACGGTTAGCACCATAATGACGACAGCGAGACAGTACATGTACCCACTTTAATACCAAATCTCAATCAAACATACATGTACAAATATCAGAGGAAAATTGATGATGGGATTTCGCAATATACATGCTTACGCGATCGACCTGATCCTTTCCCAGTGAACTAATGTAGTTGTAAGAAAATGGTAGCACACAGTAACTTTATCTTCTGTCAAGATGAACGAGTAGTTGAAAATTGCAAGGACTCATATCTAGTGCTAATCCAGTCGCGCAATAATATCATGCATGTGTAGTGTAGATACAACTTAGAATACTCCAAGAAACAGTGCAGAAATAAGTTCAACAAATAAGTTGATACATTTCAGACCATGTTATCTCGAGCACTGCAGAAATACAAAAAGAGCATTCAAAAAAACACAAAACAAAAACGAGATTATTCTCTATCCCATCTTCTGACAAAAATGTAGAACGATGAGATTCATACACAACGCAAGGGGAGGTATACCAAACCTAAAACACTAACGACCCACAAGGTTCAAATAACAGTAGAAACATATATACTATATTGGGAAAAAAAAAAGCTGATGGTTTTTGTTTCTTCTTCTTCTTTCCGGAGGAAAGAAGCTGATGGTTACTTGTGTTGAGAGTATTTTCAAGTCCTCTTTTCCATCCAAATGCTTAAAAACATTGGAAGCCAGGGCAGACGGACAAAATGATTATGAGGATCAGGACAACAATGATACCGAAGACGATCAGCTTTATCTTCATATTATCTATCCACATCTTTCTCTTCACCTTTGTCCCCTGCTGCCTGAAATCTTGCGCCTACAATATACAACTTACATTAGTTTCTTTTTTTTTTACCTCGAATGAGATGAAGGATATTAACAACATACAAACTTCCCCTCTTCTCAGTTGGCTCTTTTCTAAGTCCGATAAATTTGAAAAATCAACATTCAAAATGATTTACTCATTGAAGAGTGATCAAGTTGCTACGTACTTGGGAGCGAAGATTCTCTGTCTTGTCAACTAGAAGCTCGATTTTCTCTCCACGATCTAGCACCTGCCATGAGAAAGATAAAGATGCAATGTGACAGCACACTATATTGCTAACTTTAGAAAGCAAAGCCAGACGTCGTGAAGTATAGAATCAACATTGTCATCAAGCAAATTCACATGCCATTCCATTGGAAATCATTCCGAAGAAATACCTTCTCTATGTTTTCCATCATAACACCTTTAACTTCCGACACCTGAGCTTTCACTTTTGCCAGCTTGTTGATCTCCTCAGGATGGTCTACACAGTACTGCATGTGTTCCTTCAACTTTGGCCTGAAATGGATGGTGCAGTTAAATTAGCTACCCAAACTCTTCAGAAGTTGAACGGTTCCAAAAAAGAAACCTACCCATACGCCCGGTTGAGACTATTGGCAACAGCAGTTGAGGCTTTTCCCCCTCCATATCTTTTGTTGAAATCTTCCTTGATCCTTTCCAAGAAGGCAATAGGAAGTTGTCTGCCAGCAGACTCCACGGCAACCACACAGTATGCTGCAAAAATTCGACAAATCGGGCTGTCAATGATAGCCTTCAACCGGACTCAATAATTTTAGATTTATAAGGTTTGGATTCCAAAAGTAAACCCGAAATCCTTACCGGTCAGAGTTTGGATATAGTTTCAACTGAATCCAAAACCCGATAAGAAACCAAAAATCGATTTATAGATAGCAAATATAAAGTTAATCACATTAATTTAATTGAAAAAAAATGATGTATCAAATTTAGATTAAAAAAGACTCAACAAGACGGCATAAATATGTATCCCATGTGAAATCATCTAATTCATAGTTTTTAAAGTAAAGACAATTTTGAAGTAAATAATAGTCCAAATTTAAACATCGCATGTAAAATCCAAAACATGAGGCACATCCAATTAGAAGGAAAGGAATTTGTCCCGAAACATGACCCTTATCATGTAGCTTAATGTTTTTATATTGATGAAATTTGGCTGGGATCTCCTTGATCCCATCCTTCGTTAATAATTTTGCCCGAATCTGAGCCTGAAAAGATATCAGGGATAGGGTTCGGATCTTACACAAACTCGACCCGAATCCGACCGGTAGCCCTAGTTATCAGCTAAACCTACAAGACAAGGACTCATGAATAACTCGACCCTGAACAAATAAAATATGGGGAAACTAAGAACACTTGCCACCTAGCCATTGCGCCACAAAAGAGTTCATTTGGGAACTATTTCTAGTATCTGCTAGTTAGAAAATAACAAAAAAGTAGCTTCCTATAACCAAAAGAAACAAAATAAGCACTACGGAAAAATCTTTGGTGCTTACTATTGATTGAGAAAAATGAGTCCTCAACCAGTAATTGCATTACATAGCCACCGAATGGCCCTCTACCAGGCCCGAACGCTTACAAACTCGGCCCGAAGGCCACCAACCCAGCCCGAAGGCCACTACCCGGTCCGAAGGCCCACAACCGGGCCCGCTTGGCCTGCACCCTGGCCGGCAGCTCCCATCCAGCTGCTCACTTTAATTCTCCACCACTTGAGAATTAAAGTGCTTCCCCAAAGGCATGAACCCAAGAAGTGGATGATGACTACCACCTTAGCCACTTGAGCTAGAGATGCTCATCTATATATATATATATATATATATATGAGAAGTGCTCTAGAACCAACCAGCTGGTTTTGTATTATGAAACCAACCTACGTTATACACGTTGGATTGGAATTGCATGGTTGAGATTAAATGACTTAAAATGGTGGTGGGGTCTACACTTTTTAATCTCAACCACTAAATTCCAATACAATAGATAAAACATAGAGTTGTTCCATAATACAAAATCAGCCGTCTGGTTTTGGAGCGTTTTTGTATATATATATATATATATATATATATATATATATATATATATATATATATATCCTACATTCTCCATTATGGTTAGGGTCAGTCGGAGCGGATTTTTGCAAGGGGACCCCCTATTTCCTTATCTCTTCGTATAGTGATGGAGTTCCTCACTTGTCTGTTGGACGACGTGGTTATGGACGGGTTGATTATCCCTTATTTAGGAAGACAAAACCAGTGGTTTCTCACCTTATTTATGCTGATGATCTGCTGGTATTCCTTGAGCCTTCTAACATATGCACAAAGGAATATTTGTTACCTTGTGTAACTCCCTGAATCATTTTTGGTAAAATTTTGAGATTTTCCTAATTTAATATTGTTTTCTTACAAAAAACCTAATCTCGATTGAATAGTTGATTAATATAAATTTTTACTGTTAATGAATTTTCTTCATTTGGAAAATATTTTGATACTATTTTTGAAGAAGATATTATGTTTCATTTGGACATAGTAGCAATGGTCTTGTCTAGTAATCTGTTGCATCTGGTTAGTCAATTGATTTCGTTCTCGGATTAATCTTATTTTCAAAAAGAACCCCGATTTTTACTTTATTAAGTGATTAGTATTATATTTTGAAGAAAATTTCCAATTGAATACTATTTTAAAGTTATGTCTTCTTAACTGTTGGATTTTTGTTGAATTAAGAGAAGGGAATATTAGTTTATTTACTAATTTAGTAATTATTTAATTAGTAATTAATGAAATCTGTTTAATAAATATTTGAATATCAGTTAGAAGAAAGTGTAACTTTTGATTAGTTAAACTTTTAGCTAATTGGTTGTAGTAACTGAATATGTTACACAAGTTGTACTAATGCCAGCAAACCTGCATTTAATTACCACACTACCACTACCACTATTTTGACATGGAGAAACCCTCAGATCTACACTAATTCACCACTTTGCCACTGTCCTAATTTAGGAAACACCCCCAGATCTACTTCTATTTACAGCTATGCCACTAACATATTTTATTATAAAAACTGTTCCATCACTGACACATGTCAGAGCACAGTCCATATCTCTCTCTACTCTCTCTCTACACATTCTCTCTCTCCCCCACTGTTCTGCTCCTGGCTGAGCACCACCGCGGCCTTGCCGGGATCCGCCACTACTCCGGTCATCACTCCGCCACCACAGAAGCTCAGATCGGCCACTAGAGTTCTCTCCACCGTCATACCCGGCCATCACGAGATTGGAGTTCACCGCACCAGCGCCTCACCTGGACCGGACGGGTTGCTTCGATCACCGGAGGCCACATCATTTCGCTGACAGCCGTCGGACCGTCGCCGCCCGGATCTGGTTCGGCGTCGTCGTTGCTGCATCGGAGCCGAACAAGACTGCTCCTCGACTACTGCGTCGCCTTGGAGGTCACGCAGACGTTTCGATTCCTGCGTCGACGCCTCGGGAGTTGTGTTGCCCTTTCAAGCATCGTGCAGCCATCTCAAAGGCTGTGTGCCCTTCGTAGCTCGTGCCGCCCCTTTGGATCTCGAGGAGCCATCTCCTCGTAGCTTGCGCCACTGTCGCAGCACGGAGCGCTGCCGAGGAGTCGCCATCTGGAGTTGGAGACGACCGTCGCCGAGGCCTTGTAGCCAGGAGCCATCTCCGACTCGCCAAGGCGCTGGAGAGCTGTTGTCCCAAAACCACCAGATCCGTCGGGATCGACGTCTAGCCGCCGTGATTCGTCGCCGCCGAGGTAAACTCCTCATCGATCCACTCGTTCCTCTTCTTCTTGTTTCCTCTCAGATCTAGGGTTAGGTTTTGTAGTTGCTGGTAGAGTAGGGTTTCTGGGAGCTTGAAGTAGGGAATGATGGATTAGGGTTTGAACGACCAGTCTGGAGTTTGAACAAGACGAAGATGGAGACATGCGAGGGAAGGACCTAGGGTTTGCTCCAGGTTATTTGAGGAAGAGGAAGCTTAAACCTAGGCTAGGGTTTCGTATATGCTGGAGGAGGAAGACGAAGATGATGGTGGATTTAGGGTTTGTGGTTAGACTGGGATTCTAGGGTTTCGTCGGTCGGAGTGAAGAAGAACAGAGACGACCTAGAAGATAGGGTTTCCTCCATGGCGAGCTGTGAGTGAGAGGAGCTCAAGATTTTCTAGGGTTAGGATTTATTTATTGAAGAGAGGGGCTGATGAGTAAGAATGGTGAAGAGAGATGGAGATGAATATTTGAAATGGAGAGAGAAGAGCCTCATTATGACCTGCCATAAATGTCGGCCCTGGCTCTTCGACAATTAGAGAAGCCAAGCTTCGGTTTGGGTCTTGATGTTGAATCATGGGCCGGGTTGCGGGTTCAGTGTTGGGCTTGCTGGTTGAGTGTAATGCTAAAATAAGAGAATTAGTTTGGGTTTGTGAGATGAACTATGGGTTGGAAGCAGTAGCCTTGGGGCCGGGCTGGACTTAGGGGTGAGCATTCGGTTTATTCGGTTCAAACCGAACTGAATAACCGAAAACCGAATTGGACCGAAAACCGAATAAGCAAAACCGAAACCGAACCGAATTGATCCATAACCGAATCAAACCGAACCGAATTAAATCGGTTCGGTTTTCGGTTTATTCGGTTTATTCAATTTTTTGGTTTATTTGCAATTTTTTTTGTTAATATATATAGTAAGTAGTAACTAAATATACCTAAATTTATTTACTATATCTATAGTATATACATATGTATATTCGGTATATACCTATATATATTAATACTTGTGTGTATATATATAGTATATACATATATATATATATATATATATATATATATAGTAACTAATTTTTCTTATTCGGTTTTCGATTTTAGATCGAAATCGAAACCCAAAACCGAAACCGAAACCGAATAAGAAAATTTAGTATTTTCAAAACCGAAACCGAACCGAATTTTTTTTAAACAGAACCGAATCTCTTATTCGGTTCGGTTTTCGGTACAAAACCGAATATTGCTCACCCCTAGCTGGACTGATAGTTAGAGAGTGTTGATGATAGGATTATTTGTGGGTTGGTTCTACTGAAGTTGGGTTGTCTGTTTATTTGGAATGTATAGCAGAGGATTATTTTGGGGCTGGGTCCATCTGAGCTAGTTTGGATTATGAGAAATTTAGAATAAGCTTTAGGCTGATTTACCAGTTAATAATTTTGTTGTTCTTGTAATGATTTTTCAAACCACATTAATAAATTTAGCAAAATATTCTGAATTATAATCTAGTTTGACTATATATATATTGATATATTGCCAGTAGAAATATTTAGTTACTAATACTATTCAATTCATAAAGTGATTTTCTCTCTTGCTAAATATTATATAGTTAAACTAGTAGGCCTGTAGTTGTTATGCTAGAATATGTATAGTATAATTTACTATAAAATGTATATATTTTCTAAAATAGTGTTAGCTAGTATATTTTAATTAGCTAATATATGGATAGTAGTAATGCTGAGCTAAATAACATTGTTTAAAACCCTAATCAACTTGTACCAAAAATTAACAGGTGAACCCCCATGCAGTACTACTCTCTGGCAACCAAAGCAAGGCAAATACACCGACTCGAGCTTTTAATTTGTTTCTGTCTTACATTCATGTGCCATGTTCTCATATCGGACACGTGATACACACGATTGCATCGTCCTTGTTCGTCATTGTATTGTGGTTCATTGTTCTTGCGGGGGTTGGGGAAAATATTGACTAGTGTGTGACCACACCCAACCTAGGTATTGTGGATAGCCTAATCGTACATCTCACGTACGATTAAGCCGGATCTTGTAGAATTGTGAATTGTGAATTGATTGATTGTAGATTGTGGTCCTTAGCCGGTCACACATTAGGTTAATATTTTAAAAGGTCAGACTTGCATTGATTGTCGTATTCATTGTCTTGTTAATTGATTGTCGTGTTCATTGTCTTTGCATATTGATTGTCGTGTCCATTGTCTTCAGTTTTGCATTCCACTTTTGGTACCATAGTTTCATTTTCAGTTCTCGTACTCTAGTTTCTCCTTGTACTCTGTATTTCAGATTACATTGTATATTGTTCTTGTCGGGGTTGTGCCTTGCTCTTTTCCTGACAGGATACGTTGCAGGTGAGCTTGAGGCCACATGGAGCACGGTGATATCATTGGATATTGCAGGATTTATTTCATTTTGTTTTTTGGGATATTGTACTTTGTATTTTGATTTCATTATTGTATTTTATTTTATCGGATCTGTCTCCGGATATCAATGTATAAAGACTTGGTGGATTGTGGTGATATTTTCTGGGACGTTTATAGATGTTGTGGATGTTTACATTACATTGTGACTTGGATTTTTTCTTAGTATTGTACAACTTACTTCGTCGTGTCCATTGACGAAGGCTAGGCGTGTCCGACACGTACCCAATTATTCGGGAGCGGGTCGTGACATGTTTTTAGTGGTGGCCCATGCAGGTCTATCCTAATGGCACTTAGGCTATAAAGTGCTATTGGGGGACTGGCGAAGCTAAGGATCACTCATCACAGCATAGGATCCGTGGAAAAAATGTTTATGGTTATTGATATTTAAATTTGATTTTTACTTATGATTTTTTCTAGGTTAGTTTATGATTTTCTAGGACATAGCAATCAATGGTTTATTTTCTAGAAAAAATTTGAGTGGCACCCCACTTGAATGGCCTATTTATGCGGTGCACCCCACATTGTTTGCTAAATGTATAAGTTACCCCACTTTGGACGGAAAACGTCAGTTTTGACGGTCAACGATGTTCGACCAATTTTTTTTTACCAAAATGTCCCTCCCCCAATGTCTTCTTCTCCGATTTCTTTCCCTTAGGGCTGCGGCCAGGAAGAGGAGTGGGGGGATGGATGGGCTCTTGCAACGGTCGTCGCCTCCCTGGCTTTCGCCACCACCGCTCCCCCTTCACCACCACCACCACCACCATCGACAAACCACCATCGACAAACCACCACCACCATCGACAAACCACCACCACCTCCTCTTCCGTTGCCATTGCCATCGGCACCGCCACCGTCATCGTCTTTGCTCGTCGAGACAGTTCTTTTTCGTCAATACCAACGTCATCGCTTTTATGGTAAGATAGTTCTTTTTCGTCAATACCAACAATGAAGAGAAGAGAGGACATCAATAGACCACTCGAAGTAATTTTTTTCATCCAACTTCATTGAAGTAATATTGAGAGGAGTATTGTTGTCGAAGTTGATTTCAACTTCATCGCGAGTAGCTGATGAATAAACCTCTTGAGAGTTGAAATAGTTATCAACATCATCGGCACCGGAAAAAAAAAAGATATATAAGAGGGGACGTCTGCCTTGCAAAGAACTAGATCTATATATTTATGTTCCATGCATAAAATAAGGCTTGGCAACTAACAAGAGATTAGCAACTTTCGCAAGCATGCATGCATGCATCAAAGAACTAGATCTATATAAGAGGGAACTGAACATATAAATACTACAATTCACTGTGTATGTAATACTCTACTTACGCAACTAACAAGAGATTAGCAACTTTCGTGACTATTTAAGTGTAAGTAGTACGTAGTAGTATTAGTACTTCAGAATAGATCTTTGTACACTGACTAAACCAAGCCATGCAAGCATGCATGCATGCATCATCTCGTATCTAAACAAAACATTCTTGTAGGCGACAGCCTCGACGGAGACGACAAAATCGCAGCCGTCGATATTAACCTCGCCTTCTTCTCAGTGATCGTCTTGAGCTTAGGCGACCAGGCCCTGTCCTTTGGACTAACCAGCTGCTCGTAGTGCTTCCTCAGCTCCGGCGTCGTGCAGAGCGACCCCCGCAGTCGTCGACGCCGTCGCTCTCCGCGGAAGCGTTGGCAGTACGAGTAGATATGGCCCTGATGATGAACTCCGGCGCCACCTTGATGAGCGTCCTCCCGTCCTTCCCTTTCGAATACTCGAAGGGCGTTTTCTCCGAGCCGCGGCCGCCGCCGCCGCTGACGAACGAGTGCCTCTCCTTGGAGGCAGACAGGGAGGCGAGGGACGCGGTGGTCAGGGTTCGGCAGGGCAGGCAGTCGACGGGGAGCACGAGGTAGGTGTGGCCCGCGAGGAGCTCGTCCTCGATGGCGAGGGCCGGGACGGGGCGGCCGATGTAGGAGTCGGCGTGGCAGACGATGCGGTCGGGGTGGCGGAACAGCAGCTCGCCACCGCAACGGTGTATATACCTCCCCTCCCTCCTCTCCTCCCGCTTCCCCCTCGCCCGCTCCCTTCTCCTCTCCTCCATCCCCCTGACCGCCGGCTCCAGCGTGCCGTAGTCGTAGGAGAGGTCGGGCAGGGAGAACGTCTGCAGGCCCCTGAACCCTAACCGGCCAAATTTTAGGGTTTGCTTCTGCTTCGAGAGGAGGAGGGATCGGAGACCATGGCTGCCGCTAGATGAATAATTTTAGAAGGGTATTTTCGTCATGTAAAAAGGATTAAACCCATACGCTGTTACTTTTTCACGTTTTTCGTCAAATATGGGATAACTTATACATTTTGCAAACAATGTGGGGTGCACCGCATAAATAGGCCATTCAAGTGGGGTGCCACTCAAATTTTTTCTATTTTCTATTACAGGATGGTCGCCACGAAGAACGATGGGACTAGCGAGCAGCTTGCACCCGACCCGATGCGCAGGAGCAGCTTCCACCGCCTTCGCCTCAGCCGCTTCCTCTGACGATGACATTCGACGGTACTCAGATGATGGCCATGTTCCAGCAATTCATGGAGGCACAAAACCACCAAGCCACGCAGTTTCGGGCGACGATCATGGACGTGCTCCGAGTCAGGGAGCCAGCTCCACCAGCTCCGCCGGCACCACCAGCACCACCAGCGCCGAGGCCAGGGACCGCCAGAGATTATCAGAACCTCTGTCCGATGGATTTTTGGAGCCATGAGGGGATAGTCTACGCAGATGAGTGGCTAGAAAACGCCGAGCGGACGTTGAAGATGGCGAGAATTTCAGATGATCTGAAGGTCGAGGTTGCGAGCATGCGATTTTTTCGACATTGCTAGAGCTTGGTATAGAGAGGAGCCTCAGTTGGCCGAACCCCAAGTTCTCTGAAAAGAATTCAAACTGCTGTTCGAGGAGAAGTTCTTTCCGGATGTGGAGCGAGACGAGCTTCGGATGCAGTTCGAGGCATTGCAGCAGGGGAGCATGACTGTGGCTCAGTACACATCGGAGTTCACCCGACTCAGTAGGTTCGCGGAGAACCTAGTTAGCTCACCAGAGGAGAGGGCTTGGAAGTTCAAGAAGGGCCTCACCAGAGAATTGCGACATGCAGTGGCAATCAGCCAGGCCACTACCTATGCGAGCATCCTCAAAGTTGCTCAGGGAGTAGAGAAGGAGATGGACCCGAAGCTCAAGCGGGACCGAGATATTGGCGCCAGCAGCTCCCAGGGTCCACCGAAGCGGACCGACACTCAGCAGAGGCCACCTCAGTGGCCAGCACCTCAGCATCAGCATCAGCATCATGTTCGAGCTCCGACATCGCCGAGGCAGCAGAGACAGATCCAGACCACGACATACTTTTCTTGCGTGTAGTGCAAGAGGCCGGGACATCGTGTTGAGGAATGCCGCAAGAAGTTAGGGCAGTGCTTGGTTTGTGGATCTGCCACTCATCAAGTGAGAGATTGCCCTACAGCTTTCACTCGTCAGGAACCAGCGCCAGAGCTGCAGCAGGAGGACCCAGTCTTCGAGGATCAGTAGTCGCAGGGAGCGCAGCCAGATGGACCGTTATCTTCCTTATGTTGCTTGTAGTATCTAGATTTTCTTGTAGTGCCTGTTTTGAGGCTTGTCTCTGAATTTTCTTGCATTTACAGTCTTTCATATTGTCTAGTGACCACTTGTTGGTTCTTGTTACTTTTTACTACCTAAATAAAACCATTTTTCTTTTGTTGCTTTCTTGATAAACTTGTTTGATTTTGTCACCTCTACAAAACCCTTGAAATTTCGAGGACAAAATTTTGTAGGAGGGTAGATTTGTAACTCCCTGAATCATTTTTGGTGAAATTTTGATATTTTTCTAATTTAATATTGTTTTCTTATAAAAAAACCTAATCTCGATTGAATAGTTGATTAATATAAATTTTTACTGTTAATGAATTTTCTTCATTTGGAAAATATTTTGATACTATTTTTGAAGAAGAAGATATTATGTTTCATTTGGACATAGTAGCAATGGTCTTGTCTAGTAATCTGTTGCATCTGGTTAGTCAATTGATTTCGTTCTCGGATTAATATTATTTTCTAAAAGAACCATGATTTTTCCTTTATTAAGTGATTAGTATTATATTTTGAAGAAAAATTCCAATTGAATACTATTTTAAAGTTATTTCTTAACTGTTGGATTTTTGTTGAATTAAGAGAAGGGAATATTAGTTGATTTACTAATTTAGTAATTATTTAATTAGTAATTAATGAAACTTGTTTAATAAATATTTGAATATCAGTTAGAAGAAAGTGTAACTTTTGATTAGTTAAACTTTTAGCTAATTGGTTGTAGTAACTGAATCTGTTACACAAGTTGTACTAATGCCATCAGATCTGCATTTAATTACCACACTGCCACTACCACTATTTTGACATGGAGAAACCCTCAGATCTACACTAATTCACCACTTTGCCACTGTCCTAATTTAGGAAACACCCTCAGATCTACTTCTATTTACAGCTATGCCACTAACATATTTTATTATAAAAACTGTCCCATCACCGACACATGTCAGAGCACAGTCCACATCTCTCTCTACTCTCTCTCTACACATTCTCTCTCTCCCCCACTGTTCTGCTCCCGGCCGAGCACCACCGCGGCCTCGTCGGGATCCGCCACTACTCCGGTCATCACTCCGCCACCACAGAAGCTCAGATCGGCCACTAGAGTTCTCTCCACCGCCATACCCGGCCATCACAAGATTGGAGTTCACCGCACCAGTGCCTCACCTGGACCGGACGGGTTGCTTCGATCACCGGAGGCCACATCATTTCGTTGACAGTCGCCAGACCGTCGCCACCCGGATTTGGTTCGGCGTCGTCGTTGCTGCATCGGAGCCGAACAAGACTGCTCCTCAACTACTGCACCGCCTTAGAGGTCACGCCGACGCTTCGATTCCTGCGCCGACGCCTTGGGAGTTGTGCTACCCTTTCGAGCATCGTGCAGCCATCTTGAAGACTGTGTGCCCTTCGAAGCTCGTGCCGCCCCTTCGGATCGCGAGGAGCATCTCCTCGTAGCTTGCGCCACTGTCGCAGTGTAGTGCCCCGTCCCGCTCAGTCAATCGGAGGAATCAGAATGCCAACAGCGTTCGGACTTAGCCTTGCAACGGCTGCTCGAAGACATCGCTCGGTCGAGACGACCGCTCGCTCAGGTGGGGTAGTTTCGGTGAACTTGCCTCATCTTAGCCTTCACATAATAAATCGCATGTTTTCAACTTGCACAAGTAGACTTGATAATAAAAGAGACGAATCCACATAGATAAGGGAGTAATCCCGACGGGTCGAATTGAGTTAGAATATGGAAGGGTACAATTGCCGTCATAGGGTTGGTGCACGACGTGCTTTGAAAATGACACTCGGTCCTTCGTCCCGTGGCTTGGGAGAAGGAAAAGTTGGTCTTCGTCACAAGCTAAGAGTTAGCCTAAGTCATAGGCGTCGTCCGCGTAAATGCTCGATAAAGCATGCACGTTTCCTCGAAGCAAGGCTCGGCGTAGCCTTGATCGTCCCACGAGCTAAGTTGTATCGCACGGATTATGGCATAAGTCTGGGTACCCAAAGAACTTGGTTGTTCAAGTTGAGCGCATGCACGGTCCCACGGTTCTACGGCTGCATATAGCAATTTGTTCCCACGATCTTAAGGCTCATCACATAGAGTATGACTTGGACGATAGTGTTACACGGGATACAATGGGTTTAAGGCACGAAACACGGTTGTTTCGATGATAGAAATGCCACGGGCTATGGCAAGTATTAGGCACGTTTGGTGCAAGTTAAGTTGGAAGGCTATGCAGTAGTCGTTCCCTCGATTTCAAAAAAGTAAGTTCACGCGACCGTTTGTCGCTGAAGCGGTCCCTCGTTTGGGAGTCTCACGGTTCCTTTGCACGTTTTCAAAGTATGAGGCGGTCCCTCGGTTGGGAGTCTCGCGGTTCCGATGCACGTTATGCAAAGTGTGGTTTAGAGCACGAGATGCTAAGTATAGTTCCAGTCGTACCGTAAAATTAGGCCATGCATTTACGTGAGTCTAGATGTCTCGTAGGTGCGTGATCATTGGACAACTTGTCGACAAGGATTTCTTCCCCGACTGGTATTACGCCGAGGCACCGGGCCCAGTCGACCTAGGGAGAAGACGTTATAGCAGCGCTGAATTGTACCGCGTGGGTAGTCGAAGGCTTTCCATGAGGCTAGCTACCTTGCATTGAAGGACCCGCCGCCTACCCGAGCTGTGTCCACGATGGCTTGTCGTGCCAGTGGCCTTTCATATAGATAAGTTGGCGTGCTGAGCGGCAATCCGCATGCACGGCATCGGTCGTATCTAAGGAAGTGCAAGCACGGTATGGCGTGAGTTATGAAATGTGTGCTCGGTTTGCACCTAAAGTATTATGAAGCCTAAGATTTGGCTATACGTAAAGACACGTGTTTCGGCACGAGATATGGCGTCGTGTTTAAGTTCTCAACACCGGTTCCACAAGTTGGGTTAGACGTTTCGAGTTAAGTCTGGAAGGGCCGTAAGACGAGTTGGGTTAAGTCAGGTTAAGCTGCGAGGCACGACCTCGACGTTTGAGGCACGAGCAAGTTTATGACACGACCATGTTGTTACGACACAAGTATAGGCAAGTTATTAAGTGGCGAGGCACTGCCTCAGAGATATTGAAGCACGAATCGAGTTCATGGCACAACCGAGTCGTTACGTCCCAGAGTATGGCACGAAAGACAAGTACGAGTCGATAAGTTGACGTTGGCACGAGAAGGTCTAGAGGCAAAGTATGAGTACATTGTAAGTGGAAGGCACGGTGACGGTCTAGAGACACAAAATAAGTCAAGGCGTCGGTCCTAAAACTGATCCTAAGGCAAGAATAGAAAGACAATCATAAAGGGTTTATGTTGCACAAAGTAAATGAACGCGTCGGTTTTGTATGGGCGGGCGAGGAGCTCACTCCACCAGTACAGTTAAGTACTGGCACCCACACAGTTTTCATGTGCAGGCACAGGTAGAAGCTCGTGGTGCGGAGCTCGCTTGGATGTGTCGAGGCACGGAGTTTCTTGGCGATTCGAAGCGTGCAGCCGCAGGGAGTCGAGACTTATACGGGACATAATGTATGGACGTCGCCTTCCGAAGCATCCGCTGGCTTGAGATATGTATTGGGAGATGAGAGAGAGCTGAGTGACTTGTAATGTGAGAAGAGTGAGCTTGAGTGATTGTAATCTTGGCCTTGCGCCCCATTGTAACCTTTGTTTCAATATCAATAAAGAGCTTCTTTGAATAACTTGTGTTTTATTCTAAATTTCTGCTGCATGTTCAATGTCTCTGCTTGGGACTTCTGTACGACGACCCCGTCGCAGCCGATGAAATCGGCCATTATGGAACCCGCCTTGCATGAGCGCAATCTAGGCTCGTACGGCATCACGCCTTAGCGAGGATGATCGCACCTACGGGAGCGGGGCGTGATACGCAGCTCGGAGCGCCGCCGAGGAGTCGCCATCTGGAGTTGCAGACGACCGTCGCCGAGGCCTTGTCGCCAGGAGCCATCTCCGACTCGCCAAGGCGCTGGGGAGCTGCTGTCCCGACCGAAACCACCAGAACCGTCGGGATCGACGTCTAGCCGCCGTGATTCGTCGCCCCCGAGGTAAACTCCTCATCGATCCACTCGTTCCTCTTCTTCTTGTTTCCTCTCAGATCTAGGGTTAGGCTTTGTAGTTGCTGGTAGAGTAGGGTTTCTGGGAGCTTGAAGTAGGGAATGATGGATTAGGGTTCGAACGACCAGTCTGGAGTTTGAAGAAGACGAAGATGGAGACATGGCGAGGGAAGGACCTAGGGTTTGCTCCAGGTTATTTGAGGAAGAGGAAGCTTAAACCTAGGCTAGGGTTTCGTATATGCTGGAGGAGGAAGACTAAGATGATGGTGGATTTAGGGTTTGTGGCTGGACTAGGATTCTAGGGTTTCGTCGGTCGGAGTGAAGAACAGAGACGACCTAGAAGATAGGGTTTCCTCCATGGCGAGCTGTGAGTGAGAGGAGCTCGAGATTTTCTAGGGTTAGGGTTTATTTATTGAAGAGAGGGGCTGATGAGTAAGAATGGTGAAGAGAGATGGAGATGAATATTTGAAATGGAGAGAGAAGAGCCTCATTATGACCTGCCATAAATGTCGGCCCTGGCTCTTCGAGAATTAGAGAAGCCAAGCTTCGGTTTGGGTCCTGATGTTGAATCATGGGCCGGGTTGCGGGTTCAGTGTTGGGCTTGCTGGTTGTGTAATGCTAAAATAAGAGAATTAGTTTGGGTTTGTGAGATGAACTATGGGTTGGCAGCAGTAGCCTTGGGGTCGGGCTGGACCGATAGTTAGAGAGTGTTGATGATAGGATTATGTGTGGGTTGGTTCTACTGAAGTTGGGTTGTCTGTTTATTTGGAATGTATAGCAGAGGATTATTTTGGGGATGGGTCCATCTGAGCTAGTTTGGATTATGAGAAATTTAGATTAAGCTTTAGGCTGATTTACTAGTTAATAATTTTGTTGTTCTTGCAATGATTTTTTAAACCACATTAATAAATTTAGCAAAATATTCTGAATTATAATCTAGTTTGACTATATATATATTGATATATTGCCAGTAGAAATATTTAGTTACTAATAATATTCAATTCATAAAGCAATTTTCTCTCTTGCTAAATATTATATAGTTAAACTAGTAGGCCTGTAGTTGTTATGCTAGAATAAGTATAGTATAATTTACTATAAAATGTATATATTTTCTAAAATAGTGTTAGCTAGTATATTTTAATTAGCTAATATATGGATAGTAGTAATGTTGAGCTAAATAACATTGTTTAAAACCCTAATCAACTTGTACCAAAAATTAACAGGTGAACCCCCATGCAGTACTATTCTCTGGCAACCAAAGCAAGGCAAGGCAAGTACACCGACTCGAGCTTTTACTTTGTTTCTGTCTTACATTTATGTGCCATGTTCTCATATCGGACACGTGATACACACGATTGCATCGTCCTTGTTCGTCATTGTATTGTGGTTCATTGTTCTTGCGGGGATTGGAGAAAATATTGACTAGTGTATGACCACACCCAACCTAGGTATTATGGATAGCCTAATCATACACCTCACGTACGATTAAGCCGGATCTTGTAGAATTGTGAATTGTGAATTGATTGATTGTGGATTGTAGTCCTTAGCCAGTCACACATTAGGTTAATATTTTAAAAGCTCACACTTGCATTGATTGTCGTGTTCATTGTCTTGTTCATTGATTGTCGTGTTCATTGTCTTTGTATATTGATTGTCGTGTCCATTGTCTTCAGTTTTGCATTCCATTTCTGGTACCATAGTTTCATTTTCAGTTCTCGTACTCTAGTTTCACCTTGTACTCTGTATTTCAGATTACATTGTATATTGTTCTTGTCGGGGTTGTGCTTTGCTCTTTTCCTGACAGGATACGTTGCAGGTGAGCTTGAGGCCACATGGAGCACGGTGATATCATTGGATATTGCAGAATTTATTTCATTTTGTTTTTCTGGATATTGTACTTTGTATTTTGATTTCATTATTGTATCTTATTTTACCGGATCTGTCTTCGGATATCAATGTATAAAGACATGGTGGATTGTGGTGATATTTTCTGGAACGTTTATAGATGTTGTGGATGTTTACATTACATTGTGACTTGGAGTTTTTCTTAGTATTGTACAGCTTACTTCGTCGTGTCCATCGACGAAGGCTGGACGTGTCCGACACGTACCCGATTATTCGGGAGCGTGTCGTGACACCTTGGAGGCTTGGATGGGTTTGCAGCTGAACAGAAACAAGAGTCAAATGTTCATGAACCGTACATGCGGTAACAAGGAGGTGTGGCTGGCTAAGATAGATATTGCGAAAGGGATGTTACATGTTAAATACCTAGGACTTCCCCTGCCGATTAACTATGTCGCTAATGCGGAGTGTAAGGACCTTCTCAACTACACACAATCGAGACGGGAGGGATGGCAGGCTCAGATGTTGTCCTTTGGGGGTAGGATTGAACTTATCAGAGCTGTCATTTCGACGGTTGCTACGTATTGGCTTCAAGCCATTATGCTTCCCAAGGGCACGATCAAGAAGATCAAAAGTATGTGCGCGAACTTCATGTGGAAATGTGGCATTCATGCTATTAGTTGGGAGGACTTATGCAGGCCAAAAAAAGAGGAGCTGAGACATTTGTCCCTCTTCAGAGAAATAATTTACCTTAAACTATTATGGAGATTCATCAATGGAAAATCTCTTTGGGCTGATTGGGCTAAGGGAAGGCACTTTCCGAAAGGTGACTTATGGTCGACTGCCAGCAACAACTTATTATCGGTCACGGTCAAGACGTTGTTGGCGACGAGACTCGAGGCTAAGGAAAGGTTGACTAGGATAAATATGCTTAGGAGCTCAAACAAGCATCTGGTACGACCTCTGGATCAAGCACTCTAGCTTGATTGCGAGAAGGGATGGCATGTTTATAAGCTGATGGGTACAACCGATATGGTGAGCATATCCAAAAAGATGAGTGGGAGCTGCAGGGCCGATTGATCGAGGCTGCTCATGCTGAAGACATTCGTGCAGTAGAGTTTGATAGGCAGAGAATGGAGGACTACTGGATCTGGGAAGATATGGAGAGAGGCACCTTCAAGTTTAGTACGACTATGAACCAAATTAGCACCTACCATGACGAGGTTGATTAGGCGGAGGTGATGTAGACCAAAAGAATGGAAGTCAAGTTCTCCATGTGCCTATACAAAATGATCAGGAACAGACTCCTTACTCGAGACAGGCTCTCTACGTTTGGCATCCCGTATGAGGACAAAAAGTACTACTTATGCAGGAAAGAGGATGAGTCTAGGAATCATCTATTTTTCGCTTGTGACTTTGCTTGGGATGTTTGGAGCACCTAGATGTCTAAGTTTGGCTTCCTTAATGCGCCTTGTAGAGCTATTTCCTCTACTTTGAACAGAGTTAAAGCAGAGAAGGGCAAAGGAGCAAGCGGATACCGTCGTCTCGGAATTATTTTGGGGACGATGGTCTGGCATGTGTGGAAGGAACGCAATCGGCGTATCTTTGAGGGTCTCTTCCTTAGCATTTTTGTTGTACAAAGAAATATAGATGCTGACATAGATATGCTAGACCCCAGACGACCTACTTTGTAATTTGGGATGGATTATAGTTGCCATCGTTTTATCTATAATATTTACCTTCTTCGAAAGGAATATATATATTTTTTTTTTTTGGAATAAGGGTGAATTTAATCCTCGCATATAGCGGAAAAGGTATTAGAGTACAACATCACAACTTTCCATGCCCCAATAAACTATTATGGGGCCATTACAGATACATCGAATTCTATATTATGTAGAATTCCAATAGGGGGGGTAGTCAAGCCCTCAAAGATACGTCTGTTCCGCTCCTTCCAGATGTGCCAAACAGACGCAGCAAGACGGACTCTGGCTCTTCTAGCCCACCTGGGATCCCGTCCTCTGTGATCTCGGATCCAGCTGAGGATGCTCCGAATGTCTCGGTCCATCCCCACTCCTCCTCTCAGCTGTGCACATTGCTCAGTCCAAATGTGCCAGGTCACCGGGCAACCAAAGAAGAGATGCCCCATGGATTCATCTGCATCAGTACATAGCACACATTTGGCATCCGGGATCTGCATCCCAAACCGGAGGAGTCTGTCTCTCGTCATCAATCTACCCCGGAGGAGGCGATAAGCACATAGTTGCATTTTTCGTGCAACTCCCTTGCCCCAAATGAAGTCCACCTCCTCAGCCTGGTCGTGGTGGGTCCGAACCAAATCATAGCAGCTACGAAAGCAGAATAGACCTGAACCTCCCCCCGTACCTGGGCCGGCCCAGCTCCATGAATCCTCCGTCTGGTTAGCGTCTATGGGAATGAGGTGAATCTCGGCTGCAAGCTGGCCAGTAAAAGGGTATCCCTCTGGCCTCCAAACTAAAAGGAATATATATATATATATATATATATATATATATATATATATATATATATATAGGGTGGGGATCAAGTGACACATACAATTTGACATCTAAAAAAACACGCAATCTCGGTCGTATATTATTTGAAATGAATGGTTCGGATTTAGATGCATACCAAATTTACATGCATGGAAGTCAAATTTGATATGCATGCTAATTAATAGTATATTGTATTAATTAGTGGGACATTCAATTTGGCATACATGCTAATTATTACAAATTATTCTATCAAATCTGAACCATTTATTTAAGTGATGTACGACCGAGATTGCGTATTTTTTTAGATGTCAAATTGTATATGTCACATGATCCCCACCCAACTTGTCCCACTTTAATTGTATGTTGTACGATTACTGCATTGCTTTGGAATAAAATTTACCCTTTTTCCAATATATATATATATATATATATATATATATATATATATATATATATATATATATATTGGAAAAAGGGTAAATTTTATTCCAAAGCAATGCAGTAATCGTACAACATACAATTAAAGTGGGACAAGTTGGTGTCAGACATAGCGGCAGAGGGGGCGATTAAGGACAAGTTGGTGTCAGTAACTCTCTTGGTGGTGTAGGTTGTGTTCAAGAGGAGCTCAAGATAGGTGGGCTATAGTGGATCGTAGCAGACAAAAAGGGAAGCGACCATTGGGCCCATGGAGATAAGGAAGGGAGAGCATCCCGAGGGAGACTGTCCAGTTGCGTATGGGAAGGAATGTATCAGCGTTACGAAGAAAGAGGGACTCCAAGCCTATTTACTCTCCTGCGGTTAGCGAATCTCGGCCGAATATGCTAGGTGGTGAAGGCCGTTCGTCACGGGTTGTCGCGGAGCTTAAGGCTACGGATGCGTTCTCCGCATTAAATGGGATGATGGCGTAGGTCTCAAGGAGAAGGGAAGGGAGGCCCATATATAGAGAAGAACATACCTTCTCTTGTGCAAACCCTAGAAGCTGGTCCAGCATTTGCTCACCTACAAATATACATTCCGGCTCCAATTTTGGATATGAAGCAACGACTGTCATCGGAGGAGAGTGGGTGGCAAACATAGCGGTAGAGGACGTGCACGGCCGAGAAGAAATATACAATTGCTCTACATGTGGTCAGGCCTCGCATGTCCTATCATACGGTGGTAGCCTTTGTACTTGGAGAACATGTTCATCTTTGCTCAATTCTTCGTATAGGCGAATCTGACCAAGGTGATCCAAGAGGGCCCCTGGATGCTCGATGGACACTTGGTCATCACTAAACATTGGGATCCGACGATCTCTTTAGAGAGATATCTATTGGTTGTTGTGCCGGTCTGGATCCATTTTCCTTGCCTTCTTCAGCTCTGGAACGAGCCGACATTGAGGAAGATGGCCATCGTCATGGGAGTGTCGTTGAGGATGGATGCATCCACGTCTCTTCGGAGGAGACTAGCATTTGCCCGAGTTCAACTGGAAGTGTCCCCAGTCCAAACCCGGGTGGAAAAGGTACCAGACCTTCTACCAATGGATGGCAATTCAACCAATTAGTGACTTATGAGGAAACTCCTCCAGTCTGCTCGGGGTATCGGTGCATCGGTCACACCACAGAATTCTGTCTGGACCCGACTAGGGAGGTCATCCGGAAGGAGTTGCTGGAGGTGCTGAGAGACCGATCAGAAAATTTTCTACACTCTGAGTTGCATGGTGCTAGTACGGTAAAAGTTCGACTAGTGTGGGAGAAGTTCACCCAGATCATTTGCCTAAGAAGTCTGAATCCAGTAAGCCCACCCAAAGTTTTGCTCTTAGTAGGGTGAATGAGCTAGGTCGGAAGGACATTGCACCCCAAGGGATGGATTTAGAGGTTCACCCAGATCATTTGCCTAAGGAGGGCAACGATATGGAATATGGTCCCCCGGGTGCAATATAGGTGGTGGAGTAAACCCTACACTTGAAAATACCAACACGGTCAAGGCCGCGAAGCCTATCCGTTGTGAGGCTTCTCGAGAGATCGAGTGCGGACCCAGAGCCAAAAGTTGGCTTTCCCTGAAAGCTCGACAAAAGTTTCAGGAGAGGATGGTGCCCCCACGAACCAGGAGGACTACTCTATGAGAGGACAGAACGACTTGCTGATACTGACAAAAGAGAATGAGAGGTGGCTCAAACTTCTGGAGAAAGAGGGATAATCAAGCGGAAAGCAGAAAGCTAGAAGGAGGAGATCGAAGTCGTCTCAAACTGTTTGTGTCAGCTCTTGGTCCACAAAGGGACAGAGGCGATCTTAATAAGTGGAATAAGTAGTGTTGTAGTGCTTGAGTGTAGTTGAGAGTGCGTGAGATGTTGAGAGTTGTTGAGGGATCGGGATCCCCGCTCTTAAGCATCCTTGTATGTTTCCCGAAATAACAACCGTTGGATTGTCTTTTTTGACCGTTCATATTAGAACATTAAACTACCTAATTTCTCGCGAGAGGGTTAAGATGCATGCACCCTAACCCCCCCTATATATGGAGAGACTATTTCATAACTAAAACATGTATTCTCCAGGATGCAAATAGCAAGCCTTATCGTCGCGTGAGACAGTGCCCTCAAAGAAGAACAAACAACATAAGACTAAACAAAAAACAAAAAAAAGATTTGCCTCGGTTGTGTGGCAAGATTCTGTAAACCTAGTGTTACTTGTAAACCTAGATGTTACATTATTCATACCTGCAGGAATGATATAAAATTAGCGGTTAGTCACCAGCCAACATGCCATGACTCATGAGATGGTTTTAGGTGTACAAACTAAACTCTTTAGAACTGAGCTATTTGAGAGCCAAATGAGGAAATTTAAACTATTTTTATTGTTATACCACTCCCATTAACCTTCAGCTAGGAACCAATCTTCAGTTAAGCAGTTCTCATTACGTAGTCAATACATGGTTTGTTGTCGATTAATCAGATCACTCGGCCTATATTAATTACTGATTACCAACGGTACTGTAATCGCCAGAGTGATATGGCAACACCCAAACAACCATACAAAAATAGGAAAAAGAAAAGGATATTCAACTCAATGCTAATTTTATAACTACTGATTGCAAGCTCAAAGTAAATATAAACTCACCTAGGAACGCCACTTCTTATGTTCGCTCTTTGGCTTAATGTGATATAGAGATGAATGCAATTCCATGTAGCAAATCAGATCTCAAGTTCCCAGTCATGGGCTCCACCAAAATGTCATAAATACTAAAAAGTTTCAGCTACATATTTCCTATGAGCAAGCTTCGCCTCAGATACTAGGAAAGTGACACCAATCCTCGAGCAAGCCGTCATGTACGTTTTGAAAACACGATATCCTGCTAGTTTCATATTTGGAATCACGTTTTCAGGACGGCATTTCACTAACGAAATCACATTTTGAGAACACGATTTCAAAAGAAATAACTTGCTAACATGCTCCGACCCTAGTAAGGTTCCTAAAGTTTCAGTTCATATAACGACAGATATTACTGTTCTTTGTTGGGAATTAGCTCCGCACATCATTCTGTCATTGACCAGGTTGTTAGCACGGCAACAAAAGATTCCTACTAGGTATTATTATCTCTACAGGTCCAGGAAGCACGGACATTCCAAAAAATATGGATCATGTCGTGTCGGACACGTATCAGACACAATCCAGACAATCCAAAAACACACAAGGATGCACCAAACTAGGTGCCGTGTCCGAGCCGCCATGGTCCTTACCGTGTCCTTAACCATATCTGTGTCCGTGCAACAAAGCTATGGGTACTTAACACCTTTTTTTTGGTATCTTCATTTTCGATATGAATAGTTGTATATAAGGGAGCATTTTCGGGCCTTCAAATCCACAGATCCCAAATTGTTTTTTAAAAAAAAGGTTCTCCTTAGCATCCTCCCATTCCCCTTCACAATATTATCTCAACTCACAGTCACAATGCCCACTCTAGCATGAAGGACCATTTCTGACATTCTAATGGCCATGTACAAATGCTAAAAATGAATTTTTTTTAAACCACTCATAAGACATTTTTCTGACATTCTAAGGATTACGTTACTGCAATTTCTAAAAGATAGAAAGATGTAAATCTAAAAAATGCAAATTTCACGTTAGTAATATATACGAAGGTTAAAGATTCAATAATCCTAGGACCTAGGACCTTTTTACAACTGCCTAGGTGCCAGTTGCCAATTGGGCTCCCTCCTCCCATGAGAAGGGAGGGTGGGAGGGACCCAATTGGCAAGTTTTTTTAAACCACTCAGGACATTTTTCTGACATTATAAGGGTCATGTTACTACAGTTTCTAAAAAAATAGAAAGGCATAAATCTAAAATTGTAAATTTTACATTAGTAATATATACGATGGTTAAAAAAAAAATCCAATAATCCTATTGGCTTACATTGCCAATTGGGCCCCCTCCTGAAGGGAGGGAGAGAAGAGGGGACCCAATTGGCAACTTTTTGGAGCACGTGGGATCGCACTGCTTGCACATGCTTAGAAACGGCCACAGCCATATATGCAGTATCATCCATCAGAGAACATTGTATCCAATCATACGATACTAATCATTTTATTCTTCCTAATGTAAATAAATTTCTAATTAGATCCGACCAATTATTAGCAAATGGACAGAAAAAGAAAGAAAGAAAAAAAAAGACGGAATCGAATGACATTAAAAAGAAAACGAGAAGTTCGGACGGGGTTACTGAATCCGTTGTCGACGAGGAAGTTGAAGGTGTGGGCGTCGCAATTGTAGGTGAACCTGGTGTTGGAGGACGGGAGCTTCTGGAGGCACTGGGCGGCGATGCTGCCGAAGTTGCCGGAGAACCCCGAGTGCTCCGCCAGGATCACCGTCCCCCGCGCCACGAACCCATAGATCAGCGTCTGCTGCCCCATTCCAACAACAACAACAACAAACTCCCTTAACCCTAATTTTTATTTTCTACACGCACAGAGAAACAATGTGAGAGAGGAGAGGAGAGGAGAGGAGAGAGGAGAGAGTTTTTCCTCCTTTCTTTCTTTCCTTCTCCTTGAGAAGAGGGAATATTTTGTAAATAAGTCCCCGGTGTCTTGTGATTTGTCAAAAACATGAGCATCTACTATTTTAGAAAAAAAACAACAACATAAACTAACTTCTAAAAAGCACATAGCCTACATTCTACTTTCAACACCTTCATAAATATAGTCAACCGACTTCTCGTATAAATAAGCATAAGAAGAAGCTCGTGTTACCAAAATTATTTATTACAACCCCATAATCGATTTTTGGCTCTCATAATTTGCAAGGACTTTGACCCTTAATTTGTAGTTCCTTATTATAGCGAATTGCACAAAGTTCTCAAACGAGGTTAGAGATCCTCAAATAAAACTTTTGTGGTGCATAAATTTTCATGATTGAGAACATATATATCATAAATAAATAAATTTAATTGATTTAGTAAAGTTACACTACTACGAATACATTTGACTTGGGTATGTATTGTATAAAAAGCAAAAAAAAAAAAAAAACCTTAGAAATCAAGTTTATTTACAACAATACCTAAAGATTTCTTTTTTTTAATTTGTTTATGTTGTTATCACTATTTTGGTTTGCCTTGAAAATAAAGTTGGCATGGCCAAGATAGCACTGTCGTGAAATACTCGTCTTTTTATGTGATCTTGAGCACGTGTTTTCTCCTTATATCATATCCTTCTTTCGGAAGATATATTGATTCAGACTTCGACTAATTTAGTTCTCGTTTGAAATTATAAATGTTCTATTCCAAATAGTAAATACCGAATGATGCTATCATTAGTGTTTGTGATTTTCGACTACTTTGATATTATAAAAATGACAAATGTTGAAAATCAAACAAATTTTCTTCTCCATTTTTGGCTAAGATGCCAAAAGAAATGAAAAAACCAAATTAACCCCAAGTTAACAGTGAGAAAGTTACTAGAAGATGGTAAAAATATTGTCCTAACAAATGAGTTTAAAAGCAATATAGGACTCATAATTTTGTTTATATTATTCCACATTGTTTTGGGAATACTTTTAAGATCTAGTTTGATATTGTTTTTGTTATTCAAAATATATATATATATATATATATATATATATATATATATATATATATATATATATATATATATATATGAGAAAAATGTACCTAAGGTCGACCTTAGGTAAGTTACCTAAGGTCGACCTCATTTTCCTCACTTTAGACCGTCGATTTAGACCGTCGATTTTGCGAGGGATAGATAGGGGGCTAAACAATATTATTTTTTCTTGAAATTTGGTATGTTGCCAATCAATAAGGTGTAGATGAATCCCATAAAAAAAAATTCAAGAAAAAAATGTTGTAAAGTGAGAAAAATGAGGTCGACCTTAGGTAACTTACCTAAGGTCGACCTTAGGTACATTTTCCTCTCTCTCTCTCTCTCTCTCTCTCTATATATATATATATATATATATATATATATATATATATATATATATATATATATATATATATATATATATATATAATAACATCTAAAAGTAGCATGCTCTTACATAAAAGTGACCTAAGATTATTAGAAACAAAATAAGGAGAAACATATGTCAACAAACATCTCTTGTTGCTTCCCAAAGAAAAGGCAGAAAATAAGCTATAACAAACCTAATATAATCAGTTAATAATATACGCAGAAAATTGGTTTTTAAATATGGCAGATTGTAGGGAGTTGTCCCAAAAAAAGACGAATTTGAAAGTGGAAACGGATCGATCACAACAGAGAGTAGCTGTTGAACAGTTGCGCTATTTGGCTCGCCACGTCGCGACCGAGGACGCTCGAGGGGAAGGTTTGAGCGGTAGGGGGTAAGGGGAAGGCATCGACGGTGGAGATGACGATGACGGCGACGAAGCAGCCGCCGGAGGACGTCGTAGCAGTGAGGGAAGAGCGTCGGCACCAACGTAGGAGGAGGAAGAGATGACAGCGAAGCAGAGAGAGGGGGGAGGAAGGCTGCGACGACGAAGTCGGCTCCTGCATGCTCGGTCGTGTGGGTGCACCGGTTGTGCACGCGTAAGAGCTTTTTCGGCTGTTGAAAAGTGAAAAAGTTCTATTTATACGAAAAGACATAATTATAATTATGGGGATCTGTTGGGAAAGAAGCGCGGAAACCTTTCCCCAAACCGGAGAGTACCTGCGAGAGGACCGAGCAAACAACGCACGAACCCAAAAATAGCCACACAAAAACAATCACGCAGACACAGAGAATTTTTGACGTGGAAACCCTTGCGGAAAAAACCACGGGACGATCGGAGTCCAACCCTGAGAAGCCTCCACTAATGGAATAGAAGAATTACACCCTCTACAAACTCCTCCCGATCCAAATCGGATCCCCACAACACTCAGAGACAAGAACAATGATCACAAGGCTACGAAGAACGAGAACGACGAGTAGAGATTACCCGAAACACGATCTCCTTCGAAAACGACCTTCGATCCTCCGTCTTCTTCTCCGAAGTTGCAATGGCACTCTTGCCTCCTTCTCTCTCAAACTTGTGTTGTCCAATGCGATAATGCGATCATGAATTAGGGTTGAGAAAACTCAATATATCTCCCTAATCCCGCAACCAACCTGGACCGTTGGATTAAATCCAATGATGAAAACTCATCCTGAAATCCGCTTCAGCCCCCCGACACACAGAGTTCGGCCAGAACTCTGTGTGGGACAACCAGCACTGGATGGCCAAACCCTGGAACGGCCAGACCGAGTTCGGCCAGAACTCGGCCTGGGACCGAGTTCGGCCCGAACTCGGCAGACTTGGTCCAGAACCCCCTTTGGGGCAACAGCAGCAGTAACAACTACTCCCGAGCTTCTCCGACATCGGACGGCGCTCGTCGCACTCCGGGATCTTCTCCACATAGGTTGGGAACCCCACCCACTCCAACAAATCTCCCCCTTCACAACTATGGGGAGGACGTCGTCATCCCGACGATCTGCCTGCAGTACTCAAACTTCCCCCTTGGTAGAATCTTCGTGAATATATCAGCTCCGTTGTCATCTGTATGCACCTTCTCAAGCTCCGCGTCCTTCTTCTCAACCACATCCCGTATCCAATGATACCGGGTCTCGATGTGCTTGGACCGGCTATGAAACGTCTGATTCTTCACAAGATGGATAGCACTCTGACTGTCGCAAAGCAAAGTATACTGCTCTTGCTTCAATCCCATTTCCTGCAACAGCTTCTTCATCCACAACAGCTCCTTGCAAGCCTCCGTCGCCGCAATGTATTCCTCCTCCGTCGTCGACAAGGCAACACACTTCTGTAACCGCGACTGCCACGATACTGCTCCTCCCGCAAACATCATCACGTAGCCCGAAGTCGATCGTCTCGTGTCTACATCTCCAGCCATATCAGCGTCGGTATACCCAACCAGCTTCGGCTCGTCACCACCAAAGAAAAGTCTCCAACCAGCAGTGCCCTGAAGATATCGTAGAATCCACTTGACCGCACTCCAGTGTACCCTTCCAGGATTCGAAAGATACCTGCTAACCGTACCAACTGCATGAGCAATATCTGGCCTCGTACACACCATGGCATACATAAGGCTTCCCACAGCTGAAGCATATGGAACCCGCTCCATATCTTCCTTTTCGTCCTCGGTAGATGGACACTGCTCCTCAGTGAACTTAAAGTGAGCCGCGAGGGGGGAACTCACTTTCTTCGACCCGTCCATCCCGAAACGCTGAAGTACCCGGTGAATGTACTTCTTTTGGGACAAGTGTAGCAGCTTGGACTCTCTTTCTCGGCTGATCTCCATCCCAAGAATAGTCTTCGCTGCACCCAAATCCTTCATAGAGAAGGCCGCGCCCAGTTGGCGCTTCAACTCCGCTATCCTAGTGGCATTCCGACCCACTAATAGCATATCATCAACATAGAGCAATAAGATAATAAAATCATCATCGGCAAAATACCTCAAAAATGCACAATGGTCCGACGTCGTCCGTGCATAACCATGCTCCCCCATAAATGACTCGAACTTTCTGTACCACTGCCTCGGAGCCTGCTTCAGACCATACAAGCTCTTCTTCAACCGGCAGACCAAATGTGACTTGCCCTTCTCACAGAATCCCTCCGGCTGCTCCATGTACAACTCCTCCTCAAGATCACCGTGGAGGAACGCCGTCTTCACGTCCATCTGCTCGACCTCCAAGTCGAAACTGGCTGCTAATGCTAGCACCACCCGAATAGACGAATGCTTGACGACAGGCAAAAAGATTTCATCATAATCCACGCCTTTCCGCTGACCGTAGCCCTTGACTACCAGCCTCGCTTTGTATCGAGGGCGAGTAGCATCATCCGTCTGCTTCACTCTGAACACCCATCGATTTTTCAAAGCCTTCTTGCCCTTTGGCAACCGCACCAGATCATAAGTAGAATTGGTGTGCAAGGAACTCATCTCCTCCTGCATAGCCACCATCCACTCCTGCCTGTGTTCGTCTTCCATAGCCTCTGCGAAACTTTCGGGCTCTCCCCCGTCAGTCAGTAGCACATACTCATCCGGCGAGTATCTCGTAGATGGTCGACGATCCCTGTTGCTCCTTCTCAGTGGAGCCACTGGTGCTGGCTGTATACCGACAGCCCCTCCCCTTCAGGAACTACCTCTCCGGCATGCTCATCCTCCTGAGGGACACCCTGACCACCATCAGCAGGCTGATGATCAAGGTTGGGAGCAACTCCATGTACCGGCTCCCCCATAACTGGATCCTCCGCGATGTCCTCTGGAAACTGCTCGAAGCGAAATGACTCTAACTCAGGCAATTCCTCAGCCTCAGAAGGCGTCTCGGAATCCTGAGTGTTGGTCATGGTCTGATCCTCGACGAACACCACGTCCCTGCTTCTGTAGAGCTTTCCTTCCACTGGGTCGTAGAGTCTATAGCCAAACTCATCCCGACCATAGCCGACAAAGACGCATCACCTCGTCTTCGGCTCAAGTTTGGTCCTCTCGTCCTTCGGTACATGCACGAAGGCTTTACAACCAAACGCCCGCAGGTGACTGTATGACGGCTCCTTGCCGTACCATACTTTGTCAGGCACATCACCCTGCAAAGGAGCACTAGGAGACAAATTAATAATATAAGCAGCTGTGAGAAGAACCTCACCCCAATAACTGCCCGGCAAGTTTGCTTCTGACAGCAAACACCGCACCCTCTCCATCAGTGTCCTGTTCATGCGCTCCGCTACACCATTGAGCTGAGGTGTCTTTGGCGGAGTCTTCTGGTGTCGTATCCCTTGCTCTCTGCAATACGCATCAAAGGGACCGATGTATTCGCCGCCATTGTCGGACCGAACACACAACAACTTCTTGCCCGTCTCCCTTTCAACGGAGGCCTGAAACTCCTTGAAAGTAGGCAGCACCTGATCCTTGGTCTTTAAGGCATAGACCCAAACCTTCCTGGAACAGTCATCAATAAAAGTCACAAAGTAAGAAGCACCACCAAGAGATTTTACCTTCATAGGACCGCAGACATCCGAGTGAATCAACTCGAGCAACGCCGGCTTCCTCGAACTTGGGTGACTCTGGAAAGACACCCTATTTTGCTTCCCAGCCAAACAGTGCGTGCATTTCTCCAACTTTGTAGACTTGAGCCCCGGAATCACTTTCCTGTTCACCAAGTAGCTCATCCCCTTCTCGCTGATATGGCCGAGCCGCCTGTGCCACAACTCGGTAGACGCGTCACTGACTGCGTTCACCTCCTGTGCCCCCTCTGCGCTCCCCTCCATATAGTAGAGACCGGACTTCTTGCTTCCTCTGGCAATCACCATCGAACCTCTGGAAAGCTTCCACTGACTATTCCCGAAGAGACTGAAGAATCCCTCGTCATCCAACCTTCCAACCGACACCAGGTTGAAACGGATATCAGGGACATGACGAACATCCTTGAGAACAAGAACCGCACCCGTCTTCGTTCTCAAATGCACATCTCCAATGGCAACCGCCTTCGACACATCTCCGTTGCCCATCTTCAACACGCCACAGTCGCCTGTCGTGTAAGTGGCAAACAGTGCCCTATTGTGAGATACATGTGCTGAAGCCCCTGAGTCCACCAGCCAAGAATTGTCATCGCAGGCGAGGTTAGTAATGACCTCATCACCTACGACGATCACATCGCCTCCATGTACCGAGGCCGCCGCTGTAGTGTTCTCTTCTTGCTTCCCCTTGTCGCCCTTCTTCTCCTTCTTCCAAGCGAAACAATTCCGCTTGATATGGCCCTTCTTACCGCAATGGTAACACTCTGAGTCCTCGTAACGACCCTTGGACTTTCCCCTGCTCTTGTCTCTGCCACCACCTGGACCCCTGCTTTTGTCCCTTCCGCAGCTCTCTGAAACAAGTGCCTCTGAGTGGTGGGATGTGGATGAAGTGCCCTGAGAACGTCTCCGCATCTCTTCATTCAACACCCCGCTCTTGGCAAACTCCAGACTAACCACGCCCTCTGGAGCAGAAGCGATCATAGATACTCGTACGGTCTCCCACGAGTCTGGCAAGGTACACAGCAGCCACAGTCCCTGAACTTCGTCGTCGAACTTGACTCCCATAGAAGATAGCTGGTCAACCACGCCCTGGAAATCACTCAAGTGATCCGTAATAGACGCCCCATCCTTGTACCGCAGACCCATCATCGTTCGGATCAGGAACAACTTGTTTACCCCGGTCTTCTTCGCATACAAGGATTCCAGCTTATCCCACAACGTCTTCGCGTGCTCAATATTGGCAACGTGGTTGTACACGTTCTCATCAACAAACTGCCGTATGTACCCACACACCTGTATGTGCTCGAACTTCCAGTCCTCCTCGGATTTATCACTGGGCCTCTCGGTTGCAAACACAGGTAGATGCAGCTTCTTGACAAATAGCAAATCCTTCATCTTGCTCCGCCAATAATGATAGTTTGTGCCATTAAGGTTCACCATGCGCACCGGCTTCGCGTCCATCTCTCCTCTCTGGTTCCTCTGTCAACTCCTGACACCCTTTGAACCCAAAGCTCTGATACCAACTCTGTTGGTATCAGCCAGAACAAAACCTATGCTCTGATACCACTCTGTTGGAAAAGAAGCGCGGAAACCTTTCCCCAAACCGGAGAGTACCTGCGAGAGGACCGAGCAAACAACGCACGAACCCAAAAATAGCCACACAAAAACAATCACGCAGACACAGAGAATTTTTGACGTGGAAACCCTTGCGGGAAAAACCACGGGACGATCGGAGTCCAACCCTGAGAAGCCTCCACTAATGGAATAGAAGAATTACACCCTCTACAAACTCCTCCCGATCCAAATCGGATCCCCACAACACTCAGAGACAAGAACAATGATCACAAGGCTACGAAGAACGAGAACGACGAGTAGAGATTACCCGAAACACGATCTCCTTCGAAAACGACCTTCGATCCTCCGTCTTCTTCTCCGAAGTTGCAATGGCACTCTTGCCTCCTTCTCTCTCAAACTTGTGTTGTCCAATGCGATAATGCGATCATGAATTAGGGTTGAGAAAACTCAATATATCTCCCTAATCCCGCAACCAACCTGGACCGTTGGATTAAATCCAATGATGAAAACTCATCCTGAAATCCGCTTCAGCCCCCCGACACACAGAGTTAGGCCAGAACTCTGTGTGGGGCAACCAGCACTGGATGGCCAAACCCTGGAACGGCCAGACCGAGTTCGGTCAGAACTCGGCCTGGGACCGAGTTCGGCCCGAACTCGGCAGACTTGGTCCAGAACCCCCTTTGGGGCAGCAGCAGCAGTAACAACTACTCCCGAGCTTCTCCGACATCGGACGGCGCTCGTCGCACTCCGGGATCTTCTCCACATAGGTTGGGAACCCCACCCACTCCAACAGGATCTTGATGTGTATTAGTTTAAGCAGTTGTGCAGTATCACGAGATTGAGACATGAGGGATATGTTCCCAAAGAAAGAAGCATAAAACCGGTGGACCACTCATCCCCATGGAGATGGTGGGGGCAAAAAAGTAATTATTTTGCTTCTCTTTCGTTTTTAAATGTGTACTTATGCTTTTATTTAACCAATTTATAACTTAGTTATCGGAGAGGATGATGGACATCCAACCGATAATCCTTTGTTCAACTTAACTTGTAACTTGTGTAAGAACACGAAACATAAAACTTGGTACATTTTTTAAACTAAACAATATTACCAAAATCAATATATTGTATTGAACTCTTAGGAGACACATTTGATATATGAAATAGTATATAATCATTTTTTTTTTATATTTTTTAAAAATTTATTTTTGGTAATTAAATTTTTTTAAAAATTAAAATTTTCATGTTTGATGATTATGTAAATAATTTCAGGGAAAACAATAATAAAAAAAAAAACTGGTCCTACAAATACAATGCTGCTCAGATCCGGCCCATTTAGTTGGCTTAACAGTGAATAAACCAAAAATAAAATAAAATAAAATAAAAATAGAAAGGGGATCCCATCCATCCATACAACTGAGTGAGTAGTGAAGCCTCCTGCTGCCATCTCCACTCTGCTACTGAGAGAGCAGCGCAGGAGGGAGAGATCCATCCATCTTCACCAATCATCTAGACATTAATAATGTGAGGAGTAACTTCTTCTTCTTCTTCTTCTTCACATCAACCATTGATTCAATGGATCGGACATCTCGCGTCTCCTCCTCCTCCGACGACACCTGGCACCTCCCCCAGGCCGGCACCGGCCGGAGGCGCCAGAGGGTTCTCGTTCCCCCCGAGGACCAATCTTCCCTGGTAATTTACCTTCAATTGCTCTTTTTATTTTATTACTTTACTACACTACACCGCCTCTCTCTTATTATTACTTCATTGCTTCACCATCATTGATATGGGTAGTATTTGACTTTTTGGTATAGAAATAATGGTCAGAATCATGTTGTTTCAAGACAAACATGGAATGTGGTTGATTTATTTTTTGAATATGTATGGATCCAAAGCCTGAAGTTTACTAACAGGGGAGGGGACAATTATATATCTTCCGGTGTGTGTGTGTATACTTAATAAGATTAATTGTTGATGAATGTTTTTCTACATCATAAGCTTAAAAATTATATTTCCTTTTGAAATAGGTAAAATTTATTTAAAACAGGAAATGAAAGTGTGGGTGGGGGAAACCCAAACCCTACACCTCAAAATTGAGGGATGCTCCATCCCCTACCCTAGAAGAACGGTTAGGAGAGTGTGTGGGTCAAACCAAACCCCTACACCAAAAGAAAATAAAATGCCAAGTGGCTACAGGGATAAAACAGAGGAGACAGATACTGTTAAGTGGGAACTAGATTGACTCATTGCAGACAGCGGACCAAGTTCCCTATCGTCTTTTCGTTCCTCCTTTGCGAAGGATGTGGAATCTATTCGGATTGTTCCAAGTGGAGCTTCTTGATCTTGTGACCGCTTGAAGAGGCACAACAGGTTGCCTCGAATGGTGCGGTGACTGCTGGTTGAGTGAGAAGTGAGGCTTGTGTTTGGTTAGGCGTGGGCACAAGGCTTTTAGCAGTTGATGGAGGGGCAGACCGAGGAGGAGGAGGATTGGGGGTGGTTGGGGTTTGGTGTAGGAGGACGAGCTAGAACTGAAGAGGTAGCGGCAGGAACAACAACTTCATCCTCACCACAGATACAATTTAGACTCAGTTTTCTAGATACAGTCTGATATATGGTTGCATATCATATTATTGGCATATGGCCCGAAATGGACCGGTCTGGTTCGGTCCAGATAGGGTCCGGTTCAGCCATGTATGGCTGGCCACAAGGGCCAGGGTCATTATGGTAAAGTGCGACCATAAGGGGTACACTTCTAGGGTATCTATGTTGTCTATATATATGGAGCTGCTCTATATGGAGATAACAACCGGTTCAATCTCCCCCTCCATAATAACTTGCTTACCAACTTATTCTCCTCTCCTCTTCTTCTCCATCTCTTGTGGGAGATATCTGGGGAGGTGAAACAAGGAGCTTCCTCGTTCGTGGGAGGCTTCATGATTGTGAATCTAGAAGGCGTAGAAGGAACTGATTCAAACCACATCAAAGGTATAATTCCTATTGCTTCCGCTTAAACCCCTTTGATGCCATGATCCATCTATGGGTTACACACGATTTCATAACTAGGTTACATATGAAGGTTCCTAGTCAGTGAAGAATAGTCCTTCATGCAAGGACGTGAGAGTCAAGACTACACATCATTCTGGAAAGGTCATGGATTGTTGTAATTTTCTGCGCAGCTGAAAAATCTTTAATCACTTTGAAGTTCGCAGCGGCATTGAATGGAGATTGTATGCTTTGAATCTTCATCCGTAAGATGAGGTGGCTTCTTTACGAAATGAAGTAGGAGTTTGAGAACATTGCATGAGTGCATACAGTCATATTTGCATATCGCAGTTCTTGAGATGATAGTGATAGGTGTGTGGACTCCGATTCTTCGAGTAACACACTTCATATGATGATCCCTTGATTCGAGAGTTGAGAAAGCCAAGTCAGGGTCAAGTATGCATAGTTTAACAACAATTGAAAGTTATAAAGAAAATGTGGATTAGTCTGAGCTCCGAGTAACTAGAGTTCATTCATAGTACAAGGTAGTTTTAAGCAGATGAAAATTCTAAATGCCTAGGACTGTAATTTTTTTTCCTTCATATTTTACACAATCTACATAGTACATATTATTTGTTTGCGTATTGCATTCTTATGTATGCGAGCACTAACATTAACCACTATTCATGTAAACATTTACGTGTGGAATAGATAGCCGAGTCAAGTACATGAGAACCTGAGCCAATCTAATTAATAACGAATGACAATTCTATCCGTATTAGCATATATGAATGAAGCGAGAGGGGCACATTGGGACCGTATACCTTTAGGGTTTGACTTGACTGTAGCATTTACTCCATATTCTGCCACAAATCAAATTTGCCTCAATGAGCCTTGTGCTTTTACCATGCCAACAAAAAAAAAATGTTCAGATGATTTTATGTTTTTTCTGAGTGCCATCATATGAGATGTCATCAAATATTTATATTCAAGCTAGTCTTAGTTTTATGCTAGTTAATCCTTGGTAGCTATTCAGGATGACTTTACATAAAAACTTTAATAAGCCTACTGGAATAGTTCTTCCAAAGCTATACTAGATCAACTACACACACACACACACACAGTGGCTCCAGTCTATTCTGATTCTTGTCGCTAACATCCGGAAAGTGGAGAGGATTTGTGCCGATTTCATCTGGAGGGGTATGCATGCGATCTCTTGGGAGCAGCTCTGCCGCCCGAGGAAGGAGGGAGGGGTGGGACTTCGACCCTTGCTAGAGATCAGGGAGGCCTCGACGCTGAAGCTGGCATAGAGATTCATTAAAAGAGGGTCTCTTTGGACCGACTGGATGCACATCAGATATGTGGGAATAGTTCTTCCTACGCTATACTAGACCAACTACACACACACACACACACACACACACACACACACACACACACACACATGCACATCAGATATGTGGGAATAGTTCTTCCAAAGCTATAGTAGACCTGCCGCCCGAGGAAGGAGGGAGGGGTGGGACTTCGACCCTTGCTAGAGATCAGGGAGGCCTCGACGCTGAAGCTGGCATAGAGATTCATTAAAAGAGGGTCTCTTTGGGCCGACTGGATGCACATCAGATATGTGAAGCAAGGCAACTTATGGACCTGTTCCATCGATAACAACTACTCTGTTACTTTCAAGCATATCTTGCGGCACATGGATGTACTCAAATCTTCCATCCGGCGGATCATGAGAGATGGAACTGGAACGGACCTCTGGCAGGACCCATGGCTAGATCGACAATCTCTGTTAGAGACCCTGGGAGACCGTACGCACAGGGAGGCTGGTAGGAGGCTGACTTGCCAACGGATTATCAGGAACGGAGTATGGAGTCCTGAGTCCTACCGCCATACTGAGGAGCTTGGAGAGGTTATTCGCACGGTCGGGATTGATCCGTCACAGCCAGCTGATTATTGGATCTGGGATCCGCCGGGAGCCACTGGGGAGTCTGGAGTGTTCAGGTTCCAAAGCTGCTATAATCTTATACGGCGTACATTCCGTACTAGTGCCGACTATGAGTTCATATAGTGCAAGGGACTGGCCAGGAAGATGCAGCTTTGTGTTTACCGATTACTGTTGGATCGACTGCTGACGAGGGACCAACTCATCTCTTTTGGGATACAGGTGCCCAACCCAAAGTGTGTGCTATGTGATGTGGAGAATGAATCTATGAGACACTTATTCTTTGAGTGTGAGGTGGCCTGGCACATCTGGAATGAATAATGCCGTGCGCTGGACAGATGTGACTCTGGAAGGGTGATCGGTGACATCATCAATGAGATTTGGGACCAAAGAGGGAGAGGGCAAGGCTGGTTCAAGACTGCTAGAGTTCGGCTGGCTGCTGCTGTCTGGCATGTATGGAGGGAACGGAACTGTCGCATCTTCGAGGGACTAAATGATGCGAATCGACTTAATCGGTTCACCAAACCTAACAAATAACCAAGAGGAATAGAAATAGAATGATCTTTTATATAGAAAAAGAACAAAACTCCCAACTTTGATGAACGGATCAAAGTAATAAATCCTTCTTCATTGACACTTGCGAGAGTTTTCTCAATACAAGCATGAAAACTAAAGACGGCTAGCCCTAGCTATAAATAGAAAAGGGAAACAAAACCCTAAAGGGATTATTGTGGTGAAAGACCACAATACCCTTTATAACTAAATAACAGAAAAGGCCCCTTTATGACTAAATACAGAAAAAGGCCTAAACAGTGGGCCTGGGCCTAAACTCCACGTCTCCGACGACGGGCGTATGTGATGATGGGTGGGCCCACATCAATACCCCCCCCTAACAGAGCCACCTTGTCCTCAAGGTGGAAATCTGGAAACTGCGTCTGGAAGCTCGCAGAATCCTCCCAGGTCGCGTCACAGTCTGGCAGGCCGACCCAATGAATCAGGACCTCCTTCGTCTGGCCGGGTCCTCGTCGGATAGCTCGTACTGCCAAGGGCTCTAACTGTACCTCCATGTCCTCCGTGAGCGTCGGAGGAAGGGTGGGGGATGCTGCCTGATCCCCAATCGCCTTCCTCAACTGAGATACGTGGAAGACAGGATGAATCGATGATGTGTCTGGTAGCCCCAAACGATAAGCCACCTGTCCCACCCGAGCCACCACTGGATAAGGACCAAAGTATCGAGCCGCCAACTTCTCATTCGGCCTCCTCGCCATCGAGCGCTGTCGATAGGGACGTAGTTTGAGATAAACCATGTCCCCTACCTGAAAGCTGACGTCCCGCCGATGCCTGTCTGCCTGTGCCCGCATCACCTGCTGTGCCCGCAACAGATGCTTCCGCAGCTCCTCCAAGACCCCGTCCCGGGTCAACATATACTCCTCCACCTGCCCTACTGGTGTCTGGGCGTCTCCGAATCGTACCAAGGGGGGCGGGTCGCGACCATACAACACCCGGAACGGCGTCGTCCCCGCCCGTGAGTGGTACGAAGTATTATACCAGTATTCCGCCCAAGCCAGCCAACTGTGCCACTGTCGGGGAGAATCAGAGGCGAAGCACCGCAAGTAGGTCTCGACGCTGCGGTTAACGACCTCCGTCTGGCCGTCAGTCTGGGGATGATATGCGGTACTCCTCTTCAGGATCGTACCGTGAACCCGAAATAACTCCCGCCAGAAAATACTCATGAATACCTTGTCCCGGTCCGAGATAATGGATGCGGGTACCCCATGGAGCCTGATCACCTCCCGAAGAAACGCCGTCGCTACAGTAACGGCCGTGTAAGGATGCTTCAGGGGAATGAAGTGAGCATACTTACTTAGCCTGTCCACCACCACCATGATCACCGTGTACCCCTCGGAACGTGGTAGCCCGTCGATGAAGTCCATGGTAACATCCTCCCAAACCCGCTCCGGCAAGGCCAGTGGCTGCAATAATCCTGCTGGGGCCATAGCCATATACTTGTGACGTTGGCAGACGTCACAAGCGGCTACCAATCGTGCGACGGCCCGTCGCATCCCGGGCCAAAACACCTCTCTGGCCATCCGCTGATAAGTCTGCTGAACCCCCGAATGGCCTCCTGTCGCAGAACTATGGAACTCCTGGAATAAAACGGGAATAAAGGCCGAAGTCTTCGGCAGCACCATCCTCCCCTGGTAGAGCAAACGACGACCCGCTAACGTGTAGCCTGCTGGAGCGCCATCGCCGCCCTCTATCTGCTGCCGTATCTGCTGCAGCTCTCTGTCCTGCTCTGCCTCCTGCAACATCGGCTCCCAATCTCGCCATATAGGACGTGATAGGGCGCCCAGGTCGATCACCTCCTCCCGTCGAGATAGAGCATCCGCCGCCTTGTTCTCCAGCCCTGGACGGTACTCGATCGTGAATCGATACCCGACCAGCTTGGACAACCAATGCTGATGCTCCTCAGTCACCAGCCGCTGCTCGAGGAGGTACTTGAGGCTCCTCTGATCGGTCCGTATCACAAACTCCCGTCCCAACAGGTAAGGCCTCCACTTCAGCACCGCCAAAACGATCGCCATCAGCTCCCTCTCATAGACCGATTTCAGTCGGGCTCTAGCAGATAATACCTGACTAAAATAGGCTATGGGTCTCCCCTCCTGCATGAGTACCGCCCCGAGGCCATATCCCGAGGCGTCCGTCTCCACCACAAACGCTCTGCTGAAGTCGGGTAATGCTAGCACGGGTGCTGTCGTCATGGCGACCTTCAACGCCTCAAAGGCCTTAGTGGCCTCTTCTCCCCACTGGAAGCCCTCCTTCTTCAGCTGCTCCGTAAGGGCCCGAGCGATAGTGCCGTACCCTTTGACGAACTTCCTGTAGTAGCCCGTCAACCCCAGGAAGCCGCGTAAGGCCCGTAGTGTAGTGGGCACGGGCCAATCTAACATGGCCGCAATCTTCGTCCTGTCCGCTGCTACCCCCTCCGCCGACACCACGTGCCCCAGATACTCCACCTGCGCCAAACCGAAGCTGCACTTCTTTCGGTTGGCGTATAGCTGATGCGTAAGCAACTCCCGGAACACTATCCCCAAGTGGTCAGTGTGCTCCCCCATGCTTCGGCTGTAGATGAGGATGTCGTCGAAGAATACTAAGATGAACCTGCGAAGATAGGGTTGGAATACCTTATTCATCAATGCCTGGAAGGTCGAAGGAGCGTTGGTCAGTCCAAAAGGCATAACCAGAAACTCATAATGTCCCTCGTGAGTCCGGAACGCCGTCTTCGACACATCTTCCGGCCGCATCCGGATCTGGTGGTACCCTGCACGAAGGTCGATCTTCGAAAAGACAACTGCCCCATGCAGTTCGTCTAGCAGCTCGTCGATCACCGGGATAGGAAACTTGTCCGCGACTGTCTCCTTATTCAACGCCCGGTAGTCGACGCAAAATCTCCAGCTCCCGTCCTTCTTCTTCACCAACAGTACTGGTGATGAAAAAGGACTCACACTAGGCTGGATCACCCCCGCCTGCAGCATCTCCCGAACCATCTGCTCTATCTCGTCCTTCTGCAGATGCGGATACCTGTAGGGACGCACGCTCACCGGTGCCCCCTCCCCTCGGAGTACGATCGAGTGCTCGTGTCCTCTGATCGGAGGTAGCCCTTGCGGGCTCTGGAAGACCTCGGGGTACTGCTCCAGCACCGCTTCTACCTCCCTTGGTGTCTCCCCGTGAGTCGCCTCCTCGCCCGAGAACCCCTGGAGCTCGACCAAGTACCCCTCTCCTCCTGTCCGCAACGCCCGAGTAATGGCGCTGAAAGCCACCATAGAAAAACAGAGAGTCGGATCCCCGTTCAGCACCACCGCCGCGTCGCCCTCCCGAAACTCCATCCGCAGACGCTTCCAGTCCACCTTCATCTCCCCGAGGGTCTTCAGCCACTGGACTCCCAATATGATGTCTACATTGCCCAACTCCAATGGTAGGAAGTCCTCCGTCAGCTGAAAGCCCTGCAGTGAGAGCGACACCCCCTTGCAGAGGCCCTTGCTCTCCTCCACCTTCCCGGTGCCCAGCAACACCGTGAACTTCTCCACCGTACTCAACTCTAAACCGAGCCGATCGACCAGTCGTCGCGAGATGAAGTTGTGGGTGGCCCCACTGTCGATCAGCACTGTCACCGTCTGCTCTCCCAACTTCCCTGCTAACTTCATGGTATGGTTCGGAGTAAACCCTACCACGGAGTTGAGGGTCACCTCAGCCACATCCATATGCACATGCTCCTGCTCCTCTCCCGCCTCTGGCGCGACAGCGGCCTCTACCTCCTCGGCATCCTCCTCCTCGTCCGGTAGAATCACGATTTGCAGCAACTTGCTCGC
The DNA here is from genome assembly GCA_029216955.1 of Iris pallida. Classification (NCBI taxonomy): domain Eukaryota; kingdom Viridiplantae; phylum Streptophyta; class Magnoliopsida; order Asparagales; family Iridaceae; genus Iris; species Iris pallida. The sequence goes on along the minus strand of JANAVB010043220.1, from coordinate 15,126,883 downwards.
ACATCGATGACCGGGGGTGAATCTCTCGTCGCATCGGAAACATAGGCCAGCCGCCCTTCTCGCCCTCATGTCGGCCTCGGAGAGGCGTCTCCCTGGTACTGCGGCTCCTCCTGTTCCGCCCGTGGGTCTAGGCGGTACCGGTGGCGGGGCTGGTGCTGGTGCCCCCGCCGCTGGTCGAGGAAGAACTGTCCCTGCCTGGCTGCGCTGCCCCGTCGTCCCCCAAGCGCCCTTGAGGCGCTTCTCCTCTGCCAACTTCTCCTCGGCCTTGTGGGCTAGGCGGAGGAGATCTTCCAAGCATCGCGGACTCTGCAGCCTGAGCTCCGCTCGTATGGAGGGTTTCAAACCCTTCATAAACATCCCGATCTGCAACTCGTCCGACACCCCCCGAACGCGTCCAGATAATAGCTCGAACTTCGCGACGAAGTCTCGAACTGTCCCCTCCTGGCGTAGCGACGACCACTGCTCGTAGAAATCACCCGAAGCTGTCTCCTGGAAGCGGTCTAAAATGTAGCCCGTCAGCTCCGCCCAGCTGGTGAACGGGGTCCTCGCCATTCTCCACCGATACCATGCCAGGGCCTGGCCCTCAAATAAATCCCAATGCACCTGAGGACCTCTGCTTCGGTCAGCTCCATGATCTCGAAATAGCGCTCCGCTCGAAAGATCCACTCGTCCGGGTTCTCGCCCTCGAACGTGGGCAGCTTCAGTTTCTTCAGCCGGCGATCCGCGCCAAGGTCACCGTGCTGCATATCCTCTCGGCCTCGTCCTCCTTCCCAGCGGTGTGTATCTCTCCGCTGGGTCTCGTATGGGCCCCTGTCACCCTCCTCATACCGCTCGTCAGCCCAGATCTGCTCACCCCACTCCTCCACCGGGCCCCTGTAGTCACCGACTGCCCTCGCCCGTGGTGGTCGTCGTGGGGGAAAGTCCCCTCTCTGGAAGTTGGCGGAATCCGCCATTCCCCCAAAAAAATTGCTGCCTCCGGCGTACCTCGCTCCTCCTGGGGGCTCCGCTCCTCCCGTCCACGCCGGGACTCCCGCCAAACCCCTCCCCGGGCCCGCGAACCTATCTCCGTGGTTCGTCATCATCGTCCGACCCCCGAAGGAGGCCCCAAACCCTAGGGTTTCTCCCGCGCGCGGAGCCGATCCGCCGGGACCGTACGGGTCGCCGGCGCCCGGCCACGGTCGCTCGCCGGGGGCTCCCGCGGCCCCGACCGGCCAGGGGTGGCGGTCGGCGGCCGGCCAGCGCCCGCCTCCCACGCCCGCGGCCCCGCCCGGGCTGGTGCGGTCGGCGGCGTGGCTCCCGCGCCCGTCTGCCGCCGTCCGGCGCTGCTCCTCGGCCGTCCGCGCCCCGTCCGGCGGCGCTGTGGTGGCGGCGGGTGCGGGCCACCGCCCGTCGGCCGGCCCGCCGCGATCCTCGGTCGTCTCCCCCTCCGTTTGCACAAACCCTAGTTGGTCGCCTAGGGTTTGGGTCGGCGCCGCCTCCGCTTCGCCGCCATTGATCTTTTTTGAAATATTTTGTAAAAGCATCATGATTGTCGTCGACTCCTTCCGCATATCCCGCATCTCCGTGCGGATCTCTAGATTCGTGGACGCTTGATCCTTCGCGGCGACCTCCATCGATTTCTTCAAACCCTCGATCTCGGCGGTGAAGTCCTCCCGAATACCTCGGATCTTCTCATCGATCGTGTTTCTTGTTCCATCGGCCATGGCTCGTAGAAAGCTCTGATACCAAATGATGCGAATCGACTTAATCGGTTCACCAAACCCAACAAATAACCAAGAGGAATAGAAATAGAATGATCTTTTATATAGAAAAAGAACAAAACTCCCAACTTTGATGAACGGATCAAAGTAATAAATCCTTCTTCATTGACACTTGCGAGAGTTTTCTCAATACAAGCATGAAAACTAAAGACGGCTAGCCCTAGCTATAAATAGAAAAGGGAAACAAAACCCTAAAGGGATTATTGTGGTGAAAGACCACAATACCCTTTATAACTAAATAACAGAAAAGGCCCCTTTATGACTAAATACAGAAAAAGGCCTAAACAGTGGGCCTGGGCCTAAACTCCACGTCTCCGACGACGGGCGTATGTGATGATGGGTGGGCCCACATCAACTTACCACCCCTCCTGTAGGCATCCTTCATAACATCGATTTTGATGTAAAAGCTATGGAAACCTGATGAGTGGGAGTCCCACTATGATTGTATGATTGTATGATTATGTGTTGAGTTGGAATAAAATTTACCATATATATATATATATATATATATATATATATATGACTGGTAAAAAAATTGACTGTTGATAATGATAGCAATCATATTAGCTCAAAAATATTTACAGTAGGCATAACCAATTATTAATGAGCATTACACCATACTAAATATATATAACATATCTCAGTCACCTATGCTTACTGCACCGTATACCAGTGAGCAATTATAACTCACCAAATCCTTTATTTTCCAGGTATATGTATTCACTGGTACTTAAAATGCTTGAGCATTAGATTTGTAAAGCCAGCAGGTGTGAGTTATTCAACATGATGATTTTGTATGACATATTTTATGCATATAATATTCCTGATCAGTAAAAAGTCACGAAAGCATTCATGTTCCATATATATGTTCTTGCAAAATTTGCTTGCATATTAGATTTGAAACGTCAGCATGTGATAGTTATCTAATGTGACCCAGCATTTTGTAATGATTTTGTAGATTTAAGTCGGGAACCAAATCATATGCAACAAAATTGTAGACGTTATTTTACTAGTTAAATTTGTTTTCACTTTGAGCAGACTGGATATGATTCTAAGCGTCTCAAGGTCTTGGCCCCTACGGATGGACATGGTAGTATTAAAGGTCAGTCAGAGGCAAGTCCAAGCAGCCAAAATAGGATGACAGATGACAATACCAAATCATTGGAGAAACAAGATTACATCCATGTCAGAGCAAGAAGAGGACAAGCAACTGACAGCCACAGCCTTGCAGAGAGGGTATGCAATGTTTCTTAAATCTATGTTTTATGGATAGATTTACTCTTGGAGTACCAAAGCCCGTTCAAAAGACACTTAATGGGCTTTTGTTAGTATGAGCCATGAGGGGTATTATTCTACTAGCAGCTTGAATAAGAGAGACTGGTTCTTTTCGTTGACATCGATTACTCAACAGCCTAACTTTATAACATTAATAAAGGATCTTTAAGTTGTGAATTGCCTTGTGTAACAATACTGACTGGAATTCATAAATACACAGGCTAGGAGAGAGAAGATAAACGAGCGTATGAAAATTCTCCAAGATCTAGTCCCTGGATGTAATAAGGTATATTTATTGTTGTTATCATGTTATTATTGTTTCAATTGTGTTGAATAAAAAGATGTGATGGTTGTTCTCTACTTGAGTAAAGATCTTGCTAAAGAATGTTCTTATCCTTATTTGATTTACTCCTCGAGCAGATTATCGGCAAAGCATCTGTCGTAGATGAAATAATTAACTACATCCAGTCTCTACAGTGTCAGGTTGAGGTATGAATTCTTCTATCATTGGCCAAGTTCCTGAATTTTCGATCCTCCACGTCTATATTATCTTATGTAATTACTACAATTTTGCAGTTCCTATCCATGAAGCTTGAGGCTGTTGATTCCAGAATAAACTCTGATGACGAGAGGTTCACTTCTAAAGATGTAAGATCAGTTGTGCATATGCTTGGTGAAGTATATAGGACAATATCTACATGTGTAATATAAAATTAATTATTGATGGAAATGAGATTCTATATTAGTTTTAATTGGAAAGCATGTATATATATATAGACACACACACACACACTCTTTTTAACAGCTTGTGTCTTTAAAGCACTTTAAAGCAGTTATCTAAATATTACTTGTGCTAATAGCCTAATAAACTCTATAGACCATACTGGTTCTTTGACATGGCTGATTGGTGCTGAAGATTCCTTAGATATACCAAGTTTTACTAGATATACTAATCATGAACTCAAAGCAGAGCAACAACTAAAACAACCTCCCTTTCATGCATTCTTTAACAAAACCTTTCTATTATTTCACGTATTTTTCTATTGAAATTGGCAAATTAATGATTGCACCTCCTGCATCAGAACTTGGTTTGTTCTTCATAACTTTTTAAAGAATTGCTATAATTCCTGCTTATTCATTCAAGTGAAAAGGGACTATTGTTTGAAGCAATAAAACATTAGCATCTGTTCTCCTCTAGTTAGAGAAAACAATACAAATGTACGAGCTGTAGTTTACAGGATCAACATAACATAAAGGATGAATCAAAATGTACGCTGAGCTATGTCAAGGACAGCTGGAATCTTGTAGATTATCAAGTTTGGTCAAGTTTTAAAATTTACTAACATTTTTTTTTACTTTCCTTTGATGTTTTGATTTTGCAAACAGATGTATAGCACTGCTTTGGTCACTCAGCCAGCAAGGGAATATGAGCAGGGATCAGCGCCAGATTGGCTCCACATGCACATTGGTGGCGTTTTCGAAAGAGTGACATAGTTGTGACAAAGCTCTCTATCAAGGACAATAAAGATCAGGGACCAGGAAAATCCTAGGATATGTCATCCACTTAAACAGGAGGATTCATGCTCTAATAGTGATTTTGTACTCTAAATCTGCAGGACAAGATCATACTTTCGATGTCCTATGTGATTTCCTGTGCTGTTGTGGTAGTGGACATGGACATAATTAGAATTGTATTAATTTTCCAGATTGGAATAATAACTGAAACATAGTTTCAGAGTTATGCAACCATTATAGCAGACCCCAAAATTTTGCGATAAAGGCTTTATTGTTGTAGTTATCACACCCATTGTCGGTACACATTTTCTGTGTCTTTCTGGATCATTTCATGTGTTATGATCAACAAATACTTGCTTTTGTTGATTGCAGAAAGTATGCTTGTCCACAACCATAGTGCGCGATAAGTAATCTCTCTGATCTTTACTGCATGCTTTCTTGGATTACTGGTTAACAGGAATCTGTTGTAGATCATCCTTATGTGCTATTTGGTTGGGGTAACCTTGTAGACTGCCAAATGATGCCCCTTGTTTAAAAGATATATTGAAAATAAGGTATCAATTTTTCTTGTTCGATAGATATGTTGAGCACCTTTATATTAAGTTTTATGAAACTTGTGGATGGTTAGAAAAAACCAAGTATCTTATAAATGATACGCAAGCCAATTAACTTGCAAAATCCACTTGGTTTGGTGGTGACGGATAGACATATGGGCAGTCATCCATTAACAAGGCGGCTGTGATAGTAAGTAGCTCGTGACTCGGACACAAGGTTACCTCACATCTAGCCTATTCTATGAACATCCAAAGTTGAGAAGGTGTTTGAAGTAGACCCAGGCTCACAAAACTAGTTGTGCTGTTTGACATACACTGATACACGAGTTCTCTCATTTGGCTAATACATATGACTACATAATACAAGTCATTCAAAACTAAGTTTGATACTCTACCAAAATATATAATGCTCAATATAGACTTGAGTTATTTCCGGTCTATGTTCAAGTAATATACTAAAAAGAATAGTAATTCATGGATACCCGACATCAAGTGGATGAAACTGACGAAAAATTAAGGTCATATCTAAGAAAAACTTATCTACCTTGAGGAGCTTCTTAAATTGGCAGTACAACTATTTTACTTTACTTTCCTCACATACTTCTTTACTATAAGTTAGTTCTAACGGCTCAACATTTGCACAATGTCATCAAAATAAAAGTAAATATCAGGTTCACATTGATACCTCTATCTCACATTTTCTCCGTCTTCGGATAAGGTTTAAGCATAGGCCAAAAATAGTTCTGCCATCTTGTCCATCGCATGGCCTTCCGAATCCCTGTGAAGGGGTCTTGGAGAAGAAAATTTTTTTTAAAAAAAAGGAACTTGTGGTTCAATTATAAGCAAAGAAAGAATGGAGAGAATTAAAATGAAGAATTTCAAATAAAAACCTACCATTGGCCATCTGGACTCAAGCTACGGGAATAATTTTGTTTCTCTGTAGAAGAGGAATCGGAAGGGACGGGATTAGGAAGACAGTTTTTTCTCTGAATTTGAATAGTCAGACGGTTGTCCCAATTTCCATACAACTGCACTATGGGGTTGTTTGGATGGACGGGGGTGTGCGAAAAGTGTCAGATTCTGCCGCTGCTTGCTACAAGTGAACGTAGTTGCAGCGTTTGGTTAACGCTGCAACTCCTCCGGTGACTGCCTTTTTTCTGACATTTTCACTTGCTGTCCCCTGCAATTTTTTCAATTCCAGCTACATCAAAAAATAGCTGCAACTCTTCCGCAGGTGGAGAAAGAGAGACTCACTCTTCTCAAATCATGTGCTGCAGACATCTCCCTCCCATCTCGCTCTCATGCACACTCACCAGATAGCCGACACTGACGTCGATGGAGAATGAGTGCGGCCATGCTCCGGCCGGAGGCGGCGGCGACCCGCCGTGGCTGGAGCAGCCGAGACCGTAATTCCAATCAACATCCACTTTTATTAACCATCCAAACAATGAATTTTTTTATCTCACTTTCAACAATCATCCAAACAACAAAGTCATTTTTCTTCCACTTGCAGTAGACAAAAAATACTCTATCCAAACACATTTTTGAAAGTGTCACTTGCTTCAAGTCCATTGAAACTCAACATACTGTAAGTGCCACTTTTACACTTTCAAAGAGTTACTTCTATCCAAACAGGCCCTATATGCTACTCGCTAGAATGTTTTCTCTCCAGGCCCTTGAGCTTTCAAGAAGAAAACAAAGTAATAATGTTTTATATTTATAACTATTAATTAGTAACTTTTCAAAAAAATTGGTGCCCCTGGGGTTTGGGGGCCAAGCCCTGTTTGCCCCTCCTTGGGCCGCCCCTGTAGACTGCTCTAAAGACACTTTAATTGGATTTTTATTTTAATTTTGGAAATGATGCAGATAATTAGTATTGGTAGTCGTAATTTTCTTAAAATCTCTCACCCGGGAAGGGGAAGATGTGGTTCCTACATCCTAATATGCTGTAATTCTCCTTGTCATCAGGAAAAAGGAAGCAGTGCTTCAATTTTAATTATAATATTATATCAAGTATGCAATTCTTCATATTATTGTTTTAAATATCTTAATTTGAGGCTGCTGGAACAGATGAACTTATTGAATATTACCAACAAGATCGATGATCTTCAAATACAAAACTTATTGAATATTTCTAACTAGGAGGTGCCCTTGTGACATCTAGGTCGCACAGTTGAAAGATAAGCTGGTCAGCTTTTTTGTATATACAGTGAATGGTGATTTTTTTTTTTTTTTTTTTTTGGGGGGGGGGGGGGGGGGGGGGGGGGGGGGGGGGGGGGTATACACAGTGAATGGTGATCCTTAAATATCCAAAAAAAAAAAAAATCAAAATTTTGATCTCATCTGAATGGTTAAAAAATACAATCAAACGGCTGCTATTTCGAAAAATATGCAGAAATATTTAAGAGCGTGGAACCCGATCTCTCATCCCTCTCTATTTTATTTTTCTCTCCATCCTCTCTCTCTATTCTTTCTCCCTCCTTTGTTTTTAGCCTCCTATATAAATAATCATAGGCCTTAGATTTAATTTCACTAAGAGGACGTTTGGTACGTTGAATACTAAATATCCAGAAATTCTATATTCCTAGAAATTTTATTCCAATGCATCATTTTCTCGGATATTCTTTATTACCTCGTTTGTTATATAATATAATATTCTCGGATATATATAATTTATTACCGGGTATATATAATACATGCGTTTAGTACCATAAATAATTTTTTAGGAATATATTATTCCACATACTCACATAAAGAGATGTTTGAGACTTTGAGTAAGAAAGAAACGTAACGTGAGTACGTGAGAGAATAACTGGAAATCCAAAACAACATCATACAAAAATTAACAAAAAATGACAAAACAATTAACAAAAATTGAAAATCCATACCTACCAGAGAGAGAGAGAGAGAGAGAGAGAGAGAGTTGACAGTGAGAGATAGAGAGCACCCCTCTCTCAAGAGAGAACAAAGAAGAAGAGAAAAGGAGAGATGTATCGGGATTTTCAAAAAAAAAATCAGTGGTAAATATATTAATTTTTTGGTTAATTTTATTTTCAGGTAAAGAAAACACTTATTTGTTTGGGAATAGGTTTTCCATGTTTCATGAGTAATTAATTTACCCGGACATCCTTAATGTCCAAGAATAAATTTGAATAGGGCAAACCAAACACAGAAATTTTTTTCTTGTCCCAAAATTTTCTGGGTATAAAAATAATTTTCTTATACCAAACAGACTTCTTACCTTCTTTAATGCTAGGCAGCTAGTGTATATCTACCAAAATTTTCTTTATCTTTACACTGTTGCGGCTCTTTATAGAAAATTGTTTTTCCTTAATTATCTTTCGGGCATCCTCATTTTACCACCTATTTTCTTTAGAAACCCAACCACCTTCTTTAGAAACATATAAAATCTTTTTGCTACTCTCGTAATACAATTTGACATATTACACCACAAAACATTATAATTTTCTTCTACGTTTCATCTACCGTTCTTTATCACTTTGTCCTTATATAGTACTAAGTTATCTCCTTTCAAGTTCCAGCCATTTAGTTCTGGATCTCTTCTTTATTCTAGTATTTCTCTTCCATTTTCTAATTGTAGTATTTAAGACCATTAACCTATGTTCAGTATTTAAGCTCTCTCCTTGTATAACCTTACAATTTTTACATGTTAGTCTAACAATTTTTCTAGTAAAAAGTAATATATTTGGTTAAAATTGGATCCACTTTTAAAATTTATTAAATGTTCATCTCTCATCCTAAATCAAGTATTTGCTTCCGTTAGGTTATATGATATTGCAAAATCAAGGATTGACATCGTATTGTCCCTTCATTCCTAACTTTATTTCACAGTATTAATATCATTGTCAGACATTTTATATGAGTATTAGTTTCGGATCATAATATCGTATTTTTTTAATTGAAAATTCAAATAATTATTAATAAATTAGTAAAAACTTAGAAAATATTTTATGTATTTATACATTACTTTAAGGGTTTGCTTGACAATTGTAGGGGTAGCGGTTATGAGATGTTTTATATTCCCGATTATGAGGGGTTCGATTTTGGTGGTTTTTAAGTAGCGACTTTTAAACCAGTCCAATCCATGCTTGATAATTCACTAACGAGCGATTTTGAAAGTTTTTTTTACACGAACAAAATAAAATAGGGAAGGGTATTCGTAGTTATAATTATATATTTTTGGTGATGAAATAAAAAAATAAAATATCTCAAAATCCATCGATTTGAGGTGTATATAAAGCAACCAAAAATTACATTACACCGAATTTATTTATTTTTTTTGGGGGGGGGGGGGGGGGGGTGGTTTGATCCGACAAAAATCAGTGCCTCAAAAAAAATTAACAAGAAAGGGTTTTCATAAACGATTGGTTCAAAAACACCCCAAAACCAGTAAAAATACTGTTACCAAGCAGACTCGAAGTATTTTTATGTTATTTCTTAGTAGTTTTAAAATCTGATGAAATAATAATCACCTCTGGTTGATTGGTTTAGTTCCGATAAATAAGTTTTCTTTTTTAAAATCTACATTAAATAAAAAAATATATTCAGGAATTTAGTTCCGAATTCCGGCTTCAAAACACAAACCCAAAACTCGAGTACATACTCAATCTACAGAGATTTAGGTTTAGATCTCGAGATAGAGATTTGAAAAAATTTAGAGACATATTTGGAAGAGGGAGGGCAGCAAGCCCTCTTAGGAAGAGGGAGATTTGGGAGCAGGGTCAATCTTGAGCTTATGGACTGTTTGAGGCGAACTTCCAAAATGAAACTCCATACATAATGTAAAGAAAAAAAATTTAAGCAACTAAATAAAAGTAAATATAACAAAAAATTTTGCACTCAGCCAACGCCACCTTAATTTGTTGCTTCCGAGTGGCATTGCTAACAACAATCTTTTCTCCAACAAGTTCCACAATGGATAAACCTCCTCAAAGTACGGCAAAGATTTCTTCAGAGACGGATCAATGGTATTAAGAACCCATTGAACCAATAGTGCTTGCACGCATCTCCAATCAAGCAATTTGCTAGCATCATTAACAGGTTTGACTTCAGTACCTTCCAGAAAAGTGATCTTTCGCCTAGAGATCAGGGAGAGACGTATCGACCGAGACCACTCAGCATAGTTCGGTCCACGAAAAACAATAGGAATAATGATATTTTCTGGTTGATCAGCAGAACTCAGAAAATATGGATCCTTCGGATTAGGATAATTTGGGTTGTGTGCACCGCCACCGTTAGTCGCGACGGAGTAGCTGGACGCAGCATCATCTGCCATCGCGGATGTCGGGTGTACAAAAATTTTGTACAACTCCGACGAATCGGCCGCTGATGGACGGGGTCGACGGCGAATCGGCCGCGATCAGGGACGCCGGATCTAGCGCGTAGGGGCGAGCGGATGTCGGGTGTACAAAATTTTGTACAACTCCGACGAATCTGCCGTAGTCCGGCGCGTAGGGGACGGCCGGTGCAGTCGGGCGCCGGGATCGGTGAGAAATTTTTTGCTTTGCTTTGTACAAAAATTCCTACTCACCTAACTCAACGCTTCTTGCTCACAAACCGAAGAAGCTTTTGCTTTGCTTTGTTATATAAAAAAAAACCAAAAACTTAAAATATCCCAAAAAAAAATACTAAAGCCGAAGCTTTTGCTTTGCTTTGGAAGGGAGTTGCAAGTTCTGATCAGGTGAGTTTTTGCTTTGCTTGATGTGTTGAAGTACGCTTCTTGCTCACAAGCCGAAGCTTTTACCCAGCAAGCAAAAGCTGACCGGGCTGGCGCGTACGGCGGGACTGGATGTTCTGTTCTGATCAGGCTGGCGCGTACGGCGGGTATGCGGCGTGTACGTCGTCGGGCGCGTACGGCGGCGGATCGGCGCTGACCGGCGCGGGATTGGCGGATCGTCGCGGATCGGCGGGAGCGGGATCGGCGGACGGCTCAGTCGGAGCCGGGAGGGGAAGGGAGATGTAGAGTTTGGCGGCTAGAATTTTTCGGGAGGCTCTGATACCATGTAGGAAATAATAATGCCTTGTTCTCATTGTTAGGATTTGTTACAATATATATAGTGTCTACATTTGGACTTATGGATTATGGGCCATATTTACATTATAAATATAATCTAACACCGGAAAATTGCTGAGAAACCCAATTTCGGGGTGGGCTTTTATGAAATGCCCACCCGCTGCATAAGTTTTATGAAATATCCAGAATTAAGTATTTTTACGTTAAATATTCCAAGATTCTCTTTTAGATGCCACCCGCTGGGAAATGCTATTTTTATAATACCGAAACTACCCCTCCGCGCGAATTGGTCATCTATATGTATTTGAATTCAAAAAACTCAGATCTGGATTGCGATTTTCGTCTTCTTCTTCTTCACGGGAAATCTGAATTCCATTGCTCTCATATTCAGCAGAGATCGCAAAAATCGTTCGTAGTTCGGTGTGTTTTTCTTCAGTCGAACTCAGATCATCGCTCGTCATCATCATCACCATCATCATCATCTTCATCGTGGAGACATTTGAAGTTTTTCGACGATTAGGTCAATTGTGGAGAGATCTTTCTTCTTCTTTTCCATAAGAATTATCATCGTTTTGAAAGAAGAACGAAACTCTTTATTCATGAAAAAACTAAATTAACGTTTTAACACTGTAAATGTGTAAGCCCCCAGAATTTCTGGAATTTTTTTCGAATTTCCTAAATGATTTATCCTCGATAATTAATTTTGATTTAATTAGTTATTATCATTTAATGCTCTTTACCGTGACTTGGAATTCTAGAGCATCAGGGATGCCAGTCTCTGGAAACTTCCTTCTTGAAGTTTTTAGTAGACGAGATTACCTTCACGTCGATATATCATGTCCCATCCAAACTCGTTCCCTTGTGCTCCTTTTGTATCGCGCAAGTTCGGGTCAATTTAGACCATTTAAATTATTAATTGATTTCCCACTCTTTTTCTTGATCCCCATAAGCACGTTACCGTGGCTTTTAATTTAGGAGCACCAGACTAGCCTTTTTCTTGAAACCAACTTGTCATGCCTGATCTACTCGAAACGCTCTTCACCCCTGACCTTCGTGTCCCACTCAGACACTCCATTTTGTGCTCCATTTCCTTCGCACAACTTTCGGTTCAATTTAGGCCAATTAATTATCTGCCATAAAAATTGATTTAAATTCCAATTTAATTTCGGGACCCGACATCGACCCAACCTAGTCGACCCCAAATAGGGACATGGCCCACATGAAGCCTACTACCCGCCTGACACTTGTGTCCCATTTATTGGAGCCCCCACATGCTACTTATTTACCCATGATTTTAAATACCCATTTTAATTTAATTATTGCCTCCTGTCCGATTTTGACCCGACCCGACTCGACCGAACCCGAATCCAAGCCCCATGTTGCCCTCTCATGACTGCTAAATTACTCCACAAGATTTTCCTATTTTAAAAAAATATTTCTTTCTCTCTCTACTTATTAAGTATCTAAAATATCTCTCTTAAATATCTTTTATATATATATATATATATATATATATATATATATATATATATATACATCTCTCTCTACATTCTCTCTCTCTTTACAAACAAACACACCACCTCACAACACCCACCCCCTCTCCCCTCTCTCACAGCCGACAAGCTCTCTCTCTCCCTTTAATATCTCTCTTCCTCTCACTCTCTTTGTTCTCACCCTTCTCTCTTTATATATATATGTTATATATACACACACACACACATATCTCTCTTACTCTCACCCCCTCCTTACACTCACCACCCCCCATCACCTCTCTCATGTACACGCACACCCCATCCCCTCTCACCAGCCGAGAGCACCCCCCCTATTCTTTTCTTCTTCACATTCTCCTCTTCTTCTCCTTCTTCATGTTCTTCTTCTTCTTCTTCATTTTTAAAAACACTACCATCACCATCAATAACACCACACCACCACCACCACGATCATCTTCTTTTCTCCTCCACCCTCGCCGCTGCCTTCGCTCGTTATCGAGCCCGCGCCGCCTGGCCGCCGTGCGCCACCACTGCCGCGCGCCACCGCCAGGCAGCCGCCCCGCCGCCGCGCCACCGTGGGTGGCCAGCGGGCAGCACTGCCGCGCGGCAGCAGCTGCCACAGTAGCAGCACGCGCCGCCGCGGCCGTCGCCGCCTCCGACGAGCCCCCCCATGGCCGGGCGCACCTCCGGGCAGGCCCCCATGGCCACCACCTTCTTCCCCGACGAGCCAAACGCCCGATTCGTGCGTTTTGCACTGAATCCCGTCGGCGCGAGCTCGGCAACGAACACAGAAATTGTGTTTCAGAACAGCAACTTCGTGCCGATTTTCTGGACAATCCGACCGTTGGATCGGCGATCTCTTTGCTCCGTCTCAATCTCGGTATATCCCTCTTCACCTCTGTCAAATTTCATCCGTTAATTTCGTCGTTTGATACATCAAAACCGGCCACCAAGTTGACGTTTTAATTTGTACTGTTTTTGGACAGTTTTGCAACGCCAACTTCGCGGGTTCGTATCTTCGTCGTCGCAGCTCCGTTTTGTGCGCCACCAGTTCCGGTGCATAGCTGGTATAACCCTCTTCCTGTCCCCTTTAGATTTCATTTCAGTTTGAGCTTGTTAGGTCGGTCGAATTCGACGCCAAAGTTGGCCGTTCGAATTCTTAGTGTTGCACTTGTAAAATTCCATTTTTGAACCCGGGACTCCGGATTCAAATTCTGACACCACCAGTAGACTCGTGGCGTCGTTCTGGCATGTTTTCATATAAAGTTTGCTTGATTTGGAGAACGTGGGCCCGGGCACGCATTTCGGTGCAAAACGGGTCCCACTTTCTGAGTCAACGAGACTTTTTGACGCCGGCTCATCGGAATCCAATTCCGAATATACCGTTGAGTTCGTATCGTCATTCTGGACTCGTTGACATATAATTTGCTAAGTTTTAGTGGACATTGGTTCCGGCACGCATTTCGGTGCAAGTCGAATACCAATATCCGGGTCAACGTGTCATTTTGAGTTCGGCTCATCGGAATCCAATTCCGGATATACCGTTGAGTTCGTATCGTCATTCTGGACTCGTTGACATATAATTTGCTAAGTTTTAGTGGACATTGGTTCCGGCACGCATTTCGGTGCAAGTCGAATACCAATATCCGGGTCAACGTGTCATTTTGAGTTCGGCTCATCGGAATCCAATTCCGGATATACCGTTGAGTTCGTATCGTCATTCTGGACTCGTTGACATATAATTTGCTGAGTTTTGAAGACATTTGCTCCGGCACGCATTTTCGTGCAAACCGGATTCCAAATGTCCGCGTCAACGGACCAATTTGAGATCGGGTCAACGGAATCCAATTCTGGATATACCGTTGGGTTCGTATCGTCATTCTGGATTCGTGGACATATAATTTGTTAGGTTTTGTGCACTTTTATTTCGGCACGTTTTTCGGTGCAAAGTGTGTCCAACGGCGGACATCATTTTGGCCCAAAATTATCGTTTTGTCCCTGTGTCCAAACTGGACTTTTGGACAGGCAATCCTAGCTGATTTGACCATTCTGGACACGTTGGTGATGTTAGTTTCATCATCCGACAACATCTGTAGATTTCTTTCCTTTTGTGTCATCCTATTATTATAATATTTTTCCTTTGGGTTGTTTTAGAGACCCGTCGATTTCAGTGATTTCTAAATCATTGAAATTCATAAGTTGACCTTGTAGATGTTTATAGAGACTAGCTTGACCAAGGTTGACTATTTTGACTAGACGTCGAAGTAGAGTCAACATTTGACCTAGGTTAGACTAGTTTTGACCCTGGTTGACCACAGTTGACTATTTTGACCAAAGTCAACCGGAAGTCAACCGTAGCCTAAAATTTACTAGAACTGGACCAAAGTTGACCAGTTGACCCAAAGTCAACTGTTAGTCAACGTTAGTCAAGTTTGACCTAGAGTTGACCTAGTATTGACCAGAGTTGACCAGTTGACCAAAGTCAACTGTACGTCAACTTTGACCCAGTTTGTCTTAGTTTGACCTAGATGTTAGTATATCTTTTGACCATGATCAGCTCTTGCATTATTTCATCTTTAGGTCTGTGGCTTTACTCTGAACCCTGATTCATATTAACAGCAGGACCCCAGGCGAGTACATTCTCTGATAACTTATTCCCAATTTATGATAACTGTTATGATTCATGTAATTAGTGTTGATATGCTTATCCCTGACACATGGTTCTCACGGATTGGTATTCTTGGATCCCGACGAGAGATGTCTCTCCTTCTTAGGTTGGGATGTATTGTGCAAGCACCCTTGTAGCTCTTGCTCGATATATGGTCACTGATTCTAGAGCAGGTTCGCGACCTTCTCATTAGAATCCCGTGCAGTGACGTGTCCTGTTTGGATCCATTCTACCAGTTGGGGTAGGGGGAGTAGTAGCGTATGCCTGTGATCAGATCCATCCCGATTCCCGAACAGTGTGAGTCATATACCGCACTTATGACTTGCCAGGCCGATTCTTGACAGGTACCCAAGCCGATCACAAGCTGAAACTACTACTCACACACATTGGATATATAGCTTACCTTGATTCGTGTACATGCCATGATCCCGTTCTATTTTTTTGTTCTAGCTCTAGCTTTACAGCTTACCATGCCATGATACATACATGTACACTCCATGATTTATTGTATATGCTCTATTTACAGTCTTATAGCTTTTATTCTATCTTGAGATCTGTTATGAGATATATGTACTCGTTCCGCTCCTGACTGGATACGTTATAAAAATTTTAGGAGTAGTTGTGCCCTCATTATTGGACTTCATGATGTTGCTAGCTGAGGTGGATCTCACTATTCTTCTATGTGAGTTGCCTGGTAGTTATTCCTTAGTTAGTCTTGTTGTTCCTTCATTATCTTTCTGTCTTATGATCATTGTAGATTCTAGTTGTTCTAGTGATATTGCTATTATTTCTTGTCTTATCTTCCTTAGTTTCGTGATGTGACATGAGTACATTTCTAGTTATAGATCTTTAGATGTTGTAATTAGTATAGTATACTTGACAGCGTTCTACCGCCGATACCGCGGCGTAGGCTGGGCGTGGCCCACGTATTCGTACCCGTATATCCGGGTGCGGGTCGTGACACGTTTTTAGTGGTGGCCCATGCAGGTCAGTCTTTGCAATTAGTGCGAAGTCGTGGTAGTACTTGAGCATATCTGTACTACTGCGAGCCTGCCCTAGGATTAAGGTTGAGTCATGGAATATTTTAGGATTTTGGTACTCAGTCACATATTAGGAACTCTTGGTAGATTCCAGGGATGACCCCTGGGAATCTTATTTCGAACATTTTGAAAATTTTCCCATTTGTTCTTGTCCGTTCTGATTTCTGAAATATCTGTCCTTATCAAACTTTATTCCTTCTTGGGATGAGTTTGTGGACCCCAGAGGGAAGGTATGAGTTGGACTTATTTATCATCTAGGTTGGGGAGAGAATATGATTTACCAACCTCGTATCATGGTCGAGGTTTGTTTTAGATTATATTCCACCATTTTCTATCTTGACCTAGGTAGTACCCTCGGGACTTTCCCTGAAATTTTTCTCCGAACCCTATCTCGGAAGTTGTTTCCGTTGTTTCTATTAACTTACCCTTGACTTGTTGAAATTTTAAATCTTAATATTCGTTGTTGACCTTTGATTTTGTTTTGGATAATTCTTTTAAGAATTGAGTTAAGATGTCCTGATAAACATATTTTGGGACGAGTACGATGAGAACGGTAAGTGTCTACTTTATTTATGGAGTTTAGAATTCATCGCAGTCATATTAGCTAGCGAGACATGGACATGAAGCCTGATTTTGGATATACTATCCTAGTTATGTCATTTAGGTTCTCTTGCAGCCATACCGGGTGGCGTGGTAAGGAATCTAGATGACATAATTATAGGGTGTATACCATAGTTATGGACTTTATTGTTTATTACCGCTATGTTTACTGGCGTGGCGAGAATTCGGGCAACATGATTTGGGATAGACGTGTATGGTTATCAGATCGTATCTTAAATCGATTAACTTGTTTTAACCTATTGGGCAAGAGCAGTTCCTACTATTACTTCTGTTTTCCCATTCTTCTCTTCCTCATCGCATGATGATTTCCTCATCTTACCCTTACTTCCTCCGTCTTGATCAATTATGTCCTGATTCCACCAATTACCTATCTCGTATCTACTTCTGTCAGCCATACTTTGAAAACCTTGAAAATTTTAGAATTTTCGTATCTTTTACCTTGGGAGAGATCGAGGAAGTATCGTAATCATCCGTCTCGGAGTAGACATTGTTGGTAGTAGTCGAAGCAGAGCGAGATGATTACCCGGCTTCCTCCTATGATCCCATATTCTGGTTTCTATGATAACAGAAGCAATTCAATTCTACATCCTTGATTTGTTTATTATATTTTGATATCGTGAAATTGATCCTCTCTGATTGACCAATCGATTCTGGTTGTCTAGTTTATCGTGCCAAGGGGTCTTGATTGTTGATTAAACTTAAATGGTTTCGAATTCTATTGTGATATGATTTCCTTCTTAGATGTTCGTGTCCAGACTTCGTTGATTCTGTTCTCTATCTTGCCCAAATTCTGATTTACTCAAAACTTGAATAATTTCAATCGTGCTGAGACTAAATTGTTTATTTTCATCATGATTGGACAATGCTATCATCACTCGTGCTTTAAACTTTCGATTTAATTCTGGCAAATGACTAAATTCTATTCCAATCACGATTAGGCTTCAGACTATCCTTGATTATGCCGGAGTCTCATTTTCTGAATCGTGTCCCAATGACTTAACTTATCTATAATCGTGCCTATATGATTCTGTTCATATTTTGATTCTATCGTGCCAAATCCCTCTTCGTGCCTGAACAGTTGTGAATCGATTATCTTAATCGTGCAAACTTGTCATTCTATGATCGTGCCCAAGTTTTTGCCTAAAACTTTCTATCTTGTTTTACCCCTACTACAACCTTAATTTCGAGGACGAAATTTTTATAAGGTGGGTAGGATGTAAGCCCCCAGAATTTCTGGAATTTTTTTCGAATTTCCTAAATGATTTATCCTCGATAATTAATTTTGATTTAATTAGTTATTATCATTTAATGCTCTTTACCGTGACTTGGAATTCTAGAGCATCAGGGATGCCAGTCTCTGGAAACTTCCTTCTTGAAGTTTTTAGTAGACGAGATTACCTTCACGTCGATATATCATGTCCCATCCAAACTCGTTCCCTTGTGCTCCTTTTGTATCGCGCAAGTTCGGGTCAATTTAGACCATTTAAATTATTAATTGATTTCCCACTCTTTTTCTTGATCCCCATAAGCACGTTACCGTGGCTTTTAATTTAGGAGCACCAGACTAGCCTTTTTCTTGAAACCAACTTGTCATGCCTGATCTACTCGAAACGCTCTTCACCCCTGACCTTCGTGTCCCACTCAGACACTCCATTTTGTGCTCCATTTCCTTCGCACAACTTTCGGTTCAATTTAGGCCAATTAATTATCTGCCATAAAAATTGATTTAAATTCCAATTTAATTTCGGGACCCGACATCGACCCAACCTAGTCGACCCCAAATAGGGACATGGCCCACATGAAGCCTACTACCCGCCTGACACTTGTGTCCCATTTATTGGAGCCCCCACATGCTACTTATTTACCCATGATTTTAAATACCCATTTTAATTTAATTATTGCCTCCTGTCCGATTTTGACCCGACCCGACTCGACCGAACCCGAACCCAAGCCCCATGTTGCCCTCTCATGACTGCTCAATTACTCCACAAGATTTTCCTATTTTAAAAAAATATTTCTTTCTCTCTCTACTTATTAAGTATCTAAAATATCTCTCTTAAATATCTTTTATATATATATATATATATATATATATATATATATATATATATATATATATATACATCTCTCTCTACATTCTCTCTCTCTTTACAAACAAACACACCACCTCACAACACCCACCCCCTCTCCCCTCTCTCACAGCCGACAAGCTCTCTCTCTCCCTTTAATATCTCTCTTCCTCTCACTCTCTTTGTTCTCACCCTTCTCTCTTTATATATATATGTTATATATACACACACACACACATATCTCTCTTACTCTCACCCCCTCCTTACACTCACCACCCCCCATCACCTCTCTCATGTACACGCACACCCCATCCCCTCTCACCAGCCGAGAGCACCCCCCCTATTCTTTTCTTCTTCACATTCTCCTCTTCTTCTCCTTCTTCATGTTCTTCTTCTTCTTCTTCATTTTTAAAAACACTACCATCACCATCAATAACACCACACCACCACCACCACGATCATCTTCTTTTCTCCTCCACCCTCGCCGCTGCCTTCGCTCGTTATCGAGCCCGCGCCGCCTGGCCGCCGTGCGCCACCACTGCCGCGCGCCATCGCCAGGCAGCCGCCCCGCCCCCGCGCCACCGTGGGTGGCCAGCGGGCAGCACTGCCGCGCGGCAGCAGCTGCCACAGTAGCAGCACGCGCCGCCGCGGCCGTCGCCGCCTCCGACGAGCCCCCCCCATGGCCGGGCGCACCTCCGGGCAGGCCCCCATGGCCACCACCTTCTTCCCCGACGAGCCAAACGCCCGATTCGTGCGTTTTGCACTGAATCCCGTCGGCGCGAGCTCGGCAACGAACACAGAAATTGTGTTTCAGAACAGCAACTTCGTGCCAATTTTCTGGACAATCCTACCGTTGGATCGGCGATCTCTTTGCTCCGTCTCAATCTCGGTATATCCCTCTTCACCTCTGTCAAATTTCATCCGTTAATTTCGTCGTTTGATACATCAAAACCGGCCACCAAGTTGACGTTTTAATTTGTACTGTTTTTGGACAGTTTTGCAACGCCAACTTCGCGGGTTCGTATCTTCGTCGTCGCAGCTCCGTTTTGTGCGCCACCAGTTCCGGTGCATAGCTGGTATAACCCTCTTCCTGTCCCCTTTAGATTTCATTTCAGTTTGAGCTTGTTAGGTCGGTCGAATTCGACGCCAAAGTTGGCCGTTCGAATTCTTAGTGTTGCACTTGTAAAATTCCATTTTTGAACCCGGGACTCCGGATTCAAATTCTGACACCACCAGTAGACTCGTGGCGTCGTTCTGGCATGTTTTCATATAAAGTTTGCTTGATTTGGAGAACGTGGGCCCGGGCACGCATTTCGGTGCAAAACGGGTCCCACTTTCTGAGTCAACGAGACTTTTTGACGCCGGCTCATCGGAATCCAATTCCGAATATACCGTTGAGTTCGTATCGTCATTCTGGACTCGTTGACATATAATTTGCTAAGTTTTAGTGGACATTGGTTCCGGCACGCATTTCGGTGCAAGTCGAATACCAATATCCGGGTCAACGTGTCATTTTGAGTTCGGCTCATCGGAATCCAATTCCGGATATACCGTTGAGTTCGTATCGTCATTCTGGACTCGTTGACATATAATTTGCTAAGTTTTAGTGGACATTGGTTCCGGCACGCATTTCGGTGCAAGTCGAATACCAATATCCGGGTCAACGTGTCATTTTGAGTTCGGCTCATCGGAATCCAATTCCGGATATACCGTTGAGTTCGTATCGTCATTCTGGACTCGTTGACATATAATTTGCTGAGTTTTGAAGACATTTGCTCCGGCACGCATTTTCGTGCAAACCGGATTCCAAATGTCCGCGTCAACGGACCAATTTGAGATCGGGTCAACGGAATCCAATTCTGGATATACCGTTGGGTTCGTATCGTCATTCTGGATTCGTGGACATATAATTTGTTAGGTTTTGTGCACTTTTATTTCGACACGTTTTTCGGTGCAAAGTGTGTCCAACGGCGGACATCATTTTGGCCCAAAATTATCGTTTTGTCCCTGTGTCCAAACTGGACTTTTGGACAGGCAATCCTAGCTGATTTGACCATTCTGGACACGTTGGTGATGTTAGTTTCATCATCCGACAACATCTGTAGATTTCTTTCCTTTTGTGTCATCCTATTATTATAATATTTTTCCTTTGGGTTGTTTTAGAGACCCGTCGATTTCAGTGATTTCTAAATCATTGAAATTCATAAGTTGACCTTGTAGATGTTTATAGAGACTAGCTTGACCAAGGTTGACTATTTTGACTAGACGTCGAAGTAGAGTCAACATTTGACCTAGGTTAGACTAGTTTTGACCCTGGTTGACCACAGTTGACTATTTTGACCAAAGTCAACCGGAAGTCAACCGTAGCCTAAAATTTACTAGAACTGGACCAAAGTTGACCAGTTGACCCAAAGTCAACTGTTAGTCAACGTTAGTCAAGTTTGACCTAGAGTTGACCTAGTATTGACCAGAGTTGACCAGTTGACCAAAGTCAACTGTACGTCAACTTTGACCCAGTTTGTCTTAGTTTGACCTAGATGTTAGTATATCTTTTGACCATGATCAGCTCTTGCATTATTTCATCTTTAGGTCTGTGGCTTTACTCTGAACCCTGATTCATATTAACAGCAGGACCCCAGGCGAGTACATTCTCTGATAACTTATTCCCAATTTATGATAACTGTTATGATTCATGTAATTAGTGTTGATATGCTTATCCCTGACACATGGTTCTCACGGATTGGTATTCTTGGATCCCGACGAGAGATGTCTCTCCTTCTTAGGTTGGGATGTATTGTGCAAGCACCCTTGTAGCTCTTGCTCGATATATGGTCACTGATTCTAGAGCAGGTTCGCGACCTTCTCATTAGAATCCCGTGCAGTGACGTGTCCTGTTTGGATCCATTCTACCAGTTGGGGTAGGGGGAGTAGTAGCGTATGCCTGTGATCAGATCCATCCCGATTCCCGAACAGTGTGAGTCATATACCGCACTTATGACTTGCCAGGCCGATTCTTGACAGGTACCCAAGCCGATCACAAGCTGAAACTACTACTCACACACATTGGATATATAGCTTACCTTGATTCGTGTACATGCCATGATCCCGTTCTATTTTTTTGTTCTAGCTCTAGCTTTACAGCTTACCATGCCATGATACATACATGTACACTCCATGATTTATTGTATATGCTCTATTTACAGTCTTATAGCTTTTATTCTATCTTGAGATCTGTTATGAGATATATGTACTCGTTCCGCTCCTGACTGGATACGTTATGAAAATTTTAGGAGTAGTTGTGCCCTCATTATTGGACTTCATGATGTTGCTAGCTGAGGTGGATCTCACTATTCTTCTATGTGAGTTGCCTGGTAGTTATTCCTTAGTTAGTCTTGTTGTTCCTTCATTATCTTCCTGTCTTATGATCATTGTAGATTCTAGTTGTTCTAGTGATATTGCTATTATTTCTTGTCTTATCTTCCTTAGTTTCGTGATGTGACATGAGTACATTTCTAGTTATAGATCTTTAGATGTTGTAATTAGTATAGTATACTTGACAGCGTTCTACCGCCGATACCGCGGCGTAGGCTGGGCGTGGCCCACGTATTCGTACCCGTATATCCGGGTGCGGGTCGTGACAAAATGACCATTCTCCGTGTAAACTAACACGGAGAATGCCATTCTCCGTTTTATTTAAAACGGAGAATGCCGTTCTCCGTGTTTCTAACACGGAGAATGACCATTCTCCTGCGTTTTAAAACTGGAATGACCATTCTCCGTCTTAATTAGGACGGAGAATGCCATTCTCCGTTTTATTTAACACGGAGAATGACATTCTCCGTTTTATTTAACACGTAGAATGGCATTCTCCGTGTTTCTAACACGGAGAATGGTCATTCTCCTGCGTTTTAACACTGGAATGACCATTCTCCGTGTAAATTAAGACGGAGAATGTCATTCTCCGTGTTACTAACACGGAGAATGGTCATTCTCCGTGTAAATTAAGACGGAGAATGCCATTCTCCGTGTTACTAATACGGAGAATGACCATCCTCATGCGAAAATTAACATTTTTCGTGTTCTAAACGGAGAATGGCCATTCTCCTGCATTTTATGGTCAGCTGAAACTTTGGAGGGCCATAACTTTTGTGGGAGGTCGAAACGAGGTCCCGTTTGTCGCAAAATGAGCGTATCGTCGAGGAGACTGAAAGTAACAGCTTCATGGTTAGACGGCCTTCCGAAATTTTAGAATCGCAAAAAAATGATGTTTGGACCTCCGTTTTAGCACTTTTGCCGTTCGTCCCGGTCTTTCCGAAATTTTTCGACGAGTTTTTAAAGATTTTTGAGGAGAAAACCTAGATTCGAAAGTGAGCAGTGTATGGAAGAAGATGGAGTATTGAAACGTTTTTTTTAAGAGCAGTTTTGTGGGTGTTTCCAATAAATTAAAAGGAAGGGCAAAAGGGTCATTTGGAACCCGCTTTGGATAAGTTTCTCTAATTCTGGGCACGCACGCGATGAAAGTTTTTTAGCGGTGGGTTTTACATAAATTTTTTTTAGTTTTTGGACATTTCATAAATCTTCCCGTCTAACACTATCAAATGCTACAATTGGTGATGAAAATATTTTCATGGAAAAGAAATCCAATCAAACGCAGCCTTAGTTAAAAACCGAGTAAGAAAAAGCAAACCAAACCAAATGTCGGTTTGGTTCGGTTTCCTGTTTGTAACCGAGATATGCCCCGTCACTCTGTGGCGTCCAAGGAGGGAGTATATCTATCGGTTGGTGCAAGTTCGCACGGAGACGGAGGAAGAGAAAAAGGAGGAGTCAGTCAGCGGATTTCATTTGGATCAGATTCCATCACGTACGGTTGGTTCCTCTCTCTCTCTCTCTTTCTTTCTTGTATTTTCTCTCTCCCCCCTCCCTAATTTAGGTAGGTGAGTCCTTGCTGTGTCGTCTCGGACACGTACCGGACGCGACATACGTACTGCAAAATAAACTAGGAAAATGCCTATAATATACATAACTGGTCTCCGGCGAGTTCGGCTCGGATATATGCATGCAAATCCGAGCCGAAATGGGTCAGATTTCGGATTTAGGGCAGCATCAATTTTTGTGTGTTTCTGACTCTGAAATTTGTTATCTACTGTTACTTGTGCAGGTGATTGAGAAACTATGAGGCGGCGGCCCGGAATTGGTGGCTTGCAGAACGCAGCTGCTGCACGGGTATCGGATGATCGGACGGACGGACTATCGTCAACCTACTTTCCGATATTTTCATTCATCTTATGCTTTTGTTGTCTTGTCTGCTTTGGTAGGGTCAATATAGGATCATCGGGGACAATGTGGCAAAGGTCAGAGCAGATCTTATGAAGGAACAGCTTGCCACGTTCCGGACTCAGTTGGAAGAATTCGCTCGCAAGCACAAGGTGCATTTTTATTATATATATTGTGAATTGGCTAAAAGTATCTATTTGTCATTTATTTGTGTGTTTGTGGAATTGAGATTGTAATTGAGGTATAGACAACACGCATTATCGCCGATGCTTCATCGTAGGCTGGCCTTGGCCAAATACTCGTATCCCAAAAGTGGAAGCACAGACCCGCGACAAGTATTGTGGCGATGAAGGCTTGCAAGAAGATATTGTGGATGAAAAAGGTTTTGCAGGATTTGGGGTTGAAACATGAGCAATACACGTTACTTTTTGATAGTCAAAGTGCAATTCACTTTGGGAAGAGACCTAGTTTTCATAGAAGGTCCAAACACATAGCAACTTGGTATCATTGGATACGAGATGTTCTAGAGGCGAAGGATGTTGAGCTTGAGAAGTTAGAGATGATAATGGAACTTGTATGCTCATGAAGGTTTTACCAAGGGAGGAAGTCCGAGTTCTGTAGGAATATCACAGGAGTGACGAGCTCCTCCGCCTAGTCGGGAAGTGGGAGAATTGTTAAATTGGGTAGGATTCCCTTCTTATGTGGAGAATACCCTGGAATGCGACAAGTGACATCCGTGTCTCATATATATATATATATATATATATATATATAATTCTTGGAAGTATAACTTACAAGTTTGGTTATGAGTAGGCACCCATAGTAGCATTTAAGTATGAGAGGGCCTTTCTAGTAGGCCTGTCAATGGATAGTCGAAAATTCGAATCCGATTCGATTCCGTATCCGAACTTACGAATATTATTCGAAATTTCGGATATTGGATTCGTATAATTTTCGGATTTTTTTTTTTCCGGATACGAACTCGAATATTAAGGTATTCGAATCCGTTAATATTCGATCCGATTTTAAATTATATATATATATATATATATATATATATATATATATATATATATATATATATATATATGTGAAAGGTCGGCCATTTTTTCACTTCCAATTCCTTGTTCCCGGGCTTGTACATTCACAATAGTAATAAGTGCATACATATTAATTACTATAGAGAAGATGAAAGGCTGGCAGCCATTTCACTTGCTTCTTAGCTCTTACACTTCCCAAGACATTAATGTAATTATGTTAAGATGAGGCTGGCTCACTTGCTTCTTAAACTTTCACTTCCCAAAGCATGAATTTATATACAATAGTAATTAGTATTTAGTAATACATATTAATTAATGTTTAGAAAGAATTTGTCAAGATCGGGTCTAAGTTGATCTTTATTTATGTACTTTAATATAAAGGTGATATACTCCAACCTAAGGTTGACTTGATTCATATGCTTCTTACCGCTTCTTACATAGGAATTTAGGTAAGTGATTGATATACTTTAATCTAAAGGTAACTTAGATTATAATCTGGCATTCACAGTGACGTGAGTTTGAAGCGGTATAGGATGACATCTAAATTTTTGGAACACAGACAGTAGATGGATTTTAGATGTTTTCTTCTCATCTTTCTTTATTATCTGGAGTACTTAGTGCTATTGAGGTATTAGACTAATAGTTTTTTACAATGTATGATCTACTACTAGTCTAGAAACTACTGCAGGTGGGAGTTCAATTCTAAGCTTGCATTTGGTATGTGGAAATGCAACATTCCCAGTGAATCACATTCCCAGGAGTGTGATGTCTTGGTATCAAATAATTGGGAATTTGACATTTGCACATTTGGTATTATTTGCACATTCCTGGGAATCTAACATTCTTGTGTTACGATTTGCACATTCCTGGGGTTGTAACATATCCAAGCACAACCTTATCAAACTAGCCCCCACAGTATTAAATGTCATTATCAAATTGTATAATGTCTGTCTGTCTTCAATATAATCATCAAAAATATAAATGGACTTTAGTTATATCATATGATAAAATTATCTTTGAGACTTCCACTTGACAAGTAAATAACAAATTAGTAGTCTCCAATCAAGTTTAGTATTACAACTAATCTGTCCACTAATTTTTAAAAAGGTAATTATAAAGAATAAAACCAAGTGTTATATTGTAAATAAGATATATATAGTAAATATATATATCGAGTGCTAATATGGCTGTACTGTCTAGCGATCAAATGATTCATCTCCTCAGGAGGAAGCTACTTGTTTAAATCTTGGCTCTATGGTTATATTGTGCAGGCTTCATTCATTAGCATGTTGCAATTTCTACATATACTATTTTAATAATTTATTTGGTCTGTGCAGAATGACATCCGTAAAAATCCTACTTTCAGATCACAGTTTCATGAGATGTGTGCCAAAGTTGGAGTCGATCCTCTAGCCTCAAACAAGGGATTTTGGGCAGAATTATTAGGGATTGGTGATTTCTATTATGAACTTGGTCGGTATTAGTTTCTTCCTTCTTAACTTTTGGCTTTGCTACTTTTAAATGACCATGTACTAACTGGAGGTTTAGAAGCTATAATATATATAAGCAAAGGAAAGAAAATCTTATAATCTTTGGTCCTAGATGCTTAATATTATGATACGGTTGCCAGTATCTCTTATCGACAACAGCAGCAGCAGTCAAGTCTTTAACCCAAAATTTTATAGTCAGCAACATGATTCCTTTTCTACCATCTGGAGTTGCCAGTCATCTCTGTAACTTAATTGCCCTTACTGATGTTTTCCTGTGGATGTGGACATAATTGAGGAAGTCTGTCGTCTGATGAGTCAAATTTTGTATTTTTGTCTAGGTCTCTCTGGTGAATATAGGGTTTATAGGTCTTTTGCTTTAATAGACTCTCTCTTTTTTGACCATTTGTGAGATGACCTCTTTTTCTTAATGATAAGCTCCCTTGAATGCAACTCCATTGCTAAGCCTTTTGAAAATTTTGTGCATTTGCCATATTCATACTGCTCCTATATGTTAAGTAATAGTAGTATTGAGCTTTAGTACCACACCGGATAGAACAATAGTGAGAGGGGCTAGCCTCCCCTATATATATGTAACTCTCTTATCAATAATAATCATCCCATTATTCTACTCTACATGTTATCAGAGCCATGACTCATCCATTCCTCTTTCTCCAAAACAAAACCCTAACCCTAGATCCCGCCCTCCCCCCTCTGCTACAGTCGTCCCCTCCCTCTGCTGCTGCCGCCCCCCCCTGCTGCAGCGGTCCCGCCTGCTGGCGCCCCCTCTGCCACTATCCCAAACCCTAGCCATCCCTTACCCCAAAATCTAGATGCCCATAAATCCTAACCCGTATATTTGTCAGGCTTGCACCTCAGTCAGCATCGGTAAAGTACTCAACACTAGTATGTCTATGATTTTTCATCCGAATTTCTTTTTTCGATTCGGGACTAGATAGTGCAGAATTCTGAGAAATACCTGCCAGTGTGGAACTCGTGGAGAAGCCATAAATATATTTGCGACACTTATGACGAAAAAAATGTTCGGACGAGTCATGACCGCCAAGTAGTTGAGTTTTTCAAACACTCGACGATACTGATCCGGATTGGTCATCATGACCCCCTCGTCTGGAAGTAACTTTGCCCCTGGATCCATGGGTGGGGTTGCTCCCTTGGCTTGTATTATTCATGCATCATTTAGTATGTCCATCACTTACTTCCTCTGAGACATTACAATGTCACGTTTGCCCCGTGTGACGTCAATGTCCAAGAAGTAGTTCAATGGTCCCATATCCTTCGTCTGAAATTATTCTCCCAGAAACTTCTTTAGTCCCACATCGGATAGAACAATAGTGAGAGGGGTTAGCCTCTCCTATATATATGTAACTCTCTCATCAATAATAATCATCCCATTATTCTACTCTACACTATATAATTAATATGAGCATGTTTAGGGCACTTTCTGCCACCTAGCTGATCATCGAGGTTTACAACCTTTCAAGTTCCACCATCTCATTCTCTTGTTTGTTCTAGTATTTCTCTTCAAATTTCCTAATAGTAATGTCTCATACCATCAAGCTATGTTATGTGATTAAGCTTTCTTCTGGTATGACTTCATTATCTCTACATGCTAGGTTATCTACCTGTCTAGTAAGTACTAGTCTACTTGACTAATATTCGGTCAAGTAGACTAACTATATTAATTTTCGTCCTTATCGTTGTATACACTACATTTTCCTATATCCCAGGTAGCTAATACGATCCTACTCTCATGCACAAACTCCTTACCTCATTACTTCATATGCCCTACAATCCCTTGTCTATTTGTCACCACATTGGACAACTAAGTAGTATGTCGCTACAGAGGATGCCGTAGTTCATCCTTGATCAATTGACATTGCACGGAGATAGTACCAGTGCGATGTGTCCCTTAAGAGTGATGACGTAGCAAGCTACCCTTGCTCATTCTTCATCAAACCGGGGTGTGAATGGTGCAACGCATCTCTACCGAGGGACGCCCCAATGTTTATTATCTACGTGTTCATTAGATGATCTGACAATGTGATGTGAATCGACCGGATCGATTCACAAATAATTTATAGAAAAATAGAAATAGAAGAAAAAGAACGATCTTTATTAGAGAAAAGAACAAACTCCCAACTTTGATGGACGGACAAAGTCTAAATCCCTCTGAATGACGCTTGAGAGTTTCTTCTCAATACAAGCATAAGCCATAAAAGATGGCTAGATCTAATATATATAGAAAAAGCAAAGAGGAGGGTTATTTGTGGTAAAAGACCAAAATAACCCTCTATGACTAAAATAGAAATAAAATAAATAAAATGCCTAAACGGCTCCTCCGCGTCTCCTGCGACGTGCGTACGTGATGACGCCTCCACCACCCGAGGAAGGTGCGGCGCCAGATGCGCTCGCATCAATACCCCCCTAAAAGAGCCACCTTGTCCTCAAGGTGGAAATCCGAAAACTGTGTATGGAATCTCGCATAGTCCTCCCAAGTCGCGTCGCAGTCTGGTAGTCCCATCTAGTGAATCAGAACCTCCCTCGTCTGTCCTGGTCCCTGCCGAACTGTCCGTACCTCCAAAGGCTCCAACTGCACCTCCATATCCTCCGTGAGTGTAGGAGGAAGAGTAGGCGACACCGCATGATCCCCGACCGCCTTCCTCAGCTGAGATACATGAAAAACGGGGTGAATCGCCGAAGTGATCGGTAGCCTCAACCTATATGCCACCTGTCCAATCCTGGCCTCCACCTGATATGGACCAAAGTAACGAGCCGCCAGCTTCTCGTTCTGCCTCCTTGCCATCGACCTCTGCCTGTAGGGACGTAGCTTGAGATAAACCATATCTCCCACCTGGAAGCTTACGTCCCGTCTATGCCTGTCCGCCTGAGCCTGCATCACCTGCTGTGCTCGCAACAAATGCTTCCTCAACTTCTCTAATATCCCATCCCTCGCCTCTATGTACTCCTCCACCTGCCCCACCGGTGTCTGAGTGTCTCCAAATCGGACTAAAGGAGGAGGGTCTCGTCCGTACAACACCCTGAAAGGGGTTGTTCCCGCCCTCGAGTGGTACGAAGTGTTGTACCAGTACTCTGCCCATGCCAACCATCTGTGCCACTGCCGGGGGGAATCAGAGGCGAAGCACCGCAAATAAGTCTCCACGATGCGGTTGACGACCTCCGTCTGGCCGTCCGTCTGGGGATGGTAAGCGGTACTACTCTTCAGGACCGTACCCTGTATCCTAAACAGCTCCCTTCAAAAGAGACTCATGAATACCTTGTCCCTGTCGGAGACAATGGAAGCTGGTACCCCATGTAGCCGTATAACCTCCCTCAGGAAAGCCGTCGCTACTGTAACAGCTGTGTAAGGATGCTTCAAAGGAATGAAGTGAGCATACTTACTCAGCCTGTCCACCACAACCATGATCACCGTATACCCCTCTGAACGTGGTAGCCCGTCGATGAAGTCCATGGTGATGTCCTCCCAAACTCTCTCTGGTAGAGTCAGCGGCTGCAATAATCCTGCTGGTGCCATAGCCATGTACTTGTGACGTTGGCAGACGTCACACGCAGCGACCAGTCGTGCGATGCATCTCTGCATCCCTGGCCAAAACACCTCTCTGGCCATCCTCTGATAGGTCTGCTGAACTCCCGAGTGTCCTCCCGTCGCGGAGCTATGGAACTCCTGGAACAATACTGGAATGAATGTCGAAGTCCTCGGTAGCACCATCCTCCCCTGATAGAGCAGTCGGCGACCCTCCACAGTATAGCCCGCTGGACCGTCATTGCCGCTCTCTATCTGCTGCCGTATGTGCTGCAACCCTGCGTACTGCTCAGCCTCCTGCAACATCGGCTTCCAGTACCGCCATATAGGTCGTGATAGCGCTCTCAAGTCCACCACCTCCTCCCGCCGCGACAAGGCATCAGCAACCTTGTTCTCTAGCCCCGGCCGGTACTCGATCGTGAACCGGTATCCCACCAACTTGGACAACCAATGCTGGTGCTCTGTAACGAGCCGCTGCTCGAGGAGGTACTTGAGGCTCTTCTGGTCGGTCCTGACCACAAACTCCCGCCCCAACAGATAGGGCCTCCACTTCAGTACTGCCAGTACGATGGCCATCGGCTCCCTCTCATAGACCGACTTTAGCCGGGCTCTAGCAGAAAGCACCTGACTAAAGTAGGCTATGGGCTTCCCCTCCTGCATGAGTACCGCCCCGAGGCCATACCCTGACGCGTCCGTCTCTACCACGAACGCCTTGCTGAAATCGGGTAAGGCCAGCACCGGTGCCGTCGTCATAGCCACCTTCAAGGCCTCAAAGGCCTTGGTGGCTTCCTCCCCCCAGTGGAACCCTTCCTTCTTTAGCTGCTCCGTGAGGGCCCATGCGATAGTGCCGTATCCCTTGACGAACTTCCTGTAGTAGCCCGTCAACCCCAAGAAGTCTCGCAGTGCTCGTAGTGTAGTGGGCATCGGCCAATCCAGCATAACCGCTATCTTCGTCCTGTCCGTCAACACCCGCTCCGCTGACACCACGTGCCCCAGATACTCCACCTGCGCCAAACCGAAACTGCACTTCTTTCGGTTGGCGTATAGCTGATGCGCCATCAGCTCCCTAAACACCACCTCCAAGTGGTCCAGGTGCTCCCCCATGCTCCTGCTGTAGACGAGGATGTCGTCGAAAAAGACCAGGATGAACCTCCGAAGGTAAGGCTGGAATACCTTGTTCATCAAGGCCTGGAAGGTCGACGGAGCGTTGGTCAGGCCAAAAAGCATGACCAAAAACTCGTAGTGTCCTTCGTGGGTCCGGAAGGCAGTCTTTGGCACGTCCTCTGGCCGCATCCGGATCTGGTGGTACCCCGCCCTAAGGTCGATCTTCGAAAAGACCGCCGCCCCATGCAGCTCGTCTAGCAGCTCGTCGATCACCGGAATAGGAAACTTGTCAGCGACCGTCTCCTTGTTCAGCGCCCGGTAATCGACGCAGAATCTCCAACTCCCGTCCTTCTTCTTCACCAAAAGCACCGGTGACGAAAAAGGACTCACACTTGGCTGGATCACCCCAGCCTGCAGCATCTCCCGCACCATCCGCTCTATCTCGTCCTTC
Organism: Iris pallida; assembly: GCA_029216955.1. Classification (NCBI taxonomy): domain Eukaryota; kingdom Viridiplantae; phylum Streptophyta; class Magnoliopsida; order Asparagales; family Iridaceae; genus Iris; species Iris pallida. The sequence continues at coordinate 15,094,939 of JANAVB010043220.1, read as the reverse complement.
TGCAGATGCGGATACCTGTAGGGACGTACGCTTACCGGTGCTCCCTCTCCACGTAGTACTATCGCGTGCTCGTGCCCTCTGATCGGAGGTAGCCCTTGCGGGCTCTGGAATACCTCAGAGTACTGCTCCAACACCGCCTTCACCTCCACAGGGGTCTCCTCCTGTGTCTCACCCTCAACCGAAAACCCTTGGAACTCTACTACGTACCCCTCTCCTCCCGTCCGCAATGCTCGCGTAATGGCCTTGAGGGCCACTACCGAGAAACAGAGAGTCGGGTCCCCCCTCAGCACCACCGTCTCGCCTCCCTCCAGGAACTCCATCCGTAGAAGCTTCCAGTTCACCTTCATCTCCCCGAGCTTCTTCAGCCACTGGACCCCCAATATGATGTCGACGTTGCCCAGCTCCAATGGTAAGAAGTCCTCCGCCAGCTGATATCCCTGCAGTGAGAGAGACACCCCCTTGCATAGGCCCTTGCTCGCCTCCATCTTCCCGGTGCCCAGCAACACCGTGAACTTCTCCGCCGTACTCAACTCTAGACCAAGCCGCTCGACCAGTCTCTGAGAGATGAAGTTGTGGGTTGTCCCACTGTCGATCAGCACCGTCACCGTCTGCTCTCCCAACGTTCCCGCCAACTTCATGGTGTGGTTCGGAATGAACCCTACCACGGAGTTGAGGGTCACCTCCGCAACGTCCATGTGCACATGATCCTGCTCCTCCCCAGCATCTGCTGCTATAGCGGCCTCTTCCTCCGTCGGATCCTCCTCCTCGTCGGGCAAGATCACGATCTGCAGCAACTTGCTCGCACATCGATGACCGGGAGTGAACCTCTCGTCGCATCTGAAGCACAAGCCAGCTGCTCTTCTCGCCTTCATGTCAGCATCCGACAGGCGCCTCCCCGGTACTATGGAGCCCCCTGTCCCGCCTGCGGGTCTAGGTGGTACTGGTGCCTGAGCCCCCGCTGCTGGTCGTGGAAGTACTGGGCCCGTCTGACTGCGCTGCCCCGATGCTCCCCAAGCGCCCTTAAGACGTCTCTCCTCTGTCAATTTCTCCTCTGCCTTATGAGCCAGGCGGAGCAGATTTTCTAAGCACTGCGGACTCTGCAACCGGAGCTCCGCTCGTATGGAGGGCTTCAAGTCCTTCATAAACATCCCGATCTGCAGCTCATCCGACACCCCTCTGACACGTCCGGATAACAGTTCGAACCTCGCTACGAAGTCCCGAACCGTTCCCTCCTGTCGCAGAGAAGACCACTGCTCGTAGAAGTCTCCCCCGGCCGTCTCCTGGAATCGGTCCAAAAGGTATGCAGTCAACTCCTCCCAGCTGCGGAATGGGGTCCTCGCCGACCTCCACCGGTACCACGCCAGGGCCTGGCCCTCGAAGTAGATCCCGATGCATCTGAGTACCTCCGCCTCAGTCAACTCCATGACCTCGAAGTAGCGCTCTGCCCGAAAGATCCACTCGTCCGGAGCCGCACCCTCAAACGTAGGTAGCTTCAGCTTCTTCAGCCGGCGGTCAGCGCTAAGGTCTCCCTGTTGTATGTCATCTCTGGCTCGACCTCCTCCCCACCGGCCTGTCTCGTCGGTGGGTCTCGTACGGAACTCCGTCACCCCCTCCATACTGCTCCTGGAAGTGAGCGGGAGCTGCCGTTCCTCCCCAGAAATTGCTGCCTCCGAAAGTGCCTCCCACGGTTCCTGCCCCTCCTGGGGGCTCTGTTCCCCCTGTCCGATCCCCGTGGAGGGTTGGCTGCCCTAGGGCACCCCCCAGAGGGAGTGCTGTGCCGCTGGGCTCCCCCCACTCGTCGGCGGCCGGTCCTAGGACACTCCCCGTATGAGGCGGGGGCCCGCCGTGACCCGGGTAATCGGCGGCGACCGGCCAGCGGCCCTGGCGGTCGGCAGCGACCGGCCAGCGGTCCTGGCAGTCGGCCGTGACCGGTCAGCGGCCCTGGAGGTCGGCGGCGATCGGCCATCGACCCTGGCCCGCGTCCGCGGCCGGCCAGCGGCCTCCCCCCGCCGGCACCGACCCTCCTGGGCTTCGGGTGGCGTCGGCCGTAACCGGCCAGCGGCCCTGGCGGTCGGCGGCGACCGGCCAGCGGCCTCCTCCCGCCCGCGCCGGCCCGCCTGGATCCTGGTGATCGACGGCGGTCGTGATGCTGGGATCCTCGGTTTCGCCGAGGTTTGTCGGAGCAAACACAAGGCGGCTGCCTAGGGTTTGGGCTACTGCCGCCTCCGGTTGGCTCGTCGATTCGGCGCCGGTCATCTTCTTGGAGATGTCTTGCAATATTGTCATCATTGCCGGAATCGTTGTCATCTCCTTCCGCATGTTCCGCACCTCGGTTTGAAGTTCCTCCTGCATGGACGCTTGATCTTTGATTGCCGCCTTCAAACCCTCGATCTCGAGATTGAGATTCTCACGAAGACCTTGGATCTTCTCCTCGATCGTGTTCCTCGACCCGTGCGCCATGGATTCGTAGAGAGCTCTGATACCAATTGATGTGAATCGACCGGATCGATTCACAAATAATTTATAGAAAAATAGAAATAGAAGAAAAAGAACGATCTTTATTAGAGAAAAGAACAAACTCCCAACTTTGATGGACGGACAAAGTCTAAATCCCTCTGAATGACGCTTGAGAGTTTCTTCTCAATACAAGCATAAGCCATAAAAGACGGCTAGACCTAATATATATAGAAAAAGCAAAGAGGAGGGTTATTTGTGGTAAAAGACCAAAATAACCCTCCATGACTAAAATAGAAATAAAATAAATAAAATGCCTAAACGGCTCCTCCGCGTCTCCTGCGACGTGCGTACGTGATGACGCCTCCACCACCCGAGGAAGGTGCGGCGCCAGGTGCGCTCGCATCACAATGTTCTATGTTGGCGTTGGCCACCTAACGCAACCCTCCACCTTTTCCGGGCTTGAGACTGATGCTAAAAGGCAATAAGCACATCACATCCAGAAATTTTCTTCTTCTACATACCACTTGAACTTTTATTTTTGTATGTTCTGGATATTTGTTTATGTTCTTCTGCTGTTGATTTCTGATTGGATTATATTGCATCAGTATATGGGGGAAAGTTGGTCTTTAGAGTGCAACTACATGAAGTACAACATATATCTTTGTGTTGATCAATGTTGTAGATGTCGGAAGTTGGATTCATGTCAGGTTGCGTTTTTTTTTAATGTTGGATGTCATATGTGGGAGACATGTTAGAGATTTTAAAATGTCGGATTTCAATAAATATGTAACATAGATATATACTAAATTATACTAAATGTTGGATATTAATAAATCGAGTCCTATTTAACGGAGAAAGGACAAGTTTGTTTTTGGATAAATCCGCAAAAATAGGTCCTATTTAGGGGCATAGGAATCGCGATCAATAAGAAAGGAGAAATAGTTGGATTGGACATATTGGATGTAGGCCGATATGTCGGCCAATTTAAACCAAAACGGCCTAAACAATTTTTTAGCTTATTTGTGTTGTTTGCTAGTCAAACTCGATACTTGTCGCCGGCATGTACAATACTGGTGTTGATGCAACATATTTCAATGTGCTGATTCAACCCTACACGATGATGCTATGGCATACAAGAGATCCACACAAATAAAATGATGAATCATTGATTTGGTTTCGGTTGTGGTGATGCATACGAAAGGAAGGGAAAACGGCTGTTATTAGGCAACAAACGACAACAAATCGGGTGTCACACAGTGGGCAGGAGGTGAGGTTCAGGTCTGCCATTGCCGCAACAACCCAAGATGCACGGGTCTGTGGGTGGCTGCACAACAGCAAGCAAGTGCAGGAAAAGGGGCTGGGAAGGGCCTGGACAGATCTGTGGTGGTAGCAACACTCGAAGAGGAGAAAAGGCTGTTTGGCAACTTTGGTTTCCTGATTCTAGCAAGCGAAGCAAGAGGGAAGGGGGGTTATGTCAGGTGGCAACACCGATAAGAGGAAGGAAAAAGGGCAAAAGGGAAGAACATAAATTAGGGTGTGGCTAACCAAGGATTAGGGTTTGCGCGTGACACCCTAGGCTTCCCACCTACTTGCAATTCACATGCATCACTCCAATAAAATCTCAATTTATTCACCAACTATAAATAAACGTCTGATTAAGGTTACCTAGAATGTGAAATGTTATTGAAGGAGGAACAAAACGGCAACGTGGTATGCCACTTTGTATGGAACAGCCGCGGAAGGTAGGCATCTTTTGAATGATTAGGTGGAGCGAAGTGCATGACTATTCATGTTCGTGCAACCTAGTTGGTCGGTTAATCCAATTATTTGGGTGGCTGATTAAGCAGAATTTCAAAGTGGTTGCTTGATTGCAATTTATCAGCCATGTAATCTGATTAATCAGTAATCAGTCTTAGACTGAGGCGTAATGAAAATCATGCACCCACGCTCACTCGCAGATACAGATATACATGCTTCCCATTTATCTTCTCCTGTAGAATCTCATGCCATATTATTATGATGCAAACTAGTAAAGTGGATAATTGCATTTTTTAAATATGTGAAATGTATTTACTGGCATTGGCATATCTAATGTGTTTTTGAACAGGGGTTCAGATTGTTGATATTTGCTTGGCAACTAGATTACATAATGGAGGCTTAATCAACTTGCAGGAGCTCTGCACTCTACTGTGTCAGAGGAGGAAAACTGCTCGTGAATCAGTATCCGAAGATGACTGCCTTCGTGCAATAAGTAAGCTAAAGGTACTAAGCTGAAATATATTTATCTTGTGAGAAGTACGAGTACCCTAAAGTACAAGAACCTTAAAATACTGTTTCTGCTCTCATTCCTTTTAGTTAGGGCCTGTTTGACCAGAAAGTGGAAGGGAAAGTGGGAATTGCAAATCCAGTAGGGGAAGAAACTCTGGATTCTGGAGTTCTAAGTTGTGTTTTGATAAGCAAGAAATTTGTCCCATGGAAGTATCCACTAGCCACTATCTAAGTTTCTTTGCTAGGCAAAGTAGAAGAAAAGTGTAGTGGGATGTCCAGTTCCTTTATTTGGAATGCAAAGTTGGCTAGGAAGTGTAGTGGGATACATGTTTAACTTACCACCACAGGTAAGAACATATGTGCGATTCATTGCAAATATGTTTGGGTAAGTGTTCCAGTCCAGGGTCCGAAAGCTATTGTTCCATTGACATGGAAAAATGATGCCCGTATACATATCGTCTCTGTACCTGTGTCCATATTCATATGACATAGGTAATTAAATGTCCATATCTAGTATCCATATCGCGTCCGTATTTGTGCAACATAGCCCCAAAGGCAGTGAACACCTACTAAGAAAAGCTTTTTAAAAAAAATGGAAAAAGAAGAAAGTAGAGTTAATACTGAAAAAACATTGCTGAAAATAAATTCGACCAACGAGGATTGGTATGTGCCTCATTACCTCAGCTTGACATCATGGCCTCAAATCAAAGTCATAAATTCGACTAACAAGGGTTGGTATGTGATTATTTGGCTCAGTTTTGTACATCAAGACACGAAGACATTGAAAGTAATAGATGACCAAATTGAGAAATTCAATGTAAGTATCACTAGAGAAATTTCATCCTCATTGGTAAAAGTCACCCGAGCAATGGAGGCAGTGGTCATCCTTGTCCAAAACTAACAGAGCAGACATCTAAGTCTTTTACCAATGAGGATGATATTTCTCTAGTGATACCTATCATCGCTTCATTCTTGCTTGGTTATGTAATACTACATCCAAACCCATATAATAAACAAATTATGCCACCGAATTTGCCATATCACCCATATTGCTTGCCTCATCATCATCGAAATAAATAAATAAATATAATAATAATAAATAATAAATATGCAAAGATTGTAAAAGTAAGTTGCAGTACAAATACATAAATTCTATTTAACTCACCCACTAAGATAGCAAAGATAAGGTCAGCACATTATTGCAGCTCATAGTTTATAGATACATTGAAGTAGAAGTGTCACGCTCAAGTATCGGAGATGTCAACTAAGTATCAAACTTCTCAATGCGAACCAAGTATCATAATTAACCAAAATTCTCAAAGCCAACCAAATGAACACTAGTGAATAGGAGAAAATACAGCACCAAATAGCAACGTCCTAAATCCAAAGCAAAATATTGCGGTAAATCATAGATAGATAAGAAATCATATACCTAAAATAGAGAGATCAACTAAGTAACCAATGAGCCAAACTAGACCAAATAGATGTAAAATAAAAAAGAGACCAACTAGTATAGTGCAATGACCAAAAATATATAAAATGATGAGAAAAGGAGAAAAGAGCAAGTATTTGATGCGTACTTAGCTATGGGTTTTGCTATGGTGAAGATTTTCGGATCCTAAGGTATTCGCAAATTTGGGAACTTCTAGGATTTAGTAGCTATTACACTGCCATTATTTTCCTGTGCAATTGGTGGTTCCCCTGCTGCTCCTGACTTGCGAGTCCAAATCTTTCCTTGATCGTATGGGAAACTAAAATTCATCCATGACGTGTGAAAACATGCGGAAATTTGCTCGTATGGATGAATTTGAAAGATTACTATGGTTAAGCCTGTATGATTACCAATATCTAAGTCTTACTGAATAATGAGGTTTACTTTTGTTACTTCGGGAGAAAGGATTGCATATCCTGCAAGGGAGAAAAACTTGGTGAACTGGTGTTCTTCTCATCAAGTTCTTTCAGAAAGAGAAATAGTGATACTGGCAATGTTTGAGTGGCAATGATGTCACTGCTGTAAACGGAGTGGCCATTAGGATAACCTAGGAGGTTGAGGTGGCTGTGTTTGTGAAGAAGTTGACAAAGATGGTGTTTTAGTGATGATGTGAAGAATGATGGTGTTAACGTGGTATTGGTGTACTGTGGTGCCGAAGTTGCGGTCTTGATGGAAGATGTGATGGTTCCAAACTATATTGTACTGGGCACGAGATGAGGCGAGGCGACAGCCTACCCACCTCGCCTAGGCGCCCGCCCAATTCAGATATGATTATGTGCAGAAAAAAAAATCTACGGTATAGTGGACAATGCAGTTATGTACTTATGATAATATAAGATACTAAGAAGCAACAATATAGCAGTATAAAAGAACAATTGATTTGTCAAGAATAGTTGATATTTGATAACTAATATACACAATTAACATTAACATGAAAAGTTGATAACTAATGCAATATGCAATATAGTAAGCATGAACCAATAAGCAATATAATAAGCCTAAAGCAAGCATTAAGCAATATAATAAGCATTAACTAATATTCAACATCAAGTAATAATAAGTTGATACTAATAAGCATTAAACAAGCATTCTTTTTCTTTCTTTTCTTCTTTAGAGAATAACCCTAAATGGCCCTACAAAAAAATTACATTCAATGATAAAGCCCATGGTCCATACGTGACACCTATTCTGCCTTTCACTTCCCCCGGTCGACCCTAGGCGCCCATCGCCAGACACGGAGATTATTTATCCAGGTCGAGGCGCCCTCCCCTCAACCTCGATGCCTAGGCCGCCTAGACGTCGCCTGTAACAACATAGGTTCCAAATCTTAATGAAGCAATGGGGATGAGGTTTGCCAATTAAATCTTTGACAATCTTGAACACATCGTCATCAAAAGATTCTTGATCATAATGTTTTTCTCCAAGCAAATATTTCCCCTTCAATAATATCATTACAGGATTCCATTAAAAGTTAAAAAGAAATGTGAAGAAATTGACAAAAAGGAGGGCAGAACCATGGCTTGCAGGCTCCAATAACAAACTTGATCTAATGTAGGCATCTTAAATAGCCATCTTAAAGTAAAGTGTACAACAGAAGGAGAGACAGTTTAAGAAAGAGAAAAAGAGAAGAATCTCGAGAACTAGGAAAAAGAAAAGGGAAAAGTTGGAACATCATATCGGAACGAATCAGAACTTCTAGTTTACTATATTTATATCTCCTAAACACCTATATTCTACCTAATATAATATTGTGATCTTGCAAATAACTACTAGAACGAATAAACGAACAATGAATTGTGAAAAGAAGCAAAAGCCTGTATAGTAAAACAATACAATATCAAGATTTCTTTCACATTATCCTGCCTGCCTATACTTATATGCTATAATAACTTCCAGGTATTAGGCAGTGGGTTTGAAGTGATCTCCGTTGGTAAGAAGAAGCTTGTTCGATCAGTGCCAACTGAGTTGAACAAAGATCACAATGAAATTCTTGAATTGGCCCAGGTTTGTTATCTGTCTTTCCTAAATCTTGTTACATACAAATCTGCCTTTCTGATGATATATTATCGAGTTAACAAGTGAAAGTATTCTTTTATAGATTTGTTTCTCAACCTACATCTGTAACTAGGAATCCAAGTGTAGAAAACTTTACAGATATCATCAGTTGATGGCTTTCTCATATCTATCATGAATGAATGACCGGAAACAAACCTGAACACAGTGTAAGAAAAATATTTGTTGTAATGCTTATTGGTAATGGTCAATATTATTATGGGATGGGAGGGGGAAGATTTGAAAACAAGGCAGGAAGATTCTCAAGATTACAGATCAATATGGTTTAAGCTCTCTACATCATATCATAGAGTATTTGTCTTATAAGGAGGTTACTTTGTAAGTGGTTGATAAGAGCTGGAGTTATAAAAAAAAATCTTGAAACATTTATAACTATAATATAATTTTTGAAATGTTTGCAGTCCATCCCTCTGTGTATCTAGTTATCTATGCTGTAAAGTCAACTGTATGAACTTGAAGCAAATACGTCTATGGATGAAAATGAAAGAAACCTTGTAGGGTAGAGACTGAAAAAATCCTGGTGATTATAAGGGATCCGAACTTGGTACATTCAAACCACCCCTCCCCCTACCTCACCCCAACTCCAACCCAACCCAACCCAACAAACACACACACACACACACACACATAACAACTCTAGTCTGAAAAAGTAGCAAATTGAGTGAATGCATCAAAATAACTATATATATACATACACACATTCACACAACAAGAAGAACAACGCGAAGCCTAATTTTGAGGTTGGCTGTTGGAATCCTTTTATTCCATTCAGCTCAATCAAGGGTCGACGCCATCTCTAATGTCCCACGAATACACTCATTTCTTATCCTCTCTCTTAATGTATTGCAACTCATCCATCTAAACATTCTCATTTCGGTTACACTAATTTTTTTGAACATATTTCTTGATTGCCAAGTAATTGTCTTAGGCGATTTGGACATGCGCAATACATACCAATAAATATTTCCTTAAGGAGTGATAATATAGTAGTTAATGAAGCCTCTAGGACGAGAGGTAGACCTAGATGAACATGATTCAATTTTAAAGCAAGAGATGGTTCTTGTTAGTGTTATAGAAGACACTAACAAAGCTGAAAGGAAGAGATGAATCTAACAATTGACCTCGGAAATTTGGAAAGTTTAGGATAAAAGCTTTGTTGTTGTTGTTGCTTGATTCCCTAACACTCTGACCTATAAACCATAATTGGTCTTATAGCCGTTTTATAGAACTTTCTTTTTAACTTTAAGGGTATTTTATGGTCACAAAATACTGCAGAAGTACCCCTTCATTTTATCTATCATGTTTTAATTCTATGCATGACATCCTCCTCAATCTCTCCATCATGAAGAATAATTGATGCTAAATACCATAAATTATCACTCATAGGTATTTCTTGTCCATCTATATGGACTCCATCATTTCTCTTTGACTTGTGGTTTAAGTTACAATTCATATACTCTGTTTTCGTCATACTAATTTTAAAACCTTTAAATTGCAAAAGTTTCTCTACACACTTCTATTCTAGTATCTATCATTTCTCCACTCTCATCGACTAACACAATATCACACATATTTTGAAGTGGTAAGTCTACATCTACTACCCTTAAGCTCGGGTCTTCTTATTACATATCTTCTTGGACTATTTCGTCGTCTATTTTTTGTACACCATTCCTCGATTATTACGTATGTTGCATAATTCCTCGATCCGTTGTTCGGACGGATCCTCGTTGCACATTTCGTTCAAGCTTGACCGTCAGCACAATGATCCTTTTGCGGGACATACAACTCCTCCATATTCGGCTCTTAATCAGCTGCTAGCTGCTATATGGGTATCTCAGTGTATCCCCTCTTTAATATTTAAACATGTATCTCAACCGGGGGATCGAACTTCCAACCCATTTCCCCATGTTCTTAGGTCTCTAGAATTTGACTACTTGAGCCAATGTCTTTTGACATTATATATATATATATATAGCCAATGTATATATATATATATAGCCAATGTCTTTTGATATTATATATATATATATATATATATATATATATATATATATATATATAGCCAATGTCTTTTGATATTTTATATATATATATATATATTAAATATCAAAAGACATTGGCTATATATATATATATATATATATATATATATATATATATATATATATATATATTATACCAACTATAGTCAGAAAAATGAAAGAAATTGGGTGAATGCGTTATGGAGATGATATTAAACTACATGCAGATTGACAAGTCAGTAACATGGAATTAGAGAGGAAATAAATGATCAGGGATGCTTTTTAGTGTTACTGTCTTCCTCTTGACTTTACTGCTGTTTTTTTTTTATTGTAGTTGTACAAGAGAAGGAGATGATATGGCTACAATCATGTCTATTCTAAGGGTGTTTGTTCCTTCCCTTCAATAGACCTGTAGGGATGGTTGGCAGTTCCAAACCTAACAGATGCTCAACTAGCTTCCCCTTTAAGGTGTATCTGAATGGCAATTGAAGAATATGACACTATTGTGCTAACCTGTGGTTTGTAAACTTGATTTATATCCTAAAAATTGCACCTCACCAAAACGCAATTGGATTTGTAGCGAATCTATATCTAGAAAACTTCTCATTGGTAAATGGTGAGATAATATTGCTTAGCGCTCATATATGGTTGGCTCTGACTTGGCAATATTCATTGCCCATGCTTGCATATGATCTTTCATATGTGGCACACTGATTGAGAAGGTTATGGTAATTCTATATTTGGAGTGGAAGGCGCACTGAAGCACTGAATCTATACTCGAATAGATTCCTATATTTGCATGTGAATCTTTTCTTGATCATCCTTATTTTGAAGATTGTGCAAGTAATTCTGGTCCAAAGAGTATAATAGATACAAATGTTGTACAAATTTTGAAATATGTTTTCTTTTTTTTGGTTTGTTTATTTTTGATAGGGTAGATATCATTTTCTGTAAATAATATTTGGTTGATGAAATAAGCAATGTTGTATTCTAACTCTATTCTGAGCTGTTTCATAGCTTACTGATTAAATTGTTGCGGCTCCTGCTGTGAACACATCTTTATGAGTCATACTTTGTAAAGATCTATTTAAGTGATGATGAACTAGATCTAAAAAAAAAAGGCTGGCCAGCAACATTGTAAGACATTTTAGGTATACATGAATTCTGCACTTGGTGGATCAGTCTTGGACCTTCTTACAAACTAATAAATGTGAATTTTATGCATGGTGCATCAGTTCAGATCTTGTTACAGATTTTGCTACTTATGCAGGCCCGAGGATACGTGATGGTGGAAGAAGTTGAGAAAAGGCTTTCTTGGTCATCTGGTCGTGCCATTGACGCCCTCGATACTCTGTTAAAGGTAACTTTGTCTTTCCTTTGTGTTTAATTCTATGATTCTCTCTTCACTGAACTCCTATGCTTGTACAATTAGGTTCGGATATTGACCTCCCTGTAAAGGGGATTATTGCAACGGTTGACCCTTCCCACTCCCTCCGAGACACTAGGATGCATCCATTTAAGCCCCATGTTTTTAGTTAGATGACCCATAATATTTGATATTTGCAGGAGGGTCTGGCTATGATTGATGATGGCCACAAAGATGGAAACCGCCGTTATTGGTTTCCGTGTGTAGCTTCAATTTCTTCTGCTACAGGAGTTTAAGGGTTTGAAGGCATGATAGTTATGATTCAGTTCCGGCCATCTGCCTGCTGGTGGCTGTGATGGTATTTTCCGTGAGAGAGCCTGTGTAGTACTCAGTTTGGCAAATTTGTTGTATTTTCTTGGACAGGATAAAAGGCCCTAAACTAAAAGTTCTCTTCTGAAGTATAATTTATTATACAACACAACATTTTAGTATATGAAAGTGAAATATTGCAAGCTTATGTAATTTGAGATGAAGTAATTCGAGTCTTCAATCTATGCATATGCTTCTGACTGCATCCATCTTGGTTTTTTAGCAAGGTAGAAACAAGTATCCAGATTGGATAGCTTGCTGGGGGTTCCACAAATCGTTTTTTTTTCAACGAAGGTATCGAGACAATTTGATTTGGTTAGACAATGTGTGGTTGGTAAACATGAATTGGTATGGAATGCATCTATGTTCAAAGTGAACTTGACAAATCTATATTGTGTTTGATCTCTTGTACTCACAAAAAGGTGGTGGCTCAGAATGTACTGTGAGTTTACTCACCATGTGGCTGGGATAACCATTTGGTGTAGTTATCTTCCTCTTCCAAGTTAAGAATTTTCGTAGCTTCAGTTTGTACGCTATATGGGTTTTATTCAGTTTATACGCTAGGTACTGATCAATGAAAAAAAGGAATAATAAAAAAGAGTATCAGAGAGCGTTTGAATTGAAAAAGAAAAGATGAGTGTGTGGGAGAGATTGAACCTTAAAGACCTAAGGCCTCTGTTTGGTTCGTGGAAAGAAAATGAAACTTTTTATTTTTTTTGCTCTTTCCTTTTTCTTTGGGAAATTGCAATTCCAATAAAAAAAATTCGGTGTTTGAAAATGTCAAAAAAATTGAGAGGGAATGTGAATCTTTAGAGGAGAAAATTGAATCCCAGCGTTGGTGGAGGGAACTATTTTCTGCTATTTACCTTCCTCTCGGGAATCAATTTTCTTTCCTACTTATTTTTCTTGGCATCCAACCACCGGAAATGAATGACTCACCTTTTCCAAGATCCTGATTTTGCGAACTAAACGAGACTTACAAGCTATCTCCAAGCAACCTGAAAATTTAGGCCGACGATGCAAAAAATGGATTCCAAGAAGTTTAAGAAAAATCTCCTGACTTTAGTCCTAATTTTAGGTGATCTTAAAAGTTATTTTTAGTGAGACCTTAATTTTATTTTACTGATTGATACCATATATATATTAGTCATGTTCACGTGCAATACGTATACCGAAAAAAAATATAAAATTAAAATGTTATATACAAATTAAAATAGCTTAAATATGATTTGGATATGTTCTAATTAAAATTTGTTATAGATATATTTGTAGAACTTTGAATATATGTTTGAAAAATACTAGTTAGTTTAAATATAATTTGAATATTTAATATATTTTAATTTTAATTTATTTTATATATGCTATTGGGGTTGAGACGGATGTACATATCGTCAATTCTTTATATTATTATTATTATTATGTGGATTGAGATATAGAAATGTTGTTTATTATAGATGGATATATTCAATATTCGACAACATATACGTATTCGAGTTGGGTTGGAGTCTACTTGATGCGTAGTTGCCATTACCACGTATCATGGTCCTACTTATTTTGGACCGGAGTGTGGTATAATTTTTGTGGTGGCCCATACATGTTAGAACATATCGTCCCATTTACGATACCGTATCGAACGAGCCTCTGCGATAGGATTCTTGTATTATTGTTTCTCATCCCTCTCTATTCCATTCCTGAGTGATGAATGCTAGAGGTCCCCTCCAATTGGAAACCCGTGCTTGGTGATGCTTCGGAAGAAGACGATTACTGTTAGCTAGGAAAGCTTGAATAAACACTTCTCGTAGATAGTCGGACTAGAGTAGGGTGATAGTTTAACCCACCCCAATTGGAAGTATTTACAATCAGTTTGACCCAACCCCGTGACCCTATTGTTAAGTATAACCTTGATTAGATATACCATAGCTTAGTCCTATAGCTAGATATGGGTGTTTTCATCATGAATATGGTGACTGGTTAATGGTAGAATTTATAAAAATACCTAATTAGATTTTTTGTAGTTAGAGCATCATTAGTAAGGCTCATTCCATTTTCTAGATTCTAGATTTTGAATGTAGGAGCTTATTTTGTAGAATAGTAAGTTCCATTCATAGTTCCAATTTCTATAATTTCGATTCCATCCTATCCATAGGTGCTAAGGGTTGGGCCACCCGTTTCTAAATTCTAGATGGTAAGAACCCATTTTGTAGAATAATAAGTCCCAATCTGGAGCCAACTTTCTAGATTATAAATTTTACATAATTTTTTTTCCACATCAATTTTTGACAACACAATCTTTGGGACCGGAGCTCACTTTATCATTTCCTACCATTCTCATACAAATCTAACCCATTCTACATTTATCTTTTTTTTTCTTCGAATTTTTGGTCCCCAAATTGCATTTGAGAGTCTCAACCACTAATGATGCTCTTACAAACCCTATACCCTCTCGTAAGAAACCGTACAAGAATTGGGGGCATTTAATTATGATAGCATTATCCTAGCACTACCAAAATATCTCATATTAGCGACGCCAAACGACGTCGCTAAACAGCTACAAAACGTCGCTAAATGAAAACATCGATGTATTCAGCAACGTTTCGGGCATGTCGTGTTATTCATGGTCGCTATTAGGGAAAACATCACTATTCGTCGCCAGAGCGACCTAGATCGGCGACGCATTACGTCGCTAGTATTAGCGACTTTTACCGACTACAACGTTGCTAATTAGCGACGTAACCTTTCGTTGCTGATTGTCGCTGTCCGTTCAGATTTTAGCGACGTTAAATTAGTGATTAGCGACGTTGTCCGACTCCATATCTGAGAATTTTTTGGTTGTCACGTCATCATTTTAGCGACGTTTAGCGACGTTACGATACTTGAATACCGACGTCCAGATACTAGATTAGATGATCTGTACAGTTTGTCACATCAACGCATCTGCGACGATTAGCGACGTTTGGTTCTCAGGTTTGCGACGTTCTAGCGACTTAAGTGTGCGTCGCTGACCATCGCTGAATGTCACTAATTCCCAAAAAAATTGTAAAAAAAAGCAGGTAGTATGCATTTCACATAAGTAACAGTTACATTAAAAATATTGTACCTGCATTTAGAGTTCCAGTTTGCAAATAATAGACCCGGAGCAACCCTCCGTAGAATTACCTGGGCTTGTCGACCCCTTCGGTGGAACACTCAACACCGGTAAACCAATAGAGAGACACATAATAATAATGCACTACCAATAATGAAATAAATAGAATCGAACGGTCAGAAAGACAAGAAATAGCCAAGTGGATACAAATCCACTACCAAACGGCCATAAAAAGTGTATCCGATAATATTCAAGATAACATAACACAAATAGTCATACCCGGGATAAAATAAATACATAAACCAACAAATACATAAAGAGCCAACAGTGGGTCACCAACACAACAAATGAAAACAAGTCCAATAAAGGACTACGCCTGGTCAGGATGAGGAGGAGGAGGAGGAGGAGGAGTAGGCAGTGCCTGCACCTGGGACACCAGGAACCTATACTGCTCTGGGGTCAGCATCACCAGTGACGACCCATCAGTAGGTGGAAGATGCGGCAGTGGAGACACTACAGTCGGTGTGGATGCCGAAGCATGACCAGGAAGTGTCTGCTCCATGGCCAGCAGTCTAGAGTTGGTAGACGCCATAACAGCCGCCAACCTCGAAATCTGCTCGCCAATGGCCGTCTGCGTCCCCTGCACCACCTGAACGGCACGATCCATCCTCTCGTCCGTCTCCCTAATGGTGCGCTCAAGTATATCAAATCGTGCAATGAGGCTGCTCCAACCTCCGCAACAGCTCGTCACGCAGCTCAGTAAGCTGGCGACAGAGTTCCCCCACTCGGACCAACTCCTCTGAGGGATGTGGGGAATGCATACTGACAGAGGAGGCTTTGGATGACTGCGTCGCCACAAAGGCACCGTAGGATCCCGTACCGTAGTACGTACCCCTCTGAAGACTACCAACGGCGGTCATCCAGAGCTCGTCCATCGTCCGAGCCGGAGGGGGCTGAGCGGAAGTACCAGCCTCTCCCTCCGCAGATGCACTAGTAAGCTCACGCTCTAGCCTAAGATACTCATCTTAGAAAAGTACGCATCTCGATAAGCATAATATTTACTACCAACCTAGTTGTTCCACGTCTATGGATATATTTGCATATTTTTTAAGTTATAATAAAGTTAGTGACACATAAAGTAATACTTACATAGCTCTGCGTGGCCAGATCATCGATGAGCTTTTCGTCCTTCCGATGGGTAGCCAGAAAGACCGTCACCATGTTAGGGTTCGCACCCTTCTTTACCTATTATAATAAAATATTTGTTATTGAAATTAAACGTTTTATTACTACTTTTATTAAAGTAATATATTACAGTAAAATACGTACCAGGCGACAGAAATGTTCCGTCATGGGAATCGAGCCATCACACCACTTCCCTGCCTTCGTCCTAGCCACCTTCACCTTCTCCAACCGTTCCTTGTACATAGGAGCGTCGAATTTAGCCTTCATGGCAGTCCACTGCTCGGGCGTGATCCAACCTTGGAACGGTCTTGAGCCTTCTGGTCGTCGATCGCATCCCGGATCAACTTGGCGACAACGATAAAAAATTGCTTCTCAATCGTCTCAGCCCGGTGTGGTGGATAACAATATTTTTTCTACAAGAATTAAATTAGTTAGCTATACAATATGCATAAAATATGATTTATACTAAAAGCAATATACTTTAGTTACCTTGAAGTGGGTAAACCAGAATGCCTCCCTCTCATCTGAGGCATCCGAGTAGTTGATCCAAGGCCCGCCGTAGTTGGACCTCAGAAATAGCCCTAATGCCCTCTGAACTGACGGGGGACAATATCTACACAACGATTATTAAATTCATTAACATATAAATATAAGTATGAATAAATGTTAACTCATTAACTTACTTTGTAGGCTCGTCGGACCAAATCTCCATCATCGTCTCGTCCGGAGGGACGCATGAGGGATCGTTCGGATCATATGTAGACGGCGTTGGTGCGACCTCCTCCACCTGCTCCTCCGTCTCCATAGTGCCGTCAGTAGGAGGAATGCTGCTGGACGGGCTAGGATCAGGCCTGGAACTGTCCGTCCCAGGAGTGCTGCCACGTACCGTCGTTGCAGACGGAGATCCGAGTGGCTGGTACACTGGAGTACTATGGGACGAGGGATCGGCACCGTCATCCACTAACGGAGTACCACTCCGTCCACCGATGGAACCTCTACCTCTGCGGGATACTCCTCTACTGCCACGGGGGTACGATCCTCTGCGTCCTGCCATACCTGATAGAAATAGATATCTACAAGATAATAATCATGCATTTAATATATCACAGGTTATAAAGATAGACCCGAAGCAAGTCTCCGTTGAATTTGTAGATAATAAACATGTATTTAACATATCACAGTTTATAAAAATAAACCCGGAGCAACCCTCCGTTGAATTTCTAGATAATAACCAAGTCTAGATAATAAACTTTATAAGCATCCAGAAACATCCAGAAAGTAAAATAAACATCCAGAAAGTAAAATAAACATCCAAGTCTAGATAATAACATCCAGAAAGATCAATATCCAGAGGAGATGGATCAACATCCAAGTCTAGATAATAACATCCAGAAAGATCAACATCCAGAAAGATCAATAAGTCAACTGTCCTCTACGCAGGCGCAGAGAGATCTCCCTCCTCAGCCACTGCTCATAAGTAGGATCCATGCAATACGGACATGAGAGACGACCATGAGAGCTCCATCCAGATAACATTCCATATGCCGAAAAGTCGTTGATGGTCCACATCAGTGCGGCCCTCATCTGAAAATTCTATTTTCTAGAAATATCGTAGGTGTTGGCACCTACTTCCCACAGCTGATTTAACTCATCTATCAAGGACTGTAAATACACATCGATATTTCTCTTCGGATTGTTCGGACCCGGAATAATTACGGTAAGAAACATATACAGAGTCTTCATACACATCCAAGACGGTAGATTGTACGGAGTGACGATCACAGGCCAACACGAATACTGGGAGCCCAAAAGTTTGAATGGGGTAGGAGAGACCCAATCTGACATTACGCGGATCCGAAGCAAAATCTGGATACTCTCGATCAAAGTGCTTCCATGCTTCCCCATCAGATGGGTGATCCAACGCTCCTTCGATCTGTTCCCGTCTGTGCCAACTCATATTTTCTGCAGTCACCTTCACCATAAACAACCTCTGCAACCGCGACGTCAACGGCAAGTAGTGCATCGAATCGGTAGGCTTCCTTGCACCGGGAGTCCTACTTGAACTTATTGCCTTGTAGCGATCAGCACCAACAAATCTGCACACGTCTTCATCTTTATCGTCTTTGTAGTATAACATGCACCCGTTGCGACATGCATCAATTTTCTTGTATCCCATCCAGAGAGATCTCACCATCCTCTTAGACCGGTAGAAGTCTGTAGGTAATTTTGCACCTACCGGTAAGATCTCTATAATCAACTCGATGATTCGGTTGTAGAATTCTTGAGACATGTTAAAATCGGACTTGATGCTCAGCAGTCTTGTAACCACCTCCAATGGTGAATGATCCTCACAATCAGGATACAAAGGAGTCCTTGCATTTACCAACAACTCCATGAAATTTGCAGCATCGGCATTCGGTGCCTCCTCTGCCGCATCATGATTGTCTGGATCGAAACTAGGCCCCGTAGCGTCAAAAACCATGTTCACGCACCCTTCGTCGTAACCAGCGTGGTCATGGACATCCATATACGGGAAATTAGGCTCCAGCTCCGATGCTAAAGGTACAAGTTCTCCGTGTGACGTCCACTGATAGTAATTTGGCATAAAATCTCTCGAGTACAAATGATATGTCACATCCACTTCTGGATGATATCTCATCTTGTGACATCTCACACATGGACAATTAATTTTGGTACGGTCCATGTACTGAGGGAACGCCTTGGCGAACTGTAGGAATTGCTCTACCCCATGTATAAATTCATCCCGCACACCGTATATGTCATCAGGATGACGATTATACATTCACGAACGATGCCACAGATAGTAATTCATATCCATTTGACAATTGTCACGACCCGCTACCCAAATTGTTGGGCCGGGCCGAGCCATGTCCAGTCTACGCTTGGTTAAAGTGTAGTAAGCTATTCTAAGATATAGACAAAATGGTACAAAGTGTGTTAACAGTTATATTAAAGCATTTTAAGAGTTATCACAACACAACATCTATTAACGAAAGCAAACGAGTTTAGTTGGTCATTACATTTCCAACGTAAGAAACTAGAGACAAGGTCTAGTAACCAAATAAAAGTTATAACAACCCCAAAGTCTAAGTCCGAATAACTAAGGCAGCAAGTAGGAAAAGTTCCTTGCGGGGATCTCCTCGGGAGCTAAGGCCTGGTCCACGATAGTGGCCTCATAGTAGGTATCACACAACATTTCCTCCTCGGATAGTGTACCTACAACGTTATCCTGTCAGGACGGGAGCAAGTACTGATTCTACAAACAGAATATACTGAGCATGAAATGAAAAGAGATGTAATAACTGGAATCATATCATGTCACCATCTATCATGTAATATCACAACTATCATGTCAAGGATACATTTGTCATGGCGACACATGTATATATATTGTTTAAAACTGGAGCAGGTACGTGATCGTCAATAGGTGTAAAATGTACTGTGGCACAAGTATATAAAATATACTTTCGTACAAGTAAGCAAGCGATAGATATACATACGCACAAATACAGCTGGTACGCCTACGACAAGGTATACATATAAAATGTCAACCTTGCTCGGTACATACGTACGGGAGAAGGGGGCATGATCACATACTCAACTATCAGTTTTCCTATAACCCATTTTACAACATGTGAGTGATAATAAGACTAGTATAGAGCATGACATATACTGAGAACCAGTAAGAAGCATGTAATGATATAACTTGCAGTTTTAAGAAACAGTATTTTAACATGGTTGTCATGACCCGATCCCAAATTATTGGGTCGAACCGGATCATGTCCAGCCTGCACCGTTGTGAGACGACGGCAGTAAGCTGTTTCTAATGCAGGTAAACTCAACAATATCTATACATTTGCCACAACATGAATCTATGAATATTTAAAACTTTTATTAAACAATTGAAAGTACAACTGGAAAAGAAAATACTGAAATAAATTGCTCAATTCAAAGTCTACAAACTTCAACAAAAGAAATCGAAAGGAAATACAACAACTAGCTAAACGGCTGGCTCGCCAGCCCCGGGATCTGCGTCCTCCAATGGGGACTCTGGTGACATCGCAGGATATAGCACCGGGTCATAGTAGCTATTGTATAATAGCTCAGCATCCTCAATGTCACCTAAAAATATTGTCTCCAGTCAGGAGGGAGCAAGTACGAATATGTATCTCATATTTCAAGTAATAATAGAAAAGTGCAGGCTAAACAGTTGAAACAATATTTTTCAGCAATTTAACAATTAAAAACAATGTGATTTGAATGTGTAATCGTTTATGACCGGCTTGGGTTATACAATAGCGTCCTAGCAACGCGATACGGCTTATCCCCGTGTGTAAGAGGGGTAAGCTCGCACAATTATGCAATATGAGGGGTATTGGCCATAAACGTTACACTATTACCCCAATCCCCATAATCAATATCAATCAATATCTGAACCCTAGGAGAGGGTTCCGTGTAGCAATGTGGTTTAAACATGCAGCTAGACAAGTACTAAATAAAATACAAGAAAACATAACCGTAACTTGTCTCTGTTAGTTGACTGGATCGGGAAAGTCGGTACCGAGGAAGATGTCAAATTCGTCTCCGAGATCCTACAGTTGAGAACATTGGCTTAGAACCATAATGAAACCATTCTAGGTGTGCTAGTTACAATCTCTAGAAGTAGACCCTAGTCAGGTTTTACGTTTATTAATTAATCTACCGAAAATCGTCTAACGTCACAATCTACGTTCATTATTATTTTTAATTAAAAAACCGGTTATTGATTAATTGGAAAAATGGCAATTACCGGTTAATTTGGCAAAACTTTGTATTTTTATATCATATGTATAAAACTACATTTTTCTTTTAGTGATAAAACATAGACTTTGTTAACTTACCAATATTTTATTCAAGTTAATTTTATCGTGAAAAACCTTATTAATTTTATACAAAATAATTAACACCTAAATTATAATTACGCGTCTAATAACGAAAACCAACTCAGAAAATAAATTAAAACCTAAACTACACAATGCAGGGTCACAGTGAAATAAAATAGAAAACTGGGCTTATGCTCTTTACACATTTTTACATAAATTAATTAATCATCTAGGTAAGCTCTGAGTGCCGCGAACGGTCCAAACAGTAGGCCGAAGCCCTGCATCAAAAATACGAACAGCAGTACCAGTTCTAAAAATAATTATAAATATAAATATAGTTATAAAATACGTCTCAGACTTTGTCCAAATGTCATGTTGCTGGCTAGCGCCTCAACGTACAGGAACCCTGTAGTGTTTGCGCTTCGCCGAGACTCATTCGACCGATACGGTCATCGCCTAACGGGGATACGAAACTCCAAAAATTCACTTTCAAATCGATAAAACCACTTTTGTAATTCGTTTGCAAAATACCGAATTTGAAAATAGAATCCCATTTTAAAATACTTTATTTTTGAAAACTTTTCCGAAAATTTGGGTAGCATCTCCTCTGTAATTGGGACAACCCAATCCTGGGACGGTGCCAAAAGTCAACATAAACAATATCCCGAACCAGGGAAACAACCCAAACCATCCATAATAATATTCCACACAGAAATAATATCCCACAACCAACACAATAAAAATAAGAGCCGACATAAATATAAACCGAACCGTAACCGAACTAATCGGAAACGTACGCATCCAGCATAAAACCGAACTATCGAAATATACCGTCGCGACGAATGTCGCATGTATCCCCGCAATAGAGTCGAAATGATCCCCGCAACGGGGTCGAGACCGCGTCATCACAGACTACCTATGGAGGACACAGGGATACGGAAATTACCTCGGGTGCTCGGCTAGAGCTCTCAGAAGATAATAAAGAGAATAAAATTCACGGTCAGCGGAAGCTCTCGGAACAGCGTCCGAACAGCAGCAACCTCGCGGGTCAGGGAGCGACGGGGCCGCGGGAAGCACGGACCACGGACAAGCAGGTCGGGAACCACGGAACAGCGCTGGACATCGCAGTTGGAACAGCGGGGCACGGCGCGAGAAGCGTGCGGAGACCGGGACGGAGGCCGCCGAGGGTCAGCCGGAGTTGGGCGCGGCCATGAGGCGTGCGGCTGGGCGCTCGGCCTGGGCTGGCCGGAGCGGGGTCGGGGCGACGGTGGAGGGCGCGCGCGACTGGGCGCTCGGCCTGGGCTGGTCGGAGCGGGGTCCGGGCGGCCGCGAAATCGGGGAGCGGTGAATGCCGGAGGGAGCTCGGCCAGGTCGGAGGCGGACGCACGGGGGTTCGGAGCTCGGCGGTGGGGCTCGCGGCTAGAGCACGGGAGATGCTGGCTGGCGGGCGGAGCCGAGCGGTCGGGCTCGGGTGGAGTGAAATTTTGGGGAAAAAGGAAAGAGAAGGAGAGTGAGAGGAAAATGAGTGGGAGTGTGAGAAGAGTGGTGGTTATGTGGGAGTGGTGGTGAGTTTTGAGAAAAGAGTGCTGGTGGTGATGGTGAGTTTAAGAAGAGAGAAGTGAGGAGAACGTGGGGATGTGGGGAGTGAGAAGGGGTCCAACGGGTTGGGGTGGTCCTGGTCATGGGTAGCAAATAGGTTTTGTATATATATATATATATTTTTTTTATATATAGGTTTTGTATATATATATATATATAGGTTTTGTATATATATATATATATATATATATATATATATATATATATATATATATATATATATATAGACATAAAGAGTAATACATTTTATATAATTGTCTGGTTTAATGGAAAATCCTAAAGATGGGTTCGGAAAACGGGATCTGGGTACGGACTCGGGGTCGGAGTTGGACCCCGGACACGGAATCGGGACGGGACAATCAATCAAGGATCCTAGTCCATAAAAATTAAAATAATAATCTTCCTATTCCGACTATAATAATAATAGTAATTATAATAAAAATAATAATAAATGATAACTACACTAATAACAATTAAAGTAACAAGGTCCGGGAGTGGGTTTCACAACCTTCTCTCCTTAGAAAATTTCGTCCTCGAAATTTCAAAGATAAGGGCTGGGGTACAATCAAAATCACTTAATCTCGATCAAAAATAAAATTTAAAATCATCAGACACAATCGAATTATAGGCATGATCCCCAGGTACAATGATAAAATATAGACACGATTAGAATTATCAAGATAGGTTCTGAGATAGGGTTGAAATGTTGTTGAGATCAAAATCATTTTAGGTACGAGAAAAATCTAGGTACAATTATGATCAAAAATAGGAAAAAATGAGGTCTCGTGAAACAGAAAAGGCAAGAAAGAAACGAACGTCAACAGTTTATTGAAATGCAAAAATGATAAAAGCTTCTGAGTTAAGGGACTAAAAATTACAGATCAAATTGGAATACGATATAAGGGTTTATGACTGAGGAGAACTCAACAAGTTGTATAATGGGAGAATAGCAAGGATGATTAGAATAATATATCTATGATTAGAATGTAATCGGATAAGATAGTTCCATTAAGGACTGAGTGATAATCAAAGGGGATAGAAAAATATCGTATCACTATTTCAAGGATCAAAGGTAGGATATGCGAAAAAAATAACGATCTTATTAATACCCCATGCAAAAATCCAATTTCTAACTCGCTAAACTAGCTGAACTCTCAGGATCTACATAAAACTAAGGCAGCTTCCAAGGTAATAAAACTAAACCTATTTGGAATCATTAATCATCTAAATCAAACTTCCATCCGTCGTTGTATGTAACACATATGCCAAATATATTTCAAATTTCAAGTATTTCTCTCGATCAAATCATTTTACAGACATCAAAATTTTTTTTGTTAGTCATTCTTCCAAAAACTGACTACATCAAAGTCACAACCTTCACTTATTATAGCAAATCCTTATAAAGTTGATCCATGATCTATATTCGAGAATTTCCAATTCTTGAAATCAATTGACCAAACTATAATCACTGATCAAATTTTAATCTTTAATCATGCACATGTCAATCGTTCTCATCCAAACACAATAGCAAAAATATCACAAAATCTCAATTATTTTTATCATAGCTAATATGAGTCTCCAATGTGGTATAAATTGCAAACACAATTGCTTCTTTCCAAAGTTGCATGCTAATAGTCTTATCCCAATTTCTCACTGCTTATTCCTTCTCTAGAACCTATCATTCCATTTCTTGTGATATTTTTTTCCATAGTTATATTCGTCCCTTCTGGGTACAGTAGTCATCTAATCATAAAAGTTAATTTTCGTCAAGTATTCCTTTACTTGATACTCATATTCTCATGTTTATACATTATCCAAATTCACTTCCTCCATGGAAGAATCTTACCAGATCTTAGACTTTCCTCGCAAACTCTACCTACGTCTTTCTCTATCTTTCATACTCTTCTTTAATTATAAAAATTCAAAGTCGTCAAATATCTTCATTTGTTTGAATGAGGTTTAAGCACTAGTGAGCAATACTAACGGTTCTAACCCAATAAGCCACAAGTTAAAATATACCACTCTCTCAAGACTAGCTTACCCAAGTTATTCTTCTACCTTTCTACCCTTTAGCTAACTAATATTGATCCCAAAGATGCCCTTAAAAAGGAGATAGGTAACAACCTATGTTTCTCCCGCATATAGCTATACACTATATACATATAGTCATCCATAAGATTTATATCAACTATTTAATATATATAAAGCTATCCACAACTATCTATAGCTTCCAAAATATGAAACAAAATATATGCAACAAACTAAAGTTGAACCAGGAAAGAGATTGAGCTAATAGAGATCGATATGGTCCTAATAAGTTCTAGGAAGATCAAGTAGAATTTTATAGGAAATCTATTCCTTCAAGCTTGTGATAAGAGATTTATGAAAATAGAGACAACCGATAGAAATGCAAATCCTCTAATCGGCAAAAGTCAGAAAAATTTAATGGTACTAAAATGTTGAAAAACAGTCCTAGAAAATCAAGTAGAATTCCATATGAATCCTATAGAAATAATTTTCGAAAATTTAAACTAGTCGCTAAGATTCCAAATAATCCAAAATTTAAACGAATCAAGACAATTCTTGTAAAGTTATCAATGGTGATAAGAGATCAAACATGATATATTTATAACAGGGATATAGTCTCAATAGTACCCAGAACCATACATATCCGAAGTCATTTTGCCTCTAATTCATGCCTCGCCAGAGTGCACCTGACTGCAGTAAAATTTGGCTCCATAACTTGGATAGTAATAGGTTTTCTAGTAGTCTATCAACTTTATCCATTTCCTGGCTGAACAACATATGAGACAAATTTGATGCATTTAGGACGTAGTCTCAATAATATCCAAAAATATCAACACCTGAATCACTTCAACTTAGAGTCTATGCCCCGCCAGTGCGCAACTGGCTGCAGTATACTCACAGTTTTCATAATTCAGACGAATGACTACTACGCAAATGTGCGAAGTCATATTAGGTCACGGAATATTTTCTCAACTTTGTCTATAAGAATTTCAAAAGGAGTTTCCGAAAAATTCAAACGAGTTCTAAAGTTCTAGTCATGATAGGAAAAGATGTTGATGTATGTTCTTCTGGAATCAAGAAAATTTATCAGGATAAATATGTGTTCCCGTATCTCTTGAGATTTAAGAGATTGGTTTGAAGTCATGAAATTGGTCTAACTGAATTATGGCTAATTGAGTTGGACACAAGATAAGATAGAAGCACCAGAGCTTCGAGTTGAGTTGAAGAAGCCAATGAGAATATTTCCGACAAATCACTTAAAGGATACTGACATTTACCAAAATTATTTTGAAAAAATAATTTCTTATCCAAGGAAAGTTTGAGAATGTGCTGGGTAAGTTGGATTGACACAAAAAAGGAAGTATGTCTTATTGATTTAAGGAAGTTAGGTTAAAATGGTTTAGCAAAGCCAACCAGGGGATAGTTCAACTAGGGGTGAGTGTCGGTATAATCGGTCGGTATTTGGTTGGATTTTTCGGTATTTTTTTAAATCGGTATTTAAAAAATTAATACCAATATCGTACCATTTAGAATCGATTTTTTCGGTTTCGGTTAAATCGGTATTCGGTCGGTTTTTGTTCGGTATCGGTATTTTACCATCAACACACTTAATATGAACCTCTTAACCTAGAAAAATATTTTTTTTACTTTTTTTTGAAGCATTAAATTTCAAAGCCAAGCCTCTACCAAGCAAGCAATTAATCAAATTTATTAGAATAATATGTAACAAGTCGCAAACACATAAAAAAGGACTTAAAACATCAAACACGATCACTAAGTTTAATTACACTAAAATTCATTTTAAAATTATATGAGAACACAAAAATATAAGTTCAAAAGACCAAAACTCAATTTTTGTCATTCTTAACATAACTTCAAGTCCACCAAAATCCATTCTACTAACAAACTAATTTTCAACTAAAACAAAGATAAAAATGAAAAAGAGTAATATAAAATTAATCACGAACAACATTCTAACGGAATATATATATATATATATATATATATATATATATATATATATATATATATATATATATATATATATATATATCATCGGTTCGGTTCGGTTCGGTATTTTCGGTATGATATTACATTCAAACCGTTACCACTACCATTATACCATATTTTAATCGGCTCGGTAATTCGGTATCGGTACATAATTTTAGTTCGATTTTTCGGAATATTTTTAATCGGTATTCGGTCGGTTTTTCGGTAGCGGTCGGTGTTTGCTCACCCCTAAGTTCAACAATTCAAAAGTTTTTCAATGACTAAAGAAAATTTAATAATAGGATGTAATCAATTCTCTGACCGTTCGTGCTTCACGATACTCAAGCATTGAGTTTAAAAGCTGTCTAGGCCTTGAATTGATCAAGAAGTTGCATAGAGAGAGTAGGGTTTCAAGTTGAGTGGAGGGGATCAACAAAATAAAATATTTGGAATAACCTAGGAGATAACAACCAATATTGAAAATATCTTCTTTAGGGGAATCATGAACTAACTAGGCTGAACCAATTCTTTTGGTAATAATTAACCTTGAGGCTCTATAGTTCCAGAAGAATTTGGTTCGAGATTGGTCCTAAGAAAGTCAATTGAAAATAATGTCAAGATAAATGGTTGGATTCACTAGTCGTAAAAATACTCTGGACAGATAAAAGTTTACCAAGTTTGCTAAAGGAGAATTTGAAACTCTAAATAGTGAAATAGATCTAGATTCTAAATAAAGATAGAGAAGTATGATTTGATCAACTAATTGAAAATTTTGAAATAGGTTTGTTGAAGAAGGAGATTAGGAAGAATCTAATCCTAATCCATAAATAACGAAAGAGTATGGATGCTAAGGATGCTAGAGTATGATAAGGATATGGAGGAAAATAACCTCAGAAAGCCAAAGGACACTAAAAGATATATAAAATCTAGAAACTAAAGTAGATAGTAAAATAGACCAGCATACAATCAGCCTATGCTGGATAAGGCTTAGGATGCAAAACATAAGCAAGGTAGCCTACCAGTCTATAATAAACAAAAATATTTATTTATAATATATTTCGGTCCTATGTTGTGACAAATTAATGTTCTAGTGTTCTAATTGTTTCTAGATATGTTCTCCTAAGTTGTTGATTGGACCTGCATGGGCCACCACTAAAAATATGTCACGACCCGATCCCAAATTATTGGGTCGAACCGGATCATGCCCAGCCTGCACCATTGTGAGACGGTGGCAGTAAGCTGTTTCTAATGCAGGTAAACTCAACAACATCTATACATTTGTCACAACACGAATCTACGAATATTTAAAACTTGTATTAAACAATTGAAAGTACAACTGGAAAAGAAAGTACTGAAATAAAATGCTCAATTCAAAGTCTACAAACTTCAACAAAAGAAATCGAAAGGAAATACAACAACTAGCTAAACGGCTGCCTCGCCAGCCCCGGGATTTGCGTCCTCCAATGGGGACTCTAGTAACACCGCAGGATATAGCATCGGGTCATAGTAGCTATTGTATAATAGCTCAGCATCCTCAATGTCACCTAAAAATGTTGTCTCCAGTCAGGAGGGAGCAAGTACGAATATGTATCTCATATTTCAAGTAATAATGAAAAAGTGCAGGCTAAACAGTTGAAACAATATTTTTCAGCAATTTAACAATTAAAAACAATGTGATTTGAATGTGTAATTGTCTATGACCGGCTTGGGTTATACAATAGCATCCTAGCGACGCGATACGGCTTATCCCCGTGTGTAAGAGGGGTAAGCTCGCACAATTATGCAATATGAGGGGTATTGGCCATAAACGTTACACTATTCCTCAAATCTCCACAATCAATATCAATCAATATCTGAATCCTAGGAGAGGGTTCCGTGTAGCAATGTGGTTTAAACATGCAGCTAGACAATTATTAAATAAATACAAGAAAATATAACCGTAACTTGCCTCTGTTAATTGACTGGATCGGGAAAGTCGGTACCGAGGAGGATGTTAAATTCGTCTCCGAGATCCTACAGTTGAGAACCTTGGCTTAGAACCATAATGAAAACATTCTAGGTGTGCAAGTTACAATCTCTAGAAGTAGACCCTAGTCAGGTTTTACGTTTATTAATTAATCTACCGAAAATCGTCTAACGTCGCAATCTACGTTCATTATTATTTTTAATTAAAAAGTCGGTTATTGATTAATTGTAAAAATGACAATTATCGGTTAATTTGGCAAAACTTTGTATTTTTATATCATATGTATAAAACTATATTTTTCTTTTAGTGATAAAATATGGACTTTGTTAACTTACCAATATTTTATTCAAGTTAATTTTATCGTGAAAAACTTTATTAATTTTATACAAAATAATTAATACCTAAATTATAATTACGCGTCTAATAACGAAAACCAACTCAGAAAAGAAAGTAAAACCTAAACTACACAATACAGGGTCACAGCAAAATAAAATAAAAAACTGGGCTTATGTCCTTTACAAATATTTACATAAATTAATTAATCATCTAGGCGAGCTCTGAGTGCCGCGAACGGTCCAAACAGTAGGCCGAAGCCCTGCACCAAAAATACTAACAGCAGTACCAGTTCTAAAAATAATTATAAATATAAATATAGTTGTAAAATGCGTCTCAGACTTGGTCCAAATGTCATGTTGCTGGCTAGCGCCTATACGTACAGGAACCATGTAGCGTTTGCGCTTCGCCGATGCTCATTCGACCGATACGGTCGTCGCCTAACGGGGATACGAAACTCCAAAAATCCACTTTCAAATCGACAAAACCACTTTTGTAATTCGTTTGCAAAATACCGAATTTGAAAATAGAATCCCATTTTAAAATACTTTATTTTTGAAAACTTTCTCGAAAATTTGGGCAGCATCTCCTCTGTAATTGGGACAACCCAATCCTGGGACGGTGCCAAAAGTCAACATAAACAATATCCCGAACCAGGGAAACAACCCAAACCATCCATAATAATATTCCACACAGAAATAATATCCCACAACCAACACAATAAAAATAAGAGCCGGCATAAATATAAAACCGAACCGTAACCGAACTAATCGAAAACGTACGCATCCAGCGTAAAATCGAACTATCGAAATATACTGCCGCGACGAATGTCGCGTGTATCCCCGTAATAGAGTCGAAACGATCCCCGCAACGGGGTCGAGACCGCATCATCACAGACTACCTACGGGGGACACGGGGATACGAAAATTACCTCGGGTGCTCGGCTAGAGCTCTCAGATGATAATAAAGAGAATAAAATTCATGGTCAGTGGAAGCTCTCGGAACAGCGTCCGAATAGCAGCAACCTCGCGGGTCAGGGAGCGACGGGGCCGCGGGAAGCACGGACCACGGACAAGCAGGTCGGGAACCACGGAACAGCGTTGGACAGCGCTGTTGGAACAGCGGGGCGCGACACGGAAGGCGCGCGGATTTCGGGGCGAAGGCCGCCGATGGTCGGTCGGAGTTGGGCGCGGCCAGGAGGCGCACGACTGGGCGCTCAGCCTGGGCTGGCCAGAGCGGGGTCAGGGTGGCGCTGGAGGGCGCGCGCGGCTGGGTGCTCGGCCTGGGCTGGCCGGAGCGGGGTCGGGGCGGCCGCGAAATCAGGGAGCGGTGAATGCCGAAGGGAGCTTGGCCAGGTCGGAGGCGGACGCGCGGGGGTTCGGAGCTCGGAGGTGGGGCTCGCGGCTAGGGCACTGGAGACGCTGGCCGACGGGCGGAGCCGAGCGGTCTGGCTCGGGTGGAGTAAAATTTTAGGGAAAAAGAAAAAAAGAAGAAAAGTGAGAGGAAAATGAGTGGGAGTGTGAGAAGCGTGGTGGTTATGTGGGAGTGGTGGTGAGTTTTGAGAAAAGAGTGCTGGTGGTGATGGTGAGTTTAAGAAGAGAGAAGTGAGGAGAACGTGGGGATGTGGGGAGTGAGAAGGGGTCCAGCGGGTTGGGGTGGTCCTGGTCATGGGTAGCAAATAGGTTTTGTTATATATATATATATATATATATATATATATATATATATATATATATATATATATATATATATATATATATATATATATATATATATATATATATTAATAATTAAATCTTATTAAGACCAACCATATGTATATATATATATGTATAGACATAAAGAGTAATACATTTTATATAATTTTTAGGTTTAATAGAAAATCCTAAAGATGGGTTCGGAAAACGGGATCTGGGTACGGACTCGGGTTCGGAGTTGGACCCCGGACACGGAATCGGGACGGGACAATCAATCAAGGATCCTAGTCCATAAAAATTAAAAATAATAATTTTCCTATTCCGACTATAATAATAATAATAATAATAGTAATTATAATAAAAATAATAATAAATGATAACTACACTAATAACAATTAAAGTAACAAGGTCCGGGAGTGGGTTTCACAATGGTTCATTCACAATTCATTATCATAAGCAGTGAATAGAGTTTGTAGGGGGATATTTACCTCGAGTAAAGCAAGGATATGAGATAGCATGTAAAAATATTCGGTGTCCTGTCAAAATGATATACAATCTCAGCCTCTAAGTTATTTCAAGATTTACACTAGTGTTGTGACACGACTCCTAATAGGATACTAGCTAAGTGATGCTCTAACAGTCCAATGTGGGGTATTACAACATCTAAACCAACAAGTAGTGTCTCTATACTAAGGTAGGATAAGGTCCCGATACTAACATATCCCAAAACCCATAAAAACACACAAGTCAATATTAATCAATTAATTATTCATACTGTATATTGTGTTCCAATAATTATTAAGATAGCTATACAATCCTAATTTATATGAAATAATATGCCAAATTGATCCTTGTTAATTATAGTAATTTATTATAAATTTTATGGAATTTATAATCCAGTGTAAGTATTTATTAAAAATTAGTTTACAAGTGTACATTGAAAATGATTCTGGTTTCCTATTTTTGACAGTGGCAAAATAGTAAATTAAATCCAAGAAAAAATATATTAAATTAGCTTAAAAAAATAGTATTTTATATTAACTTTTCTGGAATTTATTCAGCATTAAAAAGTTGTCTGAAAATTCAAATATCATAAAACACAGATTCTGGAATTAAATAAATAATTATTTAATGTATTTGTCCACGTATTTAAAATTGAACCGAAGTCCAGATACGGGACTCGAGGCCATGAACCAAGTCCAACATAACTCGACTAGACCTCGAATATGTGTAGGCTCACCCAAGTCCACTCAACCCATGCTAGGTTTGGACTTAGAGTGGTCGATTGCACAAAATACGTAAAATCGTAAATAAATACGAAATTTGAATACATGTAAGTAAATGAATTAAATTACAAAAATTGAGAGCATACATATTATAGTATAGACATTGTATTTATAAAATACATATTATAGTATATGTACTGTATTTATTTTCATATTATAGTATAGACACTGTATTTATAGAGTACATATCTATATATTACAGTATAGGCACTGTATTTAATATTGACATAATTTAAATGACATAATGGAAATGACAAGATTAAAATATATTTATAGTTTAATCTGATGTGTTTATCAAAAACACAAAAGGAAATTAAATATTACATTGATATCATTTTATCATATATATATATATATATATATATATATATATATATATATATATATATATATATATATATATATATATATATATATATATTAAGATTTAGGCAGTATTAGGTAGTATTATACAGTATTTGTATTTGCATATAATACAGTATTATATAGTATATAATATTATATACATTATATATATATATATATATATATATATATATATATATACACTAAAACAACACTAACTAAAATAATAACTCAAACACAAACAAAGGGGGGGCTCGAACTCGGATCATTCAAGGGGGTGTGCACACACGCGCTGACCAGTAAGCCCACAACAGCTTACTGTTAGGATAGGGTGTTTGATAAATTTAGGCAAATGTTAAAGGCCACCCCCAAATTACTAAGGGCAACCATCCTACTAAGGGCAACCATGACCATTTCTAATTTTTACTAAGGGCAACCTATTGTTAAGTGATTTACTAAGAGCTACCAAGAGAAGTAAGCTGACAGTCCCCTCTCCCCGTCGCCGCCGACCCGAAGCCCCCGCGCAGCAACCTCTCCCGCCGCCGCCGACCCGAAGCCCCCGCACAGCACCCTCTCCCCGCCGCCGCCGACCCGAAGCCCCCGTGCAGCACCCTCTCCCGCCGCCGCCGTCCCGAAGCCCCCGCGCAGCACCCTCTCCCGCCGCCGCCGACCCGAAGCCCCCGCGCAGCACCCTCTCCCCCGACGGGAAGCTCCGGTACGCCAAAAACTCCAACTAAGAACGACACCATGATCCGCAAGGAGGTCTTCCTCACCCCCGTCGCCCTCCGCGAGTGCCGAAGGATCATCGCCGACAGCGAGGTGCTACTTCGTAGGGTCTTTCCTCTCCGGGTTAGGGTTTCCGATTTGGGAATTTGGACTGCAGGCAAGTGCGAAACAATTTTTGGACTGCAGGCAACTCAATTTGGACTGCAGGCCTGAGCAAGCGAAGCAATTTTTGGACTGCAGGCCTTGCCTGCAGTCCTGTCTTCAATTTGGACTGCAGGCAAGGCCTGCAGTCCTCGATTGACAGAAGCGGGTGGCCCTTAGTGTTTTCAAAATGGCAAACTTGTAATTTTTTGGAAGTTTTAAGTTGGTGGCCCTTAGTAATTTGAGGGTGGCCTTTAACATTTGCCTAAATTTATTATGGAAGAAAGGGGGTTGGTAAGTAGCCTGGTCACGGCTGGAGTGTCCTGCCCGTGTCCGAGAGTGTCGGGCAAGAATTCGACACCAATTCTCGTGTCTGAGGGTAGGGTTAAGTTCGCCTCGATGTTCTCCACATATTAAGACGTGTCTCTTGTCGTTTTGACACAAAAATTCGTCGTGTCCGAACCGTCTGACCTAGGGCTAGGGTTTTCTTGACATACAAGTGTCGAGGAGCTACGAAACCGAGGGCCAAAGACTCGTCGTGTCTAGACGAACACAAAGGTGGAAAGAAAATGAAGAATTAAAGGATAAAGGGGAAGTTGGCATACCCGATTGGTCGGGTGGACGGCGGCGGCGGCGCTGCGATGGTCGGCGGCGGCATTGGGCGATGGCGTCGGGCTCGGCTCGTCAAGCTCGACTTGCTGGCGTGCTTGGCGGTCGACGGCGACGTCGGGCGGCGGAGAACAGGGTGTGTCGCCGTAGTTGGTTGTCGGCGGCGAGGTCGTGTCAGCATAGTATCGGGAAGTTTTTTTTCAAAATATTAAAAATGATGATTCAATTACCAATAATTAAAATTGATTAGAAATTTGAATTTTCTCCTTGGAAAGTGTGTCTATTTATAGAAAATTTTTATAAGGACAACTTGACCATGGTTAATTACTAACTCAACCCTAGGGTTAAATATTTACCATTTTGCCATGAAGGTGAGAAATACAGCTTTTACGATAGCAGTTTTTAAATTACCAAAAATTCAAATGACGTCCAAACGACTCCAAACAAATCGCAAAAAAATTCTAAAAGTAATAAAAAATATTTAGAACCTAATGTAATCAATTTTGGAATTTTTTATTTAATAATTTTTGGAAAAATAGGTGTTACAACAATAATTCTGCAAAGATAGATACACATTATTCGAGTACACTATACACTCTAGAGGATACTTTATAGATACTAGGATACTCGTCAATAATTCATATCCATTTGCTCTAGAGGATACATTATTCGAGTACATTATACACTATAGACAATAATTTTCCAATATCTTACGATACTCTATACACTCTAGGTACTAGGATACTCTATACACTCTAGAGGATACTTTATAGGTACTAGGATACTCTATACACTCTAGGTACTATGATACTCTATACACTTCTAAGGATACATTATACACTCTGGGTACTAGGATACTCTATACAATAGTTTGATTTTCTTCTTTTACATGCTTTAACAACCTTATTATGTTTTAAACCCTTTCTGATTTGTATGTTTTAAACCTTATTATGAATGTGTATAAATCCATTAGTAGCACACAAATATGAATGTGCATTTCATATATGAATAAGGTATTACAATTCTTTTTTTAGGCATTACATATAGATATTTGTATAAATCACATAGTACTACACAAAAATATCATAAACATATTAACTATCAAATAAAGGATATTTTTGTGTCATAGTGTGCACAGTGTGTATGTCCATGTGTCCGAAAGAATCAAAGTGTCAAAGTGTCAAAGTGTTGTGTCCTGTGTGCACTACTACAAAAATAGATAACAATGACAGCTAAATATGTTAATTGATGACATTTGTTTGGCCGTCATCTATGAAGGGGACATCTTTATCATTAGAAATAAATCACAGCTCAACGTATGTCATCTTTATTTATAAAAGATGACTTTTATGTATCATCTTTATTTAGAAAAGATGACTTCTGTGTGTTATCTTAATTTACATTAGATGACTTTTATCATAAAAAATCAATGACAATTAAACACACGTCATTTTTACTTATAAAAGATGACTTTCTTACGTCTTCTTTATTTACAAAAGATGACTTCTATGCATCATCTTTATTTACAAAAGATGACTTTGATGCATCATTTTTATGTACAAAAGATGACTTCTATACGTCATCTTTATTTTTTAAAAATTACATTTATCATAAGAAATCTATGACAGCTCAATACACGTCATCTTTATTTGAATAAGATGACTTTTATGCGTCATCTTTATTCACAAAAGATGACTTTTATTCATCATTAAATTTCGTTATTTTTATAGCTCCAATTTTTTTCACCCGTATTCCACAATTTGTATTTTGTGTACAATATAAAGAAGAAGAAAAATAAACACTTAACAGCAACAATTTTTTTCATTTCATAATTATTCAAAATGCCAACATTGAACTATACAATATTATTTCAGCTCAAACGTTCACAACATAAATTTACAATACTTTTGAAATTTTATTATACGTCATTTTTTACATACGGTCTTCATCAACAATATCCGGGATAAATTTGGCCAGCTCTCGTCTCATTCATCAATTTCTCTGACAGAGAAATCATTTCTTCCAGCAAACTACAAAAATAAGCATAAAATCAACTAGTATATCATGTTATACCAATACAACCAATATTACATTAATATATAGAACAATCTCAACAGCCAACTTACCATATTTTTTGCTAAAAAAAACCTAAATAAGAACTTACCTTAACACACTTCGATGTTAGACTTTTTCACTCCATCTTCATTTGAGCAAGACATATCTTAAAAAGTGTTGACGTACACCAAAATCATATAGAATTAAGGAGGAACTGCATATTCAAGATAATCAATCTTCTACATGGTTGTGTAATATTTTTACATGTTTTTTGTGTGGTTTTGACCCAAGGAGTCTAATTAGGCCAAAAAGTAGGAGTCATTTGATTTCCAAACCAACAGATTGCTTCATCCTACGAATCAAGTTGCCCATCAACAGTATTACCTGATAAAATGGCTGAGTAGGACCTCGAAGCACTTTATCAATATTTGTGAGTTCCATCCATTAACTCGATTCATTACATACAGGATCCAGGCCACAGATTATAGCTCTACAGCCTGCAAATATTTTCGAGCAACATGAAACTCAACAATTTGATTGAGGAATACAATACTACTATGAAATCAATAAACAACTATGACATGACTATGGAATACAAAAGCAGACAATATAAGACAAATAATTAATGTTCACATTTTCTATGTAAAACCAAATATATGATATGATGTTCTGAAAAGTTATGAAACTAAGGCTGGGTTTGGGATTGCTTACCATGGCTGCTTCTGACATGAGTTTCGAGGAAGTATTATGTCGAATATATGTTAGATGGGGATATGGACACAGATACGAACATACAGTCATCTGGAATAGCAAAAACTCTTAAGGGTCTACAAGAAGGGAAACAAGACAAGGCACAATACTATAGAGTAAAGTGCCTAGTAGTATCTGCATCAAACCAAAGATTTACCGAAATATGTTCCTATATGTCCCTGTTTAGTACTCCATCCTCTTCAATAAAAGACTGGAGATTGCATCACTCTTGCACCATCATATGGAGATAACAACTTAAAATAGAAATCTGCTCATGTTTCTACTATTCTTCTATAAGAATTGAAGAGAATCACATTACCTATTGTATCTTAGTCAGAAAGTTTTCAGTTTGGAGCTAACATGTGAGAGTTGACATTCTTCTACCTTCCTAAAAATTAGAACATCGTCCATAATGCAGATGGTCTTACCTCTCAAACCTGGTGAATTCAGTTAACCTTTAAGTACCTACCGACCTGCTAAGAGATTTAAATTGGTATATTTTTAATTTTATAATCATTGTGCCATTTAGTGATAGGGACCCTGACTAGATATGCACAATTATGTTGACCTTTTATTATGTTACATTATCTCAAGCATAAGAACTTAATCTCTGTAACATTTTCTCCTCTATTAAACTATTTATTGTAAATTTAATAGCCTTCTTCTTGTGTCTAGGATAGACAAATAAAATATTGTAGCGATATCCAGATGTCAGATAAATTAGTCGTCCTACACTGGAACCAACTGAATCATAATCATATGACTTATAGAAGATGAACCCAACACAGTAAGTACATGACTCCAGACAAAAGATTTACAATAAATACCTCATTGAAAAGAGGTTCCATACCACATAACTGCAAGTGGGATGCCTTGTTTGCTACAGTATTAAAGAAACTTTTGTAGTTGCCGATTCTGTACTACTTGTGATAGGATCAAAGGTAAAAAATAACTAGAATGAACATTATGTGAACAAGTAGGAGTGAGTACTCATAAATCGATGTTGCAATCCTATGTAGAAGGCAAATGGTGCTAATTACTATAAGCTGAAAGCAGAAAGGAACTCATGAGTACTTTGACATCACACAAGGATACCATGCCCAACTTACCTCAATATGGTCCTAGAGAAGTGAATTTATTTTGAAAGAAGAACTGGTGAAGGTAGTTGATGAAACCATAAATGGAGTGAATCCCTTGAAGAACAAAAAAAAGATTAAACATTAAGCTATTTAGTTAAAAAAAACAACTTCTAATTATAATGAACAACATAATCTGCCAATAAGCGAGAGATTACCATTGCTAGAGTCTTACAACTAAGACAAAGAAGCACATAAAATGAATAGAACTCAACTTCATAATTGCAAACAGACTTGGACCTTCGATTGGTATCATAAATATCAAAAATGGACAATAGACATTTCATAAGCTGTTCCATAATTCTGGCCAAACTTCTAGCAAATAGAAGCATCACAAATTAAAGATTGAAAAAGTTCAGTGCAATTTTTGACAGTAGGAATCAACGTGATTTCTGTTTTGATGGCTCTAGGTGCTGTGATGTCTACAATTTATAATGACAAAAAAGACGAAGACGTACGTCACTTACAGTGGTGAAAACACCTTTGGTTTAGTACAATGAATCTCCTTCAGTTTTCTATCTCTCTTCTAATCAAAAGACTATTGTTGGATGCATCATCCCTGGCGATAAATTGTATATATATAGTGTGCATTCTGTGTATACATTTAAGTGGATCAGACAATGTACTGAAAGCACTTTTGATGCTCTAAAATAATCAATGCAACTTAATTACTCGATTCTATCTTTTCTTTGATGATAAAGTTATAAGCAAACTGATTGAACTGATCTATGGATAAATCTCCTGTATTTATAAGGTCTTGAGGGAAGCTTGTCCGACCTTTTGACTTCTCATTTGAACTAGTTGATAGTACTACCAGTGTAGTTTTTCTAGTGTAAGGAATTGTGTCCTGAGAAAATAACCCAGTTCTTTGGCTTTTCTTTTGTTGATAGTTTTTGTGCATTGCTGGAACTGTCAAAATTTTTGCACTTCTCCAT
This sequence comes from Iris pallida, assembly GCA_029216955.1. Lineage (NCBI taxonomy): Eukaryota > Viridiplantae > Streptophyta > Magnoliopsida > Asparagales > Iridaceae > Iris > Iris pallida. The sequence continues at coordinate 15,056,145 of JANAVB010043220.1, read as the reverse complement.
CGTTCCAAATATCGTCCTCCATTAATAGAGTTTGAAACTTCAGAAAGAATACATTAGTGGACTTTTTACAAGAAAAACATAACAAGATGTGCATTAGACATGAAATCTAGAATCTAAACAACAACAAAAAACCTATATTTGAGAAATTTTGGAGCCAAAAGTTGACTTCATGTTGAAAGAACAAGAAGAGAGAAGAAGGTTTGTTTGAGCTTTGGGTTTGGAAGAGAAAGAAGACAATCGTAATGATGTGTATTGCCTCCAAGAAAAGAAGTGTGTTGCCCACAAGTAAAATGTAGTAAGTTAACATGTGCAGGCATCCTAACATATATAAGTGTGGTGTCAACCAAAGACGTTTGTCTAGATCAAGGATACAGAATCTACTTGTTAGAAATACTTTTCCATAATAATGATGTAAACAGATGCTCATTATTTTGGAGAAATTTTACAATTTTGTAGTCAATTAGCTGGAAATATGGCAATTGTGCTGCAACAAATTGGATCCCTCCTGAAATTGAATGGAGTGGAATGAATATAATCCTTAAAAAACCTTCAACATGAAAAGCATATAATTAAGAGATTACTTGAAATAATGTAGGACAAAGAGCTAGGAGAAGTATGTATACGGTCTGTGGAACACATTGCATATCATTCCAATGCCACTGTCCGTAATGTTTGACCTAAAATATAATAACAAGCATGTTACCAAAATCATCATGAGGTGTTGAAACACAAAAATCTGTTGTAATTGTTTTAGAATCATCGACAAATATCAATAATGAAAGGGGTTGCAGAGCTTTGTAACAATGTAATAATTCATAAATAGCAGTACAAAACATACCTACTTAGGTCAAGCTACTCCAGACTCCCATAAGCTAAAACAATAGCAGCTACAGATGCTCTCTGTGATCCGGTTAAATTAGGCGGGAGCTTTTTTCGATTTTGTTTGAAAATTTATATGTTTTACTAATTTTCTTTGAATATTGAAGATTTTTCTTCTTCTTGGTGATGCCAAGACCTTCTTACTTGTAAGGAATAAATTGTAAATTGGTCATTGGTAACTCTTGTCACACATCAATATTCAGTCACATATACTCAATCAAGATAACCTGTACGTAGAAATGTAGTATAAAATAGAATATGAAGATAACCCCAAGTACATGAACCTCCCTTGATCAGCATATTGCATATCTATGTTTTGTTTCTGAATAAAATCTATCATTTGGAATAAAATGAAAAGATTGGGAGTTTTGAACCTGGTGCAACCGAAGTCATGCACCTCTTGCTACCCCCTAAAGCTACACAGATTGTCCGAATCGAACCACTACAAAAAAAAGTATTTTACGATCACTGGATTGGCAAAAGGTGTTTTGAAATCCAAAGACATTTGTAACAACAAGAGTCTTCATAAATCATAGATGTACACTGGCATAGTCAAATTAGAAGAGGATTTAATTCAGAGGTTCAAATAACAAGTTTCATATTACAGATACAATTGACAGCTAAAGATTATAATATATAAAGAAGGAAAGCGACAAATTGCATTAAGGAACTATTACCTCCACATGCATACAAGTTCTCAAAGTTTTTAAGAAGCACTACTCCAGCATATTCTTCCAAGAAGTGCCTTGTCGGGAAATATTTGACAAGTCCAGCCTGAAAAAACAACTATCTCTGATCACATTGAGAACTATATGTTTTACTGAGTAGGTATGTAAAATATGATTTAAGATGGTATGTGAAGCTATTAAGAAAAAGTTCAGAGCATGAAACCTGGAAGATTTGATGAACCAAGGCACTAATTAATGTTGCATAAGAATGCACTGTACTCTTCAGCCTTTCATCAAGAACTAGTCTAACACATTCGTTTGAAAATGCTACCCTTTTTCATGTACCATATATCTGATACTATCATTTAGTTTTAGGTAGTCCCCAAATCTTGAATTCTAGAACATCTGAATCTCAATTTGAACAAGATACAGACAACTGAAACATCACCTCTGATTAGAATAAAAAAAATGATATACCAATTGGTATATGTGAACTATAGAACTCTAGTCTAAGTACTGAAATGAGCTATATGACTTTCAAAATTTGTAAATCAAAACCAAGGTAAAAAAATAGTTTATTATTTAAATAAATTAAAACTCACGGATTCAGAGAGACACTTCCACTTCTCTCCACCAGCTTTCCCATCCTATGAAATTTAAAGAAAAAACACAAAAAAATCAGATTCTTAGGGCAAAAATTTGAATAAAATAACATTTAAATGGTGCAAAATTAATGCTTACAACAACACCACTCTTATTCTTGGGGTACGCCTCTTTGTACTGATTCCTAAACCCCTTCCTTTATGAAATTAGAACAAAAACATCAGCAGGAAAAATTTAAAAAAAAAGATCGGATCGAGAGCGGACAATTGCGTACATGAAAACAGTCTCGCAGGCGAAGCGAACATGGAGAGAGTCACGGTCGATGTTGTTGAAGACAATAACGGTCCAGATCCCTAGCCGACCTCCATTTTGTATGATCCATGCTCCCCTTCTACGACGAGACGAAGCAGAAGAAGAGGTAGCAGAGGAAGGAGAAGAGAACTGCTGGAAGGCGAATACGTGATGGATGTTGCCAGAAAAAAATTGGGGTATGCGGGGGGGGGGGGGGGGGGGGGGGGGGGGGGGGGGGAGGGAGAGGAGGAGGACGGGGAGGAGAGAGAAAGATAGAGGGGGAGAAGAGAGTTTTTAATTAGGGCTCGGGATGAAAGAAGTTTCAAGTTACGTAAGTGAAAAAAGCTTTTGTCCACAACAATTAATCACAATTATTTTTTTACAACAGTCAATAAAAGAGTCAGTAAAAGGATGATTTTTCTTGACATCATTAAAAAACTGCCAAAAATACTATTAAAATATTTGTTTGATGGTTATTTTTTAATTAATTTAATCTTTTGTTACAAAATAAATTTTATCCTTGTGTCTAAACTTTTATGTGGCATAATTTTTTTTGTTAACTGAAGAAAAACAAATTGGTACCATATAGTATGTCAATTTTTTAATCAATATCTTATGACACACAACATGTCTTCTTCATTATTTAAATTAAATATGACTTCTTAATATCATAGTGTCATTGTCAGTCCCATTTTTTTTCACGCACAAAAGATGACATCCACAGTTGTTTTCATGAACCTTATCTTTTTACTCGTCATCTTATAGTACTTATCACAACATTAATTTTTTAATCTCATTGATAAAGTTATTAATGACGATCATCTAAAGAGCCGACATTAAATATATTATTAATGACATTTTTGGATGAGTGTCATCTATAAAGTGTCATTGTTAACGATTTTTGTAGTAGTGGTGTGTCAGATCCGGATCCACTACAACAAAAAGACCTATTAATGACGCTCGACAAGGAGTTTTAATGACGACTGATACATAAGCGTTATCAAGTTGAAAAATACCTTTTTTCTATGACGGTTTGGGCTAATTCTGGACTTTTTATAATGTTTATAAAATAAAGCGTTATTAATAGTTTAGAGCGGTGGCAAACTTGTAATAAACTTTCTGTAATATCTTCCATCCCCCCTCCGATTTTACTCAAAAGAACTCTCATTCTCCTTGCTCTCCTTCTGCCCCCTCTTCCCTCCTCTCCCCAAATCCTAAAATTTCCCATCTTCTCCTTTCAATCTCCCACAAACCCTAACTCTAGGTCTCACTCTAAACACTAGCTCTAGGTCTCACTCTAAGCCCTAAGCCCCCAACCCCTCCTCCCACGAACCCTAAGCCCTAAGCTCCCAACCCTCGCTCGTCGATGGAAGCGGCGGCGGCGGGAACGATGTGGTGGGTCGAGGTCGTCCAGGCGTTGTGGCTTCGGGTTCAGAAGATCGGGGAGGTCGGTGCTTATGATGAGCGGGACGACGCTCGGTCGAGAACAAGAAGTGGAGTCGGAGGAGGGCTCGGGAAGGCGTGGGCTCGGGATCCGGTCGGGGTTGTCCTCGGCATGGAGACACGTAGGCATCGACGCTGGATCACAAACCCCATCTAGGTATCTACTCCCTCTATTTCTTTCGGTCGGTTCTGATGGAAAATTAGGTTAATTTTCTTCTTGTAGCTATTGGATTCTTGTGAATTTAGAAAGTTTGTATTTTTTCATTGAAATGTAATTCTTGTGATTCTTATGGGAAATTAGGTTAATTTTCTTCTTGTAGCTAGGGGAGGCGGCGGTGGCGGAGCCCTTGGCGTCTCAAGCCAAACGATCACCTGTAAATTTGCTGCGGCCAGACTTCGATTTGAATTTTTTCTTCTACAGAAGAGGTAATTTCTCTACGACAGCATTTTGCTCTTATTTATAGGATTTTTTTGGTCTCAATTGTTGAGATTTGTTGCACTGTTGTAATTTCAATTATTTGTTCCTACTTTTTGCTGGATTTGACAGGATTATAAGAATAATTTGTTTTTGTCGGAAATCTTATTCAAGGTGTCCGCATCGGTCCGTATTGGATACTTATAGTCCGATACGTACCGATACAATAAAATTTCACTCTGTATATACTTTTTCTTTTCCTAGAGTATCGGATCAGACACCTCCAAGTCCGACCCCATCCGCCCAATGCCGATAAGTATCGGCACTTTGCACTTGGACCAAGGTTCAAAGTATCGGACTCTATCGGTGTTGGACTGAGACGCCATTATATCCGATGTCAACATGAAGTGTTCTATTCTGATTTTCATATTATTTACCTATATTGGATGAGCCAATCATCAGATATAATATATGCAACAGTTTAAGCATTAAAATCAAATAACATACCATTAGCTCATAAGCAGCAGAAGATTAGATACAAATATGCATATAAATATGTTAGTGGTCTCTTGCAGTACCAAAAATGATGCACATGATTTTCTTATACTAGATATTGGTTTTTTTTATAAACGTGTGTCCAGGTATTGATGCCTTTATCTGATGAGATGGCTATTGATATTAGCTGTTGCATGCTATATATGTCTTGATGTATATTTAAGGAACATACAAGCTGGTTTTATACATGTATCAACGAGTGGCATAGGATACAAAAACATAAAGTTAAATAAGCTACAGGAATAGAATGAAGCAACGAGTACAAGACATTTTACTTGATTCATGAATGTTGTTTAAAGAGGCCAACCTGGCACTATTAATTTATCTTGATTCATGAATGCTGTTTAAAGAGGCTAAACTAGCAAAATATTAATTTATCTACCAATATTGGTGGTACCTGAACAAAGGTGGTATCTGGCATGCTAGTGCCCATGTGTATAACACTTCACAATATAAATAACCTGACATCCTAAATGCATGAAAGCCTTTTATAAATGGTTAACGAAACCGGAAGCTTCGCCAAATTGTGAGCTCTGTATGTATCTTCTAATATAGTTGTGAAAATGTATATTAACAGATGTGATTCACCAACTTAGCTGTCAAAACATTACCCTATTTTTAGAACCCCCTTTCCAGAGGAGAGCACGGATGTGATCCTATAAATACAATATAAACAACCTGACATCCTAAATGCATGAAAGCCTTTTATAAATGGTTAGTGAAACCGGAAGGTTCGCCAAATTGTGAGCTCTTTATGTATCTTCTAATATAGTTGTGAAAATGTATATTAACAGATGTGATTCACCAACTTAGCTGTCAAAACATTACCCTATTTTTCTAACCCCCTTTCCATAGAAGAGCACGGATGTGATCCTATAAATACAGTTGGATACTTGAGTTTATGGGGCTTGGATGGAGCTTATCACACATTGCTTAGCAGTATAGTTTAGCTAGAAAATTTTATGTAGTAGTGTAACCCTGCCTGCTGGATCTTTTAATCGGAGCAAATATTGAAACTTTATGGGATGATATGATTGCTATTTTAATTGATAAATGATCATCTAGTGGTTCATAGTTTATAGTGATTTCTCCTATTATTTATTTTACTTTCTTTAGTGATTTTCATTACTTCATTATTATTATGGACGATTTTTCATTACTGTGTACATAATTTTTATGATCTTTCTTGATCATTTGAAAAGACTTCATTAGTATGGTTGCCTGGGGCATATTTGATTAACCTGAGACAATGCTCAAGAAGGTGAAAATGTGTATTATTTTGTTGTAGTGGATATGGGACAAATACCTGATCCCTATCATGACCTAGTTTGTTTTACTCATTTCTCTTGATATTTCATGATTAGATTTGATTTTTAGGCCTGACAATTATATGGACTGATTTGGTTCTCTTTTTCTCAGGATTTCACTGGTGTTCCGGCTGTCGTTGATCTTTCATGATTATTGGTTATGTGGCCAAGTTTTGATGTGGACAATTTTGGTAGTTGTAAATATCTATATGTATTTGGATATTCTATTTTGATAATGTAATAAAGATGTTGATATGTACTCTATTTTGAGAAATATAATAAAGATGGTGATATAATGTTGACTTTTTGGAATGTAATATATACTGTGCAGTATAGAGCATTATAAATATGCTAATTTGAATAGTATAAAGTGTTATAAATGTGCTGCATTGAGCCTATACATATTATCTATTCATGACGTTTTAAAATTATTCTGAATTGTGCACTATATATTAACTATTCATAACGTTTTTATAGAAACTATTCATGACGGTTATTTTATGACGCTTTTAAAAAACATTTATAACACCCGTTTTCATAACGGTTGCTGTGAAAAAAAGTGTCATGGTTCGTCATTAATGACGCTTTTTAGCCGTCATTAAAAGGATTTTTTGTTGTACTGATCCACGTGCGTGTCAAAGTGTCCACATGTTGTCAAAGTGTCAAAGTGTATGTAAAAGTGTCCACGTGTGTGTCAAAGTGTCCACCGTCAAAGTGTCAAAGTGTTGTGTCCTATGTCAAAGTATCGTGTTCGAAAGAGGGTTAGGGTTTACCTAGTCGGGGTGAAAACTGGAAAGGAGGAGGAGGAGGAGGACTTGTGGGAGGGGTCGACGACGGAGCACGTCGGAGGAAGAGGGCTCGCCGGGGGGGTCGCGGGGTCAGGGGGCTCGCCGAGGGGTCGCCGGGGCTCGTCGAGGCTCGTCGGGGTTCGCGGGGGGGGGGGGGGGGGGGGGATCAGGGGGCTCGCAGACGAAGTGGTCGGGGGAGAGGAAGGGGCAGCAAAGAAAATTTAGGGGCGGCAAAGAAATTTTTTTGTGAAAAAATAAAAACTCGAAACAGCGCCCAGAACCCTTTATCAAATAATTTAGCGACGAAGAAGGCGGACGTCGCTAAATGTCGCTATTGTATAATATATTGCGACATATTATGAGACATGAGTCGCTAAACGTCGTTATTTTTAATATTTTACCGACGTTTACCGACTACTCCGCGACTTCTTGTTTTCATAAAATTAAGGTAGTCGCAAAATGTCACTGGACGTCGCAAACAGTGACGTCTTGCGACGTTTTTCTGTAACGTCGCTAATATGCAAAATATTGGCGACGTTTCTTGCTTTCGTCGCTAATGTCGTCGCTGATTTAGCATATTTTGGGAGTGTAGGTTTTTGGCAACCTTCCACTTACAACAGGAAAACAAAATTATAAATAGAGATATTTTAGCATATGCCCCTATTCTAAATGTTGATATTAGCATATGGGTGCGGCTATCCGCACCCCATGATCTACTATCCACACCCCACTAATATATATATATATATATATATATATATATATATATATATATATATATATATATATATATATATATATGAAATTTTTATTCTACCTCCCCTCCCCCTGCCCTTGCTCCCCTCAAGGAGTGGTCGGGGTCGAGAGGGGAGGGGAGCAAGGGAGGGGGGTCAGAGGAGGAGGGTCGGGGTCGGGGGAGCAGGAGAGGTAGGTCGGAGGAGGAGGGAGGAGGGTTCGGGGTTGGGAGGGGAGGGGAGGGGAGCGGAAGAGGGGGGTCGAGGTTGGGAGGGGAGCGGGAGAGGACGGTCGAGGTCGGAGGAGGACGGTCGGGGTCGGGGAGGGGGGAGGGTTAGAATAGGAATTTCAAATAATTTTTTTTAGTGGGGTGTGGATAGTAGGTCATGGGGTGCGGATAGCCGCACCCTTAGCATATACCCTCACTATTGTTTTTTAACTACCAAATGCCCCAATTTTTGTACGGAAGAGTAAATAATTTAAGATATATTCCCACTTTTTCAGAAAATATTTTGTTGTTTTACATAAGAGTGGAGGTATTGTTAGTTAAAAAAAATAGTAGGGGCATATGCTAGTTTCATCATCTGGAATGGAAGCATTTGCTAAAATATCCCTTATAAATATGATAGGAGTCTAGTCGAGAAAACTTCTATTAGGATAATTTAGAGTTATCTGACTGATGATATTATGTTATGGCATAGAATGATAGACAAATATGGACAGAAGTACCAAGGAATATAGGATAGAATGAATGCATTCAGATTGGACCAGGGGTAATCACTTCTCGAAGATAGTATAAGATGAGAGTTATCGACCATTTAGCCATAACATGAAGATCGCCTAGTAGGAAAGTTCCTTACCTAGGATAATAGATCTAGAACCTTCCCGAAGTATAAATTGGATTAGACATTCCAGTAGGTGTTGCTTAGCTTAGTTGTAGTTAGATTGGGTAGATTGTTGATTGTAATGGTTAAAGTGATTAGGATACGACTTTGGAGTACATAGTTGGATTTTCAGAGTTGGTTATGGCTCCAATAGTTTTTAAGTACATATCTAAGATTTCTTAGGGACTCGAGCAAATAGAACTTGAGGATCTCATCTTGTATAAACAGATGATAATGCCATACTAGTCATAAAATACTAAAATCAATATATGATATATATCAGAAGAGTGATTATTGAGTAGTTAGGGAAGGATATGCAGAATCACACAGTTGAATCTTCAGATTGATTATAGATCTTATTGCTAGTGTAAGTGTCTACAATAAATAATGCCAACAAATAGATTTGGGGAACTTACATTGGGTGACTAACTTAGCAATATTATACTTAGGATGGGCTAGTAACCCGTACCGGGTAGTAATTCTACCAAGATAGTGAATGATTACCATTACAGTTGATTTTGGGGGATTCCCTTTAGAGAAAGGAAAAGAGATGCATGATCATGTGATACATTATGCTTATACTAAGGAAGGACGGACATGGATGGATAAAAATTACCAAGGAATATCTAATCAACTAAATACATGGGGATTGGGTAAACTACAAGAAAAGGTTAGATTATGTCGATAATTACTAATGATAAATGTGAGAGACTACAAGGAGTGAGAGATTGAGTTATCGGCAACAAGCTTAACGTATAAGAAATGAGAATTGAAAAAGGAAAGGAAAGTTTAAAAGATAGGAAAATTAGGGATGAGAAAAATAACTGAGGATAAATGAGAAAAAAGTTAGAAATGGAAATTCAATATAAAAGTTTTTGTGAATCAATTAAGGTTAATAGTCTGTGGATTTCATTTTGTTAGGCTTAAACTTAATATTATGTTTGAGAGACTTTGAAGAATTGGATTATTGAATATAATATTACTAGTTATAGAGAAAAATGCTTTCAGGACCAAGATGTTGAAGTAAAGTACAAGTAGAGCCTTCTTTTAAAACGATCGATAAGTTGTACCTTGAAAATTTAAGTTGTTAAGACCATAAATAGGGGTTATTGGGAATAATCTTATGGAGTATGAGACGTAAGTTAATCTAGAAAATGGATCATTCTTGATGATTTTGTAAGTTATATCTTAAGAATCTAAGAGCATCTCCAACCCTATTGTCTTGTTAAGTGTTGTGAGTCTTAGGTGGCTCCTATGTGGCATGAGCCACAAGACAATGTCTTGTTTATGTGGCAAAACTATATCTCAAAAGATAATGAGATAGAAAAACTCTCTCCAATGCAAAAGTATTGAGGAGACAATAAAAAGTATTTTTTCCAACTTCCAAGGCAACTCCTCCACTTCTTCAACTTTTTTATAAATATTTCTATTCATAATTGATGATGTGGAGACAAAGTCATTGTGAAATGCATTGTCTAGATCTAGACAACCAACTTCACATTGTCCTTGTCATGTCAACTTCATATTTTATTCTACATTTGCATTGGAGAAGAACTTTTGGAATGAAAGTTTGTCATTCCTATGTGGCAACCATTTTTTTCTAAACTCATAATAGGGTTGGAGATGCTCTAAGTGGTTAGATTGGGATCCCAGGCTCGAGTACGGGCAAGAGAGCATCAAATGTCGACCGACATTATCTAGAGTTCAAGATGTTCGCGTTACAGAAGTTGTCACCATCAATCGTATCAATGTAATTTCATCTTGAGTTACCTCTCATCTTATTTACATGAATCATGTTTTCTAGTTGTTCACTTCGTGCATGAACGAATCCTCGATCTTCGCCCGATCCTCTCGCCTTGATCTCATTGTCACTTGCCTCATTTAGTATCTGAATCATCTTCCGATAAAATCGATTATGCCATTCTCTTGGAAACTTTCGTTCAATTGTCTCTGTTGTTTGTTCGTCCAACCTTGGAATTTCAAGGACGATTTGTTTTTAAGGTAGGTGAATGTAAACCTCTTGATTTTAATTATTTCTTTATTCATTTATTTAACTTTATTTCCAAAAACTGAATCTTATTATTATTATTATTATTATTATTATTATTATTATTATTATAAATTTTATTGTTCATCATTTCTGATCATTGGTATTATTAATATTGTACTAATCTTATTATGTTTTATTCACTAAGATTATGGTTATTAAACTTATTATTTTTATTATCCCTTTTTGCTATTGTTAAGTTTACTATTATCATTACTTTTATTACTTTATCATCACTAATATTTTGTTTTAAATAGCTAATCTTAATTAAGATTTGTATGTTAGCTTTAAAGAAGAATACTACTAATTAAACTCTCCCTTCACATTCATGAACAGTACCTCTAATTCTTTCTCCTCTCACAGCTCGACACTATGCCCCCCTCTCTGCCATTTCCGTAGTTCTCTCTCCACTCTACAAAATAACCAGCGGCAGTCTCTTCCCCCTCCCCATCTTCTCCATCAGCTTACATCCCCAATCCTCATTTCCATTCATCATGCCATGAAATTCATTCATTTCAAATTTATGCAGTTCATTGCCATGGCCCATACACTACTCAGCAGCCCCTATTTGCAACCCTAGCCTCTTTTTCTTCATATTCCCTTAAGATTCTTCTTCACCCATCTCCAAAACATTGGATACGGGGTGTGTTTAGGCGAAGGACGCGACGCTTGAGAAAGTTCATACATGTGACAATGGAGAGGATATTGTTGGATTATATCTCGTTTTCGGTTGAGTGCTCAAAGGGGTGACAATGGTGTTGGTAATTTAGTCCTATATCGAATAGGAAGTGGGATCAGAAGGTGTAGATAATTGGAATTGGTTCAGGCCTTACATAAGAATTTTTTTTTCAGGCATATATAATTCAATATCGCACCTCATGGGGCCAATTCTGGTTTGGGTCACACCGTGTTAGAATGACCACCGTTAAAATAATACCGAAAGTATACTGGTGTCAGGGTGAAGGACGAATTTGGATATTTTATTTACACTAATGGATCGTTATTAGCGGTCCATGATCTTTTCGGAATTGGAGTGTTTTAAATAGGTCTTCCTAACCCTAATTCATTATAATGATAGTGATTTATTGTACCCTGTCGATTCATCAGATGAAGAACATAAATTAAATTGCAGAAGCGTACCTGAATCCATTGCTAGGCTTGATGGATCTTGAAGCGGTCGTCCTTTTATGGGGTTCGATCTTCCAACTTGCTACGACCCTTAATAACAAAGAAGAATCTGAATCCTTTGTCCCTCTCTTTCTGTTGATGGGGATGCAGAAGAGAAAAAAAAATCTCTCTTTTGGTGGCCGTATAAGTTGGGGACCATAACCCTAATGAATAAATATATTTATATGTTTTGATATTTTAATTTGGTCCCTCATCAAATTAGATTTATCTCCGGTATCTACACATTATTTCCATGACAATTATACCCTTAAGCCAATTTTTAAATAGACCACTTTAATTTGGCTTAATTATTTAGATAGCCCAAACACAATTAATTTTACATGTGTGGCCCCTAATTATTGAATAATTCCAACAATCGTCCACTGGGCCACATATATAACCTTATAATTGTGTTAACCTTAGTGAGCCCATAAATTGCTATCTTAATTCTTATAGTATATCCGGACAATCTCGTCCATTAACCATATCAACATAGGATGAAAGCGGCATTAGTCACATATAGCGTAACTAAACCATCAATGGTCACATATACCAATATAGCTAAACGACATAGATCAATCATGGATGTGTAGCACGAAAATTACACGCAATGTGATCAATACATGTCTATTTTCAACTGGTCCTCCTTAACTTTAGTGAGATCAATACTTTAACATAATAAAAACAGAATGAACTGAATTTCCATATATCTGATCAAATAAATATCCAAAATACTTTAATACATAAATGTGTCCAAAACCAAATAGCACCCAAATACATAAAATACAAACTCCCACTATATTGCCATATACTCAATTGAGATAACACCCATATGAGCGGTATGCTCATGAAAGACCCTGGGTGATAATACTTTTGTGAGTGGATCCGCTAAAATAGAGTTTGTCGTAATATGCTAAATGGACACTTTAACCATTCTGAATTCTTTCCTTCACAACTGGAAACTTTATGTCAATATCATTGACTTATACAAGTTTCTGTTGTTATTAGAATACATTACTGCTGATTTATTGTCACACCATAATTTTATGTGGTCTTTCAACACCGTACTGTAGGTGCAGCCTTGTGACAAATTTTGCAACCATATTTCCTGAATAGATGTCCCACAGCATGTTATAAACCTTGCTGCCATGGTGAAAGAAATTATGAGTGCATGTTTGACACTCATCCAAAATATATCTCCATTAGTCAGCATAACCTGATGTGGATCTCCTGATGTGTTGGCATCCAACAAAATCAGAGTCGGAATACCTTATGATCTCCAAAATTATCCGATCTCCTACATAGAGCATATAATTTTTTGTCCTCTATTAATTACTTAAGTAGTTTGGCTGCTACCCAATGATCCATCCATATTTGGTTAAATATCTGCCTAACATCCTAATATGTATGCAATATCCTGATGGGTACATACTTGAGCATACATTAGACTCCCTACAACTGATCATGAAGAAAAATTCTATTGCATTTTCTTAATTTTAAGGCTAACCTTAGGACACTTGATTGAGACCGAATTTGTCTCCTTTAACGAGATGTGTCACCTGGTTTGCATTGAATACTTTAATCAATAGACAAAACCAGAAAATTATTCCTACTCCCACTGAACTTGTGATACACACAATCTTCAACAGTGTTCATCTCAAAACCAAACGAGATAATCACTTGAAGTACCTTTGACAAGAAGCTTGCTTGAGTTCATAAATAGATTTTGTCAATTTTCAAACCATATTCTTTGGGTCTTTCGACACAAAGTTTTCTGGTTGCACCATATAAACTGTTTCATCAATATTACCATTGAGAAATGTCGTTTTGACATCCATTTAATATAATTCAAGATCAAAATGTGCAACATGTGCTATGATTGTTTTAAAGGAGTTTTTCAAAGATACCGAAGAAAAAAACTCTTTAAAATCAATCCCAAAATTTTGAGTAAAGTCACTAGCTACAAGACGTACTTTATACCTCTCCATATGATCCTTCGAATCATTCTTGGTTCTAAATGTCCATTTGCAACCAATGGACTTCATACCTTTTGGTAATGGAACAAGTTCTTAAACTTTATTGTCTTGCATGGACTTATACTCCTTATTTATTGTATCAATCCACTTTGAGAACTGAAACTTTCCATGGCCTGACGGAAGTTGATTAGATCATCTTCCAGTATCCACAGTCTTCCTCACGTTCCTAGAGTAATGTGACAAATATTATCCAAAATTATATTTCTCCTTTCTCTAGTGGACCATCTTAATATTACCGGTTCTTGAGGTTGTTGAGTTTGTTACTTAGGAATAATTACCTTATCTTGAATGGGGTGCCGCTACGTTGTCGTTGTTAAGGTATCTCAACAACGACTTATAGAGGTAATTCGACATTGTCATATTGAGGCTCCGAATTCACTTCTTGATCATGACAGGTATAGAATCCTGCACATCGTCAAAAGTGATAGTAGGAATCGTAATTGATTCCTTCTCAAAGACAATGATCCTGACTTTATTGCTCCCCCAAACTCAACATCCTCAAAAAATATTATACTTCTCGTCTCAAAAAAAATTCTTAGTGTGGGATTGTATAATTATCAACCCCTTGATCTGTAGCATAACCAATAAAGTAGCTGCTTATAATTTAACTTTGGTCTGTCTTCCCTTTACACATTCAATGCAGACAATGAAGTCTATAAAGTCAATAGAATCCAAATCTCATCAGACACAAGTCGTTCAACTCTATTTCTAGAGATGTGACCTAATCGCTTTTGTCATAATGCGGTCAAATTTTTATTATTGTTAATTTTGCGTTTAGTACCACATGACTCCACTTGTAAGGTTTCAATGTAAGAAGCAATAGTTTCAAGTGAATATACGTTATCATAAACCTTAAAGGAACCTTTACCAATAATATTTGAATTTAAAGATAGACTAAATTTATTGTTTTCAAATGAACAATGATAACCAGATTTGTCCATTAAAGAAACTTAAACCGAATTTCGTTTAAGAGACGGTACAATAAAAGTGTCTATCAAATCCAAATAATAATCGGTTCCTAATAATAACGTAAAATGTCCTATTGCTTCCACTTTTACCGAATTTTCGTCACCCACATAGATGTATCTTTCACCATCAATTGACTTTCAGTAGCTCAGGTAACCATGTCTAGAAGACTAATGTGGGTAGTCACACCAGAATTTAACCACCATGAGTTTCTTGGTACTAAAGCTAAATTAACCTTAGAACATACAAAATTCGGAAATATACTTTTCTTTATACGTCATGCGTGATACTTTGTACACTTCTTCCTTATGTGTTCTGGCTTGTCTTAAAAAAATAACCCTTAGTTTTATATTGTTGTTTCTTTTGAGCTGGACCTTTAGCAGCTTCTGTATTTATTTTCTTTTTTTCCCTTAAAGTTTATCCCATTAAACATAAAATTTAAATTCTTATTGGCAGATATTCTAGCAACATTAACTGTAAAGAGAACAAAAGAATAAAAAATGACATGCTCTAATTAATAACCAAAGAGTAAAATATAGTCAAACAAATTCAAATAATGGTGAACCCCATCTCAAGATACCTAATACAACATTAATATCAAGTCTTTGGATAATGATATTAACTGCAAGTGGTACTCTTGGTGTAAAGATCAAACGTTGACAATAAGTCATGTCAAATAATAAGCCTATCTTTGGATCGGGTTATTATTCACATGTAAACCTTACAGTTGTCACACATTTATCACTACAAGTGTGTGTGCAATTCAGCCAAGTATTAACCTTCCTTTGGGCCGACTAATATCCGCATGAATATACACACACAAACATCCGACATCCCTCATAGGCTATCTACGCAAGAGAGGTCACTTTGGCGACATCTTATTTCAATGAGCCTACTTAGAATATTAGACAACTATTACCAGTCACAAAAGGCACCAAAAAATTTGAATGTTGACTAAATTTTACAAAACTGAATCATGTCCAAAATCTTATGTACATGCATATTTAAAAAATTATTACTCAAATAGAGTAATCAAAAGCATAAACATGAATTTTAATTTGACAAAACTGGATATTATCAACATAACAAAATTCATGTAATAATCTACTGAGGATATGCATCAGAGAAAAAAAACATAGACATTAATTGAAAATAATAACTCCAAAATATATATATCCAAACTGAACATATTTTGTCTAAACTGAGCATTATCAGCACCTCTTTTTCTCTTTAAGCATCCAAATATCTAAAGAAAATATTCTAAAAGAAGAATAAGCAAACTTTAGACCAATTTTGGAGCCTAGCTATTTAATAACTGAATCCATCAATCAAAAGATTAATTGTATAATAAAAGACTAAAAGTAATTCCAAAACAAGTAATTGACGGTCAACATGTTGTACATTAAGCATAATTATTCAAATGAAAACATAAGAACCTCTCCCTCCTAAGAAAGAAGAGGGTATACAAACTCTCTGATCACACTCACTCTTTATTCATCACTAATAACTAAGAACCAACTCTGGCTACTCATTTTGCAGGAGAAGGGGCAGCAGACTTGGACCTGAGGAGCTTGGCAAACTCAACCAGCCTGTCGGTCTCCGGCATGACCTCCCTGACGGCGGCATGGGAGCAGAAGCGGTCCGCCCATCCGAGGAGGAGAGGGGTCTTTGCCTGGTCCAAGAAGTCGATGCCCGTCATCTTCTCGGTCGCCTTGAGCCATCCCAAGTAGCTGCCGAGGGCGATGTCGAGGTATCCGATGTCTTCCCCGCCGAAGAAGCCCTTCCCGTTGCTGCTGCTGCATTTCTGGAAGGCCTCTTCCAACAGCTGCAGCCCTGCAAATACTTGGGACACTGCTTCGCCTTTGCCCTCCTCGGTTTCTGCCCTGGAAATTCCAGCCAAGGAAGGGAACCACTGCAAATTAACAGCCAGCCAGCGAGGGGGAAATTAGTTACTTCAGATTAATGAGTAATTATTATATAGTTTCTTCTCTAATTTTTTTTTAAAGTGGGAACATTAATCTGATCAAGGCTTTTGGCTTATATACTAAGCAAAAAATATGAGATGGTCATTACAATGGGGATATTTCTTGTTATAGAACTAAGAGAAATTATTAGGTGCTCCTGGCTCACCACTGGACGTGCTGAGTGGTGAGTCTAGTCCAATGAACAATTGACACTTGGAATAATCAATTAATTCCATATTTTCCACATCATAACCGGACAATTCATAAGTTAGCTTAATATTAATATTAATTTTGATATTAATGTTAATGTTAATGTTAATCTTAGTATTAATATTAATATTAATATTAATGTTTATTAATGTTAATTTTAATATCAATGTTAACATTAATATTAACATTAATACTAAGATTAACATTAACATTAATATTAATTTTAATGTTAATATTAATATTAATATTAATATTATTGTGAACATTAACTTTACTGTTAATATTAATGTTAATCTTAATATTAATTTTAATGATAATATTAATATTATTGATTTTGTTAGTATTTTTTGTTATCTTTAATATTAATGTTAATATTAATATTAATGTTAATCTTAATATTAATATTAATATTATTGATTTTGTTAGCATTTTTTGTTATCTTTTCATATCTGGTTATGATGTGAAAAATATGGAATTAATTGGTTATTTCAAGTGTCAATTGTTTATTGGACTGGGCTCACCACTCAGCACGTTCAGTGGTGAGCCGGGAGCACCTAATAATTTCTCTAGAACTAAAACATAGAGATAGTTACTGTAACTAATTATTATTATTTTGAGACTACTTATCTGGACGGACCGGACAACCCATGTGGAACCACGTATCTGCCCTCGACGTTCTTATCCCCTTCATAGTTGCCATCGAGATTCTTTTCTTTTAAGCATATGCCAAATTTGCCATATTTATTGGATTGGGGCCCAACAAACCTCAGCCATAAAAGACGTCATAGACTGGATCTACCTACACTGCGTACCTCCTTTTTTTAACTGAGCTGAATTTCTATTTAAGTTATCATTAACTCCTACCGTACAAAATAATTCAATGATTGTACATCAAAATATTCCAATTGGATCTTCATATACTAGCAATATGTTACTAAAAAGAAAAAAAAATTTGTGGCCCGGTACTAACACTGTATACCACTTTTAGGTTTGGAACAAAAGTGACCTCCGATGTATCTATCACCGACGATATTTGTTTTGGGATGAGTTGCATACGAATGGTGTTCGTCCTATTCTGAAATATTCTTCATATAGGTAGGTTGGGAAGTACTTTATCCAACACCAACCCATACATCTTTATTTTATTTGATGTTTGATCAGAGAAAGGAAGAAGGACAGTACTAATAATTCAAGATTTTATCATGAAGATGGATGGAAACTAGCTTAAGATGTACCCATATATAGCATTATGTTACGTCCAAAAAGTTGCTTCACCATGCACGGAAACATATAAAGAAAGGAAAAGAAGAAAGAATTATAAGTAGGAATTGAAGTAGTGGCAAAGTAACCTTATCGTCGATGTAGACGGCCCAGAAGCGGGCGACGGCACGGTCGTAGGGATGGGCGGGGAGGATGGGCGTGGTTCCGTTATCCCCCCAGACGTCGTGGATGTACTGGACGATGATCATGGACTCGGATACGGGCTTGCCGGCGTGGATGAGCACGGGTATCTTCTTGTAGACGGGGTTGGACCTGAGCAGCAGCTCGCTCTTGCTCCCGAACGTCTCCTCCAGGAACTCGTACTTGACCCCCTTCATGTTCAGCGCGATCCTCGGCCTCAGCACGAACGGGCTCGCCCATGCGCCCAGAAGCTTCACCTCTCCCTCTCCTGCTGCTGCTGCTGCTGCTGCTGCTGCTGCCGCCATTGTTGCTATGATCCTCGGCCGTGTAGTTTTTATGCAGGATCAGGTCGTGTGTGTGGGCAGGGCAGGATGGGTAGGTTTCAAATGGGATTTTTGTGTTGTCTGTCACCGGTGACGTTGTGGGGAATTTATTAACAAGGGCAGGGCGTGGTGCGTGGTGGGAAAGGCTACAATTACATCCCACCTACAACCGGCCACATTGATTGTCCAATTAATGTCAAATTGATTTACCAAAACTATCCTCAATTAATTACAGCTTTTAAAACAAAACTTATGGCTGTTAACACACATCAAGAGATCAAATGAAATCAGCCTCTTACACTTTCCAAAACCATTTGTTTCTTCTTTTTAGGAGAACTGAAAAGCCATATTAAATGAAATCATTTCAAACAAATTATTTATAATGTGTGCCATTTCAACCTACATCCAAATAAGAACTGTATGTGATGCTAACATATTAGCCTAAAATGTTAGCATAATAAAGTGAAAATTGTAACTATATATAATAAAGTGATGATAAATGGACGGTATTAAACATATTGGCCAACATTGTAGAACAATCCATGTGATGATAACACCCTAAATTAAGCATATTAGCCAACATTGAAGAACAATCCATGTGATGATCATGACAACACCAACAAAAGTAGTGGACCATAATACATTGGCCAGCCAACATATTAGCCTAAAATGTAAAGCATAACAAAGTGATGATAACACCCAAGCAGCAGTTCAGTCGAATTATACTCAAAATAAGTTATCAATGTCATCGGGCAATGAGTTCAGGTCGAACATATATGAAGTGCTTTCATGTTCAGCTATGCTAGGAGCAACAAAATGTGGCTGTGACATGCCATCTCTAACATTTCCTGGACATGTTCGGCGGTTATGATCGACTCCATTGCAGATGCTACAATGCCATATTTTTTCAACAAATTCAAATTCATAAGAGTCTCTAGTTGTCGCACTTGATACTTTCTTAGCTTTGGATCCAAGCGGACACCCTCTATGGGGCTGAACAATTGGCTCAAACAGAACAGGGCTCGCATCATTTATAAGCTGATGTAGTTGCTTTTGAGCATCCTCCCTTCGACTTATAGGCCATTTCTGATATTCATTTTCCAACTGTTGAAATAGTGATTTTAATTGATCTGTTTGACTGTTTGGCGTAACATCAAAAGAAAGCTCATCAATTCGCCATTGTGAGTGTATATCAGGGAGTCGGAGACCATTTTTCATAGTTCTCATCACATGAGCACAAGGAAGACCAGTAGTTGCAAAAAAATGGCCCTTGCATGAAGGCAATGCTTGTCCACTTGAAGATAATTTATACTGCTCAAATAACTTATCCAATGCAAACAACGATACACGATGGAACAATTCTTGAAAAAATGGAGCACTCACGTTATGCGGAATTTTTGTCTTTTCGATACCAATCTGAGTTGTGAGTTCTTTGAAACCATTTTCAATAGCAAGACATATCATTTCCTTTACCTTATGAAGATCACCCTTTGAGACTTGCAAATATCCCTTCAACTTTGCATGTGCACCTTCCGCCCTAGATGAAGCGTGATTGCCAAAATGCAAGTACCTATCTGTCCATGCCGTCACAAATTGTTCTTTGAAAGGAAGCCAAGTACTTTTAATGTAATTGACAATAACTACTTTATCTTTGTAAACAACTTCAAATTCTTTCCATGCCTCATCATATGCTGACTCGATGGGAGAGTGAATTAGTTCATTCCATCTACGTAAAAAACATGTCCATTCTTTTTCTTCTTCAAAGCGTGGTTTACATTTGGCCAATATATTCTTCTCAATGAGCCAAACACATAAAAGATGAGTACTTGTTGGGAAGACAACTTGTATAGCTTTCATCAAAGCTAGTTCTCTATCGGTCACAAACACAACATGTTGAGAACCAGAACCCAACATCTTCTTGAAAATAGTGAGAGCCCAAATATAGTCTTCTTCTTCCTCTTTGCGCAAAAAAAAACAAAACTTGAATAGAAGGTTGTGTTGAGACTTGTTACTCCAACAATATCAAGCAACAGGCATCTTGAATTTGTTCGTCTTATAAGTACAATCCATAACAAAGATATTTGAGTAAGTCTTACTCAACTTAATGGAAATAGGATGTGCCAAAAATAAATGTGTTAGGCGATTCTCAGCATCACACTTGAGATCGTGTGTAAACCCTCCTTCAGAAAGCTCATCCAATAAAGCTTTGATTGGTGTACGACCTCTTAATATCTCTTTACGAATTTTTGCCTTTGCACTGTAAAGACTCCTAGAGTTAGCTCGAAGATTTGGATTAGCTTGACGAAGTGAAGTCATAATTTGGCGTGGCGGTATACTAGCCATTACCATTTCTTTGATCCTTGAGCGCCCTTCCTCTGTAAATTGGCAAAATGAAGGATGTGCAGACATGTCATTTGATGCTTCATGATTGTGGATGCCAATCCGAACACGGAGTATCCAAGACCCATCAAATTGTTTATTACCCCTTATTTCAAAAGGGCAATTTATAAGTCGAGTGCTAGTTTTTTTTTTCTTTCAATTTTCAATCAAAACCCTTGACCTATTTCGATAAGTGCCCCCTCTATCACAACCAATTGTGATGTACTTATCCTTTTTAAGAATCCTTTATGGATGTTGCATATCCTTGTGCAAAAGAAAACATGTAAACATAATAAAGTAGCTCTTCACGACTTTCAAATATATTTTTTCTGTTGGTGGAAGCATTTTTTTTGGCTCAAAATTCTCTTGATTGTCGTTCATTATCAACACTTTTGATTGTTCAAGTTCCATTGAGATTGTTCCAATCACCTCATTCTCCACTTCAGTATCCATTGTAGATTGTGACTGAAAAATAGATAAATGTTGAGATGTGTTAACATATAGCATACAAATATGTAGGACTTTGTAAAAGAAGATACAACAAACTATTTTCCTACATAAATAAAAAAATAGTTACCAGAATAAATTATGTCAAACAGCCAAAAGAACACTATTTCAACCGTTGAAAAATGAGTATCAAAAATGGCATATAAGTTGAAGGAAAAAGAAAAAAATTGTGAATTTTCTTCTAAATTTGAACTGGGAGCTGTTGTCCAGATATTTATGATTTCTTAAATTCAAAAATAAAAAGAAAAATCAATAAGACAATAGTTGAAGAAATACCTTAATCCGATGAGATATTCTCAATCTCCAAGCCACATTCCACAAGTATATTCAGTGAAAAATGTTCAATGTTTCTTCTTCAAATGAAAACTAGTATAATTAAATCAATGACATTCATTATAAATAATTTGTTTGCATTGGACAAGGATAGATCGGTACTTACATTTTTGGCAATCACGATGAGATATTCTCAATCTCCAAGCCAAATTCTTTTAGGCCTCGTTTGGTTCGCGGAATGGAAGGGAAAGGAAATCAATTCCTTGTCATTTTCTTTCCTTTGGAAAACTTTAATTCCTATTGATTTTCCTTTCCGATGTTTGGCAATGCCAAGAAATTTGGAAAGGAAAGTGAATACTTCAATGTGGGAAAGTGATTCCTTCCTTGGATGGATGGAATCACTTTTCCTCCTAATTTTCCTTCCATTGGGAATCACTTTCCTTTCCTTCTCAATTCCTTGGGCACCCAAACATAGGAAAGTAATCACTTTCCTTTCCCAACCGGGAGATTCCGCGAACCAAACGAGGCCTTAACGTTTGAAATGATTTCATTTAATATGGCTTTTCAGTTCTCCTAAAAAGAAGAAACAAATGGTTTTGGAAAGTGTAAGAGGCTGATTTCATTTAATCTCTTGATATGTGTTAACAGCCATAAGTTTTGTTTTTAAAAGCTGTAGTTAATTGAGGGTAGTTTTGGTAAATCAATTTGACATTACTTGGACAATGTAAAACCTTCCTTGGCATTTACAACTCCCAATGTTCAATGTTTCTTCTTCAAATGAAAACTAGTACAATTAACTCAATGACATTCATTATAAATAATTTGTTTGCATTGGACAAGGAAAGATCGGTACATACATTTTTGGCAATCACGATGAGATATTCTCAATCTCCAAGCCAAATCCTTGGCATTTCAACTCCCTATGTATTAATTGGTTTAATAAATCCAACAATCCGCTAAAAATTTCGGCCCATCATATGCCATTCCTGCATTCCCGCATTTAGTGATCGAGAGAGGCCCCATAATATATTGATATGACCGTTTACTAGTTACTACTTGGAGTACTTGCTTTGCAATAATTATTCCTTAATATTTGCCTACTTTCAAGGCATTAGAATTTGAAGAGGTATTAGAAATAATTTATTGCAATAATTATTCCTTAATATTTGCCTACTTTCAAGGCATTAGAATTTGAAGAGGCATAAACATAGGAGTAATACATAACAATGATACTGTTATCTCCTCTTAAAATTAATTTATTGCAATAATTATTCCTTAATATTTGCCTACTTTCAAGGCATTAGAATTTGAAGAGGCATAAACATAGGAGTAATACATAACAATGATACCGTTATCTCCTCTGAAAATTAATTTATTGCAATAATTATTCCTTAATATTTGCCAGATTTTGCCTACTTTCAAGGCATTAGAATTTGAAGAGGCATAAACATAGGAGTAATACATAACAATGATATCGTTATCTCCTCTTAATTAACTAGTATAAATATGATATAATATATAAATTTTTTATTTTACTCTAAAATACTTCATCTTAACATCTAATATTCATGCTCTGAGTTCTGACACGCGCTTGCAATTGTATTATTGAAGAATTCATACTTGTCATTCATTTTTAATTTCGAAAAATCAGGTGATATTATTCCTTTTCTATAATTTTATTGTTAAGTTATTTATTTTTATTTATTTTCTTTATTTGGTTATTATTTTTGTTTATTGTTGATTTTTTTGTCTAATAAAATGATGAAACGAAAATATTTATCTGGATGTGAAAAAAGGAAAAAAAATTAACGCAAATAGAACAATTAAAATTGTCCCAAAAAGGAGCTATGGATAAATTTTTGTCAAAAAGTTCAAGTTCACATGGAAATAGTGAACAATTATTAGTGACTTTGCATCAAAAAATGCTCGAAGAACTTGTTTTTTGTAATTTATATTTAAGTCAAAAGAAGATTTAATAAGTCAAAAGAAGAAGAAAAATATGGCATATAAAACTCCTGGATTTGACATATAATAACACTAAAAGCTCTATGTAGTTCACCTCTAAATTGGATTACGTAAACGGACAACGACAGATCTATCTTCACTGGACGAATAAACAAAGTTCTACAAGAGGAGGCAGTTGTTTATTTTATCTTAGTCTAACCCTGAAACATACATGGAGTTTATATAGACGCACAATTTAAAAAACGAAACTCCTAAAATACCCTTAAACAAAAATACGAGCACATAAAGTCCAGTTAGAGCATCCACAGTGGGACTCTTTTCAAGTGCTATATTTGACCTTTAGCTAAATTTTATAGCACTTGAGGGCTACAATGGACTCTTGTCCACACTTAAAAAAGAGTAGAAAGCCAAAGGACTCTCCAAATTTGGAGAGTCCACTAGTGGAGCTATAGTTACTTGGGGCCCACCATATTTATTTTTCTCCTTCATTTTTTTGTTGGAATGTTGCCACTTGTCAATTATGAAGAAAAAATAAGGAGAAAAAAGATGGGATGTTGCCACTTGTCAATTTGGAGTGTTTATTTGGAGTATACCATTGTGTACCAACATGAAGGAAATACTTCAAAATTAATTTTTGGAGTATGGTTTGAAGTAATTTGGAGTATGGTTTGGAGTGTTGCCACTGTGGATGCTCTTACACCAGACCTAATCTGCAGATGCGTACTAATGGCAAATATATTAGATGTAGAGAAACAGGTTTAAGAAAGTTAGAATGAGTAGAACTAGCTACTGGCAAAATTTGCCCAGATTTTGCCAGTGCATATTGTAAAAATAAACAAACCGCTAAAAATTTGGAAACAAATTATTGTCCGAAAATATTTAAAACTATGACCGCTCATAAATAGAGAATGACAACAGTTTCAAATGTTGTAAATTAATAACTTTTTGTTTGAAATATTAGCTTGTTTGTGTTTAATGTGGTATCATAATTATCTATCATGTGTACATGCATGTTATACGTGTAAGTCTTATAATGTAAATATTAAAAAAAAATTATTTTGCACTATTTTTTTGCTAAAAGATTGAGAAATTTATATGAGCCACACCTGGAACAAATTACAATCCCTTACAATCTTCATAGTGCATTAATTATATGCAAATTGTGATGGAATTGACATTCCCGCGATCGCGTATTGATCTATGCAACATAACCATGGCCATGCGGCCAAGTCATCTTGCGCAGGGTGATTTCTCATCCATGCGGCACGACGAAACCATGCGGCATGACAATTTATCAACCATGCAACATGATTGCAAAGTTAATCTATGCATGTATCAATGCAAACTCTTCAACGAAATTTTTTTCAGGATGATGAATTGGTGTGCATACCGATTGATGAAGCATGAATATATTTAATCTTGTGATCTAACCATTCAATGGAGGAAACCAGGGTTCACGAATTATCCCTGAAGCGACGAGGAGTTGATGATAATTTCCAGCAATCTTGATCGATCAGCAACCTCAAGATCTTCTACCGTATTCCTTCCTCGAGTTGGACGTCGTGTGGGCGAAGGTCTCCAACATTTTCTTCTCCTTGGCTGTCTTTCCTTTCTCTCCTTTCGTGATGAACGAATTAGAGAGATGTTATTCTTAGGATACATATGACGGCCAGAGAATAGAGGGTATATATATGCTACGACAGAGACCGTGAGGAGAATTAGGTATTGGTCTCCTAACAGGTCTAGGTATTCAGTGTTCAATCCGAACGCACAACTCATGACTGTTAACAATAGCTTGGTACACTAAAGAGCTATTGTGACTACCTTTCTAATCCCAAATTACATTTATAGGCTTATGGGCTCCTCCTTATTATATGCTTGTTTCTCTCCATGTTAAGATATTGAATGTCCGTCAATCAAAATAAGTTACTGACAACTACATTGATTGACATCTTTTATCCTTAAGTAGTACCATTCAACTTTATTTGTCATGTCGGATATAATCCAACTGCAGGATTTACATGACAATCCTTATGAGTTTCTTAAGGGAACATCATCAATCCGATACATCGGAACATGGATTTCTTTTATAATTGACATCCCATTATACACGTAATATCATTACCCAATTCATAGAGGTTATTGACTCATTATGAACCTCACTCTTTTATGAATTAAAATAATGCACACTACATAAACATGTTTGTTATTATATCCGGATTAAGAACACAAGCATACACAATGACAGAGGTATTTATTCTCTTATGTAGTCAGTACAAAAAGAACAACCTCAAGTGATCATGTTCAATACACACAGTGCACTATTATAAACTTATAGTCAAGATAGACTAATGCCAGATTACACTACGATCTTACCAATGGTTTGTCCAAATCCATCTAGGTTGTGAACCATTTATATATTCTATAAGGGACTGATAATATGATCTTCTTTATGTCACCACACACCATATTATCTACGATGTAGAATATTAGACACTTGCATTAACATATACCAAATATAGAATGTCAACATTAATATTGTCCATATGACTCTCATTCAAAAATAGTAGAAAAATATAATTAATACAAAAATGATGCTTTTATTATATAACTCTAATAAATTGGAGTACAGAAATACGTCGTAAAACTGAAAGAATCGCAGCATAACGAAAAATTTATCGACAAAAGATCTCCATTGCTGTAATTGTGGTAGGCTACGACATATATATAAAAGAAAAATGTACTAACCAATCAAGGGCTAGGGTAAACTTTTATCTTTGATGTTGTAATTAATCTCAAGAATGAATATTTTTTTAACTTTGATTATATAATTAATCTCAAAAATGAATACAAAAATTATGTGCTCTCTCTCTCTATCTCACTCCCCCCTTGCTTGCTTCAATTATCATAAGTATAATTGTTGAAAAATTGAGCACAAGTAATCGGTCAATTCTAAAGGACCAAAACTCATAAATTAATCCAACTCAAAAGAAGAAGTAATCAAAAGTAAGAGGAAAAGAAGAAGAGAAGTGGCACTTAGAATTAATAGAGCACATTCCAAAGGTTGTGTTTATTTATATAAGGAGTTGCAAAGATGAATATAATGGTAGTAAGAGTTTGTGCATTCTAAGAATCCCAACAACTTAATTCACTGTTAAATTTATAGTGTCAGAATTTTACGGTTAGGATTATAATCTCAGGGTTAGGGGTTATAGGATTAGGGTAAGGTTTTAGGTTATATGGTTAGGGTTATGATTGACCAAAGTCGGGTTACAACGATCGTCAATTATAAAAATAAAAATTTGCCAAAATTATGTTAGACGAAGTTATAAAATTTCGACAAACTCCATTAGAATATCTAGCAAAATTTGTGACACTTGCAAAACGTTTCTCTACTGCAAATTTTCTCAAAAATAATTTGTTATAGCCAATCTGTCAAATGTGTTATTCTATATATAAAAAATTGTTTCTTTTTTGCTTACGTTACACTAAGTTACATATTTAGAGCATCAATAATAGATGGAAGTAAAAAATGTATCTTGAGACCCAAATTTATAATAAAAAATAAATGTAGAATATGTTGAGTTTGTATGAGAATAGTAAGCAAATAAATTTTGAGATCAAAATGAGATGAAGAGATATAGATCAATGTGTCATTCTTCTTTCGTTTAAAAAAAAAAAAAAAATATAGAATTATAGCTCCGGAGTCTAGAACGGAATGAGATGTGATATTGAATTGAGTCCATATGCTTTAAAAGAGAATTCTCATGTAAGATCTGAACTAATTCCAATTATCTATACTTGATGATCCCACCTCCTATTTCTGACGTGGGACTAAATTATTAACACTATTGTCATATCCTTTAAGCACTTAATGGAAAAAAAGGAGGCTCGTACATTATGAATAATCTAGAAATTGGCTTATAGTTGGGCCGTGTCAGACACGATGCTGATCAACCGTGCATTTGGCGTGGGTGGCGGACACTGCGCACGTGCAGGCATGTGCTTGTGACCAATAATACCATTTAATTTAATTAAATCATACAATGAGTCTAGTCACGTGACATATAATATATTTCTCGTTTATAAATAAATTTCTAGGATGTTTAATTTATAGTGTCTATTGTGTGTGTGTGTGTGTATGATTCACTAGGTCCAAATTTTAATTGTTATATATAAAAGATCTGTTAAGAATATATTAAGTGAGTCGTTTGAAATCATTCTCCAATAATTACTGCAATACAGTATACATCACATGTACATAATATGATAATGATTGTCATATCAAATGTATCATTAGTCTAACCGGATGTCCTAAGCCCAATTAGACATTCCATGGACTATCTCGACCAAATATAACAAAAACCCTAGGGAACTTATATATTTCTAATTTTTCAAACTCGACCATAAAAATAAATTTCACGTTATTCCTTGCAATCGCAGTTGCAGACGGACAGAACTGGGTTACAACTTAGATGAAGGAGAAGAAAGAAGAAAGAAGAAGAGAAAAGCTTCTTGCTGGGGTGATTAAGATCACCGTTGCTCAAAGCAAGATTCGTCCCAACACGATCTGCTTCCAGAAATCAGCAAGTTCACGAAGAACTTCTGGAACGCTCGTAAGTCAATATTTGAGACTTGAACGGGCTTCCTGGACTTTACAGACTCCCTTAATTCTCTTCTTGGTGCATCTTTCAAAGGAGGCCAAGGGGCTCTATTTATAGAGTGGAGTTGAGACTTCACCTCTTCTCCTATCCGATGTGGGACTAAAATACCAATACTCAAAAATAGAGTTTGATATTTTAGATCATCCCACAATCAGCATAGAAGTGTGCCAGTCTACGCCTACCCCCAGAACACTCCCGTGCATGCACAAGACATCCTGGAGTCCGCGTCCGAATCCGAGTCTGCACAACAAAAATCAACTTGCATCATTGTTAAATTTAATCCTTTTTTTTAGGAAAATACTCTCACATGGCACAAACTTGTGCCCCACTACACCTCATGTGCACACCTCAACACAAGCAATGCATTATATTGAGATACTCACCATTTGGTGTAGCCGATGTGGGACTATCTTTTCTAGTCCAAAGGCAAAAACACCAACAATCTCCCACATATCTCAATATATAGGTTGAGCGTTCCCCACAGTGACTGTCCATCATGCATTAGGAGAGATGTCGCTACGACTTGAATCTTTCCGTATAGGTCAAATAACAGCATGATACAAGAATGGACTAAGCTTGAATTCTGTACCATAACTGCAATTCTTCCTACTCACATAATGACATCAACTGTGCTTCTGGCTGCACATTGAAGGCCTTGTGCCAGCCTGGTTTCAGTGTATAATTTTTGGGCGTCTACAAGTTTACCCTCAAGAGACGGCCTGATATCTCTGTCCATACACTATAGGTGAGTTCTTTATAAAGAGTCATGGCATGAAGCATTGCGCTTCTTTGTGGTGCTACGCCGCTATGACATGGCTTAAAGTCGAGGCTTTACCCCACCTGGGTACCTCATCGTAGTGTCATACTACAGTAGCATGAGGTCACAGGCCTCTTTTTAGTACCAAACTACCCAGCATGAAGCCTTGCGCTTCCGTGCGGTGTTACGCCGCTATGACATGGCTCGCAAAGCCGAGGCTTTACCCTACCTGGTACCTCTTCGTGGTGTCATGCCACTGTAACATGAGGACATCGTCCTCTTTGTAGTGCTGTCTACCTCTCTTTATTACGATTATCATACAGCATTAGGCTACCTGCCTATTTGCGGTGCTACTCCGCTGTGACTTGGCTTGCAAAGCCGAGGCATTACCCCTACCTGGGAACCTCATGGTGGAGTCACCCCACTGTAGCATGGAGTTACACTCCTTGTAGTGCTGCGCTACCGTGCTTCCTGTAAAGCACTCCAGGCATTCACTCTGTCTGAGAACTCATTAAGGCATTTAAGCCAACCTTCCCACAGGATCCGTTTTTCGCAGAAAATAATAGTAGACAACAGTGGTTGTAGGTCTGTAACCTCTCCATGTCACATAGGACAAGTACCCACCGTTCCTGATATTCTTCTGATTAATAGTCCTCCCTTGAACCAAAAGCTAGATGCCTAGTAGATTTCTCTTTGAACTAATAACATAAAACTTTACGGTAGGAATATAATAACACAATATCAGAATGCCTTCAAGCCCATTTTACAAGCTGTGTCATCGACCAGCTGGCGCTTGAGGCCCTTGGTGAACGGATCCGCCAGGTTCTCCTGACTCCGAACATCAATCACTGTAATGACACCTCTCTTGATGAGATCGTTCACTGCCCTGTGCTTCAACCGCACAGTTCTCTTCTTTCCGTTGAAGAGATCATTCGATGCCACCGCTGCAGTCGCCTGGTTGTCGCAGTATATCGGAATTGTCGGTATCTGTGTCCCAACCACTGGAAGATCATACATGAGCTCCCGAAGCCACTCTGCTTCATCTGCTGCGGTACCAAGTGCAAAGAACTCAGATTCCATAGATGATCACGAGAGCATAGTCTGCTTCTTCGACTTCCACGATATAGCAGCTCCACCCATTGTGAATATAAATCCACCTGTGGACCTCTCGCTCTCTAATTCTGAGCACCAACTAGCATCACTGAAGCCTTCCACTACCGACGGATCTCCGCTGTAGTACAGTGCATATGCCTGAGTCTTCTTGAGATATCTTATAACCCGTTTCACAGCTTTCCAGTACTCAATGCCTGGGTTGCTCGTGAAATGACTCAGCATTCCCATAACGAAAGCTATGTCAGACCTTGTGGCAGTAGTAGCATACATCAAACTCCCGATTACGCTTGCATACTCCAGCTGCCTGACGCTTTCCCTTGAATTAGGCTTCAGTTTCAGATCACACTTGTATGGCGTATCGATCCCTGGAAGATCTTGATACCCGTAACGAGTGATCATCTTCTCAACATAATGAGACTGTGACAGCGCTAGTCTAGTGTCTATCCAGATGATCTTGAGTCCCAAGATAACATCAGCATCCCCCAAGTCCTTCATACTGAACTTCGTCGAGAGGAACTTCTTTGTCTCCGTGACACAGCTTATATCCGTACCTAGGATTAGCATGTCATCCACGTATAGACAAACGATGACTCCTCTTCCGTCAGCAAACTTCGTATAGACACACTTGTCTGTTTTATTGACCCTGTAGCCATTTGACCTTATGACTTTGTCAAACTTCTAAAGCCACATTTTGGGAACTTGCTTTAAACCGTACAGAGATTTTACCAATTTGTAGACTTTGTCTTCAAGACCTTTGATGACAAACCCTTCTGCTTGTTGTATGTAGATCTTTTCGGTCAGCTCATCATTCAGGAATGCCATTTTCACATCCATTTGATGTATCACTATCTTATGTATCGCTGCGAGAGCAATCAACATTCTGATGGTGGTCATCCGGGTTACTAGAGCATACGTGTCAAAGTAGTCGATCCCCTGCTTCTGAGAAAATCCCTTGCCACCAACCTGGCCTTGAACTTGTCAATAGTTCCATCTGCGTTCATCTTCTTCTTGAAGATCCATTTGCATCCGATGGGTTTTGCTCCTTCAGGAAGATCAACCAACACCCAATTGTTATTTTGAGGTGATGGAATCAATTTCATTGTCAATCGTCTCCTTCCATAAAATATCATCTCTGGTCTTCATCGCCTCATCATAGGTAAGCGGATCTGCTTCCACATGATAGGTGATGAAGTCATCTCCGAAGTTCTTCGGCCTCCTCGCTCGCTTCGACGGCGGCTCAGCGAGTTCTGGTTCAACCGTTGTTTCAACAACAACATCTTCTTGGACTACTTCTTTATTGAAAATTTCAGTTTCTTGCGCACCCTTGTTGTTCTCTGGTTTATCTGTAAGAATAATATTCTTGCGCCTTGTAAATTGTCTTCACGAGATTCGATGATATAATTTGACTCAATATCAAGAAATCTTCGAGCATCACTCTTCTCGACATACTCCAAGAAGATCATCTTCGTAGTCCTAGTCCCCAGCTTCTGAATCTTCAGATCTGGGAGCTTCACATAAGCCAGAGACCCCCACACTCGAATGACATTCAAGTTAGGTCTGACTTTGAACCAGTATTCATGAGGAGTTGCGTCCGAAGTTGCATACGGCACTCTATTTAGAATAAAAGTGGTCGTCAATGCAGCTTCTCCCCATTAGCATTGAGGAAGACTCGTAGTTAGCAGCATTGAGTTCATCATTACTGTCAACGTTCTGTTCGTCCTCTCTGCTATCCCGTTAGATTGAGGAGAATATGGAGCAGTGGTCTCATTGATGATTCCATGTTCTTTGCAGAACGATGCGAATTCATGAGACCTATACTTTACATCTCGATCACTTCTGAGTAGTTGTAGATCGGTTTAACGTTCAGCTTCATCCCTGAAGTCTCTGAACTACTCGAATGCTGCAATATCCTTCTACTTGAGAAGTCATGCGAACGTGCACTTCGAGAAACACTTCGAATCGACCTCTGTGGAGGATTGATAAAAGTCACAGATATCTGAGTGTACTAACTCCAGATGATCAGTACTTTAGTTCAATCGTCTGAGCAGCTTCCCAACAGTCTTGTATCTGCACAGACCTTAAACTCCTCCACCTCCTTACCCCCACATTCCGAAGATAAGGTTCCGGTAGGACAACTTGAGTCTGCTTCTGTCATAGAACAACTCTCAGTCCACTCAATGAAGTAACTTCATCGCCATCAGCAGAAGTTCGAACATTCCTTCAGCACCGAACATCTTTTCGAAGCATGTTCCTCTTCAAAAAATTACCATCTGGCTAGTACGAATGTCCATCTTTCAAGTCTGTATCAGATAACAGACTTTTTGAGATCAGATTGCCAAAAAATCTCTGGTACGTGCAACACGTATTCCAGTGTCTTTGTCGGTGGTTAATAACCACTGTCTCGATCTTCAGAACTTCTGCTAGATATATGTTCGCCATCGAGACCTTCGTCATAACATGGCTCGTCCTTGGTGAACAGCTCCTTTGAGAGCACACGTGGTCAGATGCACTAGTGTCAGACCACTAGTCAGCTACCACGCTAGATAACTCAACCTGTGCAAATATAGCAACCAAGTTAAGTAATCAAAATAACCAAGTTTAGCTATACCTGCTATTTTGGTTTGTGCTTGGATTTACATTCACTCATGTAGTGGCCATTCTTGTCACAGTTGAAGCAAGTCACGTGGGACTTGGACTTCTGTTGCTTGAACGAATGACCGTTCACTTTTAGATTAGTGGAGTCCTTCTTGTGATGAGAAGCCACCTGCTTTCCCTTGAACTCTCTTGTCTGCACCAAGTTGGCCTTAGCCAGTTGTTTGGACAGAGAGTCCATCTTCTGTTGAGATCACATTTCGTCCTCAACGTGGATCTCTTGTAGAAGATCTTCTAAGCTAATGTCCAGCTTCTTTCGATGCATTCTAGCATAGAAGTTGCTCCAACCGGCAGGAAGTTTCGAGACTATCTCTCCAACGACAAACTTGTCGACGAGGGACATCTTCTCGTCATCTAACTTCTAGCGCAACTTCAGGAATTCCTTTACTTGAGGTAGCATCGCCATCTCATCTTCGAAGAGCCACTTGTGGTACTTCTCGATGATGAAGTTTTTGGACCTGTTCTCATCATCTTCATATAGCTTACCCAAAGAATCCTAGATCTCTTTGGCCTTCACCTTCTTGGAATATGACTATGCCAGAGAGTCTTCCATAGAATTGAGAATCAGCAGTTTACAGATGCTGTTTTCTCTCTTCCATTTGCTCTGCTTGACGAGTGCAGCAGCAATAGCTACGACAGTTCCTCCTTCTGGATTCGTCGGTTCATCCTCAATCAACACATGGTCTACTTCCACGAGTTGAAGATTTAGGGTGGCCTTCCTCTTCCAGATTTGGAAATGTTCTCCATCGAATTTCTCCAACTTGTTAAAGCTGGTATCGATGAGAGAAGCACGAGAGTTCTCCATCTACAAGGATCTTGCTTTGAGATTGTTAGTCCCGGGGCTTGATCAAAGATGGTAGACTCGATATCGAGATCAGAGATTCAACAAACGTTCACCTTCTGATTATTCTCGAGATCCAAGAGGAACACTATAATATAAATCTGATTACAAAATCAACAATAATCAGAAAGTAAATCTCACGTTCTTCCTCGCAATCGCAGTTGCTGACGGACAGAACTGAGTTCAGAAAATAAATCTCATGTTCTTCCTTGCAATCGCAGTTGCAGACGGACCGAACTGGGTTACAACTTAGATGAAGGAGAAGAAAGAAGAAGAGAAAAGCTTCTTGCTGGGGTGATTAAGATCACGGTTGCTCAAAGCAAGATTCGCCCTAACACGATCTGCTTCCAGGAACCAGCAAGTTCACGAAGAATTTCTGGAACGCTCGTAAGTCAATATTTGAGACTTGAACGGGCTTCCTGGACTTTACAGACTCCCTTAATTCTCTTCTTGGTGCATCTTTCAAAGGAGGCCAAGGGGCTCTATTTATAGAGTGGAGTTGAGACTTCACCTCTTCTCCTATTGTGGGACTAAAATACCAATACTCAAAAATAGAGTTTGATATTTTAGATCATCCCACAATCAGCATAGAAGTGTGTCAGTCCACGCCTACCCCCCGAACACTCCCGTGCATGCACGAGACATCCTGGAGTCCGCGTCCGAGTCCGAGTCTGCACAACAAAAATCAACTTGCATCCTTGTTGGATTTAATCCTTTTTTTTTTCTAGAAAAATACTCCCACATGGCACAAACTTGTGCCCCACTACACCTCATGTGCACACCTCAACACAAGCAATGCATTATATTGAGATACTCACCATTTGGTGTAGCCGATGTGGGACTATCTTTTCTAGTCCAAAGACAAAAACACCAACACATTTACCATAACTAGTCATTTAGAAATATAACATGTTGGGTGCCGATTGGTGTTCACCGAGACACTTGTAATCTGTCTTGTTACGAAGGACCAATCCGAAGAAACATTTCTCTTACTTGCAAGAATTCAGTCCTTGGTTGTCGACATGTGTGGACTGGTCCTTACATAAATGTGACATCAAGAACGCCTTTCTCAATACAGATCTTTCTGAGATGATTTATATGCATAAAGTCTCATGGTTACGAGTGTGAATGGTAAAACCTACTTTTTCATCTCCATAAGGTCAAGTAGTCTCCTGGTACTTGATTTTACTTCATCACCAAAAGATATTTCAACCTCGATCTCTTAATGGACTAATACAAGATTGATTACAAATTTATTTTGTCCAAAGAATTGGATCTTATACAAACATTAAGAAAGAGAAAAATATTATTGAGATAGTTCACCACACCCTGATGACGACTTCCTGAACGAAGCAAACATATCTTCCTAAATAGATCTCCTGCCTCTAACTATCTTAAACTGCAAGCCCTACGAACGAATCTTTTTCCGTAGACTCGATGGATTATCTCCTTGAATCTCCTTCCGACCATGGTAGAATAAGAGCCCCCTTAGCCTCCATATATAGAGTATAGACTAAGAAATCCTATTTTAGATAGAATTATCTAAATTAGCCCCAACATCAATCTTGACATTCTATATAAATTCAAAGTCTAAATCCTGCTAGAAATAAACAAAATATGACAACATGCTTTTGTGACTACCAAATTTGTCCCAAAAGCTACTGGACGAATTTGTCATCGACGATATGCTAGTTCTGCATATGAGTCTGATTGCAGCTTCTGATAGG
This sequence comes from Iris pallida, assembly GCA_029216955.1. NCBI lineage: Eukaryota > Viridiplantae > Streptophyta > Magnoliopsida > Asparagales > Iridaceae > Iris > Iris pallida. Next base: position 15,020,585 of record JANAVB010043220.1, on the reverse strand, counting down.
GGTGAGCGTCGGTATAATCGGTCGGTATTTGGTCGATTTTTTCGGTATTTTTTAAAATCGGTTTGAAAAATTAATACCAATATCGTACCATTTAGAATCGATTTTTTCGGTTTCGGTTAAATCGGTATTCAGTCGATTTTTGTTCGGTATCGATATTTTACCAATTAATATTTGATCAATTAACACACTTAATATTGTAGAACCTCTTGACCTATAATATATTTTTTTTTTACTTTTTTGGAAGCATTAATTTTAAAGCCAAGCCTCTACCAACCAAACAATTAATCAAAATTATTAGAACAATATGTAACAAGTCGCAAACACCTAAAAAATGAGCTTAAAATATCAAACGCGGTCACTAAGTTTAATCTTTAGTATAAGTTTAAGTAACCAAAATTCACTTCAAAATTCTATGAGAACACAAAAACATAAGCTCAAAAGATCAAAAACTCAATTCTTAGCATTCTTAACATAGATTCAAGTCCACTAAAATCCATTCCAAGTTCTAGGAAACCAACCAAAACAAAGATAAAAAATGAAAATGAGTAATGTAAAATTAATCATGAACAACATTAAAAAATGTGTGTATATATATATATATATATATATATATGTGTGTGTGTGTGTGTGTGTGTGTGTGTGTGTGTGTGTGAATCGGTTCGGTATTTTCGGTATGGTATTACACTCAAACCGTTGCCATTACCATTATACCGTAATTTAGTCGGTTCGGCAATTTGGTATCAGTACATAATTTCGGTTCGATTTTTCGGAATATTTTTAATCGGTATTCGGTCGATTTTTCGGTATCGGTCGGTATTTGCTCACCCCTAGCTTCTGATACTGTCTCCTTGGCCGCAATTTTTGCCGACGCTCTATAACACTCCAGACTGTCTCGTTGAATTTAGACCAAATTTCCAACAAGTTTCTCTTAAGTTTCGTAAGTCATTCTTTTTCTGTGTTTGGATGCCAAAGAAAATGAACAAGAAAGAAAAACATCTCGAAGAAAAAGAAAATAGGAGAAAAATAGTTTTCCACTCATCCCAAGGATTCACTTTCCCATCCCGATCATTCACTTTTCCTTCCAAAATTTGGCTTTTTCAAACACCGAAAAATATCCCCAAGAAAAAGAAAATAAGAGGAAAAATAGATCCCCCACTCATCCCAATGATTCACTTTCCCATCCCATTTATTCACTTTTCCTTCCAAATTTGGCTTTTTCAAACACAGATGGAAATATTTGATGGAAATTACAATCTTCCAGAAGAAAGAAAAGTCCTTTCCTTTCCTTTCCGTGAACCAAACGAGGCCAACAGTATCACTAACAGCACGAGGGAATGAAACAGCAAGCGGGTACTTTGCTGTTTCCGGACACATCCATGCTATTACAATTGTTCATCTTTCAATTTATTAGTATCCAAAGAAAATGATGATAAAGTTCAAACATAAATACAATGATACAAGATTTCACTGGTGAGTGATACACATGCTAATCCCCAAAATGGAAGCAGCAGAATTTCTCCTATCAATAATAACACACTACACAACTAGCCATCAAAATTAGCAGTGTCATCAAATAGATAGCATCAAAGTAACTTGTGAAGCTTCTTTATTCACAATTACACAACAAAACAATTTATTCATTCAATAGCAATAACTCATCTCCACCTCGAGAGGTTTCCCCTAATCAATTAGGGGGATTCCAGATCGACTCGCCATCGAGCTTCTTCAACTCCTGTTCTTAAATTTTCTTAAACAAGGCTACCATAAAGGAAACAGTGCGAGAAATCAAGCTTGTAGTCGTTCTAATTGTTCGTTGATTTCCTCGGAGGATGATCCACTGGAGGAGTCGCTTTGTAACGAGGTCTCCCTAGGTGATGACAGATCTGGCTCTTGCTCTTGCAAATCAACATCTAAGGAAGGAGAGAAGATTTGTGAATATAATAAAAAAACTAAATAATCCAGATATGTAGGACTTTTATGCCAATTCTTCGCACTAGAAAGGAAAAATGAAAGAATTGTTTTGGGGGGGATCTAATTGATCCAATAACTTGTAAAAGAAAAGCATCAATTTTGTTGCGGCTAAATTATCTTAATGACACCCCAACTACAGTGCTCGGATGTTTGTGACATCTTAACTTTACACTGCTCGACTTTGGCACCCAACTTCCTAAATTGATCTTTTGAAGTACATTTCATCAATTTTGAAGCACATCCAAACCACTTCAAAAGCATATCTTGTAGTACAAAAGTGCAATTTAAATACTTGTATTGTCATATATCCTTTTGAAGTGGTTCTGATGTGCTTCAAAAAAACAATTTATAAAGTTTGGGTGCCAAAATCGAACAGTGTAAAGTTCAGGTGCAAAACACGTGCCAACGCTATAGTTGGGGTGCCATTAGAATAATTTAGCCTTTTGTTGTACATAAACATGATGGGTAACATGCCAGGTTTTGGGACAGATAAGAGGGTACTTCACAGAAAACATTTACAGACTTCAAATTTTATTTGTTTGAACAAGGCTACACTCAATTCTAGAAGATAAAATCATGAGAGGCAGAGAAAAGAAAAAGAAAAGAAAAGAAGAAAAAATCTGTGGTTAACTTGGGGGAAAGAATCACGCTTCAATTTTCTCTTGAAAAAGACAACAGCTCTGGTGATGACAAAGTGCAATCCAATAGATTTAAATAAATTTAAAAAGTGACCATCTTGTTCTTTGATAAAAGAAATTACCTGAATTCTTCTGTGATATTGAGTGAAGATTCTTCTTCGTGTGCCTCCGTATGAGCTTCTTTGCTTTCGTAATTGTCAGTTGCCTAGCAAAGGGAGAGAATTCAACATCACTCTCACTCCACTCACCTTGTAACTCACTGTCATCATCTCCTTTCATTGTCCGCTTGACAAATGCCTTGGCCTTTCGTCGCTGGTTATTGAAAAGCCCTCTTACGGAAGTCACAAATCCATCACCAGCTCCATCGTCTGGGCGCTTCAGCCATGCTGCAGGGAGCTGATCAGACTTCCCAGGCTGACCACCGTCACTGTCGCTTAAATTAAGGTCGGTTTCAGGTAAAATACCCACAATGGGTTCCCTTTGACTTCGGCTTTGGGACTTAACTTTGAATTTCTTACCCTAAGAAATCATCAAAGTAACAAGGATCAGAGATTGCCTGTGATTTGCAACCTTATAAACACTAGTACAAGCTGTCATGCCTGTTTGCATGTTTAAAAACAGAAGGAAAAAACATTTTAAAAAAGCTGTATCGCTCATTTGCATTGTTTGCAAACAATAGAAGATGTTAAGCAAGAGTTCACTAGGTAATAATTATATTCTAAATCAGCAAGACAAAGAGGGAGTTCATTGCAAGTACACCAATCAAACTTCGTTGTATAGTTTGACAAAAGAAAAATGATGCCCTGTTCAGAAATTTGTACTTGCAAAGTTATATAAGAAATATACATGGTTTGTGAAATATGTAAATGCCTTACCTTTTGTACTTTGCACTATATAACATCATTAAGTTGTGGGATGTATATTAAAGGCCAACCTATGAAAGTAGTAGAAGCGTAATTCACTTGCCTGCATCCCAGTTACTGACTTTAAAACTCCCCAAATGATGTGCTTCTTGACACGCGAGAATAGCCTCCTCCAGGTGCCAGTAAATTCATCACGATGGAATGAATCCATTAGCAATCTCAAGTCACTGACAACGAACCTTGAGCCTTGGTAAGTAAGGAGTAGTTCGACCTATGGGTAGTATGTAAATGGATGAAGGCTATTATACATATATGAATAAGTTGCATGACCTACACATAATATTAGGGCAATAAATTAAACCTGGCTAATTTTGATGTTGTGGAATTCCATCATCTTCTGAGGCCTAGCACTTTTATCGTCTTGAGACTTCGCGAACTTTTTTTCTTCTTGAGATGAGCGGCCAGATTTGACTGGCTTGGAATCTTTTGAAGAATGCATTTGCTGAACAAGTTCATTTGCTACAGATTCTGCTACATTTTCTTCCCATGTTCTGTCAGATGAAGACGATCGTCTATGTTCATGATTTGAACCAGATACCATCTTCCCTTTTGACAACTTTAATACCTGTTAGCAAAACTCACAAATTTAGAATCCTGAAGGAATTATGTCATCAGAAAAGACCAAGTCTAAATGAAATCCACTACATTGTGTCACAGTAAATTGTACAGTAACTATAAGTCTATAAATAAAAATTTATTCAATATTGTTGAGAAGTTGACACAACAAAATGATTGACTTGATTCATGGAGAGTACAATATATATGAGAGGGTGTGCCACCCTTCCTACACTCCCCCGCAAGCTGGAGCTTAGATGTCGAGAGCACACAACTTGGATGGAAAATGAACATAGAGAAGTCAAGGCGAGGCCTTGGTGGGAATGTCAACCAGCTGAGATGTAGCAGGGACATGTTGTAGCTGAATCTTACGCAGCAGAACCTTTTCATGTTTGGTGTGCCATGAAAAACAAGATTCTCAACAATCTAAATAGTGGCCATGTTGTCACAATAGAGGTTTAGCTAGAGAAGAGAGAGCGACACCAAGATCTGGAAGTAGACTTTTTAAGCCAAGTGAGCTCGGAAACCTCACGGGCCATAGAACGATACTTGGCTTCAACAGAAAAGCGGTCCCACAGTTTGTTTCCTAATGCATCAAGTGACTAGCTTTTAACCAAAGAAGGTGCAGAAACCACTAGTCGAGCGACGATCATCCACTGATCCAACATAATCAACATTTGCATACGAGAAGAGGAAGACCAATAGATAAGACCATGCTGCAGAGAGAGGGTGTGACTAGGTTTCAACCAAAGAAGGTACCTTCTTTATAAGATCTTGCAGAGAGACGGTGTGAGATAAGATACTTAATCGATATGTTGGACCTGCTCTAGATATTTAACCGATCTTGCATTGATTTAAAGTTCTTAACTCGATCGTGCATTTATTAAGATAATTAACTCGATCGAGCATCGATTACGATTAATAAAACTAATACAAAATTTTATCCACGACCTATATGGGACCACCTAAGCACCAGGTCAATCCTAACCACCATCTGGTCCCAGGTAAATGAGATTATTGTCGAGTAAATAGCCAAGTGTGTGACCCTTAATGTTTTCTATATTGCATTTCACGTAGGAATGTTGCGCTCGTTGGTTGTGTATGGTACATGGAGTGTTAGGATTAGCAATTGGAAATTTAGGTTATAACACCAACTTTACAATACCAAATCTATAACCCGATCATAAATATCTCCGAATTATATTCCATCCATTCTACTAATTTCATTTATTTTCACCGTCTTTTGTTTGGGGCTTTGCATGTCTTGGACAACCTAGAATTTGTTCGCTAGGTGAGGATGCAATACCAGACGAAACCCTGACACAGTACAATGTTGAGGAGTCCAGAGATCAATAATAGAGATTGGAAGTGAAGATTTTATTTTGGCTTTACTACTTTACTTTTGTGATCATATTTATGTATATATGTGTACGAGATAATAAACTTGGATGCTCATTACCCTATCCAAGAACTCTACGAACGACAATCGCAAATACAGATATTGGTGCATTCGTAGGTCACGTAGCTTGGGGATGCTTGTAATGTACTCGACTTGTCGTATTATGGGAGCAGGGATTGACATCCACTACGAGATAAAACCACGAGAGTCGCCAGGAAGTAGCAAAGGAAGATGTCGAAGTAGTAGCTATGACGGCAAGAGAGTAAAAAAGCATGCATTAATTAAGAGAATTATACACAAAGATGCTACACATCAAGAGGAGAAGTGGCGAGTAAAAGAGCCCTGCACTCAAGCGCTAAGCATGGAGATACAATAACCCCAAGCGCTAAGCATGGAGATACAATAGAATAAAAACCAAATAGAATAATTGAGACTTTTCGAGTAAAAGAGCCCTGCACTCAAGCGCTAAGCATGGAGATACAATAACCCCAAGCAATCCACAAAGAAATAGGCCCTGAGATAACATCAGCCATAACCATCATCATATCAAAAATCACAATATATCGAATATCAAAGGAAGATGTTGGAATATCAGGGAATCGGAGGGTCAGAGCTGGAAGTTCAAAATGGGGGGTGGGGCGAGGAGGGAAAGAAGGAGAAGGGGGTGGGTGGGGGGGGGGGGGGGGGGGGGGGGGGGGGGGGTGAAAGAATTCTCAAGCCACAGAGGATCTAGACTGCAAATTATCCTATCCTTGGCAGCAGCGTGGAGGAAGCTTGGGCTATAGAAGCTCGTTGAGATCTGGCCTATCTGGAAAGAAGGCCGTAAGGTCGTTGAGATGTGGCCTGAGTTGGGAAAGAGGCAGGTTGAGATCTGGATTCTCGTCAAGATTTGACCTGTGATGGAGAACAGGCAGAGGATGTCGTTGAGGTTTGGCATGGAGAAGAGACAAAAAGTGTCGCTCTGGTCATTGAGATTGGGCCTGATAAAACAGAGATCATAGGAGAGGTGCAAATCTGTAGATCTTGGCACTGGCAGAAAGACTTTGGGTAGCCAACTGTACATCTAGTGGTAGCTGGAGGTCAGGATAACCAGGAATGGCAAATATGACCACTAGATTGGCTCTGGCGACTGAGTGGAGTAGTGGCTTAATCTAGGGTCAGGGTTTGATGATGACAGGTTTGGAAGAGGAATGATGGAGGCTAGGATATTGGGAGAAGAATGATGGAGGCTGGGGTTTTATGGAAGACATGAGAGCTAGGTTGGTAAGCTGCCTTGCTCTGATAACATTTTAAGAAGTTGGCTGAAGAACTGATTGATTTAGATTCATTTAGGGAAAGGAGAGTATAATATATAAGAGAGGGTATGTAAACATTCCTAGAAGTTTCCAGATATAGGACTAAACATAGAGTATATACAAGAAAACTAATAACTATCTCCTACAAATATCATCCTAATTCCTATGTATTAACTTCATTGCAAAATAAAAGTACACTGATGAATTCATTAAGTCATTCCTCTGTCACATTTCTTACGTCAAACTTGTTAAACGTGTTTTCAGCATTGGAATTTCCATGAGCAAGGCTTCAGCAAAGATAATGTGTCTTAACTGGACTTACTTGAGAAGAATCGCCATTAGATTTTCCAGGAACCTCAGATTCTTTTGTAGACTGGCTACTGAATGCAATTGCATCCGCACCAGATATACTTTTCTTAACCCGTTTCGAGCCAGCAGTTGAAACTTTCCATACCTCCTATATACATAGTAGGAACACAGAAAGAAAAAATAAAATAAAAATACATCACAAACCAAGATCATGGAAAACAAGAGATCATTAACCTGCCGTCTCTGTGAAACCTTCTCCTCTCCTGGGAAAAAGTATCCCCACATCACTCTGTACATTGATTCAGTCAAATGTATCTTCAAAGGGTATATGTCAACCTGCAAAGGGATTCCCTTAAGTAAGAAGTTAATCAACCAAGCAGTATGTATCCACAACTAATTACTTAAATATTTGGACGGACTACCATATCATATTCACAATTAGTAGAATTCAGTTGTAACAAGCAGCAGTTCATTCTGAAACTGAAGCCAGTACAAGTGAGAAGTATAAAGCCCTCACAAGTAGAAAACTATAAAGGAAAAAAATAGAAATAAGATAGTACTGATTGAGTAAAAAAAACATAACAGGATGCTCTATTGATATATAAGAGAAGCATTGTCAAACGTCAGAAAGGATGGGATGACACATGGATTTTTGATATTAAAATGAACATTGACAGGATTACGATGCTTAAACTGAACTCGTTACACTATAATTGTGTTATTAGGAAGTCTCTTTGTTGTTTAATGTAATATGAGGACCTTAATCCTCATCATATAAAAATGGCTCCCTCAGTAAAGCATCCCATTATTCTCTCTATTCTTCTACATAGTAGTAGAGTGGGATTTTTCTAACAATAACACCCATACATTTCACCAAAAATATTATCGCACCATATCTATCACAAGTCATACTTTGCAGTATTGGCCAATAGTTTTGGCAATATCCCGATCTGATACTAACCGCTATCGATGTTGACCAATACCGATGTTGGGGGTCTCTTTCCGGTTCAATTTGGCATGAAAAAAATTAAATGAAAAAGATAGAATAATGGAAAAAAAAAAGTATCAACACAATGGTTAACAATGTTATAATATGTCGATAAGATTCCTTATTGATGAATGTATCCATTACCCTGGTATATCTATAAATTTACAACATTCAACCATACTAGTATTATTATATTCAAAACTATTTATTACGGTTGCACTATGTCTGGCAAATTATTCCATTTAAAATTATGTCTATCACAAGTAGAATATTATTTCATTTAAAACTAACGAAAAAAACACATATACTATATAAAATTATGTCATATATAAAATTATGTCTAAATATATCCACAAAAATTAGCTTCTTAAAATACATTTTATCATTTTGGCTTTCTGAAACGAAAAACATATACCCATCCGAAACTGCCGAAACCACTTGTACTGATACTCATCAACAGATACCAATACTCACAGGATGGGTCTGAAACCGATTCCGTTAACTATAATCCTATTACCTACCACCCAAACCCTAGCCACTTACCTTTGATCCCACACCCTCCCTCTCTTGACCCCACCCAACCCTGTTGCTGTCCTCCTACCATCGCTCTCAAAATCCTATACCTTTCATACAGAATTTTCCAGTCTTGACTATCATACTTGATCATGGAGATAATCTGCCAAACTCTCTCATCACCTCTCTTGACACGTATTAGGACATCATGGAAGAATGAATTATGCATTCGCCACTCAGCCCTAACTTGGCCGCACACAGCAAGGCCACACAAAAACAATCGTAAATTGGGACTCTTTACCTTGCACATGTAACCATATCTTGCAAACCCTAACACTCAACCTCTCTAAAAATCCTATACCTTTCACATAGTGATTTTCTAAATCAAAAACTCTCATATCTAATCCTAGAAATAATGTGCCAAAGTTTGTTCCCAAGCATCTTCACCTTCTGAAAGAATGGATTAGACATCAATACTCATCCCCAACTTTGACACACAAAGCAATGAGATGACTTAGACACACAAAGCAAGATAGTCATTTTGTTCTTACTTTTATTCCCACATCGGATAGGCTCAAGGAGGGGTATGCCCCCCTTGCCTCTTTCTCTCTCTCTCTCTCTCCCCCTCTCTTTATATATATATATATATATATATATATATATATATATATATATAGAAAAGGTTGGTTCCAAAAAAAATATATATGGAAAAGGTAATTATTTATTCAATAATGGAAATCAATTACATCTCCATGCTATCACTTAATGTGTCAGAAACCCATCTCATGTACATCATTATCTACATGATGAAGAATGCCCAGCATAGACGTCTGGACTCCATCAAAAATGCGGTTGTTCCTCTCCTTCCAAACATGCCAAATTGTTGCTGCAAGTCTAATACGAGTTGTACAGAATCAAACCGCACCCCGGCTTCTAGCACCACGTATGTCTTCCATAATAGTCGACCACTCTACAGAAGACCATCCTGACATGTTTAATTTAAGCCCCTGAGCTCTCCAAATATGCCTAGTGACCATACAAGTAAAAAATAGGTAATCCATAGATTCGCGCTCCGCACTACACAAGACACAATTTTGTCCGTCAGTCCGAACTCCAAATCTGCTCAGCCGATCAAGTGTAAGCAATCTCTTTAAACATAACTTGTACATACAGAATTGCATCTTTGGAGCAAGACCCTTCACCCATACCATGTCCATCATCTCCCACCACCCTTGTGTATGTCTGACTCGGTTGTACACATCCTTGGCCACGAACCTCTTTCCACCCGAGTCGCTCCAGACCTCCGCACTACACAAGACACAATTTTGTCCGTCAGTCCGAACTCCAAATCTGTTCATCCGATCAAGTGTAAGCAATCTCTTTAAACATAACTTGTACATACAGAATTGCATCTTTGAAGCAAGACCCTACACCCATACCATGTCCATCATCTCCCATCGCCCTTGTATATGTCTGACTCGGTTGTACACATCCTTGGCCACGAACCTCTTTCCACCCGAGTCACTCCAGACCCACGCGTCAGCTTCCAGAGTTGGGTCAATACTGCACCCGCAAATCTCCTGACTATATTGCCGCATGCAAGTAGTAGTCTCCGGCCGCCAAGATCCTTCCAGTAATATCAAACTAACCCGTGCGCCCCTATCTGTCGTCGCCCTCGCATGCCACCCTCCTCGGTCTAGTAGACTAAGGTACGCGATCCATGGATCACACCACAAACTGGTCGTCTTCCCGTCTTTAAATCTTCTATCAATCATCAGCTTCAAACGATTACGATAATGCAATATACTCTTGTATATGACCGAGTCATTTTTATTCATAGATTTCTCCCAGAAGTTTTCCTCTTTCACGTAACTGCTCTTCATCCATTTGGCCCATAGTGAATCTCCAGTGAGTAGTTTCCAAGTAAGCTTCAATCCTGCCATGTCCCGCATCTCCCGCAATGTTCGTAGTCCCACACCACCCTCCTAACGTGGACGACATAGAGTCTCCCAACTGATAGCATGTAGCCCATATATATATATATATATATATATATATAAACAATAAGTGCTCAAATTGTTCTGATGCTGATGTTGGCACCAAGACTAAACAGGGTTTCCCCCATGGCGGCTACTACGCCTCCTCCCCGCCCCCCAGACCCTCTCGCGGGGGGGGGGGGGGGGGGGTACGACGGCCCGGAGGGAAGGGGGGCGGACGGCCCCTCCCAACCGGTGGCGGCAGCAGCAAGGTGACCCCCCCAGGCGGGGAGGGGTCGGACGGCGACAGCGGAGGGACCCCCCCAGGCGGGGGGGGGGGGGGGGGGGGGGGGGGGGGGGGGGGTCGGACGGACCTGGTGGGACCCCCCCCAGGCGAGGGGGGGGTCACGTCCCGGCGAGGGGGGGTCAGGCGCGGGTGGAGGCCCCCCCAAAGGCGGGTTAGGGTTGGCAGGCGGGTTGGGGCCAGGCACTGGTGATGGGGCCCCGATTGGAGAGGGGGGAAGGACGCCGGCGGCGGTGGTGGGACTGACCAAGGGGGGGGAGGGTCGGGGGCTTCAGCACAAGTATTCGAGTTCGGGTCGGGATCTACGCCGGAGGTGGACAGGTCTGGAGAGGCAGGCTGGCAGACGGTGGTGAGACGACGGGCTGGAGGGCGACGAGGGGCTCAGACCCAAGCCTCGGATCGGGCGGGACCTGAGAATTATGGGAATCGTCCATCGTTTGGCACAGCTGATCCCCGGCGTCAAGGTGGAGGTACGGTGCGCACTGTGTCGGGATGGTAGCCAAAGGCGACGACGGCAGAGAAGGCTAAGGGAGTTGCTATTGATGCTGGTAGGCAAGGCCCGGGTTCTTCGAGACCTCCATTCAGGACTCACACTGAGGAGCAGAGGCCTCGGTCATGGAAGGAGGTGTGCATGCCAGTGGAGAAGAAAAGCCCATTGTCGATGGACTTTGTTACACCGATGTCGGTTGGAGGACTCCGGGCGTATTTCCCCGCAGAAAAAATAGCGTAGGTTTCAGAGTTCTGGAAGAACACTTTGGTGATATATGTGTTAGGGAACAAGCCGTTCTATGGCCAAATCCGGGGTTCTGCGGATAGAGTCTGGAGACCCAAAGGCAGCATGGAATTTTTCTTCCGGGAGAATGGATTTTACTATGTCAAATTTGGGCTAGCGGAGGATGTGACCAAGATTTTACAGGGAGGGCCATGGTCTTTTGATGGGAGACTCATCATATTGAAGGAGTGGGCGCCGGAGCTGAGATGCGAGAAGGAGGTGATGAATGCTATACCCATCTGGATCCGATTCCCAGAGTTCCTAGTGAAGTATTGGAGCATCCCGCTCCTCATGAGACTCGCCAGCCTCGTGGGGAAACCGATCAAGGCAGACGAGGCCACTGCATTCCGCACCCGACTGATGTATGCCAGGATCTTTGTGGAGATTAAGGCGGGCTCGGAACTACCGAGTATGCTTGAATATCAGGTACCGTCAGGGGAGGTTCTGACACAGTCGGTGGAGTATGACTGGGTTCCCCCCATGTGTTCCTATTATGAGTGCTTTGGACACGCTACCCGTGCGTGCAAGTATAAGGGAAAGGAGGTCGTCAGGCCACCGGCGGCTCAGACGGAGGCATCTGGGATGGAGACGGCTCCCAACCACGTTCCTGGGGAGACGTCGACAGACAGACATATGGAGGAGGACACGGTGATGGAGGTCAACAGGAGTCTGAAGACAGGATCACCGCAAAGACAGGAGAGTACGCAGGGCGTGCTGGTCCCTTTCAGGCCACAGAGGAGCATGGTGACCAGGGGTATTAGCGCAGCTGGCAGTAGTCAGAAGGTAATGGAAGCTTCCACGGCGATCATGGTATACACCAGCAGGAAAAGACATGCTCCGGCCACGCGGAAGGATATCCCCCAGGCGAGGATCTGGACGACCAGACTGAGGCCAATCCTGACTGGGCTCTTACCCTTAGCAGGATTCAGGCACATCTCGCTCCTTCCTCCATGGTGGATGCAAACATTGAGCAGGCGGACGAGACACTTCCCTCGAGTGTTGATCCAGACGAGTTTCAGGGGGACCCCTCATCTGTTAATTAATGTCGGTCCTAGCATGGAATATTAGGGGAGGATGTTCCATTGGACGCTGGAGAGAGATTGGAGGAGTTCTGAGGAGAGAGGCATGTGACATAGCTATCTTGCTGGAGACGAAGATCAGAGGGGCCGCGATGCTCTCGCGTAGGACTCCGGCAAACTGGGACCGCATTCACAACTTAGATCTTTGCGATATGGCAAGGATCTGGGTTAGGTGGAACCGAGATATCTGGGAGGGGGTGCAGATCCAAAAATCGGAGCAACTCATTGGCATTTCTTTTGAAAACAAAGGTGGGTTCCGCTTCATCCTGGGTGCTGTATACGGGCACAATGATCGGAGACCCCGGGAGTCCTTGTGGGAGGACATAGTACACCTGGGTCATACGGCGGACAGCATGCATCTTCCTCTGCTCATTATGGGGGACTTCAATGCTATGCTGCTTCGCCAAGAGAAGGTAGGGGGTCGGCCTGTTCTGGATTCGATCTTATATGACTTCCAGAGATGTCTGCTTATGTCTGGGATGAGCGGGCTGGAGAGAGCTGGCCATATCTGGACCTGGCACAACAAGGCTACACAGAATCGGATTGCATGTCAGTTGGATCGGGCCTTGGACAACAGTGAATGGTTCCGGTGCTTTCTGAATTCGGTGGCGGAAGGTCTTGCGGCTGGTACTAGCGACCACTCTCCTATCCGAGTGGGCCTATGTGAGAGACCTACTGTGCGGTCGAGGCCGTTTCGGTATAACAATAGCTGGTACCTGTCGGCTGGATATGAGGAGGTGGTTACGAAGAAGATGCAGCACTTCCGGGAAGGCACGGCTCAGTTCCGCATGGTTCATAAACTCAAGCAGATCAAGCGAGCGCTCAGGGGTTGGGTGAAGATGAGACCGCGATCCTCTCTGGTGGAAAAGGAAGTCAAGCTTCGGGACACTCAGGTGGCTCTGCAAGCTGACATTCTGAACGGGGAGTTGGCGGCTAAGGAGAAGACCCTGATTGAGGAGGTCAGCATTATGAGATTGCAGGAGGAGATTAGTGCGGCACAGAGGGCTAAATGTACCTGGCTCAAAGATGGAGACCACTGCACCAAATTCTTCTATGATGTGATCCGCACCCGTCAGCACCGGAACAGCATCCCCAGGCTTCTGAATGGCGAGGGACGTCTGGTAGGGGACCCGGTGGAGATCCAGGAGGAGGCCGTCAGATTCTATTCTGACTTATACCAGCAGACGGATTACACTAGTACGTTCGCAGCCCTTGTCGCGAAGAGGCTGGTGACGCACCATGGAAATAGCCTGCTACTGGCCCTTGTGAGATTGGAGGAGGTGGAAGACATTGTGATGAAGGCTAATCCTAACAAAGTACCGAGGCCTGATGGCTTCTCTTCAGGGTTCTTTAAGCGACACTGGGGTGTGCTTAAGTTTCCTGTTTTGGAGGCGGTTCAGGAGTTCTTCGCGGAGGACAGGCTTCTGAAGGAGATGAACCACACTTTCTTGACGCTGGTTCCTAAGAAGGAGGGCGCGACCTCGCTCGCAAACTTTAGACCCATTGCCTGTTGTAACTTTTTTTATAAGATTATTACTCATCTTATGTGCAGACGTATGGAGGGAATTATGCAGGGATTGGTGTCCCAGAATCAGACGGCTTTCATCAAGGGCCGGTCGATAGCGGAACACAGCCTACTTGCACATGAGATGGTGAGAGAGTTCAGCAAACCTGGGGGGATGAAGGCTTGTGTGAAGCTTGATCTACGGAAAGCCTATGATACGGTCAACCGGGACTTCTTGTGTCACTTGATGCTCGCCATGGGTTTTGACGAGAGGTGAGTTGCGAGGGTGGGGGAGTGCATTTGCTCCCCTACTTTCTCAGTCCTCATCCAGGGCACGCTACATGGTTACTTCAAGAGCAACAGGGGGTTGAGGCAGGGTGACCCCCTCTCACCGTACTTGTTTACCTTGGTGATGGAGTATTTCACATGCTCGATTAACACGGCGGTGCATAGCAAGAGGATCGTCCCCCTATTCCGGTTGGTGAGACCGGTGGTCTCACATCTGATTTATGCTGACGACTTATTGGTGCTCCTCCAGCCTTCCATGCGGGGAATGAAAGCGCTATCAGACATTATGGAGGAGTTCAGGAGACTCTCTGGGCTTCAGTTAAATAGGAAGAAAAGCAGAGTCTACTTCAGTTCCCGATGCACGCTCAAGGAGGAGAGGGCCTTCGCTCTGGGAGTGGAAAAAGGAGAGCTCCCAGTGAAATACTTGGAGGTCCCGCTGACGGTCAACTACGCCAGAGAGCAGGATTGTCACAGCTTGGTGGATTTTGCTCAAAGGAGAGTGGAAGGCTGGCAGGCTGCAGGTTTATCATTTGGCGGGCGAATCGAGTTGGTAAGATCGGTTATTGCTGGCATCACGATGTTCTGGCTCCAGTCTATCCAGATCCCGACGGCCACTATTCGGAAAGTGGAGTCTATCTGCGCCGATTTCATCTGGAGGGGAGGGATGCATGCGATCTCTTGGAACCAGCTATGTCGTCCTCGGGAGGAAGGTGGAGTGGGTCTGAGGCCTTTACATGCGGTCAGGAAGGCAGCTTGTGTGAAGATGGCCTGAAGATTCATCAAGGGAGGGTCATTCTTGGCGGAATGTATGGCGAACAGATACCTAAGGCGGACTAACTTCTGGGCCTGCAGGATAGACAATTATTTCTCGGTTACGTTTAAGGCCATTCTGAGGTGTCGGTCGATGCTTAAGACCGTCATCTGCAGGAACATGAAAGATGGGACGACCACTGATCTATGGCTTGATCCTTGGTTGGGTTCCAGATCCTTGATAGAGATATTGGGAGGACAGCTGGACAGAGAGGCGGGCAGGGGGCTCAAATGCAGTCGGATCATCCGGGATGGGGTATGGAGGCCAGAAGGATATCCTTACACAGCTCCGCTAGCCGAGGGGATCCGCCTTATTACTATTGACGATAGCCAGCATGAGGACTCCTGGAGCTGGGCCGGCCCAGGTTCGGGGGGAGGGTCAGGACTATTCTGCTTCTGCAGCTGCTATGACATGGTTCGGACTCACTACGACCGGGCTGAGGAGGTGGACTTCATTTGGGGTAAGGGAATTGCTCGAAAAATGCAGCTATGTGCCTACCGCCTTCTGCGGGGCAGATTGATGACGAGAGACACTCTCCTCAGGTTTGGGATGCAGATTCCAGATGCCAAGTGTGTGCTATGTAACGGGGAGGACGAATCTATGGGGCATCTATTCTTTGTATGCCCGACGACCTGGCACATATGGAATGAGCAGTGCGTGCAGCTGAGAGGAGGCGTTGGTGTGGATAGAGACATCAGGAGCATCCTTAGCTGGATCCGAGATCACAGAGACGGGGATCCGGGGTGGGCCAGAAGAGCCAGAGTTCGTCTCGCCGCTTCCGTTTGGCACATCTGGAAAGAGCGGAACAGACGTATTTTCGAAGGCCTGATTACCCCTCCTATTGGAATTCTACATAACATAGAATTTGATGTATCAGTAATGGTCTCATAACATTAAATTTGGGGCATGAGAAGTTGTGATATTAGTGTACTGTAATACCTTTACCGCTATGTGCGAGGAATAAAATTCACCCTTATTCCATATATATATATATATATATATATAGGTTTCTAGAACTTGATGGATTTCGATATCCGTCCATTAGGGAAAATTGACTTTAGCTTGCTCGTGAATCAACGCATGACGAAATTGGATCGAATTCTTTTTGCCACCACGTGGTTGTCGAAAAACAAAGTATTCATCATTTTTTTCTTCGTTCATTCCCTCGGAGGCATGACAAACACGACCTTACGAAGACCCCGGGAATAATGTGTGCCACCAAATCATTTTTCCTTGTCTTTCTACAAGGGTCTGATCCTTCTATTTTTGGTTGATCGGATGCTTGATCAACCATAACTCGTCCGGGCATAGTCTACACAGTCAATATTGTTAACTAGCACCAAACGATTCAATGGAAGCTAGTTCAGATTACATTGAGCCAACTTCTCAATATGATATGAGAGCAAGTTCTTCCGTTACAAAATCCATAATTCCTTTTCCCTTTCTAAATCTCCAAATTCTAAAATTTCGAAATTCCCAAAACCCTTGACCCTAATTTCCAAAATTCCCTATTCCAAAACCCTTACCCTAGCCTGCCTAAGTTGTCGTCGACTTTCTTCTTCCTCCCAAACCAAAATCCTAACCTAGCCCATAACCCCTCTTCCCCCTAACCCAAATCGTAGCCTGCCTCCAAACCTAATCGTTACGGACTAAGGCTGCATGGGACCTCAACTCCAGATCCAGACCCCCCCCAACCCCGACTCCATCTGAGATCTCCATGACGCTGTTGACACCATCCACCGTCGACCACGACGCTATTTGAGACCTCCATGACGTCGTTGGCACACCCAAGTTAGCTTGACCCCACCATCCAGTGCATCTCATGACTGGTTTGCACCGACGACCTCCCCTAACCTTCTCATCCCCTCTTTCGACATCGACGACTCCAACGATGACGGTTGCTTTCATATTGGACAACTCCAACAACTAAGATTAGGGTTTGCCCTCCTCTTTCCATAGTTTCGGTTATGCCCTTTGCTTTATAAAAATACTTCTTATTTAGTTCCATATCTTAGTGTTTTTATATGATTATATTGGCTTGGTTTTGATATTCAATTATTTCTTTTGCTTCTTTGTTACTTGAATGGATCTACTTTGTATGGTGTGGGCTTGGGCTTCGGTGGTTGTTGAACTATGGTGATTGATGTTTGTTATATGGCTTGTTCTATGGGGTGTTGTTCTTGCTTAGCGCTTGGGACTTGTGCTTTCTTGGTGATGCTTCTATGGATTTTGTGCTTTCTTTTACTTTGGTGATTTTATATTTGGTTGGCACTTATGGCGACTTCTCCGACATCTTCGTCTTTTACTTCTCCGGCTTTTTTGTCTCCTACATAGGGCTACATAGGGGGCATCCTCTTCTATTGTGCCACCCTATTATGAGTACAGGGATGAGCTTTGGCTTACTATTACACTCAACGGGCATATTCATTATCTTTCGTGGGCTCATTATATTTGGTGTGAAGGGATTATTGCACCACTTGACTAAGGATTCTCTGACTGATCCTTCTGAGATGGACTACATGATGATGATCGAGTTCAATCTTGGATGCTTAACTCCATGGAGACTCCTTGTTACCGTGTTTTATATATATATATATATATATATATATATATATATATATATATATATATATATATATTTTTGGAAAAAGGGTAAATTTTATTCCACTATCATCTCAATAAGGATACAACATAGAGATACAGTCCCAACTCAGGGGGACATTACTAGTACATCCGACTCAATGTTATGAAGGATGTCCACCGGAGGGGTGGACAATCCCTCATAGATGCGTCGGTTCCTCTCCCGCCAGACATGCCAAACAGATGCAGCAAGCCTCAATCTAGCACGTCTGGCCCAGCTCTGCTCCTGGCCCCTGCGATCACCAATCCACTTAAGGATTTCTCTGAAGTCACGCTCCCTACCAATCCCTCCCAAGTATCTCCGGCTCTGCTCTGCCCAGATGCTCCACGCCATATGACATTGAAAGAACAGATGCCCAATGGATTCGTCCTCTGTCTCACACAAAACACACTTAGGGTCAGGGACTGGGACCCCGAACCGAAGCAGTCTATCCCTAGTAAGCAACCGGCCCAGCACCAGTTTATATGCAGACAGTTGTATCTTCCTGGCAAGCCCCTTCCCCTAGATAAAGTCGTACTCCTCGATCTCATCGAAGTGGGGACGAACAAGATCGTAGCAGCTGCTAAATCTGAACTCCCCAGCACCCTCCGAGTAGCCGGGAGGGGGCCAAACCCAAACGTCAGACAGTCCAGTAGGAGTGATCTGTACCTGCCTGATATCCTCTCCTAACTGAGCAGTGAAACGATACTCCTCTGGCCTCCAGACCCCACCACTGATGATATGCCTACAAGTCAGACCTCTGTACGCCACACCATCCGTCTGGGGACCCAGAATCTCCAGAAGAGACTGACCTGCAATCAACGGATCAAGCCATAGGTCCGTCTCCCCTCCCTCCCTCATCTTCCTCCGAATAACCTTCCGAAGGACAGTACGGTTCCTCAGGATATGTTTGAGAGACACAGAGAAGTTGTTGTCAATTTCACATACCCAGAAGTTTCTACCCCGGAGATACCGACTAGACATCCAAGCCGACCAAAGAGAACCGCCCTGAAGGAACCTCCACGCCAGCTTGATCCCCGCCGCCTCCCTGACAGAAACTAAAGAACGCAGACCCACAGCTCCCTCCTTCCTAGGGCGACAGAGCTGCTCCCAAGAGATGGCATGAATCCTCCCATGCCATATGAACTTGGCACATATGCCCTCAATCTTTCTGATAGTAGCCAAAGGAACCATAATAGATTGGAGCCAAAACAAAGCAATAGCAGAGATCACCGATCGTACCAGCTCAATACGCCCTCCAAAAGATAGGCCAGCCGCCTGCCAGCCCTCTACCCTCCTCTGCGCAAAGTCCACCAGACTCTGACAATCTCGGTCCTTCGCGTAGTTGACAGAAAGGGGCACCCCCAGATATTTCACCGGGAGGTCACCCTTTTCCACGCCAAGCTCCAGGGCCCGTTCCTCCTTCAAAGTACAAGAGTTGTTGAAGTAAACTTTGCTCTTGTCCCTGTTCAACCGAAGACCCGATAGCTGTCCGAACTCCTCCATCACCACCGCAAGCTCCCGCATCCCTCGCATGGAAGGCCTCATCAATACCAATAGATCATCCGCATATATGAGATGTGAGACCACCGGTGAAACCCTGCTGTATATCGGAACAATCCTCTCCCGATGCACCGCAATATCCATCAAACAGATAAAATACTCCATCACGAGGGTGAATAGGTAGGGGGAAAGCGGGTCCCCCTGCCGAAGCCCCCTACTGCTGCCGAAGAACCCGTATGGAATACCCTGAATGAGAACCGAGAAAGTAGGGGAGGTGATGCACTCTCTGACTCTGTCCACCCATGTCTCGGAGAATCCCATCGCACCCATCAAGTGACAGAGGAAGTCCCTGTTGACGGTGTCGTAGGCTTTCCTCAGGTCGAGCTTCACACACGCCTTCATCCCTCCTGGCTTGTGGAACTCCCGAATCATCTCATGAGCCAGCAGGCTATGCTCCGCAATAGACCGCCCCTTGATGAATGCCGCCTGATTCCAAGAAACCAGGCCCTGCATAGCATCCTCCATCCTCCTGCACATAATATGAGTAATTATTTTATACAAATAATTACAGCAAGCAATCGGTCGGAAGTCAGCAAGAGAAGTAGCCCCCTCCTTCTTGGGCACCAGCGTCAGGAAGGTGTGGTTCAGCTCCTTCAGGAGCTTGCCCGTCTCAAAGAACTCCTGAACAGCCTCTAGAACCTGGTACTTGAGGGCACCCCAATGACGCTTGTAGAAGCCGCTGGAGAAACCGTCCGGCCCAGGGGACTTGGAAGCATCAGCCTGCATCACAATCGCCTCCACCTCCTCCATCCGGATAGGAGCCATAAGAAGACTGTTGCCATACTCCGTAATCAACGTCTTCGTAGTCAGCTGCGGGAATACCGTAGGATAATCCGGCTGATGATAGAGCTCAGAGTAGAACTGGACAGCCTCCTCCTGGATAGCAACCTGATCGGTCACAAGACGCCCATCCCTGCCAAGAAGTCTCTGGATGCAATTCCGGTGCTGGCGAGCCCGAATGACATCATAGAAGAATTTGGTGCAACGATCCCCATCCTTGAGCCAGGAGCATTTGGCCCGTTGGGCCGCACTAATCTCCTGCTGGAGTCGCAAGGTGTTGACCTCTGCAGCCAACTTCTTCTCTCTAGCCGCCATCTCTCCACTCATCATGTCTCCCTGGAGGTCTGACTGTAGGACTCTCAACTCCGCCTCCTTCTCCTGTAAGGAGGTCCGAGGGAGAGCCCTCACCCAGTCTCTGATGGCGCGTTTGGTCTTCTTCAGCCTGTGAACCATACAAAACTGAGCAGTGCCGACCACATCCTGACCAAGATCCCCCGCCACGGTCTCCTCATAGCCAGAGGATAGGAACCAACTGTTGTCATAACGGAACGGACGGGCTCTCCATCTGGGACTCTCCACGAAGCGCACCAGGATCGGCGAGTGGTCGCTGGTCCCCGCAGGAAGCCCCTCAGCCACAGCAGAGGGGAAAGGCGGAACCAATCACTGTTCCCTAAAGCTCGATCAAGCTGGCATGCCACCCTGCTAACTACCGCCTTGTTGTGCCACGTCCATATGTGCCCCACCCTCTCCAGATCCCTGAGCCCGGACTGGAGAAGACAAGACTGAAAATCTGATAGGATCTGGTCCGGGACCGGCCGCCCCCCCCAGCTTCTCCCCCCTGTATAGCGTGGCATTGAAGTCTCCCATAATAAGTAGGGGGAGATGACGATGCACCGCCAATGAACTCAGCCTAATGATGTCCTGCCACAAGGTCGCCCGCAGCCTCCTGTCATTGTGCCCATAGACAGCACCAAGTAAGAATCGGAACCCACCCTTGTTGGTGAAGGAGATAGCCACCATCTGGTCCGTCATGAAAACCTCCTCCCCCTCCCAACTAGCTCCATTCCATCTAACCCAGATTCTCGCCATGTCACAGAGACCAAGGTTGTGGAGCTGGACCCAGTCCGTAGGAGTTCTACGAGACAGGGTTTTCGCCCCCCGATCTTAGTCTCTAGTAAAATCGAGATTTCACACTTCTCCTTTCTCAGCACCTCACTAATCTCCCTCCATCTCCCCAGAGAACACCCCCCCCGGACATTCCAGGCAAGGGCCGACATCTAAACCGCGGGTGGGATCCCCTGAACATCCTCTGAAGGTGCACCCGGGGAGAGTGCAACCTCCATATCTCTGGAATTCTCATCTCTAACTCCCTGACGAAGAGGCTGATCAAGGGGCGCTACCCCTTGCGGGTCCCCCTGTTGGGGAGGCTGAGCTAGGTCCGCTACCCATTTAGGGTTGACCTTCCACACTCTCTCCGTCTCACCCTGTCCGCTGTCCTCACTATGTGACTCCGTAGCCTGGCGCTTCCGACTGTAAACCTGAAGCGCTAAAGAGTTATCCACTCCTTTTCGCCTGTCCTCCTGTCTCATACTCCTGGTGGTCATAGTCCTCGTCCCCATATACTCAACCATCGCTCCAGCAAAAATCTCCGTCGGAGGCCCCTCGTTATCCCCAGAGACGGGGGGGGAGGTCTGCCTCCATCGCATCCTCCATCAAGCTCGCCTGGTCAACTACAGGGGTATCAACTGCACCACCGGTCTCCTGCACTGGCTCCTCCGTCACCACCTCAGAAGCTCCTCCACGCCTACAAGCACTCGGGAGATGCCCAAAGCAGACACACGTCGGACATCTGGGGGGAACCCACTCATACTCCACCTTCTGCATAAGGATCTGGCCAGTAGGGGTCCTGTACTTCAACTGCTCTGGCAGGTCCAACCTGGCGTCAATCTCCACAAAAACCCGAGCATACATCAATCTAGTCCTGAAGGCGGTGGCATCGTCCGCCTTAATCGGCTTGCCAATGAGACTGGCAAGTCGCATAAGAAGGGGGACACTCCAGAAGCGAACCGGGAACTCAGGGAACCGGACCCATACAGGTACCGCATTCAGCACCTCCTTCTCACATCTCAGGTCAGGGGTCCATTGCTTCAGTATGATGAGGCGTCCGTCAAACGTCCATGGCCCTCCCTGGAGGATCCGAGCCACGTCTTCTGCCATCTCAAATTTAACGAAGTAGAAGCCGTTCTCCTTGGAGAAGAACTCCATGCTACCCTTCGGCCGCCAAACTCTATCCGCATAGCCTCGGATCTTTCCATAGAAGGGTTTGCTCCCCAACACATATAACACTAAAGTATTTTTCTAGAATGCCGTCACCTTCGCCACTTCCTCAGCCGGAAAGTCGGCGCAGAGCTCACCCCCAATAGCCATAGGCGCAACATACTCCATCGATGCCGGAGTCTTTGCAACCCCCACCTTGCACGCATCTGCCCAGGAAACAGGCCGTGGACCCGAACTCCGAGGCAGGATCGTCGGGGCCGGCCGGGCACTCACGTTCGCAGCAGTCCTTCTCCCCCCGATAACTGGGTCAGCCGTCCCTGCTAACCCCTTCGCGCGAGGCCGCCACGTAATCCTGGCTTGTCCCTCCCCTTCCCCTGTGTGCGCCTGGCCCCCCGTAGCTCCTGATCTCCTGGCTATCCCGGACCTCCTGTCCGATCCTTGCGTAGAAGCTGAGCCCCTCCTAGTCTCCGAGGTTTGCGATCGTTGTCCGCCTCCTCGCCTTACCCTCCGATTTTGGACCGTAGTCCAAACCCCCTCCTCACTCTGTCCATCCTCCAATCCCGTCGATGCCCTTTGGGCGGAGAACACCATAGATGAGCCCCCCGGAGCATCCGCCGTCAAAAAACCGATCGAACCCGTGCTCGGAGCCTTCACCGACGTTCGCGGCCCTCCCCGGCCACCCCCCCACCTGGGAAGGGTCGCCGGCACCCGCCCGCCCCCGAGGGGGGTTCGCCGGACCCCCCCGGCCGCCGCTCAGTCCGCCCGCGTGGGCCAGCGCGCGCACAGAAGGCGCGTTCAGTCTTTCCGGCGGCCGGCCGCCGCCACCCGCCTCCGGTCGATCGCCGCCGGCCGCCGCCGCCACCCCCTTGCCTTTCCCCCGGTCCGGGGGGCGGTTGGCCGCCTCCACGCCCCGATTAGGTGATGCCCTAGCAGAGCTAGGGTTCGGTTCTGCTTCCGCCTGCATCTTTATATATATATATATATATATATATATATATGAGGAAGGATCCACTCCCCATTTTTTGCATCCCCATATTATCAACCGTTGGATTCTTGTTTACGTCATCTAATCTTAACCATTGATTTGAATGATTCAAACTAATGGTTAAGATTAGATGACTTAAACAAGATCCAACGGTTGATGACATGGAGATGCTTGGGGATGCAAAAAGGGGATGCAGATCCCTCCTCTCTCTCTCTCTCTCTCTCTCTCTCTCTCTCTCTCTCTCTCTATATATATATATATATATATATATATATATATATATATATTGGAAGAAGATAAATTTTATTCTAGCCTGAAGGCCTACAATCACAATCCGAAGGCCTTACAAACTCTGCCTGAATTCATCTGCTCTATTGAGGATAGACATTTATATGATATGTTCATGGAGTTTAATTCGGTGGAGGTGGATGGCGATATTATTTCCTTTGTGGCCGGCTACAAGACATTTTCAAGGAGTGACTTCATCACCAACTCTTTGCTACGGATATATCTGTTCAACGACCTTGTGAGAGGCTTAGTTATTGCTATACGCTTAGCCCATATTCAACAACATTCGCATGACGTGCATGCCAACATTCTGTCTTCCAGTACTACCCCCTCTCTTGTGTATTCTCATTGGTGGTACGAGTTACTCCTCTGGAAGATAGATTCCCTAGCTCCCTCTCCTAAACTATTACAGCATGCTATGGATCTTGCCCTACTGTTTATGGTTATGGAGGTGGTCGTACTGGGTTTCCTCAAGGAGGGGGTCGAGAGGGACGTAGACATGGTCATGGTACTCTTTGTATTTGTTATTAGTGGTCGTCTGAACTATGTTGAAGCCATATGTTGGAAGAAGCATGGCTACCCTCAGGAGGAGCAACAATCTTCTATACCCTAACCTTCAACTTTACGTTCATTATCTGTACTAGCTATAAATGCTCCAAGTACTACTTGTCATGCTGCTCATTCTACTATGGATGTAAAGTTTAGAGATGAGTTGCAGAGTTTACGTAATCCTATTTCTCGGTCATTTAGTATGTCTTCTGCTTCGACCACATGTATATCATGCATTACTCATAGTTCGTCTTGTATTGTTGATTTTTACTCGATATGTCATATTCTTAGATAATACATTTCCTAATTATATTTATGGTAGCCAATGGAAAGACCACCCTTATTCATAGATTTGTAATAGTGCCTCTTACACTCTTCATCTTCGTTCTGTACTTAATGTTCCTAGATCGCATTTTAATCTTCTATCTATTAGTCGTCATACTCGAGGTCATAACTGCTCCATAACATTTTTTCTTGTTCTTTTGTGATTCAAGATCTCCGGACGCAAAATATTATTGGTAAGCGCAAGAAGCTAATAGTTTGCATCTTCTTAACATTCAACCACCTATCACGGTGATGACTTCTTCTGTTGATTGGCATCGACGTTTAGGACATGCTCGCTTACCTATCCTACGCAAAGTGCTACAAGATTTTCCTTTTTTCGAGTTTTCTTGTGACTCGTGTATTTTCGGGAAGCAACATTGCTCTACCTTTTCTCCTCACTTCTCTAGAAGCGATGTTGCCTTTTGTCTAGTGCAGTATCATATTTGACGACCTTATAGAACTAGTACGTCATTTGGTTTATGATATGTTGCTACTTTTATCGATGATAACTCTTACAAACTTAGTTGTATTTACTTCACGATCGATCTGAAATATGCATTTTTCTCTATTGTGAATGAGGCCCACACATTTTTTTCACTACCGTTAAAATCATTCGGACTGAAAATGCTTACGAGCATATGGATAGCAATTTCTAGGATAAATGCGCATCGCATAGTATCATTCATCAAACTTCCTGCTCCTATACCCTACAACAAAATTATATAGTTGAACGTAAAACCATCATCTTCTCGAGGTTGTACGTTTGCTACTCTTTCAGATGAATGTTCCAAAAGTCTAGATGAATGTTCTAAAAGTCTATTGAAACTAAGCTATTACCATTGTTTGTTACCTCATTATCCATATGCTATCCGCACTTCTCAATTATAAATCTCCATACTCCATTCTCTTTCCCTCCTCCAAATCATTTTTGATACTTCCGCAGGTTTTCAGTGTATTTGCTTTGTTCAACATCTTAGTCCACCAATTGATAAATTTGCTCCCAATGCGGCCAAGTATTTGTTTGTTGGCTTCATTCGTACTCAGAAGGTATGTTTGTTACTTTCCTTTTGATTAGAAACTTGGTACTTCGACTGTGTCATATTTCTTAAGAATCATCCCTTCTTCCCACCTCCATTACTAGTCTACCACCACTACTTGAGTATCCACGTCCATATGTTCGTGTCACTAGTCCATTTACACCTACACCACCACATACCTACCTCTTCCACTATTCCACGAAGAGTCACTAGTCCATCTACACCTACACCACCACATACCAACCTCTCCCACTCATAGTTTTAAAAGGCGAAAGGCGCACCAAGGCGCAAAGGTTCCTGGAGCCTGAGGCGCTAGGCTCAAGGCGCGCCTTTTGAAAGCTAGGCGCACTTTTTTCTTTATATGTAAAAAATATCTACATTTAAAAACTTAGCTACATAGAAGTCCAAATTCCTTGAAAATTCACTAATTATAGGCACCAAATTATTCTTTATATATATATATATATATATATATATATATATATATATATATATATAACAATCTAAAAGCCCATTAGATATAAATAACCCAAACTATATACGTATAATATACAAACCACATATATATAAGCCTTTAAATATAGAAGTACATTCTAATTTAGAAAACAATCTAAAACCTACAATAATATTAATGACAATAATTTCTATACTTTCCAATAAAACCCATAAACTATATAACATGTATATAGAAGGTTGGAATATATATATATATATATATATATATATATATATATATATATATATATATATATTAAAGTAACTTTACGCCTAGGCGCGCCTTGTTGAGCACCTGAAGCGCGCGCCTTTCTACACTAGGCGCGCGCTTTTTTAAAGTGGTGCGCCTAGCTTGTTCCTAGGCGCCGTCCCTGTGCCTCGTTGCGCCTTGCGCCTAGGCGCACGCCTAGGCACGCTTTTTAATTCAATGCTTCCACTATACCACGAGGTTACTCGACATAGTGATTTCCTTGTTCTACCTCAGCGAAAGTTTTGTATGGATCTTCTACATGAGGCTGACTATTTGAGGTATAAGTCGCCTAATACTCCTATGGATGCAGACTTAGAAGCTCTCCTTGCTTGGTTTTGCATCAAACTCTTTGCTAACCAATGACGATTACTATCTCCATCTTGTAAGGAACTTGACATATTTGATTGTCACTTGTCTAGACATTTCATTTGTTATGAGTACTATGAGCAACTACATGCATTCTCCTTACGCACCTTATCTTCAGGTTGTTGAGTGTATTCTTCACTACCTGAAGAAATATTATGGTCAGGGCCTCGTCTATAAGTCTTAAACTTCTCTCTCCTCTTAATCACTTAGATGTTGATTATATGGGTTTTGTAGATGATCGTCATTCGACGAGTGGATTATAGTACTTATCTTGGTGGTAATCTTGTTACTTGGCATAGTAAGAAAAAGACAATTGCCCATCTCTCTGCCAAAGTTGAGTATTACTTGATAGCCTATGCGGTTTTTGAGTTCACATGGTTGAAGAGTTTACTCATAGATCTTGGTGTTGCTCATTCTTCTCTTGCTATTCTCTATTGTGAACAACTGGTGTTGCTCTTTATCCTTATGCTATTCTTTATTGTGACAACCAGATTGCGATTCATGACTGAAAACATGATATTCCATGAGCGCACTATGCATATTGAGGTTGATTGTCACTTTATTTGGAAGAAGGTCAAGCTTCGTGAGCTTCAGCTCCAACATGTTTCAGCTATATCACAGATCACCGATATTTGCAACAAAGCTTTGCCTCGCCTATTTACCTTCAGTTTTTGTCCAAGCTTGGAGCTATCGACATTTACGCTCCAGCTTGTTGAAGAGTATAGAAGATAGTCATATTGTTCATTTAGAAGATTGTCGTTCATTCTCTTCTTACTTTTTGTCCCACTTCAAATAGGCTCAAGGAGGGTATATACCCCCTTGCTTATATATATGTAAAAGTCTATTAAGTTGAGTCAACTTCTGAACAAAGATAGAACACTTGTTGTGACTTTTCACCTTGTCCGAATGCAACCATATCTAGACAATGTCCACTCCAAACTTCTTTTAGCCAGTGGGAGTCATTCTTTCAACGAGACATCTTTGATGCTACCTCCAGGTTGCTTCATCTTGGTTACTGATCCAACTCATTCATTTGTAGTTCTTTCTCAAGGACAAGGCTGTCAACCACCATGCCTCGGACAAGGGCGACGAACATGTGGTCTCCCTATCTTGAACATTGGTCATGGTGGCACGCATGATGATACTGCTCGTGGCTGTACAACTCTTTACTACAATTACAGTGGTTGTCGCAATCATAATGATATTCC
The DNA here is from genome assembly GCA_029216955.1 of Iris pallida. Classification (NCBI taxonomy): domain Eukaryota; kingdom Viridiplantae; phylum Streptophyta; class Magnoliopsida; order Asparagales; family Iridaceae; genus Iris; species Iris pallida. The sequence goes on along the minus strand of JANAVB010043220.1, from coordinate 14,992,518 downwards.
CCTCAAAACTCTTCTTCGACCTCTCTTCCCACATTTTCTCCCCATGCCGGGTTTGCTTGACATATACACTCCAGCTTGCGGTGACTGTTAGACTGGCCAACCTTCTCTTGTGTTTGTCTAGATTTAGTATCTCTTAGTCCCACATTTAATAGGAACTAGAGAGATACCTACTCCTATATATATGTACTCACTAGTCACTATCATCATTGAAGAAAGTAAACCCATTTAGTCGAACCTCGTGTTACTGTCATTTAGAGGGATATCCCAAACAAATTATGAATCAATGATGATGCCAGATAATATAGCAAATCTACTACTATATGTAACCTGGACGTACCAAAATAAATGATAAAATAAATGATAACCTCATGTGCGTTTAAACTATAAAGATTGAAGAAAACTAGAGTAGATTCAGCAAAATTGACCTGGAATAGTTCAAGGACTGAATTTCCATCCTTTGGAGCTCCCTGTTTGGCATTCACGCGGAGCATCACATTTCTGCACTCAAGGAATGAAACTTAGCCTAGAGTAAGAAATTTATCTTACTATGAAACATAAGGTTATAGACAATAACATAAATGAAAGATTGAACAAATTATAGACAATAAAATAAATGAGAAGAAATGATAACAGGTAAACCAAGAAAGGTGCTGATACAAGTTCCACGTTCTCACACAGATGTGTATAATATGTCAAAATTAGTTGGCCTACGTGTTCATAAGTTAGTGAGTTTGCAAGGTTTCAAGAACTTCAAACAACCTGTAACAATAACCAAGAAACCATATTTACATTCTATGACACACTGAACATTTTCAAAATCTCACTTGACATTTTTCAAGCTACTGGATGCACATTTTATTTTTCAGTCAATTTGCATTTATTTCATGACATTTTTTCACTCTGAGATGCCTACCAGATGGCTCTATTGATCGCTACAATTCGCTTTGTAGCTAAAGGTTTCATCCAGACTTAGTGTTGATTAGTTCGAAATTTTCTCTCATATTGCTCGTCTCAACTTCATCCACATTCTCTTCTCTCACAGTTGAACGAGATTAGCCCATGTTCGTTCCAGCTTAATGTAGAAAATGCCTTCTCATATGCGACCTTTTTGAGGAGGTCTATATGGAGCAACTTACTGATGTTGCTCGGGGAGGAGGGGTGGGGTGAGGGCGGAGGAAGTCTACCTAAACTTGGGAAGATCTAACGGATCAAGCAGAGTTCCTGTGCCTGGTTTCAGAAGTTCAACCATGTTCACACAAGTGTTGGGGCCCGTTTGGTTTACAGGATTGGACAACGTAATGTAATTGGCATTACGTTGTCAATCTAACTCGAGTGTTTGGTTGGACAAAAAAAAATAGATGTAATGTAATCGCGATTACAAGTTTGATTACATTACATCAGTTTCTTCTAAACTCAATTACATCATAAAACCTATGTAATCGCAATTACATTACAACTTAAGTGGAAGGTTGGTATGCTAGAATTTGATCGTTTTTGGTTATTTTTTGTTGTTTTTGTTTCTTTTTTGTCATTTTATTGTCCTTTTTGTTCGTTTTTGGTCGTTTTTTGCCCTTTTTTTGTTTTTTGCCATTTTTGTTCGTTTTTTGTTTGTTTTTTGTCGTTTTTGTCCTTTTTGCCGTTTTTGTTATTTTTGTCGTTTTTGTTAGTTTTTGGTCGTTTTTGTTTGTTTTTTCTCTTTTTTTGCCGCTTTTGGTCTTTTTTCGTTTTTTTTTGCCATTTTTGTTCGTTTTTGTTTTTTTTATCGTTTTTGTTCTTTTTTGCCTTTTTGCTAGTTTTTTCCCGTTTTGTTTGTTTTTGTTTTTTGCCATTTTTGTTCGTTTTTTGTCGTTTTTTTCCCTTTTTTCGTTTTTGGCCGTTTTTTGTTGTTTTTGTTTGTTTTTTATCGTTTTTGTTCTTCTTTTGTTCTTTTTTGTTCTTTTTTTGCCTTTTTGTTTGGTTTTTGTCCTTTTTGTTCGTTTTTTTGCCGTTTTTGATCGTTTTTGTTTGTTTTTTTGTCGTTTTTGTCCTTTTTGTTGTTTTTGTTCATTTTTTGGCGTTTTTGTTAGTTTTTGGTCGTTTTTGTTTGTTTTTTCTCTTTTTTTGCCTTTTTGGTCTTTTATTATTTTTTTGCCATTTTTGTTCGTTTTTTGTTTTTTTGTCGTTTTTGTTCGTTTTTTGCCTTTTTGTTAGTTTTTTGCCGTTTTTGTTTGGTTTTTTCGGTTTTTTTGCCATTTTTGTTCGTTTTTTGTCGTTTTTGTCCTTTTTTTGTTCGTTATTTTCGTTTTTGGCCGTTTTTGGTTGTTTTTGTTTTTTTTTATTGTTTTTGTTCTTTTTTGCCCTTTTTTTTTTGTCCTTTTTGTTCGTTTTTTTGCCGTTTTTGATCGTTTTGGATCGTTTTTTTCGATTTTTGGTCATTTTTGTACATTCTTGGCCGTTTTTGCCGCTTTTGGTCGCTTTTGCATGTTTTTAAACTTTTTTGTCGATTTTGTACATTTTTTGTCGGTTTTGCACGTTTTTTTATTGTTTTTGCTTTATTTGCACGTCTTTTGCCTTTTTTGTACGTTTTTTTTATCAATTTCTGTCAATTTTGTACGCTTTTGTACGCTTTTTTGTGGTTTTTTTTTCCTTTTTGTTGTTTTTTGTCTTTTTTGCAAAAAATTAATTTTTTGGTCGTTTTTTGTTCGTTTTAATTCCCTATTGTTTTTTTGTCTTTTTCGTTTTTTGTCATTTATGTTCCTTTTATCGTTTTGGATCATTTTGTTTGTTTGTTTTTTCTTTTTTTTATTATCGTTTTTTGTCATTTTTTAATTTTTTTGTCGTTTTTGGCCTTTTTGTTCGTTTTTTAATCCCTTTTGATGCTTTTTCCGTTTTGATCTTTTTTGTCATTTTTTTTCATTTTTTGTCGTTTTTTGCGTTTTTGGTTTTTGGTCGTTTTTCGTCATTTTTTCGTTTTTTGTTGTTTTTTGGTCAATTTTTTTTTGTTTTGGTCATTTTCTTATCATTATTGGTCACTTTTGATGGTTTTCAACTTTGTCATTTTTGATTTTTTTGTCGTTTTTCTATTTTTATCGCTTTTTTCGTTTTTGGTTTTTTTCCCGTTTTGTTCGTTTGTCATTTTTTGTATTTTTTATTTTTTGTCGTTTTTTTTCGTTTTTGGTCTTTTTTTTAGCAGAAAACAAACCATTTTTCCCCTTTTTTATTATTTATTTTTTCTTTTCTTTTTCTTTTTTACTTTTTTGATTTTTTTATTTTTGGAATTTTTTATTGATCAACTTTTTTAATTTTATGTTGTATTTTAAAAAAATATTAAATTAAAAATTCAATTACATTACATGGTAAACCAAACACATGAATGCAATTAACATTACATTACATGGTTTGATTACATGTTTCAACCAAACATAGTAATGTAATTGTAATTCCATTACATTACAAACTCAATTACATTACAAATTCAATTCCTTTACGATTACGATTACATTACAATGAACCAAACGCAACCAAGGTTTCATGCACAATTATGGAGATCAATTCATGTTTATTAAAACATCAAGTCTAGGATTGTTGTTCTCATTGTCTACTTTGATTTTATTTTACTACCTGGCAACAAAATTGCATGTATTGAGGAGACATAAGCTCATTTACAAAAGCAGTTTGTTACTAAAGATCTGTGAACTCCATTATTTGCTAGGCAACGATGTTTGACCGTAGCAACAAGGGAATAGTTCTTTCCCAAAAAGATATGCCATGGATTTGCTATAGGAAACCAGATTACTTGGTTCTAAAACCGTTTATACTAATATGGAATAACATATGAAAATGTTGCCAAATGATAATCAAGACTTGGAGGGCAAAAGAAGAAAAGAAGACTTGTTGGGAAGTTGATCAGTATAACCGCAAATATGCCAAATAAGTCATTTGTTATTGGTCTAATTAGTCGGTTCATGGATCCCAAGACGTGACACTAGAAGGCCGTTTTAAGGATCTTGAGATTTATGAAGAGGGCTCCTAGGAAAGACTTTTTAAATCAAAGTCACAACATCACCAGACGGAATCCTATTCAGATGCTGACTATTCTGGATCAAAGACTATCGGAGATCGACAAATGGCTACTGCACTTATGTCAGTGACAATCTCGTCATTTGGAGGAGAGAAAGCAGAGACTGTTGTAGCCTGGTCAAGGGGTGAAAAAAGCAGACACTATTGTAGCCTGGTCAAGTAGGGGGCAAATTCTGAGCGATGGCTCATACAATTTCTGAGATGATATGGCTTTAAACTCAGATGGCTGATCTTGGTATCCACTATACTGAAACTTTACATATGCGCTGTTCCAAAGAAGTTGCTATCTTTATTGCAAGCAATCTGGTCCACTTTGTTCATGATGCGTTTATGGGCAACTAGATCAATACTCCCTTACTCGATCTGAGGGCTAGATTCTGAAATTTTCACCAAGCCTGTAGCATCCTCCAGTTTTGCTGTCTTGTGCAACGAGATGGACATGCATGATATATACACTCCAGCTTGAGGGGGAGTATTAGAATTGGGTATTTGCCCAAAGGCTAACCTATATATTGGCTTCTCATTTGGGCTTAAGTTTTACTTGTGTTGTATGTATAAATGCTCTTATCCCTAAACGAAGAGAACAGGCTCTTGAGCATTCTTTTTACAATTAATTTTTTCATTTATTGTAGATGGTTTCATTAGCATAACGAATGCTCTTGATGGGCTTTGCCGTAAGGACTTTTCACCATAAGCATAACTAGCAATCAAATTTAATGTGATTGTGTGAAGAATATAGAACCATGAGTAACTCAACGAGGACAGAAAATCAAAAGTTCTTGCCCATATTGCTTCATGTGTTTAGCTACCTAATGTGCTCACCTTGAGGTTGTTAAACCATCAATTCCTCTCCATGTTCCACACTAGAGGAGTTAAGAAACATATTTTTAGATGTAGAGTTAGCTCAACTAGTGTAGTCCATTTATTAGCCAGCTTATTAGGCCTTCCTCGTATTTCCTAGGGTTGTATATATAATCTCTTATCCATAGTGAAAGTAAGACTAGTGAACCATTCTCTCTCAACTAAACATGACGTCAAAGCCTCAATTGTTCCTCTACTTCTCCTCTATAGCAACAATTCTTCGTCTTCTTCTTATTATTATTATTATCATATTCCATTCCACACCATCTACATCAGACCCCCTATCCTTTCCTTTTCTTCCTTTTTCTTTTTCTTCTTCATCTCCCTCTTCCTTCTCCACCACAACACACTTCAGAACAGTTGTCACCACATTCACTATTCCCTCTTCCTTTATCTTCCTTCTTTTTCACCCAAACTTCAGCGGACCTACAGTCAAGGTTCCTGATATCAGATATCGGATCCATACCGGTTGGTTGGTTGCCATATCGAAATCACTACTGGGCGATATACCATATATATAGGGAGATAACATCGTGGTGATATATATATAATTCACTTCATATATGAGATGAATGACAAATTTTCAGAGTATCAATGCAAAGATGGTAGAAAGTCTGTAGTGTAAATTAGAATAAGACTCCATTAACACACATATTCTAAGTCACACTAAGCAGTAATGAAGCATACATATTTTAAACAAGTTTTTTGTAACCCGGTTTAAAATTTAAGTCTGAATGATCCAACCCACACCGAGTTAGGTGTGTATACCGGTTGCTTTGGCCGATAAATCGACCAGTTTTGCTGAGATATCGTCCGGATTGGTCTGGATACATACAATATGGGCTTTGACCGGTTTTTTTCCATACAAGTTAGTAATATAGTATGGCCCCCATCATGAACAAAGCCTACAATGGGTCGACAATGAAATTTGCTTGCAGGTCTACAATGAAATATGTGCCTCCACCTTCGGCTGGTTGACCACAAAAACATCCAGATCTAGCAACTGTGGTACCTACCGCTGCCTTTTCCAGAACCTAGATCTTATTGACGTCCATGTGACAACATTCCTAGCTGACGTAGGAAGTGACATCAACCCATGACCTATAAGTTCTCAAAAAGAAAATAATGTCATTTACTTTCTTATGTTACTCTTCTCTGGATACCCTCTCCATGTATTTTGTTTTCGCTTGTACTCTTAGATGTAATATGACCTGTACTAGTGTCCCTCTATTGTATTCTTCTCTTGCTACCATTAGTATTTTGTATGACTCTCAATTCCCTCTTGTTCCTTGATGCTTGGTCTTCTCTCTGCCTTCTTCCTCTACTTCGCCAGTTCCGAGACATCTTCCTGTATAAGCATGGAAATTTTAAAACTCTATGCACCTAAAGATTATGTGCCAAAGCCACAGAGACGGTCAGTTCAATGTAGCCAAGGCTATGCGCCCCACTGCTATGCGCCTAATACCAAAGACATTGAACTTTGGTAACTTTATTCAGAAGTCCATATGCTATGCGCTGGAATCTATGCGACAAGGACAGTGATTCTTGGGGAGTAGATAAAAATCTATGTGGCATACGTCTTAAGTCAGTGAACTTTATGAGGCATTCTTCAGAAGCCAAAGACAGAGAGGTTTGGTATTCTTCAAACCTATGCGCTTATTTCAAATAGGTGCATATTGACAGCTCAGCTCATTAAAAGCTGTGCCCCCTTGAAGTTCGTGCAGACGACGGTTACACATAAACGCCATTGCTTACGTCAGTGTAATTATGATGTTTTGTCTTTATACATCATATGGGTGCCACATGGAGCTATATGCGATCCTGTGAGGCGCATAGGGGTGCATGTGCAATCCTTGAAGTTCTTTCGTCGCCTATGCACGACTGACAGTGAGCAATTACGAATTTGAGATTGTGTATTGAATGTGCATATTAATGCTCAAACGTATTGAATGCACATACGTTTCAGATGACAACAATCATATTAATGATGTTTTTTAATCGTTGTAATGTATGTCACGTTGATCAGGTTAGGCACATACGTTCTTATCCGCTTTATGTGCTGGAGTTATTGCAAGATTCTATACGCGTATAGTTTTCATGCCCCTGCAAACAAAAAGTGTCTTTTCATCAATTTCATGCGCGCATAGTCGTTACAGTGTGAATGGCTATAAATAGCAGGGACTTGTGCTTCCCAAACCATCAATCATAAATCATTCTGAGCATTGTGAGCCTACTTGCTACCCATTTGCGTCCGAGAGCCAGAGTTACCAAGTTTTCCAATATTTATCTCGAATCATCAACGGAGTAAAGAAGTCGAGCGCTGAATTAATCTTCATCGCCACACTTTTCCAGAAATGTGTACTTAGAATTCTTGTATTAGGACTCTATTTTCTTTTTTATTAAGCAATAAAAGTTTGTTCTAACTCTTATATGTCTTGACTTCCGTCTCTACTATCATAAGGATTTCATCCCCTATGTTTGGTTCTTCTCCAGCGAGCAATGACCGAAAGGTCATTCTTATTACCATGGTGAAGCTAAATGGTATAATTGCTTGTTATTAGAGCAAGCATTCTGACTTTTTTGTTCGCTTGCAGAGTAAGCTACATTGTTTTACAGCTCCTGTCGTCTCTTCCGACTCGACGAAGTTTAACGCCTGCAGCATAATGACTACTATGTGATGACTTGGCTCTTCAACTACATGGAGCCCACTATCTCTTTAACTGTCATGTTCCTCCCTATTGCGTACCACATTTAAGCGTTCGTCCAGATTATTTTTCTCCTGGCAAAAACGTTTCTACAACCTTTATGAGAGGATCTTCACTCTTCATCAAACTTATACTCTGCCTCTCTCGTAAGCATGTGGGATAAACTAATCGTGTATCTTCCTCTCATCGTTGATATTTCCACTTGGGCACATTAGCAGAAAAATACTTGTCACAAAGTTCCTCTCTAATCTCTACATGATAATAGCTTCAGCCTACCCGTAAATTCTTACGTACTCAAATGTATCTTCGCTTCTTATTGCCTACTCTTGGCTTATGTGAGTCACTCCAGCCTTGAAGCCTCGACTTACATCGTCACTGCCATTCCTACCAAGGTTTGCACTATCGATATCGAAATCGATATCAGACCCTTCCTGAGTATCGGGATCGACGATATCGGTAATATCAGCTGTATCAGATCGGAGTATTGGATTTTTTGGTAATGGAAAGCAAATGATTATTAATAAATTTAGAGAAAATATTTTAGATATTTAGGCATAATTTTAAGTATTTTCTGTATTGTTTCATAGTAGTTTTGACATTGAATCAAATAATAGTCATCATTGCTGCTGCGATACATAAGTTTCTTCATTTACATGCTTTTACAGCCTTATTATGCTTTTACATTTTTGTTGATTATTTCTTTGCCAAATTGACTGAAAAAAATATCCAAAATGCTGGTATCGATATAGGTCGGTATCGGATCGGGACATGCAAAATCGTATCGGTATTGACTGTATCGGATTTGTATCAGCCGAAAGTGCAAACCATAATTCCTACTACCAACTCATATGATCTTTACACGGCCCACAATCAGAATCGCGGATGTGGGCGTCAAGGTTGTAAAAGGCGCTAGGCGGTAGGCGGGCGGCCACCTACCGCCTAGCGCCTAGGCCGCCTAGGCGGGGCCTAGGCGGCCTTCTAATATTAGGCGGTCACCGCAAAAAACATAGAAATTAAAATATGCTAAAGTGACAATTATACTCCAAATTTAAAGTTTCTCATAATAAGTAAACAAAGTCAAATTCATAGTTCAAGACAACATAGACAAGACTACAAGTTCAAACATAATTCAAGTAGCTAACAATATTATAGCAACAAAATAAGAATATCTCCTCTCCTTCTTCTAAGTGTCCGTCGGCATGGATCCCACTTCTTCATTTTCATAATCAACAAAAGTCATAGAAGGACCATCAGATTCACACTCAATGTCCTCATCTCCTTCATCTTCGGTTTCTGATTCAACTTGTTCTGGCACGACATTTTTGCTACTTCTTCTAGGTTGTAAGTAGTCGTCCGCACCCGATGCTTGTCCAACCATTGCCCAAGTAAGTCCCTCATGTGGTCCACTATCATCTTCATCATCATCTCCACCCTCTACAACCCATCCTTGAGTATGGATTGGCTCACTAGAATGTAGTACATCATCTGTCACTTCTCTTTTCTTCTTGTTTATAAGTTTTGCATTAAATTGCACATAGACTAGATTGTTCAACCTTTCCACATCTAGCCTATTTCTCTTCTTTGTATGTATCTACATAAAAAAAATATAAACTACAAAGTTAGATATTGCAAGGAAAGATCTAGTTGTTAAAGAACTAATTATAATTATATTAAACTTACCCCTTCAAAGGTGCTCCAATTTCTCTCACATCCGGAAGAACTAGTTGTTAAAGCTAGAATTCTTTTTGCAATTTTCAACAAGTTGGGAGTAGACCCTCCATAGTTTGACCACCAAAGTACTATTGATCAAAGTAAATTAGTAGCAAATAAAATTTCAATGAAACTTAAGACAAACATTTTTAAATAATTATACCTGGATTATACTTGTCATCATTGTTTGTACATCCTTTTAGTGCTAAGGCTCTTCCAAATGAACCCTCTCTCATCTTGTATCTTCCTAGCTCCTCATTCATGATTCGATCTTGCATGTCCAAATCGTCGGAGAAGAAAGTCTCAACACATTGTATAAGACCATCATTAAGTGTTGGATCATCAAAGCAACTAGTATCCTTATATGCATAATAAGGATTTAGTAAGTAGCCCGCCAAATGCAAGGGACTATCAAGACGGCCGGTGGCTTTTGAATCGATGATTTCAATGATCGGCCTATAGCTCATCTCATTGTTTTGAAACACAATCTTTACTTGTTCTCTTACTTGCTTGAGCTCCCCGTAAATAAAACCCATTGATGGCTTTTTATCTCCATCGGTCAATCTAAGTAACTTGACTAATGGAGCAAACAATCGCAAGCATAGTGCTACACCCGACCAAAAGCTTGCACTTACCACAATGGCATAGGCTTTCTTTCCTTTTGCGGTACCATGACACAATTTGCTTGATTCCCAATCAGAAGAACCCACCATTGCATGAAATTGATGCTTCTTCTCAAACATACTTTGCAAAGTCAAGAATGCCGTTGCAAATCTAGTCACATCCGGTCTCACTATGTCACGTCTTTTTGTATATTTTCTCATCATAGCCAATGTCCTATGATGAGAATAAATGAACACTGTGAATGCCTTTGCTTTGTCGATCACATCTCTGAACTTCGGAATTTTAGCAATCCCTTCAAGCATAAGATCTATTGTGTGAGTGGCACACGAGGTCCAGAAAATAGTAGGCCTCTTCTCCTTCAATAACTTGGCGGCCGCCATGTTGTTCGACGTATTATCCGTCACAACTTGAACTACATTTTTGGGCCCAATTTCTTCAATGCACTTGTCAACATAATGGAATATATATTCTCCAGTGTGTGCATCTATTGAAGCTTCTTGTGAAGAATGAAAACTTGTACCTTAAGCAAAAAATATATGAATTTAAGAATTTTACCATTAAACAAAAAATATATGAAATTTACCATTAAGTAAAAAAAAAAACATCATACCTTCAATACAATTGACACACATGTTCATGATACTCCTCCTCTTACGGTCGGTCCAAGCGTCGGTCATAACTGAACAACCACTTTTAGTCCATTCTTCTTCATGCTTCTTAAGTGACTCTTTAGTTTTCTCCATCTCTTTCTTCAAAAGTGGTTCCCTCAACATATATTGGCTTGGCTTCCGATAACCGGGACCGAATTGACCAACCGCTTCAATAAACCGATCAAAACTATCAAGGGTAATAGCATGGAAAGGTATGCCGGCCTCATACACCCACTTAGCCAAATATTGATGCACAGCTTCCGTCTTTTCTTTAAATAATGCCTCATTCATATTTTGTTGTCTTAGCCTCTTTGCCGGATTTGTCCCAATATCGGGATTGATGGATGTAGCCCATTTGTCCATAGCTCCAAGAAAATGTGGTCTTTTTCTTGATCCCACAATTTCAATTTCTTCTTCCTCATCTTGATCTTCAATTTGTACATCTTCCCTTATGCTTTCCTCTTGTTTTCTCTTCTCCTTCTTCTTGACTTTGCTAGCTTCAATAGCCGCCTTGCATTTATCTTGATCTTCTTTCGTAGATCTCGGGCATGAAGTCACATTTCCCTTAATATGACCTATATGTTGTTTGATCCTATAAATCCCTCCAGAACAAATTTTGCCACATAATTTGCATTTTAATTTGTCTAGATTTGTAGGATCAACCAATGCACCGTACTCCCATCCAATATCAGTAAAGGAACGCCGAAGCAACGATGAACTTGAAACGTTGACATTGTCAGACGATGCCGTATTAGATCCACTTCCAGACATTTTTCTATTTCACGCAATAAAAATATGTTATATAAAATGAAAGCAAATAAGATAAAATGCAAGCAATATAATTTGCAATTTAATTTGTCTAGACATTTTTCGGTTTCATAACTTTTAACATTCTTTATATATTTCTATTCATTATTTTTGCAGGGCTGCATATATGCTGCTATTGATACTGTTGCAGGACTGCTGCATTATAAAATGAAAGCAAAGAAAAAGAAAAAAAAAACTCCCAGCTGCATATATGCTGCTGATACTGTTGCTGCCCTAAAGTGAAAGAGAAAGAGAAAGAAAGAAAAGTGAGAAGGAGAAAGAAAGAAAAAAAAAAAAGCCCCGGCTGCCCTAATTGCTGCTACTGCTCAGAAGAAGAAGAAGAAGAAGAGAAGAGAAGAGAAGAGAAGAAGAAGAAGATTGAGAAGAATAGAGGTTAGAACCCTAACCTGTTCCCTCCTGCTGCTTCTCCTTCTTCCTCTGCTGCTGCTTCTTCTTCTTCCTCTGCGAGTGGTTTTTTTTTTTTTTTTTTGCTTCTGCTGCTGCTGTGCTGATTTCCTTCTTCTCCTCTTTTTTTTGTTGGAAAGCCATTCGGGTTTCGGGTCGGGCGGGTCCTGCACACAAAAAAAAAAAAAATTTGAAAAGAAGTCAGACCCGCCTAGGCGGCCGCCCCCCCCGTCCGCCTAGGCGGCCGCCCCACCGCCTCGACCGCCTAGGAGGCCGCCTGGCCCCGCCTTTTAGGCTCCTCCGCCTAACGGCCGATTCCGGCTGAAAGCTGGGCGCCACCGCGCCGCCCAGCGCCTAGGCGCCGCCTAATGGCGCCTTTTAGAACACTGGGCGTAGATAAGATCACGGTCATGACTCAAGGGGAGACCCACCTAGAAAAATGGGTACTCTTACACGCCTATCGTTCGATGTGATCACATGAACCACTAAAAATTCTACGAGGCCAAGTTTCGCAAGCCTAATTGTCCGCATCTCTAACAGAGACTCAGAACTCCTATTCTGAGTCTTGTTGATACTGCTCCAACACTGAATACCTCGATCATCCACTCCGGTCACCCATTGACTCTCAGAGGAAAGTTTTGTTCCCAGTCGCCTCACTACCAGGTATCCTTCACTACAACCTACTCCACAACACCATGTACTAGCGACATTCATGTCACCAAGTCTTGTAGTTGGCTCTTAGACTGGTGCTTCCTCCTATATGACAGGTCAACCCTTCACTTTTCACTCACCATTCTTATTTCTCCTCTCATGCTCCTTTATACATTGTTGATAGACAACCATCTCTTATCATTGGGTCAGGGTGGTTCAACCATGTCCTTCTCTTACTTTAGATCGAGTTCTTTATGCCATTTGTTTTCCTATCAATCCTTTTTCTATCAGCCATCTCACACAGTATTGACACTAGTCACACCCTTCACTTCTCCTGCCACATCACTGCTGATACTCGTCACCGCCTACGGATACTTGTCTGTACCACCACATGACACCGTGGATACAATAGGTTTTGCACACCATGTTGGAGGTCCTTCCCCTCTCTCATATATGGATTAAGTATGACTCAAACTTGGAAAGGTTACAATCCTAATTTGATTAGGATATCCTGATGTGTAATAATGTGCTGGCATGGCTGCTGTGATTCCTAATAGGAATTGGTTATAAAGGTCCTGTTATATACATTTGGAAGCTTCCGGCCACATATCAAAAGTAACAATATGCAAATAAAACATCCAGTTATAACCCTTCTACTACTAGGAAAATGTTTTAGTTGACCGGTGAAAAAGGATAAGTTTTATTATTGATGAACTCCTAATATGAATAGGTAAGCCTATATACAAACAGTATATATTTGAGGAGTTAGCCGACCATGTAAGATATGTAATATATTAGAGATTGCTTTGTGAGGAGAGTTCTCAAGGTGTATTGGTTGCCAACTGTTTCCGTTCAATCCTAGTGAAGAGCTCGTCTTCCTTTAAGGTCGCAGTGGCGACGACTTCGGAGAGTTTAGATGAGTGCTTTGGTAATTTTTTGAGTTAGAGATTTGGTGAGCCTATGGAGGTGGGTGTAATTCCTTCATAGCCTTTGCATATTTTCTCTTTTGGATACTAAAACTTCTCAAACTCCTTTGTCTGTGGATGTAGTCCAGTTGGGATGAACTACATTAAACTTCTCGTGTACTCTTTTCTAGTTTTATGTATTTTCTCTATTTATCGGTGTTTTGGTTAGCGATCTATTAGCTTCTGCACAAGAAACTGGTAAGTGATCTACTAACTCTTATACCAATCTCCACCTTGACTCAAACTCCACATCTCTCCTATAAGTTCCAGAATATTTTACGACTGCCTTTCCCTATGCGCCATTGGTGCCGTCAGTGATCTCGAATGTTGATCAAGTCCAAGCACAACTTTAACTTGTCAAACGTAACGGGGTTTGTCATCATGTTTGTTGGATTTCTTTTGGCATCTATCATATGAGAACACTGCACCTTCATTAAAAATCTCCCTGATAAAGTTATAATATATATCGATGTGCTTCGTCCTTGCATGATTAATTTGATGCTTAGCTAAGTGGATTGCACTTTAGCTATCACAATGAACAAGAGTAACCTTTTGAACAACTCCAAAACTCCAAGCAAATCCTTTAGCCATAGAGATTCCTTAACAATTTTGGTAGTTGTGATGAACTTTACTTTAGTAGTTGACAATGCATAAGCTATCATTTATTCAAAACAATATCTCACCAGTGCCTTCCTGATTCTTTGAGATCTTTCAAACTGCGGTACTTGCTCAACTGGTTCCTGAACTTCTGCCTAAGGTTCTGCAATTGATCTTTCTCCTAAGACTCTCTGGAGCTCCTAACTCCACCTCCACTGGTGGACTTACATGTTTCTCACCGCTAGTCACCGTCTGTCCTTTATCACACAACATGGACGACTTATCAAAAGTGACATGCCTGCTAACTAGACACCAATTATGGCTAGTAGACCTTGTCTACCATAATTTGTACCACTTCACACCATTTTTGTATCCAAGAAAGATGCACTTTCATGCCCTTGGGTCAATTTATCTTCTCCCACATGAGCATAAGTGATACAACCAAATATATGCAAATTAGAATAATCTATAGGTTTTCTACACCATACCTCGTTTGGAGTCTTGCAATTGATAGACGGAGTACGGTTGACAAGATAGCATCCAGTAGAAATAACTTCTGCCCCAAACTCCTTGGCAAATTAACACTAATACGCAAACACGGGGCTTTCTTCAGAAATGTCCAGTTCATTCTCTCTGCAACTTCATTCAATTGTGGATCTACTTGTGTGGTGAAGTGGCGAACAATACCCTCATCTTTGTAATATTTTGTGAACTCGTTCGAAGTATATGCATCCATTATTTGACCTTAATCTTTTCATGCATCTCCCAGTCTGATTCTCAACTAAAGCCTTTCACTGCTTGAAAATAACAAATACATTTGCTTTCTGTTTCAATGTGTAGATCCAAACCTTCCTTGAAAATCGTTGACGAAGGTAACAAAATAGAAAGTGCTTCCTAATGAGGTAATTGGCGTCGATCCCCACACATAAGTATAGATGTAATCTAAAGTACCCTTGGAACGATGTGAATACATCATCTGTGGAAGAAGACATTGCTGCTCTACTTGTAAATGTGCTCCGTTGAGTCATGTATAAGTTTTACTTCCTTCTTACCTTTCATCAACAATATGGGACCCTTTCGGATCTTCAATATCCCTCCTTCAACTACAATCTTGCAGCCAAGGGTCCAAAGAACCGAAGGAAATAAAAATAAACATAAAAATTAAAAAAAAAAAAACTCAGTCTTGGACATGTTTGACATTTGTCAAAGTCCTCACAACTCCATCATGTGTCCTGATCCAGATTGTACTTATCCCGACTGTCCTGCAAGCTGCATTATTACCTATTAAAACCGTTCATCTAATGAGTAGCTGACATGAAGTAAACAAGCTTTTGTCTGGAGACATGTGATAGGAACATACCGATAAAAAATCCACAAATCTTGTGAAATAGCTACACTACTGGAGACTGAAAGAAATGTATGATCGTCGTCCTTAAACCGATATGCTATGCTTATCGTATCAGAAGTCTTTTTCTCCTTTCCTTTGAGTTTCCAACAATCCTTATTTATGTGCTCTGGCTTCTTGCAATAATTGCAAGTCGGTAGATACTTATCTTTTGATTTGGATCTTGATATACTTTTATTGCTTTCTTTCTTGATTGTCCTTCTGTGTTACCAATCCTTCTGCATGTGAATTTGAACTATTGTTCATCTTCCTAATCTTGTTCGACAAAAGAGTGAAAGTCAATTCCTCATAATCCAACAGGAGACATATGGTGTTGATATGTTTCAAACTTTCTCTCCCGTCGTTCACCTCATCTCCATCTGCGTGAGTTCAACCTGGATTATCGATGTTTTAGCTCGATATTAAAATTGGCTTCTTGTATGTCGATCTTCCAGAGGAGGTCTATATAGAGAAACCAGGAGAATATATTGCTCAAGAAGAAATCTATGGAATCAAGCAGAACCCATGTGCCTCATTTGAGTAGTTAAGCCAGGTTGTCACATGAATTAGTTTCAGGCAAAGTCATGATGATCATTCCATGTTTATTGGAAACACGTCTGGGATTGTTAGTTTCATGGTCTATTTTGATGATATCTTACTATGTGGTAGTGACCTTGCGGGTATAAAGAGACCAAAGCTCATCTACAAATTATCTTGTTACTAAAGATCAAGGACAACCTGCTAATTTCTAGGCATTGAGGTAAAATCAAAAACGGAAAACTGCTCTCTCAAAGGAAGTATGTCATGTATTTGCTGCAACAGAATGGATTACTAGCCTCTAAACTCTTGTTACTCTTATGGAACAAAATCCAGATCTTTGGCTTGATGATGATCAGGATATCGAGGACAAGTGAAGCTAATCTACTTGACTATAACTAGATCATATATCTCCATTAATGTTGGTCTAGTTAGTAAGTTCATAAAATATCCCAAGAGGTGCCACTGGCAGTGGGAAGCAACTTCAAGAATCTTAGGTACATGAAGGGGTCCCTAGAGAAGGCCTCTTGTACCCACATCATAGACAACTCAAACTCAAATCCTATTTTATCAACTACTATCCTAGATCGAGACTGATCTGGCTACTATACTTATGTCTATGGAAATCTAATCACTTGTACCCACATCATAGACAACTCAAACTCAAATCCTATTTTATCAACTACTATCCTAGATCGAGACTGATCTGGCTACTATACTTATGTCTATGGAAATCTAATCACTTGCAGGTCCCTAGAGAAGGCCACTTGTACCCACATCATAGACAACTCAAACTCAAATCCTATTTTATCAACTACTATCCTAGATCGAGACTGATCTGGCTACTATACTTATGTCTATGGAAATCTAATCACTTGCAGGAGCAAGAAGCATATGTTTGTAGCCAGATCGAGTGCAAAGGAAGAATACAGAACAATGACTCATACTATTTGTTAGGGGCTGTCTGTATAGCGGTAACTCTTCGAAAGTGTGAAAGTGGCACTTACAGCATGTTGTAATGCAGTGTATTTGCAGCATGTATAACTTTCCAATATGTATTTGGAGACGGTCCTTTTTTGTCCCCTGCAAGGGGGGAGTTTCAAGAAAGATGGACTTTCAATGTTTGGATGACATGTTGGGAAGTCACACTATAACCACAAAAATTCTTTTTTAAAGAAAAAAATGATTAAATAGAAGCAGCCATAGCCCTTCTTTCTTCCAGACCCTTCGAAGCAGCCATAGCCCTCTGCCGCGGGAGATGATCAGTAGTGCAGAGCAGCTGATGATCTCCATTGTTGTTGCTCTCACAAATGAGTGATCAGTAGTGTGGTGAGCTCCAGTAGGGTTCCTACCAAAGAGGTGGCGAAGGAGTCGGCTGGAGGGGTTGCGGTGGCCGTGGAGGAGAAGGTAGAGGTGACCGAGGTCGGGAAGCTGAAGAAGAAGCTGACGGAGGCCCTGTGAGGAACCGACACCCCCTCCCTCCGTTGCGGGAGGCAGCCTCCGGGATTCGATCTTGAAGCCGAGGTCGCCATCAATGGCCAAAGATCCGGATGTCTCTAGGGTTTCGAGCTTGGCCACTTCGTGGTGCTTCGCCTGGCTCCGGTCAGATCTGAGCCCCTCCGCCCTCGGATTCGTCGTTGGTCACAGATTTAGCCCGTCGCTCACCGCAGCATCGAGCTCCTTCAACGCCGGCTCCAGACCACAAGCTCCTCCAACGTCAGCTCCATCCCGCTGACATCGACCTCGGACACGGAGGCCGATGGCGACAGGGAGGGGCCCGGTCGAGGTTCAACACCTCCATCCCGCTGCGCAGCTCACTCCCCACCACTTTCAACACACTTTCCCCTCTTTGGGGCTGCAAGTGAAAATTGGAAAAGGAGGGAGAACAACAACTGGAGAGTGTCAGAGAAAAGACACTTCCAGTGCAGTTGCAGCTACGAACCAAACGTCGGGACTCGATCTTTCATCGAGCAGTTGCAGTGAAAGTGGTCAGTTGCAGCACACTTGCTGCCATCCAAACACGCCCTTAGATGATTGGCTTAGAACTCTTATGACTGATCTCAGTATCTAGTATATATTCTATAGAACCCTTGCCTATGCACTATGACAACCAAGTTGCTATCTTCCTTGCCAGCAATCAGATCTTCCACGAGATATCCATTCCCATTAAGGTTGACTATCATATTGTTTGTTGTCATGGAGAAACAATCTCATTGCATTACCCGATCCGAGTACCAAACCGCCAATCTTTTAACCAAGCTACTAGCATCTTCCTTTTTCCATGTAACAAGTTGGATATATATATATATATATATATATATATATATATATATATATATATATATGTATGTTCCAAACTTGAGGGGAGTTTTAGAGTTAGAGTTAGCCCATCCATTGGACTATGTGCCTTCCTAGGGTGTCCCTATGGTTGTATATATAGTTAGATACTCATCCATAGTGAAAATAAGGGGCTATTCAACCATTTTCTTTTTCTCCTTAATACACATATACTCAAATACCTCCTGTGCTCTAACTATAAATGCATTCCATCCTCTTATTGACAAATATAACTGGTCATTCAGGGTAGGGACTTGAATAAAATTTCCTCTTTTCCTGGCTCTAACTCCTAACAACATTCTCTTTGACTGAAAGAATTTTTATGTCACATTCAACATAATAGTGAGCAATACAATGTTGATAGAGTAAAGATGACTATGAAAACATGATATTTCATGAGTCTATGCATAAGAAAGCTGTCATGTTAAATTGCATGTACGTCAAGGAATGATCACTACATAAGCCTTTGTGACGTGTAGAATATTTAGCATCATTGGAGAGTTTGTTAGAGTTAACTAGAATACAGGCTACACAGTCACCGGTAAGGTCAAAGAGAGAGGAAACAAAGCCTTACTTTCCCCATTCAGGTGGTGCATTCCAGGCAGACAACAGCGTATCAGACTTGGCATTTGACAGGCAGTTCTTCACTACAATGGACTTAGTTGTGAACAGAGCAATACCGATGTCCTTGTAGTCACGATCAAAATCATATATCTGTGAGAAGTTAAATGTAAACTATATCTATGAGAAGTTATCAGATAATGAACTCAACGTGCTGACAGAATTGCTTTCAGGTAACTATATCAAAAACATTCATCTCAAGAAAAAGAAAACAATAATTATATAAGCATTAAATATATTCTCTATAGTCAGGTGTTAATGATGAAATTCAAGGACTATAATCAGTTCAACCACATCGACAGTTCAGTCTTCCACACTCTTCCAAATAAATTTAAGAGAACTTTATACACACACACACACACACACACACACACACACAACCCACATACAACCTTTTGGCCAGTTTTACTTCCATACCAGAATTAGGCTTCAGGTATCACCAGCCACCAGGTATGGTGAATGTTGGCACCCTAAGGAAGACATAATCCGACTGAAATTACTCTCATGAGTTATTGTGAAATTTTTTAGGGTCTTACCCTAACCTAAAGACAATACATAGTGCCTCAACTGACTTACTTTTTCCGAAAGAATTGGATGTCCACTTATAGATTGGAATGATCACTTCATTTACTGTACTCTCATTCATCATTTCTATGCAAATCTAGTGATAACTAATACTCTCTCCACATTTACCCTATGACTGTATGTTAAGGGTATAGATTTTGCCATTGACGAAAAACAAACCAAAGTGGGTATTCCAACTGGAGGAAGAACAAGTGTGGGAATCCCTTTCGTGAACTTCATGTATGTCATTATAAGAAAGGAGGATTAATAATTATCCTCTCCAGCAACTAAGAAAGTAGATCAATTATCCTACCCATTTCATTGTGCAGCTCGCATATTGTACTCCAGATTCGTTCCAAAATGAAACACAAAAACTATTGTTTCTAATAGATGTGCCTCCTCTTTGAAGCACAGGTGCGGATGCAAGTAAGAGTACCGGGAACAGTATGTACCCAGTAAGGCGTTACGACATCTTCTAAAAATGCAAGATATGGGTAGGACAGATACTTCATTTATATATAATTATATATGTCTGTGTTTGGGTCTATGTAGTCTAGTTTAGTCAAAGTTAAATATTTGTAAGAGAAAGTTCTCCTCTCTCTCTCTCTCTCTCTCTCTCTCTCTCTCTCTCTCTCTCTCTCTCTCTCTCTATATATATATATATATATATATATATATATATATATATATATATATATATATATGTACTCAAACCACTCAATGAATGCATCCCAATATAGTTTCTACACTGTATAATCAGAGAATGGTTCATCTTGGACATAAATCTGCACTAAAAAACAAAAAAAAATCCTAGCCATTCATCTCATTCGGAACCTAATCCTAGTCATTTGTCCACTATTCATTTCCTAACCCTATGCCTCCTTTGGTTCACAGAAAGGAAAGGAAATCAATTCTTTGCTCTTTCCTTTCCTTTGAGAAATTGCAATTCCATTAATTTTCCTTTCCTGTAGTTGGAAAATTGCAAGTCCCGGGAAATTGGAAGATAAAGTGAATAATTCGGGGTGGGACAGTGAATCCATGGGGCGAGTGGGGGAACCATTCCACCCACCCCACGTTTTCCTTTCCCTTGGAAATCAGTTTCCTTTCTTGCTCATTTCCTTTGGCATCCAAACACAACAAAGGAATGACTTTCCTATTTCCTTTCTGGCTCATTTCCTTTGGCATCCAAACACAACAAAGGAATGACTTTCCTTTCCCAAGGCCCTGATTCCGCGAACCAAACATGGCCTAAAAACTTCTACCTACCTCCTCCAAAACCCTAGCCTCCATCTTCCTCTCACAGAACCCTAACCCTTGCGCTAGCCACACAAGCAACCTCCTAGAGCTCCTTCTCTTCTCTAAATCATCCTTTGGGAAAGCCCTAAAACTAATTTCTCTATATTTCTCCTAAACCCCATCCTTATATACACACATCATCACCTGCCTACTGAAGTAGATGACCCCAGCAAAACCCTCGTATTGAAGAGAGCACTCACTGCAGACGGACGTCCTCCTACTTGCTGCACTGCTCATCGGTGTTGTTCCTCGTAAGCCTCCTCCGCCTCTAGCACCAGCTTGCAAGCTCCTCCAATTGCTTCACTGTCGACTCCAGACTCCAGCACCCTATCGTCCTCCGCTCTCTCTTGTCAGCTCCATCTTCTCCATGTCAGCCGCCAACTCCACCACTGCCCTCCCTCTCTGGCTCTGATGTCAAGTGGCCACTCGAACACTATGGACTTTGACATGGATGCAACTGGGTGGGGAGGGGGGGGGGGGGGGGGGGGGGGGGGGGGGAAGCTCGAACCAGAAACAAGCCCAGACCGGAACTACGGGATGACCCACCAGGAATTACGATGGAAGCGGACAACTAATGTAATGTAATCCAAATTACACCGTAATCCTAATTCAGATGTTTGGTTCTACATTTTTTTCTTATGGTCCGGCTAAACGCACCCCAGCAGTTACTTAGCACACCCCAAGTAACTTGAGTTATAAATTAGTTCAATGTTAAAAGACTAATATACCCTTCTCTCATTTTCACACCCCACCAGCCTTCCCAAACACACTTCTTTTATTTTTACACCCCACCATTCTCCTCATTCTTCCTTCTTTCATTTTCATCATCTTCTCCAACAAAACCCTAAAACCCTAGAAAAATCCTAAGTTGAGAAGCCATCATGGAGGAAGGTGGTCCATCTGAAAGACACAATGTACGTACTCTCTCCACCTTCTTCCTCGTTTTCAAGTATTAAAATTAGTATGAGAATCGTTCCAAACGAGAAATCCCAAAAAAAAAAAAATCGCGATATGCACGACCTGTGTTCGTCGCGCAATTCATGTGTTGTTCGACTCGGAGTTGTCGAACATGGCTTGGAATGTTCGACCCTTGTAAGTCGAACGTTTTATTAAACGTTCGACCTGTTACTGTCGAACAGAAGATACTTGTACGACAAGTTGTGATCGAGCACTGTGTTTTTGGAAAAAAAAAAAATCAACTTAGTAAAGTGTGGGTCTTTTTCTTTTCAGGATAGTTCTCCAAATGACACTGAAATGAACAATGAATTGAGCATTGTTAACTTTTCCATGTATGAACAAGTTGATTTTTCATAAGAATTTCAGACGGAAGAGATATTTGATAATCGTGAATCGTTGTTGAGGTTGGCACAGACGGTAGGAAGACGTTATAATATGGTCGTTTTGGTTTAAACGATCCGATAGCGGGCATGGAAGGCGGACTCGGATAGCTTTGGGTTGTGAGCGCGATGGTAAATATCGGCCTCCCAAGACAAAAGTTGCTGAAGCAAATTCGACGGACATTGCGAAAAAGGCAAGACGGAAAAAGCTTACGGGGACGAAGAAATGTGACTGTCCGTTTCAATTGAAAGGAGTGCAATTCAATGACCTAGGGCAATGGTCATTGACGGTCGTATGTGGCTCGCATAATCACCCACTCGGACGCAATTTGGTTGGACACTCATATGCCGGTCGACTAACACCGACTGAAGATCAACTTGTGAAAGACTTATCGAAGAACAATGCAAGGTCGAAAGATATATTGAGCACATTGAAGGAATCCTTTAGCGAGAATGAGTCGACATTGAAGACAATTTACAATGCTCGGCAAAAGCATAGAGTTGTCGAGCATGGGGGCCTATCTCAAACGCAGTACTTGTTGGGTAAGTTGGACTCAGAAAAGTACTACTATTTAGATAGGAGATGTGAGCAAAACGATAAAGTGAAGGATTTTTTTTATGCTCATCCGACTAGCGTAGATTTGTTGCGTGCTTTTCCTAATATTTTATTGATGGATTGTACCTACAAGACAAACAGATACAGGATGCCACTTTTGGAAGTAGTAGGGGTCACATCCACAAATATTACATTTTCTGTGGCATGTGTTTATATGGAGGCTGAGTGGGAGGATAATTATATATGGGCGCTTAGTACGCTTAAAGGATTAGTGGATCAATCATGCTTACCGGAGGTGATTGTGACTGATCGTGAGGTAGCACTTATGAATGTTATAAGCGTTACGTTCCCCAGCTCCACACACTTGCTATGTCGGTGGCATATTAGCAAGAATATATTGGCCAACTGCAAGAAGTTGTTTCGTACCAAGGAGAAGTGAGATTCTTTTAACAACTCATGGAATTCGTTGGTTCTTGTCGAAGATCAACCAAGATTTGATGAGTTACTTAGAAGGTTGGAGCAAGATTTCCACGATTATCCAAAAGCAGTTAACTATGCCATTAAGAATTGGATTGAGCCGTTTAAAGAAAGATTTGTTTCGTGTTGGACTAACAATGTGATGCATTTTGAGAACACGACAAGTAGCAGGTACGTGTCTTTAAACCATAGTTTGCATATATATATGTTAATTACGTTATAATTGTCACGTCTCGATTCCGTAGAATCGATAGTCGTCCCCCGGGCGTGATGCCGTGCGAACCTAAGATGCGATCGCACAAGGCGTAATCATAAGGTCATCCGAAACACAACATCAAGTTAGAGTACGCAGAGAAATTGATTGACACATTTGAAATAGAAGTAGACTTTTTCATTGATAATAAAACTTCATTTATATTGACTTCATTTACATTCATTGCCGCGCAGGCTACAACATGACTCGACTTACAAAACGAACGCCGATGAGATAGTCGTTCCATACATTACATCCCTTTTTACAAATAAAACATAACACTTTCCACATGCTATCGAGGGGAGTCGAGTCGTCATCTTCTTTTGGACTGAGTGCGGGGTCTTTTTCAAAAGGAATCCAGAAACACAAGCCTTCACACGCGGACGAGGCTTCAAAAAGGGTTCACGTCGCCATGAGTTTCAAGTGGCACGCCCTTCGTGGTTCGGGGTACCTGCGTGGAGAGCGAGGATCAGTACATTACACTTTGTACTGGTGCGTGGCTATTTAAGTTCCAAGCTCTCATTTGGTTGAAGAGTTTATATGACTTTAGTTCATGAATGTTTCTAACCATCCTAATGAATTTCGAACAAGCATATGACAAGCATAATATGAAACACGTTGAGACTTACCCACGGCGGGCCGCGCCGCGCCTTATAAGACTTACCATGTTCTTCCCTGTCAATTGTTATCATTTTTCATACCAAGTGCAATATTACGTGTGATTGGTCACTGACACCACAAGCCATCCTGGACTTATAGCTTTGTTAGCCGGGGCCCTTGCAGCGCAAGTAGCGAGCCCCGCTGCAAGTCCCTGCTTAACCCGTGCTATCATCCAGCACAGTTATACCGTGTTTCCTCCTAGGCCGAGTCGGTCCCGTGGCCCCGGGTTGTCGCTCGAGAAAACTTTCTCCTTGTCGACAAGTTGTCCAATGACCGAGTTAAGACATTATTCAGTTATTAAGGTATAGCCTTCGTTCACTTTGAAACTTAATAATTTTACCGTGCCCGTGCCCTTGCATTCATTCTTTCTTCCGCAACAACACTATCGATTTACCTAAGAAGGGGTCGAGAAGAGAAGGGTCAGCCACTCACCTTGAGTTTACTTCGGCGAGAGAACTTGTTGGCCGCGCTAGACGTCGCCTACGCGATTACCTGAAATCGCACAAGCAACCGATTAGAACACTGCATTATTCAAGAAGTTCGATAGGAAATGCGAGTTCGAAATGCAAGCCATAAAAACCATCGAAAACATTCGCGAAAACGCATCCAGAAAACAAAGCCAAAACCAACGCAAGCGGCGTGAAAAGCAGAGCAACGGGAGGTCTCTCCCGACTCAGTCGCAGAGTCAATCCTTGAGGCGCAACCCGCTGGATATGGGACTTGGTTCCGAAGAAGACATTCCATAACGAGGAATGGATCTTAATTCAACCGTTCTCGTTCGATCGATTCGATTGATCCCGACCTATCGGTCCCGACCGAATCGATTACGACAGTGTTCCTTTCTCGCGCACCCCGTAGACGAAGTACAGGGCACAATGTAGGGACGGGGCACTACAATAATGTACGATTTTGACTGTATGAATTTCATACTCACAGGGCGGAGAGTGCACATGCAAAATTGAAAAAACAATTGGGCACTAGTCAATCAAATTTTGAGATCTTATGGAGCAGGATACATGATTTGTTGATCGCTCAACACAACCAAATTAAGGCCTCATTTGAGATGAGCCTTAATGTGGCACCACATCGTTACAGTTCTCCCCTATTTAAGAATATCCGAGGATTGGTGTCTTATCATGCACTTGGTAAGATTTTTGAGGAGATTAAGGCCTCATTTGAGATGAGCCTTCATGTGGCACCACATCGTTACAGGCCTCATTTGAAAAAGAAGATGAAAGCCGATAGAACTGTTGATAAGTTCAAGGCTAGTTTGGTAGACAAGGGATTTTCTCAAAAGTAGTGGATTGATTACTTTGACACTTATGCTCCATTAGCACGGATGACGACCATCAGGATGTTGATTGCTCTAAGTACAATTCACAAGCTAGTTATTCATCAGATGGATGTTAAAACTACTTTCCTGAATGGTGAGTTGACTGAAAAGATTTACATGCAACAGCCAGAAGGATTCATCGTCAAGGGCCTCGAAGACAAAGTCTGCAAGTTGGTAAAATCTCTGTATGGTCTGAAGCAAGCTCCCAAGATGTGGCATGAAAAGTTTGATAAAGTCATAAGATCAAACGGCTACAGGGTTAGCGAGACGGACAAATGTGTATACACAAAGTTCACTGACGGAAGAGGAGTTGTCGTTTGTCTGTACGTGGACGACATGTTGACCTTGGGTACAGATCTAGCAAGTGTCACAGAGACAAAGAAGTTCCTCTCGTCTAAGTTCAACATGAAGGACTTAGGAGAAGCTGATGTTATCCTAGGGATAAAGATCATCCGAACGAAAACTGGAGTGGCATTGTCACAGTCTCATTACATTGAGAAGATGCTCACACGCTATGGGTATCAGGATCTTCCAGGGATAGATACGCCATATAGGTGTGACAAGAAGCTGAAGCCAAATTCAAAGAAAAACGTCAGACAGTTGGAGTATTCAAGCGTCATCGGGAGCTTGATGTATGCGACTACTGCCACAATGCCTGACATAGCTTTTGTCGTAGGTATGTTGAGTCGGTTCACGAGTAATCTAGGTGTGGATCACTGGAAAGCTGTGAAGAGAGTTATGCGATACCTCAAAAGAACTCAAAAGTATGCACTACACTACTGCAAAAATCCAGCAGTAGTAGAAGGCTTCAGTGATGCAAGCTGGTGCTCAGAAGTAGAGAGTGAAAGGTGTAAGCCCCTGTTTTTCAAATTTTATTTTAATTAGTGCTAATTAATTTTTAATGTTAATTTTAGCCTTAAAATAATTATTAGAATTTTTAGGAATTTTTCTAGAATTTTTAAATGATGTTTAAATGAGTTTTAAAATACAAAAATATTAATTTGCAATTTTCTGAATTATTTTAATATCATTTTGTAATTTTTAGAATTATTTTTATATTATTATGCAATATTTAAATTGTTTTAATAACTGTTTGCAATTTTCCAAATTGTTTGAATAGTCATTTTGCAATTAGTTAATTATTTTTGTATGTGGAATGCAAATTGTTTTTGCATATAGACTCTGATAGGACCTATTGGTAAATTCCTAAACTCTAGGGTTTATTTGCAAAACCACAGACACCCCCCCCCCCGATCAGTCGGCAACCTGGCCCGACGACCCGCCGCCTTTCCCGGCCGACCAACCGCCTTGACGACCTATAAACCCCCCCTTCGACTCCCCAGACCGAGCCCTAACCCACCACGACCACCACGAACACCCCCGACCACTCTAGACGTTCGTCTCCGGCGAAAACCCTAGCCGAAGCCCTAGCTCCGGCGAACGCTCGTCCAGCCCCCACGACGAGCGCCACCGCCCGCAACCACCGTCCTCCGACGCGCCTCGACGAGCTGAGGGCAGCGCCACCCGAGCGACGCCTCGCCGACGTCTCCTCCGCCCGCCAGCATCCTCGGGATCCCCCTACATCGACCGGACACGTGAGTAGCAGTGATTAAAACGTGTCGTGTGAGGCTCGTGTCCACATATGTTGTTCGTCGTGTCCTGGCGAGCACGAATGTGGAACTGGACACGTGAGAATCGACTCGTGCGTGTCGAAATCGACCCAGACACGTTAATACCTGTGTCCCTAACTGTCAGGACACATGGTCGATTTTTTTTTATGTGTTAATTAAACCAAACCTAAATAAAATTAACCAATTCCTAACTCTAACACAACTGATGGGCTGACCCCCTGGCCAGCCCGTCCTAACCTAAACCCCCCCCCTGCGCACTCGGGTTCGAGCCCCCCTCTTCTTCTGTTTCTGTTTCTTTTTCTCTTTCTTTTTTCTTTTTCTTTTCTTTTTGTTTTCTATATATAATTTATATATATATGTATATATATATATATATTTTTTTTATATATATATGTATATATATATATATATATATATATATTAGTATATATATATGTATATACTGTATTTTGTACAGTATTTTATATATGTATATAATTTTATAGTTAGTAAACTTTTACATATATATTTGTGTTTATATACATATATGTATATATGTATATATTTCCATATGTATACGTATTATTATATATATACTTTATAAATAAGTGTTTTCCTTATATATATATATATATATATATATATATATATATATATATATATATATATATATATATATATATATATATATATATATATTTGTATATATATATATATACTTTATAAATTAAGTATTTCCTTATACATAGATATGTGTACTTTTTACATATGTATGTATGTATTCACTATGCATAATTTTTGCCTTATTAAAATAATAATATTTATTTTGTATTATTACCAAATTATATTTCTAGTGTATTTAAATTACTGCAACCATTTGGTGTCCAAGCCTAGCATGGATTTTTGGGCCCAAATGTGTTTTCACACATTCAAGACCTGTACAAGTCATATTGGACTTGATTCATGGCCTTGGGTCCTGTATTTGAACTTTGGTTCAAATTATATACATGGACAAAAATACGCAGATAATTAATTAATTTAATTTCAATAGTGTGTAATGCTGTTTTTGGATTTCTAAAAATACTTAAAGTACTGCTAAAATTATGGAAAAATAGTATTTAGATACTATGTTAAGTTAGCTAATTTAGTATAATTTTTATAGTATTTAATTTACTGTTTTGCCACTAGTTTGGCATATGAAACCAAAACTCATTTTCTGTATACTTAGAAAAACTGATTTTTATAAAATATTTGTACTGGTTAATAAATTCCAGAAAAATTATAATAAATTTCTATGATTAACAAGGATCACTTTGGTACTTTACTTTAAGTAAAACTAGGCTTTTTGTCTATCTCTAAAATTGTTAGAACACAATGGTCTTTTGATTTATTTATTGATTAATTACGACTTGTAGCTTTTTTGTGTTATTTTGAGTTTTAGCTGTGTTGAACCCCACCCATCACTAGTGTAAAGACCCTAGAAAGTTAGTTAAAGTAGTGTGTCACCCCACATTGGTCTCCTATGCCAAAGTCATCATTTTGGCTAGGTGCCCAATCACAAGTCGTGTTTCACCAATTAGTGTCCTAGTGTTTTAGCTTAGTGTAAAAACTAAGTTATTGTATTTATTTCTACAGTGACGAGTTACCGGACATCCATAGCACTTTTATCGCAGCTTGTTTTGCTTTGCTTTGCTAGAGGCAAGTACTTTCTACAAACTTTACATACTGTTACATAACGAACTGCGATTTACCAACCATGTTAAATGCTGATCCTTGGGGTAGCAAGTTAAAATATCACATGTTGTACTTTCCATTTCTACCATGCTTAGAACAGTCTTTATGCATCTCTCACATGATTAGGATATGGGTTATGGGGAAACTAATGGTAGAGTACGTGATCATGACCCCCCTATAGTAGCGAGCGAGGTCGCATTTTATATGCATACCTTGCCGTAGGCCATTATCCCGCATTTCTGTACGGATGTACACCTATGCCTGTTGACTTGTACGTATGTACATTTTATTTACATGTACCACAGTACATTGTACATCTATTGACCGATCACGTACTTGCTACAGTTTTAAACACTACATGTACATCTGTTTCTATGACATATGTATCCTTGCCATGATAGATTGTGTGATGCCATGTTTCCAGTTATTCCCTCTTATGTTTATTTACATGTTGCATATGCTAGTTTGCTAGATTCAGTACTTGCTTCCGTCCTGACAGGATAACATTGTAGGTATCCTTACTGAGGAGGAGCTACTCTGCGATACCTATTATGGAGTTACTGCCGAGGACCCGGCTTTGCCTTACGAGGATGTTCCTGCGGGGAACCTTGCCTAGTTGTCTTTTGTATTTTTAGCCTTTTGAGAGTAGTCATGTATTAGACTATATATTTTGTAACTGGACATGTATCCAGTTTTACATTTCAGTTCACTTGTACTTGGACATTTTACTATATACGACGACTTTTGTGTTTGGAGCATTTATGATTCTTCTTCACTTATAGAACTGTTAGCACATTTAGTCTTATCTTACTACGTTTTATCTCAACATAGGCTGGACATGACTCGGCCTGGCCCAACAATTTGGGTAGCGGGTCATGACATATTTTTAGTGGTGGCCCATGCAGGTCCCTGACTAAATTGTTTGGTTACGTTATTGTACCAAGCATGCCTGCAATTAGAAACTTAAGGTAATTAGACAACATTAGGAATGACGCTTAGAACACCTAGAGAAATGCTAGGGTTGCAACATAGAAAAACATCACATGTTTGCTATTATAATTAGATTTTCTTGCATATGATTACTTACCTTAAATAAGTCCTTATAAGTCTTTTTTTATTATGTGTAATTTAGATGGTGCTTACTCGTTCATCCCAGTATGTTACCCCCGAGAATGGGGCCCTCCTTATCCAGTCAGCTGACCAGTCGACTGATACCCCTCCACCTACCACATTCCCCTACTCCACAGATCCACAAACCCAGATACCACAACCACCTTCCACATCACAGGCCCAGCAGGACCCGATACTTCCACCACCCCCTATCACTATACCCACCCAGGCTTCCGTCACACTCGACGGGAACCAGCTGCTCACTCTGATTCAGGGGTTCCTAACAACCCATCAGGAGCAGACTACCCTACTCCGCCAGAGCATGGAGCGTTCTGAGGGACGTCCCGTGGTCCCACCACATGTAGAGCCACGGCAGAGAGTGGGGACGATCAAGGACTTCATGGGTCTGAATCCCAAGGAGTTTTCAGGGACTGAGGGCATAGTAGTAGCAGATGACTGGCTAGATTCGGTAGAGAGGAAGCTTCTGGGAGTTAGGATGTCGGATGACCTCCAGGTCGAGGCAGCGGGATTTCTGCTGATAGACTTAGCAGGAGTCTGGTTTCGGAATGAGCCGTTGTTTGCGAGGGGGAGAGCCACTTGGGATCAGTTCAAGACCCAGTTCAAGAAGAAATTCTTCTCGACCACTGCTAGAGTAGCCATGGGGCTACGATTCCAGAACATCCAGCAGGGGAACCGTTCTGTTGATGACTATACGGCAGAGTTTAGTCGCCTGAGCCGTTTTGCTCCTAGTCTGGTTGCTGATCCAGAGGAGATGACCCGTAGGTTTTGCCATGGTCTAGTTCCAGACATTGGCATCCTTATAGTGGCGAACGGTACGACTGACTACTACCAGAGCCTAGAGTTGGCCCGGAGCATCGAGGAGCGTCTTCTGTCATGCAAGAGACCGACTTCTGTACATCATGAGGGACCGTCCAAGCGTCAGGCTTTCCAGCAGAGAGCACCGACGCCGCCCCAGCAGACCTACCGTCCCCCTACATCACATCATCAGACCCCGCCAGTTAGAGCCCCGGGACACCAGCAGCAGCAGCAGCGGAGAGCTATATGTTCTTTCTGTGGAAGACCAGGGCACGACAGGTCCGTTTGCAGGAAGAGGTTGGGTCAGTGTTTAGTTTGTGGGTCTGCCACCCATCAGCTACGGAACTGTCCAGCAGCCAAGGGACCTAGAGGACCACTTCCGACTCAGCAGCAGAGGTTTGGGCAGCATCTACAGCAGCAGAAGGGACCTCAGGGGAAGGTTTATAGCCTAGACCTCGAGCCGGAGCCGGAGCAGGTTTCGGAGCCGGATTACTTAGCTGACGTCATCACAGGTCATGTTTATTTGCATACTTTTCTAGCTCTATGCTTGTTTGATTCTGGTGCATCTTATAGCTTCCTGTCATTAGAGTTTATGCATGAACATCACTTAGTATCTACACCTACTGTGGAGATTAGTAGAGTAATGACGGGAGGAGGACCAGTGCCTATTAGAGCTAGTTATAGATGCTCTATTATGATAGCTGGGAGAGAGTTCGAGGAACGATTCTTTGTGATGCCACTCCCCGGTTATGATATCATATTGGGGATGGACTGGCTTAGCTATGCCCATGCATCTATAGACTGTCATGAGGGTAGTATTTTGTTCAGTCCCCCAGGCACAGCACCATTTAGTGTCAGGAGGACAGGGCCGGAGATCAGCCTAGAGCCGAACTGTTGTGCTACAGTCGGGGACGCAGCACCGCCACATCCTATCATTAGGGAGTTTATGGATGTATTCCCAGAGGATCTTCCAGGGCTTCCGCCTGACAGAGATGTGGAGTTCACCATAGATTTAGTGCCGGGTTCATCACCAGTATCCCGGGCTTGCTATAGAGTGAATCCCAAGGAGGCCATAGAGATGAAAGAGCAGATTGATGACCTATTGAAAAAGGGTTTTATTCGATCCAGTGCTTCTCCATGGGGAGCACCAGTGCTCTTTGTGCCTAAGAAGGATGGTACAGTCCGGTTATGTATTGACTACCGGGCCTTGAATGCCATCACTATCAAGAACAAATATCCTCTGCCCAGGATAGATGATTTGTTCGACCAGTTGAGCGGGGCGAAGGTGTTTTCCAGGATAGACTTGAGATCCGGGTACCACCAGGTGAAGGTTAGGCCAGCAGACATCCAGAAGACGGCGTTCAACACGAAGTACGGGCAGTACGAGTTTCTGGTGATGCCATTTGGTCTCACAAATGCGCCAGCTGTCTTTATGAACTTGATGAATAAGACATTTCACCAGTATCTGGATAAGTTCGTCGTAGTGTTTATCGACGACATCCTGATATACTCGAAGACGCCGGAGGAGCATGCAGAGCACTTGCGGATAGTTTTGGAAATTCTGAGACGGGAGAGATTGTTTGCCAAATTGCCGAAGTACGAGTTCTTTTTAGACCGAGTGGAGTTTCTCGGCCATGTAGTCACTGGAGATGGAATCTCGGTGGACCCCAGGAAGATTGCTGTAGTTGAGACATGGAAGGCTCCGACGTCAGTTTCAGAGATCAGGAGCTTTCTGGATTTAGCAGGCTATTATAGAAAGTTCGTCCAGGACTTTGCTAGGATAGCTGAACCCATGACGAAGCTGACGCGGAAGGACGCAGAGTATATCTGGTCAGAGGACTGCCAGGCAGCATTTGAGGAGCTGAAGAGGAGGCTGATGACCGCTCCAGTTCTGACATTACCTTCAGGTTCTGGAGGTTTCACCATATACAGCGATGCTTCTGGGAAGGGGCTAGGATGTGTCCTACAGCAGCATGGGAAAGTGATTGCTTATGCATTTAGGCAGTTGCGGACTCATGAGAGGAATTATCCTACCCATGACCTCGAGTTAGCTGCGGTGATCTTTGTACTCAAGTTATGGAAACATTACTTATACGGAGAGCGTGTGGAGATCTTTACTGACCACAAAAGCTTGAAGTATGTGTTCACGCAGAAAGAGCTGAACATGAGACAAAGACGATGGTTGGAGTTGATGAAGGACTTCGACATCGATTTACAGTATCACCCCGGAAAGGCAAATGTGGTGACGGATGCGCTGAGCAGGCATCCGATGGCATGGTACCTGATGATTGATCGACATTTGCGGGAGGATCTGGAGAAGCTCGGTATCGAGCTAGTTCGGCCAGGATCAGTGATACAGATGATGGCGCTTGACATTCAGTCAGGTTTGATAGAGAAAATTCGAGAGGCACAGTCTACAGATGAAAGCCTTCGCAGACTTCGACCCCAGGCGTTAGCTGGATTGCTGGACGACTTCACTATAGCAGAGGATAGATCCTTGAGGCATGGCAGCCGATTGTGCGTGCCGAGGGGAGAGCTGGTAGAGGCAGTCTTGCAGGAGGCGCACCGATCGAGATATTCTATTCACCCTGGTGCTAACAAGATGTACCGTGACTTGCGGGAACATCTTTGGTGGCACGGGATGAAGAGGGATGTATCACGTTTTATCTCGAGATGCCTAGTTTGCCAGCAGGTCAAGGCGGAGCGCCAGAGGCCAGCTGGTTTGTTGCAGCCGTTACCCATTCCCGAGTGGAAGTGGGAACATATTACGATGGACTTCGTTTCAGGGCTTCCTCGTTCCCAAGGAGGGAAGGATGCCATCTGGGTCATCGTAGACAGGCTGACGAAGTGTGCGCACTTCATACCCTTCAAGGTGGGGCTTTCCACCGAGAAGTTGGCGGAGCTATACATGCAGCAGATAGTTCGCCTACACGGAGTGCCGGTGAGCATCGTGTCGGACAGAGACATCAGATTTACATCCCACTACTGGAGGAGCTTGCAGGAAGAGTTGGGCAGTATGCTCAAGTTCAGTACGGCGTACCACCCGCAGACAGATGGGCAGTCCGAGAGGACGATACAGACACTGGAGGATATGCTGAGGACCTGCGTGCTGGACTTCGGAGGATCTTGGGAGAGCTATCTGCACTTGGTAGAGTTTTCATACAACAACAGCTACCAAGCCAGTATCGGTATGTCTCCTTTCGAGGCGCTATATGGACGACGATGCCGCACACCGCTCTTTTGGGATGATGTTGGAGACAGAGTTATGCTTGGGCCAGAGATGATCACGGATGCAGCAGAGAAAGTCGGGATGATCAGAGACAGGCTCAGAGTAGCTCAGGATAGGCAGAAACACTGGGCTGATGCTAGTCGCAGGCCGATGGAGTTCGCAGACGGTGATATGGTGCTAGTGAAGATATCACCTACTAGAGGGACGATCCGGTTCGGACGAGGAGGGAAGCTGAGCCCCAGATACATCGGGCCGTTCGAGATACTCGGCAGGATCGGAGAGGTAGCTTACAGGGTTGCACTTCCACCCAACCTAGCAGGAGTTCACGATGTCTTTCACGTATCTCAGCTGAGGAGATATGTTACAGACCCCAGTCATGTGCTAGATCATTTAGAGTTGGAGGTCGGACCGAGCCTTACAGTTTCTGAGCAGCCAGTGGAGATATTAGACAGGAGAGAGAAGAGGCTGAGGAACAAGGTTATACCCCTAGTGCGAGTAGCTTGGAGCCATCACTCCCCAGGTGAATCTACTTGGGAGAGGGAGTCGGACATGAGGGAGAGATACCCTTACTTGTTCGATCCAACCGCTGCGAGGGAACCACCCGTTCCCGCTTGATACCTTAGATGTTAGTTTCGATCGCAGCCTTAGTCATTTTGTTGCATTGCTTGCTATGTTAGAATATTGTCGGGTCTTCAATCCTTGTGAATTTCGAGGACGAAATTTTTCAAGGAGGGAAGACTTGTAAGTCCCTGTTTTTCAAATTTTATTTTAATTAGTGCTAATTAATTTTTAATGTTAATTTTAGCCTTAAAATAATTATTAGAATTTTTAGAAATTTTTCTAGAATTTTTAAATGATGTTTAAATGAGTTTTAAATACAAAAATATTAATTTGCAATTTTCTGAATTATTTTAATATCATTTTGTAATTTTTAGAATTATTTTTATATCATTATGCAATATTTAAATCGTTTTAATAACTGTTTGTAATTTTCCAAATTGTTTGAATAGTCATTTTGCAATTAGTTAATTATTTTTGTATGTGGAATGCAAATTATTTTTGCATATAGACTCTGATAGGACCTATTGGTAAATTCCTAAACTCTAGGGTTTATTTGCAAAATCGCAGACACCCTCCCCCCCCACGATCGGTCGGCCACCTGGCCCGACGACCCGCCGCCTTTTCCGGCCGACCAACCGCCTTGACGACCTATAAACCCCCCCTTCGACTCCCCAGACCGAGCCCTAACCCACCACGACCACCACGAACACCCCCGACCACTCTAGACGTTCGTCTCCGACGAAAACCCTAGCCGAAGCCCTAGCTCCGGCGAACGCTCGTCCAGCCCCCACGACGAGCGCCACCGCCCGCAACCACCGTCCTCCGACGCGCCTCGACGAGCTGAGGGCAGCGCCACCCGAGCGCCGCCTCGCCGACGTCTCCTCCGCCCGCCAGCATCCTCGAGATCCCCCTACATCGACCGGACACGTGAGTAGCAGTGATTAAAACGTGTCGTGTGAGGCTCGTGTCCACATATGTTGTTCGCCGTGTCCTGGCGAGCACGAATGTGAAACTGGACACGTGAGAATCGACTCGTGCGTGTCGAAATTGACCCAGACACGTTAATACCTGTGTCCCTAACTGTCAGGACACAGGGTCGATTTTTTTTTTTATGTGTTAATTAAACCAAACCTAAATAAAATTAACCAATTCCTAACTCTAACACAACTGATGGGCTGACCCCCTGGCCAGCCCGTCCTAACCTAAACCCCCCCTGCGCGCTCGGGTTCGAGCCCCCCTCTTCTTCTGTTTCTGTTTCTTTTTCTCTTTCTTTTTTCTTTTTCTTTTCTTTTTGTTTTCTATATATAATATATATATATATATATATATATATATATATATATATATATATATATATATATATATATATATATATATATATATATATATATTAGTATATATATATGTATATACTGTATTTTGTACAGTATTTTATATATGTATATAATTTTATAGTTAGTAAACTTTTACATATATATTTGTGTTTATATACATATATGTATATATGTATATATTTCCATATGTATACGTATTATTATATATATACTTTATAAATAAGTGTTTTCCTTATATATATATATTTGTATATATATATATATATATATACTTTATAAATTAAGTATTTCCTTATACATAGATATGTGTACTTTTTACATATGTATGTATGTATGTATTCACTATGCATAATTTTTGCCTTATTAAAATAATAATATTTATTTTGTATTATTACCAAATTGTATTTCTAGTGTATTTAAATTACTGCAACCATTTGGTGTCCAAGCCTAGCATGGGTTTTTGGGCCCAAATGTGTTTTCACACATTCAAGACCTGTACAAGTCATATTGGATTTGATTCATGGCCTTGGGTCCTGTATTTGAACTTTGGTTCAAATTATATACATGGACAAAAATACGCAGATAATTAATTAATTTAATTTCAATAGTGTGTAATGCTGTTTTTGGATTTCTAAAAATACTTAAAGTACTGCTAAAATTATGAAAAAATAGTATTTAGATACTATGTTAAGTTAGCTAATTTAGTATAATTTTTATAGTATTTAATTTACTGTTTTGCCACTAGTTTGGCATATGAAACCAAAACTCATTTTCTGTATACTTAGGAAAACTGATTTTTATAAAATATTTGTACTGGTTAATAAATTCCAGAAAAATTATAATAAATTTCTATGATTAACAAGGATCACTTTGGTACTTTACTTTAAGTAAAACTAGGCTTTTTGTCTATCTCTAAAATTGTTAGAACACAATGGTCTTTTGATTTATTTATTGATTAATTACGACTTGTAGCTTTTTTGTGTTATTTTGAGTTTTAGCTGTGTTGAACCCCACCCATCACTAGTGTAAAGACCCTAGAAAGTTAGTTAAAGTAGTGTGTCACCCCACATTGGTCTCCTATGCCAAAGTCATCATTTTGGCTAGGTGCCCAATCACAAGTCGTGTTTCACCAATTAGTGTCCTAGTATTTTAGCTTAGTGTAAAAACTAAGTTATTGTATTTATTTCTACAGTGACGAGTTACCGGACATCCATAGCACTTTTATCGCAGCTTGTTTTGCTTTGCTTTGCTAGAGGCAAGTACTTTCTACAAACTTTACATACTGTTACATAACGAACTGCGATTTACCAACCATGTTAAATGCTGATCCTTGGGGTAGCAAGTTAAAATATCACATGTTGTACTTTCCATTTCTACCATGCTTAGAACAGTCTTTATGCATCTCTCACATGATTAGGATATGGGTTATAGGGAAACTAATGGTAGAGTACGTGATCATGACTCCCCCTATAGTAGCGAGCGAGGTCGCATTTTATATGCATACCTTGCCGTAGGCCATTATCCCGCATTTCTGTACGGATGTACACCTATGCCTGTTGACTTGTACGTATGTACATTTTATTTACATGTACCACAGTACATTGTACATCTATTGACCGATCACGTACTTGCTACAGTTTTAAACACTACATGTACATCTGTCTCTATGACATATGTATCCTTGCCATGATAGATTGTGTGATGCCATGTTTCCAGTTATTTCCTCTTATGTTCATTTACATGTTTCATATGCTAGTTTGCTAGATTCAGTACTTGCTCCCGTCCTGACAGGATAACGTTGTAGGTATCCTTACTGAGGAGGAGCTACTCTGCGACACCTATTATGGAGTTACTGCCGAGGACCCGGCTTTGCCTTACGAGGATGTTCCTGCGGGGAACCTCGCCTAGTTGTCTTTTATATTTTTAGCCTTTTGAGAGTAGTCATGTATTAGACTATATATTTTGTAACTGGACATGTATCCAATTTTACATTTTAGTTCACTTGTACTTGGACATTTTACTATATACGACGACTTTTGTGTTTGGAGCATTTATGATTCTTCTTCACTTATAGAACTGTTAGCACATTTAGTCTTATCATGTTGTCTTTAGAACAGCTTACTACATTTTATCTCAACGTAGGCTGGGCATGACTCGACCTGGCCCAACAATTTGGGTAGCGGGTCGTGACAAAAGGTCCACAGGAGGATATGTATTCTCAATGGGTGGAGCTGCTATATCGTGAAAGTTGAAGAAGCAGTCTATGCTCTCACACTCGTCTATGGAATCTGAGTTTTATGCACTAGCAGCTGCAGCAGATGAAGCATAACGACTTCGGGAGCTCATGTATGATCTTCCTGTGGTTGGTGCATAGATTCTGGCAGTACCGATTTACTGCGGCAACCAGACGACTGCAGCAGTGGCATCAAATGATCTCTTCAATGGTAGGAAGAGGACTGTGCGATTAAGGCACAGGTCGGTGAATGATCTTATTAAAAGAGGAGTCATTGCCGTGGTGGATGTTCGGAGCCAGGAGAATCTGGCAGATCCGTTCACCAAAGGTCTCAAGCACCAGCTGGTTGAAGACACATCATGTAAAATGGGCTTGAAGACACTCTGATATTGTATCTTTGTAATTATACTATAAAGTTTTATGCTATTAGTTCAAAGAGAAATCTACTAGACATTTAGCTTTTAGTTCAAAGAAGGATCATTAACTGGAAGAATATCAGGAACAGTAGGTAAACCTTTGGAATTACGGGGTCTCTGACCCAGAACCAATGTTGACAGTGGATAGGGTTACGGACCCAGAACCACTGTTGTCTACTATTTATTCTTTGTAAAGAACAAAGTCCTGTGAGAGAATGGCTTGAAAGTCTTAATGAGTTTTCGGACATTTGGGATGTCCAGCGTGCTTTACAGGAAGCACGGGTAGCACAACACTACAAAGGAGCGTAGTACTTCATGCTACAGTGGGGTGACACCACATGAGGTACCTAGTAAGGGTAAAGCCTCGGCTTCGGGCCAAGTCACTGCGGCGTAGCACCGCATATAGGCAAGAGGGCCTAATGCTGTAGAATGAAGAGTGGTAGGCAGCACTACAAAGAGGCTGGGCCTCATGTTACAGTGGTGTGACACCACATGAGGCAGTGCCTCGGCTTTGCAAGCCATGTCACGGCGGCGTAACACCGCAAGGAAGCGAAAGGCTTCATGCTGGGTAGTTTGGCACTACAAAGAGGCTAGGCCTCATGCTACAGTGGTATGACACCACATGAGACATTATATCAGCTTCGGGCCATGTCATAGCGGCGTAGCACCGCAAGGAAGAGAAAGGCTTCATGCCAAGACTCTTTAAAAGAACTCACCTAGAGTGTATGGATAGAGATGCAGGCCGTCTCTTGAGGGAAATTTTGTAGACACCCAATATACATACACCGAAATCAGGCTGGCACAAGGCCTTTAATGTGCAGCCAGAAGTACAGTTGATGTCATTATGTGAGTAGGAAGAATTGCAGTTATGGTACAGAATTCAAGGCTTAGTCCATTCTTGTATCATGCTGTTATTTAACCTATACGGTAAGATTCAAGTCATAGCGACATATCTCCTAATGCATGATGGACAGTTACTGTGGGGAACGCTCAACCCATATATTGAGATATATGGGGGATTGTTGGTATTTTTGCCTTTAGACTAGGAAAAATAGTCCCACATCGGCTACACCAAATGATGAGTATCTCAATATAATGCATTGCTTGTGTTGAGGTATGCACATGAGGTGTGGTGGGGCACAAGTGTGTGCCATGTGGGAGTATTTTCCTAGAAGGAAAAAGAATTAATTCTAACAAAGGTGCAAGTTAATTTTTGTTGATCGGACTCGGACTCTAAGATGCCTCGTGCATGCACGGACGGGCGTTCGGGAGGGTAGGCGTGGACTAGCACTCGACTATGTTGATTGTGGGATGATGTAAAACATCAAATTCTATTTTAGAGTATTGATATTTTAGTCCCAAATCGGATAGGAGAGATGGTGAAGTCTCACTCCACTCTATAAATAGAGCCCCCTGGCCTACTTTCTAAGATGCACCAAAGAAGAGAGTTAAGGGAGTCTGTAAGTTCAGGAAGCCCGTTCAAGTCTCAAAAATTGACTGACGAGCGTTCCAGAAGTTCTCTAAGAACTTGCTGGTTCCTGGAAGCGGATCGTATATAGGCGAATCTTGCTTTGAGCAACGGTGATCTGATCACCCCAGCAAAGCTGCCTTTCTCTTTCTTTTTTTCCTTCTCTTCTTCTCTGATCTAATCAGAAACTCTTTGTGGGCTTTTGTCGCTGCTGCTACTAGCAATTCGATTTGTACCTTCTTTTTAGAAGCATTACATTCGTTTGCTACGGTAACAAAATCTTTTTAGATCTTCGTTACACAGAATCCTTCAAAGATCTCTGTAGTGCACATTCTTTGAAGAGTTGCTACGAAACATTGTTTTTACAATCGTTTCATTTCTCAGTTTTCCATCGAAAATTACGCCTCGGAAATAACAAGAGACACATCACCTCATAGGAGAATGCAGCAGAAAATAAAGGCGCGCTTCTTATCCGACGAATACGAGCAACATCTTTTTCTTCAGCAATAGAGGTGTGTAGAGGAGCAATGAAGCATCAACAAGTATACCATAATGTTTTTGCTTCTCGTTGAGTGAAACCAAATTGACGAGACTAAAGGAAAACATGTATCTAGCTTCATAGATGATCTAAAGCTTGCAATTCAGGAGGGAATTGGAGCTAAATGTATCTATAACTTGACGGAGGCCAAGAATCGAGCCTTCCAAGCTGAGCGATTGCTCCAAAAAAGTGGCAATTGAGTGACAGGTCGATATGGTAATTGGAGATGGTAGATCACTCTGAGACTGAGTCAACAGAGGAAGCATCCAAAGAGGACAATGCGGCTAGAGAATGACATGGAGGAAACCTATCAAGATGAATACCCGACCTAACAACTCGTACGCCAAACACATCATTAGTATTTGCTACAAGTATAATAAGCCGGGTCACCATTCGAGTGTTCGTCTACAGAGGAAGCAGTTGGCTTATGCAGGACAAGAAGCGTATGTCGAAGGGGCGGATGATGACAGCATCAATTGCAGCCCTAACGATTCCGAAGAAGAGGCGTTCCTTCGCATGGTACGGAAGATCATGCTAACACCAAGACACGAAGATTTATTGCAAAGGAACAAACTCTTACGAACCCGGTTTAGCATCAACTATAAAAGTTTGTGGTTGTGGTCAACAATGGTAGCCAAGAAAACATCATTAGCCAACCGTTGGTCGAGGATGCATGATTGACATTACAGAAGCACTCGAAACCGTATTCCATCTAGTTTGTTCAAAATATGCTAAGCGTCGAGCGGTGTCGTGTTCCCTTCTATGCTGCATCCTATAGAGACGAGATCTACTATGACATGATGGACAGGTTTAACATTTGTCATATGTTTCTAGGGAGGTCATGGCAATTTGATGTTGGTGGAGAGCATGATACGTGAGATAATATGTGTCAACTAATGAAGGATGGGCTAAAGTACACCTTTACGTCTTTAGAAAAGTACCCGAGTCGATTCTTTACAAGAGGAGGGGAAGGTTTTTTTTCATCGTTGGGAGTCTCCACGAAGTAAGCAGAAGCAGACTTCATGGAGGCTCGTGAGATGCACATCTTAGTGGTGACATGGAGCATAGAGACCAAAGAGTTAACAAAGGAGTGATTCCAGCAGAAGTACGATTGGTTTTCAAAGGGTATCATGATCTTCTTCTGGAAGAACTTCCTGTAGGGCAGCCAGAGTGCACAACATCCAACGCCGCATTAATCTCGTTTCCAGAGCGAGTATGTCGAGTTGCCAAGTTTGCCGCATTATTGCACGAGGCCAGGAGAGGACAATATTTTTCGAGAAAAGGTGGAGGACTAAAGGAATGTTTTGGATGGGTCAGAGAAGAACACGACAACTAAGAATTTGGCTAACAGAATCCATGGAGTTCACGAAGAGGTTCGGGTACGATTGCAAACAACTAATGCAAGGTACAAGGAAATGACAAACAATCACAGTAGGCGCAACCAACTTCAGTTGAGAAATGTTAGGTTGTTCATAGTTTTGAAGGAGAAGTTTAGTTAAGGAAAGGAAGCCTCAACGAGTTTACGATGACTGACGATGAG
Organism: Iris pallida; assembly: GCA_029216955.1. Taxonomy (NCBI): domain Eukaryota; kingdom Viridiplantae; phylum Streptophyta; class Magnoliopsida; order Asparagales; family Iridaceae; genus Iris; species Iris pallida. Next base: position 14,950,540 of record JANAVB010043220.1, on the reverse strand, counting down.
GTACTTTATCGAACCTGCGGTACAAAAACCTTGGATCGAGTTCACTACAAGCGGAGGGATTTGACATAGATGCTATTGGGGGAGCTCGAAGTCGCAAGAACCCCATACCTGAGCGAGACTGGAATTCCATGTCCTAACCAGGATTCCGGCTAGATCCAACAGGAACTACAGTGGAAGATACCGTTATGGAAAAACCAGAATTCCTTTTGACCAAACCGAAATTCCGATCAAGGGCAATATGGGCTTATTTGGGATGATTTGAATGTATTTTCTAATTAAACGTCATAATTAATTAATTTTTTTAAATTTTATTTCCTTCAAGTTTGAGAAGCATGAGTTGCTTAGGGTTTAAATAGTCTTTTATTATAGATGGAGGAGAGACAAGTTATATGTAGAAGAGGTAAGCCAAGTTGAATAATATTGATTTTTTAAATTGATCTCGAGTATCTCTTGTTGATTCTCATGTTTAAAAATCAATATTAAACACAAGAATCAAGTTATATGTAGAAGAGGTAAGCATATTATCAGCGATATGCGTTTTCATGGTGTGTCAGACTTCCTATCGTAGTTTGCACCTCCATTAATGGCAGGCAGCCTTGTCACTCCACCAGCTCACTGTTCTCCGCCACTCCAATCCACCCCGACCCTTCCTGCAGCTGCCGACGATCCGTCAATGTAGTAGATCTGATATAGGTGAGATCCTAAACCCAGATATGACAATCTCCAGTAAACATCTCCTCTCCGGCTGCTGCCAGCTCTGTCTACGTAAACAATGGTGAACTAATACTTGGAAGATGCAATCCATTGTGTTTACCATCAAAATGAATGAAAGGTATGAATGAATATATTCAAAGTAGCATTTCCCTAGTCCAAATTGAATCACATAAGCAATCAAATTTAAAAAAAGCAAAGTATTTCAAAAAATATTAAAGTTAAATTGCTCACCATGTCGTTTATCTCAGTTTCAGCAAAAGGTTTACCATCTATAAGCATTCCCCATACAACTTTACTAATTCTCATAGAAACCCTCATAGCATAAGAAGGGCTTTTGTTCTTTTCTTTCTCCATTAATCGTAACTGTGCAGCTTTGTGTAGAGCCATCCTCAATGTGGAAGATGCTTCTTTTCTAGATATTTGTAAATTACCGAGCTCTTTCTTAAGTCCATGTACCTAAACATTATAAAGTTCAAAATTCATTGATCACTAATTCACAAGTAAAAAATTTAACTAGGAAGTGACCAATAAAACTTGGAAACAATATTGTTTTGATCATTCAAACATTTTTTTTCAAACTTGTGAAACCATATAAATTTTACCAATGTAATCAGAATGATAGAAATTATTAAGAACTGGCACGATGATCTAGCAGTGAATACATTGAGACTAACATGTTGTATTTGCAAATGGTTGATAATGAATGAAACTGTCACATTCAAGGAACATAATTTAAAAAAATTCAGATTCAGTGATGGATTAATAAGAAACCTACCAGTTTTGATTTTCCACCAGTCACCATCCACAATTCGCCATCAGCCTCCGGACACTGACCTAAATCACCAGAAAGATCACTAGTAACTGATAGCAACCTTATGTCATCTAAGAGTAGCTTGCGGTCCCTTTCCTTCTGTTCAACTTCGATCCTAGCAAGTTCTACTTCTTCAACACCATCAGGAATGATCACATCGGCTTCCTCTTCGACGTCTTCATCATCATCAGTTGGATACACGAGGCTACTCTTACGTGGCCTGGGAAAAAAGTGTCGAATAAGAACGGATAACATAGGATTTTCATACACACCTACTTATATATTGGTAGCCCATATATAAAATGTTGGATAGATTTAAAAAAAAAAAATCATTTGTGCCAAAAGTACAAGTTACTATATCTTTTAACTTAGACTATAGAACTGTACTTTATTGGATTGGGAAGCTGATCGACATTAATAAAGTCATATTCATCACCCAAACCTTCTCCAATCATAATAGGACAGGTACGAAGCATGAGACGGTTCACATGAAAGTTTTTACAATCAGCTGCCAACTAAAGTAAAACCTCTTCAGACCTTGGTGCTGGTGGAAAATTCCAAACCAAGTTATCAAAGAGTAAAAGAGCGCCTTGGCACGAGATTTAGAACTAGTTGGAGGACAGATCTGATACTTTTGGTCCTGTCATAAATCGAGGAGTACCCTCCAAGTTCCCCTAGACTATGAAAGAATCTAGATAAGAGGTAAGATGATATATATTCATCTCTATGACAAGTCAATGCGGTAAAAGGAATAATATTCTCAAATGGACATTTGAATAATTTTTAACCTAAAATTACTCAGGCAATTTGTAGAATCCCATCACACTAATACATAACACGTTTGAAACTTTGAAACAGAAAACGGAATAATAAAATTATACTCGAAGTTTACACCAATCTAAATAAACTTGATGGAAGCAAGTATTATATGTATGTATAACAAATGAGGGCTACTTTGGATTGCAGCTACGTTACACCCGTCTCCTATTTGGTGCCAACCATAACGAGAGAGCCAAACAACTTGCTACAGATGGAGCGTTTCCTCAAACACACCATTCATTTGGGGTCTCAAATTGGTGTTTCCGAAAGGCTATCCCAACAGGCGTCCGGGAAATGGGCGTTTGAGAAAACACCCATGCCCAAACTACAATCCAAACTACTCCTGAGTTTATTACCGATATTAACTAAATATTTAGATGAGCAGAGGGTGTCGCTAGTCACGGCAGTAATACTTTGCATTTGCCTTATGGAGAAGAAGGATTTAGGATCTCAAAAACAGCCCCTAACATAATGGCAGTAAGGCAGCATACTCATTGACCTTTCCTAAACCCTAAGTCAGGAGGAGCCTACTAGTACTTGGAAGTAGGTTATGAGTCACTTACCAACAAGTTAAAACAACATGAACAAGAGTAGTTCTATGACAATAATGATCCAGAATAGAATTCATGATACAGCTTCCTTAGAGAAGTCGTGAGATAATGAGAACATCGAGGTAGCTCCATCAAAGAGTTGCTACATTTTTATGATTCACATCAACAATAAAGCTAATCCTCTACGAGCTTTGGTTAGATTCCAGGGAAAGGCAATCATGTGGCCTTGCAATAATACCTAGAAGTTTGTCACCTTAGGGTGATGAGAGAAAGTGGCTCTGGAGCTTCAGCTCATGCAAGTAGAAAGCAACTTTCAACATCTTCACAAACTATGAAAGCACGACTTTGAAGAGAAGATCAGATGGGGATATCAAAAGTATTTCCAAATTATGAAGGTTTGAAGTAATGAGGTGCCAATTAGTTGTTTTATTTGTGTACTCTTTATTAGGTAGCTGCCTCATTTGTCTAGGCCGGTATTAGGTAGCATGTTAATTTTGTTATCTCCGTTTATTAATATTTTTGAGGGTGTCCAGGTTCATCGTATCCAACCCCTATTTTTTCGTATCCAACCCCTATTGTACCTATAAATAAGCCTTTGACTTCCTTCTTAAGTATGAATGAAATCAATTCCTCTCTTCTTATTTTCAACTTGGTATCAGAGTGATCCTAAGCTCTCCTACCTTTGTCCATAAAACTTTCCTCTACCCTTCTCTTCCTTCATCATATTTTGGCAACTCGTGGCAGCCCTTCCTTGCGCGATCTTCATACTCAACTTCCTCACTTCACTCAACCAGTTGTCCCCAATTCACCAGCTTCATCCACCCTTGCATCTGGTAGGGATCGTTGTTTCTCTGATAAGTACCTACACTAGTTCTACTTCACTTGAGGGCGTAGCTCTTAGTCCTCTCGAGGTCATGATGATCAAGACTGAGATCGTAGTGATGGTCACCGCAACACCAAGTTGTGCACCTATTGTCAAGGTACAAATCATAAGTTTGAGACATGTTGGAAATGTTTGGGTCCTCCACTAGTTCTTCATCAGTCTTCTTATGTACATCACTCAACTACCTCTATTGTGGCACCATCCAAAATGACTTCCTCTTCTTAGGTGATGCTTTTTGCAGAAGAATATCAAACCTTCCAACAACTTCTATATAAACCCTTTGGTAACTCGGTTCAATTAGGTAATTCTTGTCATGTTCCTTCTCACCAATGGATTATAGGTTCAAGTGCTTCATGATTTTCATTTGCGTGTGGTTGATGGTTCGTCTGTCCTGTTGAAGGGTAGAAAATGCTAATCTTTCCTCTGATGTCTCTCGCATCTGTCTTACACATCCCATGTCTTATGCATTCCAATTTTTCTCAAAGGTCTCTTGTCTGGTTATAAAATTTGTAACGATAACTATTCAATGATATTTTCCCTTCTCATTGTGTTTTTTTTTTTTTATGATATTGCAACAAGAAAGGTAATTGGTGTTGGTCGTGAACATGGTTTATACCTTTTGGACAGTCCTTATTCAGTTCCCACCTCAAGTTCCTCTACAAACCATACATTGTGCATCGACGTCTAGGGCATCCCTCTGATTACTCTTCGGCATTTGTACCTGGTTGTGAGTATAGTTTTAATTTCTCTTGTGAGTTAGATGAACTTCGCAAAATTTATTATCCCTAACGCATCAATAAACATAGTAAAGAGTTGTTTCATTTAGTCTATTCTGAAGTGTAGGGCCAACGAGTTTTCCTACTTAAAATAAATATCAGTACTTTGTGACATTCATTGAGGATTATTCTCTTATGATGTGGCTTTTTGCTTAATATTGCTCAGGGTTGTATAAAGTATTTACTAAATTCTTTTATGAAATACAAACTCTTGTTTGCACTACTCTTAAAAATAATGTACAAGTACAATTCACCAATTTTTCTTTAAACATGCAATTATTTATCAAACTTAATGTGCCTACACTCCACAATAAAATGGTTTTGCATAACGCTAGAATCAACACTTCCTTAACACGGCTGGAGCCTTAATGTTTGACATGAATATTCCAGAATCTTATTATAGTTTTGCTCTCCTAGTTGCTTGTTTTCTAATCAATCGTATGCCTAGCTCTGTTCTTGATCATGCCTCACCTTTTAGTCTCGTGTTTCCAAGACAAGAAACATTTAATGTCCAACTCATGTCTTTGTGTACATGCTTTGAACAAACTCTTCGACCCGACACCGAAAAATCAAATCCATGAGCATTTTCAAGGGCCGTCGGGAGCGCCGGTGCTCTTTCAGCCGCTAGACCGTACCTCCGACTGGGTCGTTTCCAGGGTGGACGAATTGTTAAGCAAAAAAGATAATTCTTCCCGAGGGCCCAGCCGGCATCTCTAGACTCCCTAACGTTGATGTCAGCGACCACGTCGTCCCGGCCCGAATTTTAACCCGATTCCCTTTCGAAGCTCATGCAGCGACGGCTCTTTGATGGCCTTCCCCATCACTTAGGATCGGCTAACCTATGTGCAAGTGCCATTCACATGGAACCTTTTCCCTCTTCCGCCTTCAAAGTTTCTCATTTGAATATTTGCTACTACCACCAAGATCTGCAGCAACGGCCACTTCGCCTGAGCTCGTGCCCCAGGTTTTACGGCAGCCGTCGCTCTCTCCTGTTCGACGTAACAAAAGGTTGAACGAACTTTTTGCTTTATTGAACGTATAAGATATCTGTGTACAAAGAAGGAAGTCATAAACAGGATATTCTAAGTACAGGAAGAAGAGGTTTCTGGAAAAGTGTGACGGTGGAGATCGAGCACTGCAGCGGCTCCTTTACTCCGTTGACGATCTGATGACGAATCAACCTTGCTATGGCTCTCTGGCGCCTTTGATGGGACTCTGGGGTCACGGATCAAGAGGCTGTCTGGAGGAGAAGATCCCTTGAAGATGGTTGGTTGATTCTTTGGTTGATAGGTGGATGAGGGTGGTCGACTCTTCGTGGATGGAGATCGCTGCTCCTTTGAAGATTGTCGATTGTTGATTTTTCTCTGTCGATCTCGATTTGGTGGAAGAAGAACTCCTTCTATTTATAGAGAACCGAGCACATATGCGATGTGCATTAGGGTTCCTGAGATATGAAAGAATCTGCCGTTATTGCACGGTGCAGACTTCTGCGGCGCTGACACGTGGCGGACATCGAAATTCCCCTCAAACGAGATCTCTGATAGTTATAAATATAACCGGAGGAGGTGACACGTGGCGCGTGCCGATTTGCTTGCTCGGATACAGCCGAGTAAATCGTGGGATTTCATTTTAGATTTAGAGTCTAATTGATTCTCATCTAAGATTTAAATCAATCTGATATGATATCAATCATGATTTAATTCCAATCTTCTCTGCAAGAGGCGGTTTAAACAAACCAATTGGGATGGACCTATGCTTCCTGCGCCTCTGGTGAGGACTAAATGCTGCTGTACTTCTGTGGCGACAAGTAGACCATGCTTCTGGAGACGACGAAACCTCTGTGCTTTCAGGCGACGAGTGGACTTGGCTTCGAACGACGACGAGACTTCTGTGCGTATAGAGCAACTTACGAAGCTGTGTTTCGGGCTACCAGAGTCACTGTGCTGTAGGCAACAAGTAGGCTTGTGCTTCAGGTTGACGAGGTTACTGCATTTTTGGAGCGACAGGTTGACTTGCATTGGTTGCGATGGGAGTTTCCAAGTCTCTTGTAGAGAAGTGACTTAAGCTTCTGATCCGGAGCAGATGACTGCACCGTGGGAATGAAGATGGTGTGAGCATATCACCATCCTGTACCTCATGCGGACGTAGGTAAGTAGCTGCGCCTCTGAACAGTGAAGGCGTTGGCTGCGAAAGGAAGGGTATGACACCCTTGCGTGTCTGAAATTGGCGCAGACAAATAGCTGCGCCTATGGAGTGAAGATACCGGCTTCTGGAATAAAAGAAGGGGAGGAGGGCCCTACCACCATCTTGTTTCTGAGGTTGGCGCAGGCAAGTGGCTGCGCCTCTGGCTTGAAGGTTCTGGCTTCTTTAAAGTGCTGAGTTACTGATATACTTCTGAGAGGCTGCGCCCGCTAGAATATCAGAATATGCTTTGGTGGAAGTTAATCTTCCAGCGTATATATCGAGAAGAAGGAAGGCTGCACTTCGATGAAAATTGCATTCCTTGTAGATCCCTCTAGGCTTCTGTCGAATCTGTACTAGATCCTTTGTAAAAGAACAGAATTAGTCCCTTATGTATGGTCTTGATGTGTCTGTACTAGACTTTGGTAGACATGACAATAAAGGAACTTCTCTCCATATCTTCTGTTTTGTCTTTTTAGCACTGAGCCTGAGTCTTTTGCATCTTCTGCGCTTTGGCGAAGGGATGTCTTCAGCTGAGATTTTTCATGCTTCTACAAGACCCCCTTCAAAGTGTCCCGAACTTGAGTCAAGCTTGGAATACTTTGAATAGAAGCATGAACACGCGTCAGGACTGTACGAGCTGGGTGATGGCTGGTGTCACGCCTAGCTCTTAGCATTAATTGTCCTGAGTCATCATTTCAGAGCATGGGCTCCTGATGGCTTCTTGATATTGGAGCCTCTTGCGTCTTTGCCGGGATCGCGAATCTCTTTAGCAGAGGAGGTTCAGAGTCACGTTCCTTTGGTCACTCGCAGTACTGCCATCTGTCATGGAGTGGAGCTTTAGCTTAACTTGTAAGCTTCCTTCTGACCGATGTCTGGCTCGTGCTTGGACCATGCGAACCACCTACATAAAGGACTGTCCTCCTTCAAGAGAAGACCCAACTGCTTCAACAATGACCTTGCTTGCCCGATGTTCAGCTCTTGACGACCCTGGAGTTTGCTTGAGGCGGCCGTCGGTGGCAAATCTTTTTATCCAAAGAAGCTGTAGTAGAACTACCATTGGATCTCGAGACGTCCCGCGCCCTGGATGTCGTGGGCGTCAATGGCGTCTCTGACCTCTGCTTCCTGGGTTAGGATTGTTTGCCATTCTGACCGAGGAATAGCAAGGCCTGCTGCTGTGGTTGCTCTCGTCGGCCAGCTGGGAAGATAGGGGAGTTATGTGTTGGTCTTCATCCCCTGCTCGGGCCAGTAGCAGCTTCGGTGGTGGCTTCCTTTTGACCAGGAAGTGGTTGGCTCTGTCACCGCCTCGTCCGCGCTATTGAGAGCTTCTACCGCAATTTCAGCTTTTTTTGCTTCTGTATATGTAACTACGAAGAGTCTGTAATAGGTCTTTGTAGCCACATGTTTTTATGTGTAGAAGCTTTCTTGTTCCCTTTGCTTTTGTCTCCAGAATAAAGAGGGAACCTTTATAATGGATTTGCCTGACCAGAGGTAATATGGACGTGGTAGGCTTGATCTTTGCCGGGGTAGAACAACAATCCAGAGGTAATATGGACGTGAACTGTTTTCTAGACCGCCGGGATAATAATAGAACTGATGCGAGAAGAACGGCTACTCAGAGGTAATATGGACATGGTAGTTGCGTCTTCTAGGCGTAGAGGAGCAATCCAGAGGTAATGTGGATGTGAAGTGCTTCATCTACTTGAGAGAATATATAGGAGGGAGAGAGAGAGATCTCCTTACTAGAACTCATGGACACCCTTTTCAGGGGATGTGGGTGCCTATGCTGGTTCTGTCTTTAGACGTAACACTTCTTTAGGAACTTGCCGTTGATGGGCATCATTAGCAAGTCCCCATTAGGCTTAGCTAGCCGATAAGCACCGTTGGAGTACACCGTTTCTATGACAAACGGTCCTTCCCACTTGGGCTCGAACTTCTCCGCCGTCTTGTGGGTCATCACCATCGATCTTCGTACTGCCAAGACAAGGTCGCCCACCTGGTAGGATCTTTCGCGGACCTTTTTGTTGAAGGTCCCAGAGATGCGAGCTTGGTAAAGCTCAATCCTTTTCTGCGCGAGCAAGCGCTTTTCATCCAACGCTTCTAGCTCTTGTGACCGCCTGCGCTGATTGTCTTCGACGGTTAACTGATTGGTGATCATGTTAGCAGACAACATCTTCTTAAGGACTTGACCCGTGCTGGTATCAGTCCCAAGTTGAGGAGTCAGAAGAGTGTGAGTGCCTCATGACTTCTTCTGAATCTTCTGAGGTGGTCGTAGGTGTAACATATCCCAGCCCTCGACAAGTACGTTGGTAGTAGTTTTCAGCTTTTCCCTTTGGAGTGAATCTGTATGGGAAGACGCCGGCCTTTGCCATAATTGAGCCCCTTGTTGCTATTCAGATCATAGCCCATCTTCTGGATAAGGCTTTTGGCTTGCACCGTGTAGCGGTAGAACTGCATTTTGCCGCTGTCGAGGTCTGGGTCTTCAGGAGTTATTCGATGTGGATGCTCCAATCGACCGAAGATGATGGGTTCCTCTTCTCTTTTCCTGGCTGGAACTACGAAGTAGGCGCCTCGAGCAGGGACAACTCGGCTCACATGGTTGGCAGTTGTCACTTGCGTCTGTAGTTTACACAGAGAATTGTCTAGAAAATACTTGGTGTTCCAGCATGCGCCAGAGTAGTTCGATGACAACTTTCTGTTGATGAAGTGGGATATCTTGTCCAAGGGATTACGTCATCGAAAGAGTGGGCCTCTGTATCGACGCAGACGTAATCTTCTAGCTCTTCGTCTGTGAGGACTAGAGCTGCCGCCGGAGAAGAAGGAGGACGCTTCCCTTTCAGCTTAACCATCAAAGGAATGGTGGTCGGATGCTCCTGCGCCTTCATGGTCGGCCTTGGGGACCTTCGGGGTAACTTCATTCGTATAGGCTCCTGGCCATCTTCCATCGTCACTGGAGGCGGAGGTGGAGCTTTGCCCCGAAGCTTAACAACAAGAGGCGCTGACACCTTGGGGGGCCTCCCTTTCAGTCGAACCTTTAAAGGTTCTTCGGCCACTGCTACGCTTTCTGAAGCTGCCTCTGCCTCGTCGTCAGCATCATTGTTGTCGTCATCCTAGGGGACTGACTTGTATAGATCAACATCCGTACATTAGACTTCGAGTCCTCGGAATGGGTTGATATCAGCGAACTCCATTTTGATAGTCCTGTCGCTGGCCACATATTTCATGCACTGATGTAGGGTGGAAGGGACAATCATGTACTCATGGATCCATGGTCCCTCCAGCAGCATGTTGTAGTTTATGTCTTCATCAATGACATAGCAAGTCACTTCAGTGTGAAGGTCGCCGATCTGACATTTCAAGCGAATTTTGCCCAAGGGCTTGCTCTTTCCCACGTTGAAACCACTAATTGTTGTGTTAGAGGCTGTCAACCAATGCATTGGAACCCCTAAAGTTTGAAGCAGGCTTCTTGGGATAATACTCAAAGAGGAACGTGGGTCGATGTGGATGCGATCGACCTTAATGGCACCGACATACCCCGTATAGTACAGGGGGCGGTTGTGCCGGTTATTCTTTAGCAAAATGTCTTGCTGCGTAAAAGTGATACTGGAAATCACTTCGACCACGCTGTGACAATGTGGGCAAGCTGCGGGATCCACTTTCGGTGGCTGAACCTGGGTGAGGAAGGACTCGACGTTTTGTAAAGCTTCACTGAGAGCATCTCGGGTCTCTTTAGAGAGGCGGAGGAGCTCGAAAAGTGACAATCTAGCCGGAGTATTAGCCAACTGCGCTAGAATATCGAAGTTGTAGGGCTTGATAGGCCCGATTGCTGGATCCTTTCTGAGATGTTTGTCAAAGTGAACCTCCTTCTGTTTCTGCTTGTCCACGATAGGGGCCCAGGATGGACCCGTCTTTGGTGCCTCAGGAATCTGAGGTGGACCTGCTCCTGATATATCTGGGACAGGGGGAGTATTTGGTGGAGACTCCTCCTGGTCTGGAGCCCGACTCTCCTCTTGCCTCTACGCCGAGCGAGTGGTCACCAAAGCCTCGTCGGTTGACGTCGAGACCATGCGGCATGCCTTGCTTTTCTTTCCTTTGGCAGAAAGGGTCGTAGATATCATCATGTCGACGGGGACCAAGTCAGGATGTATCCACACGACTTCGCCTCGAGGCGTGGAGAACGGGACGAGCCCTTGAACATTGTTCCGTGCTGGCGGAAGGTTGACTACTTCCATCATCGCCTTTGGAATAAGGATGACGCCATCTTGTACCTCTGTGGCTGGAAAACTTCCGAACTGGAGAGTAACCATGTTGGCTGTGATGGTTTTCTCCTCGTAATCCAACGATATGACGTTGGCATTAATGAGGCGCTGAATTTGCCCCTTAAACACATAGCAGTTCTGTGTTAAGTGATGGACGTACTGATGATAATGGCAGTACTTGGGATGGTCACTTCATCAGGACGCCTGGGTGGCGGGATGGACAGTTTGCCACTCTTCGTAAGCATCTCGAAGAGTTCCAGCGTATCCTCGTCATTGAAGGAGTAAGTCTCCCTCGGCCTCTGCGCTTCCGCAGACTTGGAGTTCGCAGCTGCTGAACTTTTGGAGATATTGACGGCCATGGCTTGCTTGCCCTTTCCGTCTTTAGGGTTGTTGCTGTACGAGCGTCTCCACTTGTCTTCGGGTGCAGGAAAGTGTAGCCCCAAGAGCTACGCGACCTGGGCTTTCCTTTGTGCGGCATCCACCTCTGTAATGAAAGGCGTCCACTCCGTGCAGGGAGCATTGTGCCACAATTTTATAGCGGGTAACATGTTCTTGCGGCAGGAGTCCATAAGCATGGGCTCGGACATGCCGGGTGGTAATTTGAGGGCTGCCTGGCAGAAGCGCTCGATGTATGTGCGAACATGCTCTTTCTCTCTCTGGACAATTTTCATGAGGGTCGACATAGTCATATCCATGCCTCCTTCGTAAAATCGGTCTACGAACCGAGTCTTCAGGTCTTCAAATGACGAGATGCAGTCGTCCGAAAGACAGCAAAACCACTCATAGACTACCCCCTGCAGGGCTCCTATGAATATGTTGGACAGGAGGACGTCATCCTTTGGCAGGTGTCCCGTTACTGAGGCAAAGTACCTCAAGTATTGTCGGGGAGACCGCTTCCCTTCATAAGGTGTAAGCGTCTGCAGATTGTATTTGGGAGGATAGACGACATTGTCCCACTCGGCAGGGTATGGCTGTCGGATCCCCATCTTCCGGAGTGTTGCTTGCTTCTCCTTGGCATCATGACGAACATACAGCTCCTTGATGGCCTGCTGTATCTCGGTCGACATTGCGGAGCTTGTAGCCGATGGAGTAGACGAGGATGGTCCTGCCTGATTGACAGTAGGCAACCTGCTGGATTCGTCATCGGTTGGCGGATCACGCGCAAGTGTAGAGGCAGCGGGGGCCATGCTACTCTTGAGGTCGATTATGACCGAAGACAGGGTCTTCATGGTGTCCGTCAGCGTATCCAACTTTGTCTTGAGGACTTCGATACGTCTGAGAGCTTCGTTGTTGTCTTCCTCATTGCCGTCGGCCATCAAGACAGACCGAGTGTGAGGGTGACTCGAGGGAGCCGTGGATCCTTCACTTTCTGGCTCAAACGCCTGAGTCTCGCTGTCCTGAGGGTATACCGTAAGATTGTGATCTTTTTCGGACTCAGTATGGTTGCTACCCCCGGTCTGGTGACTTGCTGTGCCAATGGAGACATCCGTGTCGTATTGCGCCTCGTCAGATTGGAACACAGGGTTGTTGTGCATGGTAGGAGGCTGGCTACCCCCAATTTTTGACAAGACACCCAATGCAGATTTGGAACGAGTGCCTTGGAACACATCTGCATCGGGTACCTTAGCTTTGCTGTTCTCTGACCTTCTCTTCGGTTTGGCAACCGATATAGGAGGATTCTGGGAGGGCTCCTTGAAAGCTCTGGAACCCTGCACTGCGTAGCATTTGGCGATGCGGGGCTCATCTTCTCTATGTTTTATCGACCCCCTGTTAGGCCTCTGGCGTGGAGTCGGCGTGGGGTAAAGTCTGTGGAAGACGGAGCGCCTGCTCGGCGATGGCGTAGTCGTCTGCTGACAACTGCAGTTGATGGTAATTTGGGTATAAGAGTGTCCTGATTTAGGCACGTCTTGCGCTACAGATTCTTCTTCCGCTTGGGAGAGGGTTGGATCTTCTGTCGTAGCACCCCCATTGTACATGCATAGAAGCTGCATGTAAGCACGGTCAGAGCAGGTCTGACGAGGAAGCCTCCTGTCGCTCCTGCGGGAACGCTGCTCGCGTGGCTCCCTCTCCGTGGGACGTACCCCTAGCTTGGCTTACTTTAACTCCCTGAATCAGTTTTGAAAATTTCTGAGACTTTTCCTAATCTTCTTTTAGATATAATATTGTTTTCTTGTGAAAAACCTAATTTTGTTTAGTTAGTTGTTTAACTAATATAATTTTATTTTTCCTGAATATTCTCTAGAAAGTGATATATTTTATATAGTCAGTTTGATTTATTTATTCGTTAGAAATTGGTAAGTTTATTTTGATGGTAGTGTGATTAATTGCTAGAGAGGAAGGAATAATTTGATTATTAATAATTAACTATTTTTCATAATTATCTATAAATCTTTAATTACGAAGAATAGCTATGTTTGATTGATAGTTGGCACTAAGTTTGTTAGCTAATTCTTGTAGTTAGTTAATAAGTGTATTGGTTAGTCAAATGCATTTCAATCTCAAATTAAACTTGTTTTAAAATCTTAAATTTTTTTTATTAATGATTAGTTTTGGTTTATTAAATCCTTTATTTGGTTATCATTAAATTAGTCTATTAGAGATCAATTGGTAGGACAGTTCTTTGTCTTTCTCTTAAATGTTACTTACTAACCCTTAATTCTGGCGAACAATTGTTTTGAATTAATGGACAGTTAACTAATTATTGCAATTTGTTGGGGTGTAACTAATTCTGTTTAGAAGTTACAATTCAGTTACATGATCGAGCTTTTGACCCCAAATTTGCATCTATTTACTGCATTGCCACCCACAATATTTTATTATAAATGGCTCATAGCACAGATTCCAAGGCACGGAGTTCTGACATCACACAGTCCTCTCTCTACACTGTTTTCTCTCTCCTCTCTCCCCGGCCATTCTTGGTCGTGCGCCACCGTCTCCCACCGGAGCTCCGCCGCCATCGGAGGAAATCGCAAGGGGTCCACTCCGTTTACGAAGCACCACCACCACCACAGCCGAGCAAGAAGCTCACCACTGAAGTACGCAGTCGACTAGACGGCCAGAGACTCCTCGTCGTCGAGTGCCGCCAGATCTGGAGCCATATCCGGCCGCCGAGCACATCGATCCGCCTGCTGGAGAGACGGGGACGACGAGCCAGTCGTCGTCGTCTCGACGTCCTCATTTCGACAGTTGTGCTGTCACTTAGAAGACCGCTGCCTTCTCAGAGTCCACGCCGACCCTTCGAAGGACGAGCCAGCTTCTCAAGTGCCGTACGCCCCTTCGAGTCGCGAGGAGTCATCTTGAAGTTCGAGCTGACTCTTCGATTTTTGAACAGCCATATCGAGCCATGTGCCGCCTCTTGCAGATCGACGAACCCGCCGCCAACGCTGCCTTCTCACGACCACCAGGTAGCGCTCCGTCGATGGCCGGATCTGGCAAGATCTGGAGCCGCACCGTGCCATGATGACCCAGATCCCGACGACTGGACCTTGCTGCGCGTCTTCTCCGCGCTGACGAGCTGCACCTCGTGCCGGTGCTCGCCATGTCTCCTTCCTCCGAGGTGACATTCATCCATGCAGTACTACTCCCGTGCTTCCAAACCAAGGCAAGTACACCGACTCGAGCTTTTACTTTGTGATTCTGTTTTACATTCATGTTCCATGTTCTCATATTGGACACGTGATACACACGATTGCATCGTCCCTTGTTCGTCATTGCATTGTGAGTCATTGTTATTACGGGATTGGGGAAAATATTGACTAGTGTGTGACCACACCCAACCTAGGTATTATGAATAGCCTAATCGTACACCTCACGTACGATTAAGTCTAACCTTGTAGAATTGATTGATTGTGGATTGATTGTGGATTGTGGTCCTTAGCCGGTCACATATTAGATTAATATTTCAAAGGTCACACTTGCATTGATTGTCGTGTTCATTGTCTTTGCATATTAATTGTCGTGTCCATTGTTTTCATTGTTGCACTTCAGTTTTACATTCTACTTCTGGTACCATAGTTTCATTTTCAGTTCTCGTATTCTGGTTTCACCTTGTATTCTGTATTTCAGATTACATTGTATATTATTTCTTGTCGGGGTTGTGCTTTGCTCTTTTTCTGACAGGATACGTTGCAGGTGAGCTTAAGGCCTTGAGCATTGGGACATCATGGATATTGTAGGATTTACTTCATTTGTTTTTCTGGATGTTTTACATTGTATTTTGATTTCATCATTGTATTTTATTTTACCGGATCTGTCTCCGGATAACATTGTAAAAGACTTGGATGATTATTGGTGATCTTTCTGGGAACGATATATAGAAGCTGTGAATGTTTACATTTCATTGTGACTTAGAGTTTTTCTTAGTATTGTACAGCTTACTTTGTCGTGTCCATCGACGAAGGCTGGACGTGTTCGATTATTCGGGAGCGGGTCATGACATGTTTTTAGTGGTGGCCCATGCAGGCCTGTCCTAATGGCACTTAGGCTATAAAGTGCTATTGGGGGACCAACAAAGCTAAGGAAAACTCATCACAGCATAGGATCCGTGGAAAATAGTTATGGGTATAGTTTTACTAAATTTGCTTATTATCCTATAGTTAGGCCTATCTAATCAATTTTCTGTTTTGCAGGGTGGTTTAGACACGCAACACCGAGGTTATCAATTTCCTTACACCGGGATCTTCTCTGTGGCCATGACTTTGAGGGGGTCCTGAGACGCAGTTCCCGCCATCGTATTGCTAGCTGCAGCCACCTTAGGCCTCCAGATACGTAGTCTTCTTCGGTTGTACGAACCGCTTCGAAGTCTTCGACTTTTCATCAGAGAGGAGATCTTCAAAAGCCTGCTGGTCGAAGCGTGCGACCAACATATCTTGAGAAACTCCCAGCAAGTTATCATCAGATTGCGTCACCGCCTTCTCGTTGGAGGAGAAGGTAGTCCCCAGCAGAGTTGCCATTTTGTTCGACGTAACAAAAGGTTGAACGAACTTTTTGCTTTATTGAACATATAAGGTATCTGTGTACAAAAAAGGAAGTCATAAACAGGATATTCTAAGTACAGGGAGAAGAGGTTTCTGGAAAAGTGTGATGGTGGAGATCGAGCACTGCAACGGCTCCTTTACTCCGTTAACGATATGACGACGAATCAACCTTGCTATGGCTCTCTGGCGCCTTTGATGGGACTCTGGGGTCACCGATCAAGAGGCTGTCTAGAGGAGAAGATCCCTTGAAGATGGTTGGTTGGTTGGTTCTTTGGTTGATAGGTGGATGAGGGTGGTCGACTCTTCATGGATGGAGATCGCTGCTCCTTTGAAGATTGTCGATTATCGATTTTCCTCTGTCGATGTCGATTTGGTGGAAGAACTCCTATTTATAGAGAACCGAGTACATATACGATGTGCATTAGGGTTCCAGAGATATGAAAGAATATGCCGTTATTGTACGGTACGGACTTCTGCGGCGCTGACACGTGGCGGACATCGAGATTCCCCTCAAACGAGATCTCTGGTGGTTATAAACATAACCAAAGGAGGTAACACGTGGCGCGTGCCGATTTGCTTGCTCGGATACAGTCGAGTAAATCTTGGAATTTCATCTTAGATTTGGAGTCTAATTGATCCTCATCTAAGATTTAAATCAATCTGATATGATATCAATCATGATTTAATCCCAATCTTCTCTGCAAGAGGCGGTTTAAACAAACCAATTGGGGTGGACCCATGCTTCCTGCGCCTCTGGTGAGGACTAAATGCTGCTGTGCTTCTGTGGCGACGAGTAGACCGTGCTTATGGAGACGACGGAACCTCTGTGCTTTCAGGCGACGAGTGGACTTAGCTTCGAATGACGATGAGACTTCTGTGCGTATAGAGCAACTTACGAAGCTGTGTTTCGGGCTACCAGAGTCACTGTGCTGTAGGCGACAAGTAAGCTTGTGCTTCAGGTTGGCGAGGTTACTGTGCTTTGGAGCGACAGGTTGACTTGCATTGGTTGCGATGGGAGTTCCCAAGTCTCTTGAATAGAAGTGACTTAAGCTTCTGATCCGGAGCAGATGACTGTGCCGTGGGAATAGAGATGGTGTGAGCATATCACCATCCTGCGCCTCATGTGGACGCAGGTAAGTAGCTACGCCTCTGAACAGTGAAGACGTTGGCTGCGAAAGGAAGGGTATGACACCCTTGCGCGTCTGAGATTGGCGCAGACAGATAGCTGCGCCTCTGGAGTGAAGACACTGGCTTCTGGAATAAAAGAAGGGGAGGAGGGCCCTACCACCATCTTGTTTCTGAGGTTGGCGCAGGCAAGTGGCTGCGCCTCTGGTTTGAAGGCTCTGGCTTCTTCAAAGTGCTGAGTTACTGATATACTTCTGAGAGGCTGCGCCCGCTAGAATATCAGAACATGCTTTGGTGGAAGTTAATCTTCCAGCGTGTATATCGAGAAGAAGGAAGGCTGCGCTTCGATGAAGATTGCATCCCTTGTAGATCCCTCTAGGCTTCTGTCGAATCTGTACTAGATCCTTTGTAGAAGAACAGAATTAGTCCCTTATGTATGGTCTTGATGTGTCTGTACTAGACTTTGGTAGACATGACAATAAAGGGACTTCTCTCCATATCTTTTGTTTTGTCTTTTTAGCACTAAGCCTGAGTCTTTTGCATCTTCTGCGCTTTGGCGAAGGGATGTCTTCAGCTGAGATTTTTCATGCTTCTACACCTCCTACTCATCGGGACATGGCGATCGCCTCGATGCCCGGGTGTGGGTCGCGCGCTCTATCCATTTTCGGGTGCTTGAGGGCTCTTGAACATTTGGGGAATAGAAATGGAATCCAATAAGGAGGTAAAAACATACCATAGAAAGGAGTTGTCACTTTATAAGAGGAAACAAACTGTGTAATAGGATGACCAGTGCAAGTGTTTTTTTGCTTTATGATGAGCAATACGAATATCTGTGTCAGGAACATTACCAGTTAAGGGAGGTGATGTACCTGGTGGAACAAGAGCAATATTCTCTTGGACTGTTTAATAGGTTTTACCTTTTTGTTTTTGTACATAAGCCTGCATTGGTTTTGCTATGAATAATCTGAAGTCTCTACAACGGTCCATGGTAAGTCAGAAAAGTGTGATCATAGAAAAATTTTAACCCAAAGAATGATTTATTTTCCAAGAAAAGAGAGGTCCTATGAAGTAAACATTTACCTACGATTAGAAGAATAGTAAAAACAATATCCTTTTGAAAAGCGAGAATAGCCTCAAAACACTCTTAACTGCTCGAGGATCTAATTTGTGAGGGTCGACTCCAAGAGTTTGGACAAAGCACGTACAACCAAAGACATGAGTTGGAAGAAGAAAGACCTCTCGATGTGGAAAAACAAGTCTGAAGAGTGAGGCATAATCGAGAACATAACATACGATTGATTAGAAAACATGTAGTTAGGACGACAAAACTCTAATAAAAATTTGAAACATTCATGTCAAACATTAACACTCGAGCATGTTAAGTAAATGTTGATTCTCGCGTTCTGGCTACCCCAATTTGTCGTGAAGTACATGTACATGAGGTGTGATGAATAGTCCCATGTTTGAGAAGAAATTGTTAAAACTCAGTACTCATATGTTCTTTAGCATTGTCAGAATCAAATTGTTTAAAGACTAGTCCAAAACTGACTTTGTATTTCACAAAAGAATTCAGTACATACGGGAATAATCATCAATAAATGTCGCAAAGTACCGAATTGAGAAGAAAGAGAGGGGGTGAAGGAAAGTTTTGATGGAAAAGGTAGGAGAGCTTAGGATTTCTCTGATACCATGTTGAAATAGAAAGAGAGGAATTGATTTCATTGATCATTTAGAAAGAACCCAATGGATCATTTGTAATTACAATATGGGTCAAATACAATGAATCCAGGTATCCTCTAACATAGAAATAATAAACTACAGATAAAGATATTAATATGCTCCCTAATATGGGCCAGATAAATAAAGTAGCTTCCTAATAAGGGTACACAAATAAAGTAGCTAATTGTCATCTCATTTGTTTTCAATTTTTCTGAATTTGGAAATACTTTTTACAGGGACAAGGAGATTATAAATAGCAAGAGCCATCTATAAGGTTCTTCCACTGTGTATTTAGGAGCTACCATCTCTGGCTCCAAATTTGTCTCCCATCCTCCTCTAGTCTTGTCTTGTCTTGTCTTTTAGGCAGATATCAAAGTGGAAACTTGCGTCTGATTCTCTAGAATGTGGACATTTACATGGTAAAGGAGGACCACTCAGTTTGGGTTCTATTCGAGTTCATTAGGTTTCGTTTAAGTCGAGTCCATCATAACCATCCTCTCGCCTGCATTCAAGCCCATCTCACGACTTTGTTGCTCGGATCCAACCCGAAGACAACTGACCAGATATACAACTGGTTATCCGGCAGTCACATGACACTTCAGATTGGGCAACTTGATTCAAAAACTCTATTTAGGTTCAACTTTATTTCTGTGATTTGTTAGTGTTCGTAGGTGTTTGATATTAATAGTTATAATTCACAAATTAAGCTTCGGCACTAATCTCAGATCAGTAATTAACAAGTCTCCAATGGAGGACCGGTCAAGTCTTGTCCTCTTCATTAGGTGTTTGATATCTTCTTGGTGCCATGACTCCTAATTAGTGAAGAAGACAAAACATGAATAGAAAGGGAATTCAAAACTAAAGTTGCTGGTATGCGAGGCACATAAACTGAAGTGAATCAAATGTGTCATGTGCTTATAATTAAAGTGTGGGCAACAAGGAGACGGCTTGTGGCTGAGATAGTGAAGGCCTTATAGGTGGGAATGCTGCTCCGGATAATGACGTAGCACGGGGAATGGAGATTGAGATTGGTATAGGGCTTGATGAGGTCACTGCATTAAATAGGGTGCAGGAGCATTCAGAGGGGACAAGTCGTTGTTGATGGTGGTGGAGATGCAAGCGTGGGGATGGTAGTATGGTAGTGTTCCAGGCTGGTCAAAGTGCGCGAGTGGGAGTAGTTACAAACACATATGTGCGACAAGGAGGCGGCGGCCGCAGAAGCAGCAACCCCAAGAGCAGAAAGCGTCATGCTGGTCCGCTTCAGGAAGACGACGTTCGCCCTCCGCTAGGCGCATACGAGGGGGAGGTGTTATGCATTGAGAATCCAAGATGGCAGGAAGTTCACTCTAATTTGGTGGTTGCTCCACGGTCAGGGCTACAGGTACAAGAGGGGTTTCATACATTGGATGTGCATCTTCGGTGGGTGATTGCATGGTTGTTACTTCCCCAAGTAGCAGGCCAGTCGACGTTGATGGGGAAAATCCGCCTCATCAATGTCAATAATTGCATGGAATGTGCGGGGGGCTGCTCGGTGGGGAGGTGGAAGGAGATCTCCGATGTTTTGAGAAAGGAGTGCTGTTTGCATGCTCTTTTGGAGACTAAAATCAAGTCGGCAAAGATGCTCGCCAGGCGAACACCTATACATTGGAGCCAATTAAACAACCTACACCTATGTGACATGGCCCGAATTTGGGTTCGTTGGGAAACTAGGAGCTAGGATGGCCAGGTTGTCCACCTATCAGATCAACTGATTGCTGTTGTCTTTACCAACAAAGGTGGTTTCAGTTTCATTTTTGGCATCGCATATGACCAATAATGATAGAGTAAGGAGAGAAGGTTTGTGGCATGATATTGAACAAGTCAGTGTCCTCGCTTCGGTTCAATATAATATGTCGCAAATGATCGTGGGAGGTTTCAATGCCCTTCTATACAAGCATGAGAAGGTGGGTGGAAGAGAAGTTCTTGATCATCTGTTTCATGTTTTTCAGCAATGTCTCCTTCATGCAGGGCTTCAACAATTGGAGTGTATGGGACATCTGTAGACGTGGCACAACAAGGCTGTTCGCAACCGTGTGGCATGCCAGTTAGACCGCGTGCTTGGGAACCGGATGTGGCTTGACAAGTACCCATGATCGAAGGTTGAGGGGCTCCCTGCCAGTACGTCTGACCACTCCTCTATTTGCATTCGGTTATTGAACCGGCAATGGAGAGCTGCTCGTTCGTTCAGTTCAACAATAAATAGGTGTGGATGGATAGATACAATGAGGTTGTGTCGAGGGGGCTCTGTATGTTGTCTGCGAAAATCCTCAGTACCGACTTGTGTCTAAATTAAAGGCGGTCAAGGTTGGACTGAAACAATGGAGCAAGGCCTCTCCTGCTCGACAACTTGCTGAAGAGGTGGTGTGTCTCTGGGTGCTTCAGGATCGGCTGCAAGAAAACATCCTTTATTCTGACTTAGCATCGGTGGAGAGGAAGCTTGTGCAGTTGGTGGGTGAGCTTCGTCTTCAGGAGTAGGTTGAGTTGGCAGGGAGCTAAATGCTCATGGCTTCCTGATGGGGACCGGTGTACGAAGTTCTTTTATGACGTGGTGCGGGTACGTCAGCATAGAAATCATATTAGCAAGGTCATTGATCCGGATGGTAAAGAAACAGTTGCTCCAGAGGACATCAAGACAGAGGCAGTCAGGTATTACTCTGATCTATATAATCAAACTAATTATTTGTTACTCTTTCCAGAGCTATTATGTAAACGAGTTGTCACACCTCATGGGAACCATATTCTTATGGCGCCCGTGTCAATGGAAGAGTTGGAGGATATTATCAAAAAAGCTGACCCAAACAAAACACCTGGGCCTGATGGTTTTGGTAGCATGTTTTTTAAAACCTATTGGGATGCAGTCAAAGAGGAGGTGCTGGAGGTTGTAGCGGACTTATTCCATAATTCTCGCTTACTGCGGGAGCTCAAACACACATTTCTTATACTTATTCCGAAGAAGGAGAGTGCTATGTCTCTTGCGAATTTTCGGCCTATTGCTTGCTGTAATTATCTCTACAAAATCATTATGCATTTGGTGTGTCGGCGGATGGAGGGTATCATGCAGGAACTGATCTCACCTTACCAGGCGGCGTTCATAAAGGGGAGAGATATTGCGGACAATAATCTACTAGCTTATGAGATGATCTGGAACTTCAATAAGCCAGGTGGTGATCGGGCTTGCATCAAACTTGATTTGAGGAAGGCATACGACACCGTCAACAGAGAGTTTGTCTGTCAGATTATGCTTGCTATGGACTTTGACAGGGTATGGGTGGAGCGGGTTCGAGAATGCATTACCACCCCGACATTCTCGGTTTTGTTCAGTGGGCAACCATATGGTTTCATTAAAAGCAACAGGGGGCTTCGGCAGGGGGATCCATTATCCCCGTATCTTTTTACTATAGTGATGGAGTATTTTTCCTGTCTCATGGATTCTACAATTTTCCATAAGAATTTTGTACCGCTTCATAGAAAGGTGACACCTCATGTGTCACATTTGATTTACGCGGATGACTTATTAGTTTTTCTGAAGCCATCGAGGAGAGGCTTGAATGAGATGGTCGTGATCATGGAGGTGTTTAGGCAGCATACAGGCCTATATCTTAATAGGGACAATAGCAACGCATATTTTAATGCCCACTGTCCTGGCAAAGATGAAATTGCTTCGATCCTGGGCATTGAATGAGGGGATCTTCCTGTTAAATTTGGGGATTCCACTGTCCGTCAACTATGCCAGGGACACGGACTGTCAGAATTTAGTGGAGTATGTTCGGAGACGGGTGGAGGGCTGGCATGCCCAAAGTCTATCTTTTGGGGGCCGTATTGAGTTAGTACACGCTGTCATTACAGCTATCACGCGCTTATGGCTTCAGGACACATTACTCCCGGTTGCTACTATGCTAGAATTGAGAGGATGTGTGCGACCTTCGTTTGGAGGGGAGGAGTGCAGGCTATTGGGTGGGTCACCTTGTGCCGCCCACGCAAAGGAGGAGTTGGTCTTCGGCCACTTCGATTGTTGCGGGACGTGGCAGGCCTGAAACTAGCATGGAGATGCTCACGAAGGATTCACTCTGGACTCCGTGGATGGAAAGCAAGTACTTGCAGGGTAGAAACTTCTGGGTATGGAATGTCAATAATAATGATTCGGTGGTTTTCAAGAACATTTGCTACTACCGCGGCCAATTGAAGCAGTTGTTATCAAGGGTCTTCAGAGATAGGGAGGCTACAGACTTACGGCTGGATCCAATGACCCCTAACCTAGTGTTAGTAGTGAGGCATGCAGCCCAAGTGGTCAGAAGATCGATTCCCAGTGGGAGCATTCGACACAATTACCATTATATATATATATATATATATATATATATATATATATATATATATATATATATATATGAATTCTGTATAATTTAGAATTCGATGTATCTGTAATGACCCCTTAACTGGGGAGGGAGATGTGAGATTAGTGTATTGTAATACCGATACCGCGATTTGCGTGGAATAAAATTTACCCTTATTCCAATATATATATATATATATATATATATATATATATATATATATATATATATATATATATAATGAATTTCACCTTTTGGGTGGAGTAGGTGTGGTGTAGTGGGGGATGGTGTGTGTGTGCGTGGGGTGGGGATTTATGCATTAGACCAGTTGGGTGGGGAGTAGAACTCCCCTTAAGGGAAACTTAAAAAGCATCTAGAAATTAAAAATTATAGAAGAAAATCCATGAAAAGTCTGCAGACATGCACAGTTGAGAAATAACACATAAGAAGTGGAGATTTACTTGGGAACTCTTGCAAAGAGGAGATTTGTGAGTACATCCATCATAACTTGAAACTGGCGTGATGTCATTGTTGCAGTTATATTAGGAGAGTTGAACTTGAGCTCCTTGAGTGGCTTCACCTACATCATAGCATAATAACAACAATAACAAAATATCCTTTATTCCGACACATGACACACAAAAAATCGAATCATCATATATGATATTAAAATTATAATACCAGACATTTAGCAAATCAAATTCTTCAAAAAGAAGCATTTGAACAAAAACCAAGTCCATCTGCATAAGGTGATTCCTATTGGAAAAATTCTCAGAAGGAAATATCGATGTACCTTTAGTTCTGGTGTACCACCTTTGTGCCTCGTATATTGGAAGTACATTTGACAAGGCATAAAGACCCTCTCAAGTAAAGCGCCTGTGCGTATTACCTTTGGTGAGTCCTTACGGATTTTTGGTAACCACTGTACTCCAGCACCTGGGTCGACATCAGTCGGTGCTACATGTGCTTGAACTTGTTCCAGCATCACAGAAAGCTCCACCCTTTTCCATGTCATTTCTGGTTCGGTTTCAGGGATAGTGGCATTGAAATTAGCATGGGCTTGGGCTTTCTCAATCATCTCATATCCAACGTGAAGTACTGAATGGAAGGAGCGAGCTAAAACACGACCGCTAGCTGCTGCAAGTAGAAATCTGCCCTGATATAAAGATAAATGTTCAAATGTTAAAAAAAACAATATGTTCGAACAAGAAAACAAGTTCATATGTTGAGAAAGGCACAGGAAAATATGATAACTATAGAAAGTTCTGATACAGTTAAATTCCCAGCCACAGTGCCACTACAAAGCTTCAGTGGTTTGGTTTAGTGCTAGTGCTATTACTAGGGTCTGGGACTTTGACTTAGGGACACGTATACAATAAAACATGACAATAACACGATATTGTCATGTAGTAATTATCATGGTAATAGCATTGGTGACAACATAACCCAATGGATTTCTCTTATAAAGGTTCAATCATTAGTGGATATATATGCCACTAGATAAGTGCTGTTCAAGGAACTGAAGTTATAGGTATATACTATAACTGTTTGGTTAAACAGTTTCTATATGCATGATATAAATGAAAAGGTTGCTCCCAGAAATAGTATTTGCTAGGACCATAGTTACCTGCATTGGGTTCACTTCGATACCTTATGCGGGTATGCTACTATCAGTAGGTGAGTACATACTTACATGTAGAGTATACAATCTAATAAGCAAAGAATACAAAATAATAAAAAAATGTCGACAAAATATAGAAAATCATTATCAAAAGGTAGACTGTTGAGTCAATCTATAAATATATGCAAAATGTTTGGTTAAATGTAATAGAGGTAAATAACCTACTAATCACAAAATAGATCATAACTAAAAAGATACAATGATGGTATTGACTCAATAATCTAATTTGACGTAAATTCATATTCCTATATACTCCCCATCAAGTTGAATGTGTTGGGAAATGTGTGCAACTTGCAATAAATAAATAAAGAAGTCTTTCAATCAAAAGGTTATGATCAGAGGCAGCCTGGACCAAAGTTGGAGGTAGCTAACATTGAATGCATCGTAATGAGTTGGAGCAGCCTGGGTAGAGTTAGAGGTAGGCGGTATTTTACGTAGCTCGAGTTGGAGTGAGAACCCGTCGATGTTAGAGGAGGTTTAGGCAGTAGCTAGAGGTGGTGAAGGCACTGGATGCGGCCTGGTCCAAATTGGAGGTGGTCAGAGCTGCATGTGACTGGGCCAAGAGTTTGCCAACATTGCACGCGCCTTGACCTAGTCAGCGCTACGTGAAACATGAGCGGAAGTTGGCGGTGGCCTGCGCTACAGGTGACCAATGCTGGAAGCAGAATGTGTTGGAGTTGAGGTGTACGGTACAACATACAGCCTGAGTTATGTTGAGGGTAGCCTAAACTACATGCGGACCAGTCTGGGCCAGAGTTGGAGGTGGCCAACATTGCATGCAACCTGGATCGGGATTGGAGGTGGCTGATGCTACAGGCAGTCTTGGCCAAAGTTGGATGTGGCAGGTGCAGCATACATCTTGGATTGAAGTTGGAGGAGTCCATGCTGGAGGTGGTCTAGGACTGAGTTGGAAGGTGTCGGTGTTGCATGTTGCATGGGAGAAGTTGGAGGTGACTGACTCTGCACAAGGCCTGCGTCAGTGGTGGCTGGCCCTACAAGCAGTCTAAGACGGAGTTGGGAGGTGGTTGATGCTACCACTTGCCTGAGTTACGTTGAAGGTGGCTTAAATGGTCTTTTTTTTTCTTCTTTCCTCTTCATCTAAATTGTCTTTTTTCTTCCTCTTTGTCCTTGACCACTTAGCTATTCGTTAGAAAATAATGATAAAAATGACAAGACCGAAAGAATAAGAAAAACCCGAAAGCAGGTACCGTCCCAACCTCTCGTTCGAGGATCAAGGATCCTGCACTGCCATATTTAGTTTTAGATACCACTAGGTTTTGGAGACAGAGGAAGACAAGTGATGGTTGCTAAACATAGTACAAGTAGAGAGAATCTTTTGCCTTGTCCATAATAATCAAATGTCATTCTCTATCCCTTTCCCCAACAAAGAATCTTTTCCCTCGTTCCCCAAAGTCTTTGGTTGTAATTGTTTAGTTCATTGTCACAACCTGGACACGACAAGCCTAATCCTCGGGCTTCTACACATCTTCGTGGGTTACAGTATACAGAAATGATATGTCTGCTTTTCCCATTCTAAGACAAGAATACAACTTCGGTGGATGTCACTTTCCTCGAACAACAACCCTATTTGTCCTTACCATCCTAAGCGCCTTCAGTTGCTCCAGTCACTAGTCTCCACTCCACTTGAGCTACAGTCTTCAGCTGAGGCACCCTCATCCTACCCTAGAATTTGATGTTCCAACCGTGACCATTACTGCTGCTCCAGCTCCTAATATACCTAAGGAGGATACTTGTAGGAACAAGACAACAACAGGTCGTGCCAGCAGGATCCCATAGTTCCCTCATCTTTCGCACCTTTTGTTGATTATTTGCCTGCTCTTTCAGACAGGCCCAATAATTGCCCTATTGCAGTGCGTAAAAAAAAGTGATCCTACGCAATGCATCCTTTTGGATCACATTATGTCTTACCTTCGAGTCACCCCTATATGCAAGTTTGTTAGCTCCTTGTCCTCAAATTTTATTCCTTCCTCTATTTAGGAGGCCCTTTAGCATCTCGGTTGGCATGCTACTATTTCGATATCTCGGGTTGGCTGATATCAAAATAAGCTATTTGTGGTCTTAAGGATTCTCCTTCGACATAGTTTGACAATTGTGTAGCAAATTGATATCTCTGGAGTGTTGTCGACTCTTCTTCTCTATTTGTAAGTGAAGAGGGTGGGTCCACCTGAACATTTTAGGAAGTTTGCTTATACATAGGAATATCTATATATTATCCATTCTCTTATTCTTCCAGACAAATTTTGCTACATGTACTCCCATATTGTTTTCCTTAAACTTATTTAACAATCTAACCTCATATGAGATAAAAAAAATAATAGTTAAAAAAATTTAACTAAAGATAGCTTCTTCATCTATCTAAAATTTATTTACTTTAACCTCGTAGTATATTCATTTTATGTAATATTGTGTTTCTATGTTTTTATGAAAGAGGACAAATTATCAAGATGCAAATGTAAAAAAACAAATAATCGACACTCATTAAAACATTCTTAGCTTTCTAATCTAGTTACTTTAAAACATTTTGGAATACATATAGTTTTGTGAAACTTTCTATAAAATAATTGATGATCACCAATGTACTACTGGCTATTGCATCTTTTTAGTGCCAATTCAGAAACAAACTGTGGCTGTCCGCTCTTTTGTTGAGGCTATGTATCACTCGATGGCTCACTTGAAGAAACCTTCTATTCGATATTGGAGTTCGTTCACTTACCATATCTCTCTACAGTGGTAACAAAGTGGCCATCTTGTGAGATCTCAAGCTTTCAGATATAAGAGTTTGAATGGCTTATATGTGTGCTTAGGCTTATTTGTACATCTAGGTTAACCACTTGGCAAGTGGGCTAAGTGATCTGCACATGCATGGGGCATGTCCTACCAAGCACATAGGCCAGAACATGGCAAATGGTATTAGAGCTACCTAGTATATTTGTGATCCACTAAGGTAAAACTGGGTCATTCACATGGGCTGCGACAAGAATTTTATCTATTTTAGTAGAGGAGATTGTAAAATCCTAAGATTTAGTCCCACATCAGAGATAGGATTAGGGTTGATTAATGAGTACTTATGTCTCATATGTACATCCGCGTTAATCATTTTGGCAAGTGAGCTAAGTGATATGCACATGTGTCTCGTGCATGGGTCATATCATGGCAGGCCGTAGGCCGGTGGGACACGCTCCCTCTCGTTTGGCTGATATTCTCATCAAGGCTCTTCTATGATTACTATAGTCTATTTCTAAATTCTCTCCGAGCAAGCTTGATTGACATCTATGCCTAGCTTGAAGGGAATGTAGAAGAGTCTCTATGCATACTCACATTTCTATTTTGTCTTATTTGTATCTTGTTTAGTCCTACACTAGTACTCAAATATAGAGCTTGGAGATGTATTTGAGAGAATCAATTCTTTGATGTTTATTCATCTCACGTGGAGGCTATATATAGGGATTACATCAAGTAATACTACCATATATGAATGTATTCCTATATGGTAACACAATATATTCTTACCATACACAAGTTATACTGCCATATATGATTGTATTCCTATATGGTAAGTACTAAACACAATATATTCCTACCACATACAAATATTACCATGACTCACGCTAATACTCCCTCTCAAACATCGACTATGCCCAACTTGTGCAGTGAGTCATAAAATGTTTTCTTAGAAACACCTTTTGTAAGAACATATGATGGCTGCTCTTCAGTAGAAACAAAAGGAAAGCTAATAACTTCACATCTAGCTTTTTCTTTATGAAATGACAATCAACCTCCTCATGCTTAGTGTGATCTTGTTGCACTGGATTATGTAAAATCTCAATAGCTGTCTAATTGTCACAATACAACTTCATTGTACTTGTAAGTTTAAATCCCAAATCTTGTAAGAGATTCCTCAGCCACAAAAGTTCACAAATCCTATGGCCATGCCTCTATACTCAGCTTCAGCACTTGAGCTTGCCACAACCTTTTGCTTCTTACTCTTTCATGTTACCTGATTACCTCCAACAAAGATGAAATAACCAGATGTTGACCTCCTATTTGTGATACAACCAGTCCAGTTTGCATCTGTAAAACTGCATACCTCTAAAATATTGTTGTGCTTAGAAAAATATCACTCCTCTTCCTAGAGCTGACTTCAAATATCTCAAAATTCTTACAATATCATCCATATGGTTCTCATTAGGATTATGCAAAAGCTGATTGATAACACTCAGTGCATCATCTAATCTAGTATGAGCTAAATCAAGCACCCAACTAACCTTTGATAACGAGCTATATCGGTGGGAACATGATCTGGGTACTCTGCTAGGCGATGATTTTGCTCAATAGGACTATCAATAGGCTTACAATCCAACATACCTCTCTCAGTTAGCAAATCAAGTATGTACTTTCGTTGACACAAGAAAATTCCTTCTCTCCTCCTGGCTACCTCAATCCCTAAGAAGCAGTCGAGGTCACCCAAGTCCTTCATCTCAAACTCAGAAGCTAATTGTAATTATAGCTTGTCAATCGCAACAATATCATTATCAGTAGTTACCATATCATCAACATAGATAATCAGAATAGTTGCATTTCTTTGTTGATGCTTAACAAACAAAGTGTGATCTGAATTACTTCGTTTATATTCGAATATGTGCATGGACTGTGTAAACCTCCCAAACTAAGCACGAGGTGACTACTTGAGGCCATACAATAATTTGTGCTGTTTGTACACAGTCACAAGAGGAGGAAGTTACATATCGAGGTGGAAGACTCATATACACCTCTTTATTAAACTCGCAATGGAAGATTGCATTCTTTACATAAAACTGTCGGATGGGCCAATTCAGACTAGCATCAATCGATAGCAAGACACAAATAGTGTTCATCTTGGCAACCGGTACAAACGTCTCATCATAGTCTACGCTATACGTTTGAGTGAATCCCTTTGCAACAAACCATGCTTTATACCTATTCACCAATCCATCAGCATTATGCTTCACTATAAATATCCTACGACAACCAACTGGTTTCTTTACCCCAGGAAGAGGTATGAGTATTATTCTTCTACAATGCCTCCATCGCCTTTGACCATTTCTGATCTCCCAATGCATCATGCACTTTGTTAGGTACTGATATAACAAATATCTGATTCACAAATGGTTTATATGACAGACAATCTATGGCTAGACACATAGCTAGTTATTAGGTATTTTGACTTTGCATGAGCAGTGAGTTTATACTTTTTGGTTGGCTGACCACGAGTAGACCTGCTAGACAACACATATTTTTCAAACCTAGACTCGCTATTCATAGCATCAATGTGTGTACATACCTAAGAGGGACGATCTTCAGTACTAGGAGGTGGGGGTCAGATCAGGGGTAGGAGTGATCAATGAAGGGGCAATAGTATCTTTAGCAACATTCGACTGGTCGAGACTAGCAATTTAACTTATCAAATTTTCTTCATTTTTAGCTGTAACTGGATTCAACGAGTCGAAGGTTTTATTTCGACCCGTCAAGAAACCCTCTCGGAAAGTTGATCTTGCTTCCGTACCTTCTAGACTTAAGTTCGACGGGTCGAACACCATATTCGACGAGTCAATTGTCTCGGTTTGACGAGTTA
This sequence comes from Iris pallida, assembly GCA_029216955.1. Taxonomy (NCBI): domain Eukaryota; kingdom Viridiplantae; phylum Streptophyta; class Magnoliopsida; order Asparagales; family Iridaceae; genus Iris; species Iris pallida. The sequence goes on along the minus strand of JANAVB010043220.1, from coordinate 14,920,040 downwards.
GATGGGTAGGCGCCTGTAGCTTATGTGTCTCGGTTCGACGAGTTGAGAACTTCCATACGACCCATTGAAATAGTTTTGCCTCGTTCCTCCTTCATGCACTTCTTCTTACTTACCATGATCATGATACAATTCTTTAAAATATGAATACTCTCCCTGAAGAGTAGTGTCAGTGGATGAAAAATAGCTCGTCTTCGTAGAAGGTCACATCCATACTCCATAGTGACATAATACTTCTAGGTTGGTGGATGGAAGCATTTGTACCCTCTCTGATAGCCACCATAACCAACAAAGACATACTTAATCGCCCGGACATCCAACTTAGACCTATGGTTCTTAGGTACATGGACAAAAACAACACAACCAAAGACACGGACATGAAGATTAAGGAATGATGGTATAAAAATATAAGACGCAAGGACCTCAAAAGAAATTTTGCCCTGGAGAACACTAAATGGGAGATGAGAGGAGGCTTGTACAGCATTCTCCCAGAGATACTTAGGCATATGAGCACTAAAAAGAATGGAACGAGCCATATCCAGAAGATGCCAGTTTTTTCTTTCAGACACACCATTTTGTTATTGTGTTTGTGGACAAGTGGTTTGGTGGACAATCCCATGTGTTTGAAAAAACTCTATTAAAAGGTGATTCACATATTCCTTCCCATTATTGGAACGAAGAACATTAATTGTGTTATTGTATTATATTTGAACAAGTGTACGAAAAGCCTGAAAGACTGAAAAGGCTTTATCTTTGGTTTTAAGGACTACCAATGACAACCTTGTACAATCATCAATAAACATCACAAAATATCTCATACCTAACGCAACAACCTCTTTAAAAGGTCCCCAAATATCAAAATAAATAAAAAATGAATGAAACTGTTAGTGGAAGTACTTATAGAATAAGTAGCACGATGGCTTTTTGCCAAAACACAAGTCTTACAATGAAAGATAGACTCATCCACACCGATAAACAAAGTAGCATGGATTTTTTTCATAACACTAAAGGATGGATGTCCTAAACGGCGATGCCACAACCAAATCTCACTCAGCTTATCAGAAATCAAAGTCAAAGCGGCTTAGGACTGTGCTCCTGGTTTCTCTCTCGCATACATCTGATCCAGATGGAACAACCTACCCCTCAAATACCCCCGACCGATCCTCTTCCTGGTTAGAAGATCTTGGAAAATCACATACATAGGGTAAAAGGTTACGGAGCACTAAGATTCAATATTCAACCATGGAACAAATATTAAATTGTGAGACATGTCAGGAACATATAAAGCAGTATGGTGTTCTAAGGTAAGGGTAATACAAATTGAGCATGTTCCTAATACATGAAAAGTGTCATCATTGGCATTAGTAACACAAGACACTGGTAGAGGAAACATTTCAATAAAATAAGATTTATCACAAGTCATATGATCCGAGGCAACCGGATCAATAATCTAAGTATCAGAACCAATAAAGCCAGAAATATGTAAGGCCATACATATCTTACCTTGGAGATGTATTAGAGAGAATGAATTCTTTGATGTTTATTCATCTCACAGTGGAGGATATATATAGAGATTACATCCAGTACTACTATCATATATGATTGCATTCCTATGTAGTAACACAATATATTCTTACCATATACAAATTGTACTACCATATATGATTGTATTCCTATATGGTAAGTAATTAAACACAATATATTCCTACCATATACAAATATTATCATGACTCACCCTAATATTAGTCAGGCATCATAGTGGACTCTTATCCTCTCCTAAAAAATATGTATTCACTCATCTAATGAAACAATCAATTTAGTTGAGTTTTCACCAAATCTCAACATCAAGAATACAAATATAGAAGGCGTTTAATAAGCCAACTATACAAATATAGATTCATACTTATGATAAAAAAAGGAAAGGACTCTTGACCCAGATTATAAATGGAGACGGAATCTTTGACTAAATCTAATAGACCAAAATAACCTAATAATCCTAAAATATATCTAAAATATAACAAAAATTGTATGACTCAATACTATGATTTGACCTGAATTCATATAATTCTATATGGGTCATAGAATGCAACTTTGGAGGAGGTTAACAGTCTAACATCTATGTCATAAATTCTCATCTCTTATAATTAAATAAAAAATAGAAGGAATATTAGGCAAACTAATGAAAAGTTGAGGGGAATTTTGAGGAATACACCTTGTATTATTAATTTTAGAGATAACATATGATAGGTTTCCTAAGGACAGTGGGTTGTAGAAAAGCAAAAAATGTCTAATGTCTAAATTAGGAAGGACCTTTATAAAGGAATACTTGTATGAGGATGGTGATAAGACAACCAGATAGTTGACTCGTTTCTGATCACCATAGGCTTGCATCATGTGTGAGCTTAACACTTTGTTTGTTTTTATGGATGAAAATTGTGGCTCATTCAGGATGAGATTCAATGTTACGTTCATGCCAACAATATTGTCTTATTTAAGTGAGATTATTTGTATGCTTTGTCTGGCTTTGCATAGTGTATTTCATCACTAATATATGTGTATAAGTTCATGCCAACAGTATTCTCTTGTAGACAACTTTATACATATTTATATCACTAATATATACGTGTTTATATTTGTACAATGGATTATCCAATTATATGGAATTCTGGTAATTATTTCATAATACAGGGCAGCAACACTTAGAACATGAAGGAAAAAACAATTAAGATTTTTTTCTTTCAATATTGATGTGTGCAATATTTTTTTAGTTGATCAATATGGATGCCCAACATTTGCATATGGGCAATATCGCCAATGTATCCTCCTATATCTGTTATCCAACATGCCAAATCCCGTCAGAATCATCAGATATGAACGAGGAATCTGACATTTAGAACCTTATGACATATCTCATAAACCATGCAGCATATATTAAGGACAAATTTTGGAGCATTAAACTTTCATATAACAGATGCATCATTTTATTATTTACTTTGTCCAAAATTATGATGATCGTTGTGCAAAACCATTTCTAGAGGAAGCAGAACTTCATTACATTAAATTTTGCATCACATAATCAGATAATATGAAAAGTGGAGCTGAAAGTACTATAAAAATGGAGACACAGAGAAAAGTATACTTACCTTTGCTTCTTCTGAGTGCAAATTAAATTGAGGTTGAATGACATTAACCATGAAATGGCGTGTCCCATCCTCCTCAGAATCACGAACTTGTCCATGGTTTACTATCGCATGAGCAAGCTAGAGTAAGTAATTTCACTAGCATTCAAATTAATCTTCAAAGAACAACTTAATGTGGATCCTATGAAACACAAAACAAGCTGCTCCGACATAAAGAAAAAACATTTGACAGTTCTTAGAATACGGGCATAATTTCTAGCTAATCTCAAATAAAATCATTATAAGGACTTCTTTGACTGACTTACCAACTACATTGGTCGATGATTCCACTTTTGTTGATGGAGAAGGGGATGACTGTGTATTTGTAGCCTCAACATTCTGTGTGGAAGGGGAACTCGTACCATCGAGTACAGAGGAGGGCACTTTAAAGGCATCGTTTTGAGGCATTTCACACCCCTGTATCATTTGTTGTTCCTTCAACTTCCGTTGTGCATATTGACGAGAAGGAGAAGGCTTTCGGGGCGCGAACGCTTTCGCCATTCCACCAGCCAAGGACAACATAGCATTCCTGTGTTCAATCATCCACAAGAGCTTAAGGCCATAAATGAAAACCCGCAGGCAATTGTCAGCAACTATAACATTAAATCCATCTTCGTCACTAAGATGGTCACTTTCACTCCCATTTCCAAACTCAGATTTCACACAGGTCACCTCAAGATTTCTCCTTCCGGCTTCTTGCCAAGCCAAAATCCTTGCAGCATCAGCCTTCGGAGCCTGCTTTCGTATGGTAAAATAATCCGAGTATAGAAGAAACCCATCATCTCGGCGTTTTTCTGTGCGTCCAACAAGGTAATTGCTTTTGTCATCTATCGACAGAGTCTGCGAACTAATTTTTGATGTTTGCAGATCCTGAGCCACAGAGATTCCGTCATTTCTGTCCAAGTACACCTTAAGAAGGTGAATGTCAACACCCTGATAAACAAGATCAAGAGGATCACGTATGCAATCAAAAGTAAATTTCTGCTTGCCACGACTAAAGCATAACTCTACTTTTAGCTTTGTCATTCTAAACATCAGACCACTGGCTGGATCATCATCTAGTATGGGCATATGTTTGATGCACGTAGGTGTAATATCCAGTCGAAGAAAAAATTCAGTTATGACTTTGTCCAATGCTAAGTTACCAGATCTAACAACTCTTGGAACTCCATAACGTGGCCACCGTGAGAAAAATCGAAGTTTATTAGGAGGAAGACAATACATATTCAACCATTTAGATAACCAAGCAAGGTCATGGACTCCAAAACTCACTGTGGGGGAAACAATGGAGGTAGTCTCCAACTTCTGCAAAGAACCAGGTGTGGATCCATCTACTAGAGAACTGTCTCCAATACAAGAAGATTGGGAAGATTCATTATTCGAAAGAAGAGAGGGTCGCACAGAAAAATTCCACCTTAGAGAAAGTGCTGTGGAACGAAAAGGATCATACACTTTGTCCCGTGGTTTTCCTTCCTTAGGAAGTGCATGTAAATAATGATTATGAGGACTAACTGAATCACATTCCCAGTACATGAGAACATCAACCGAGAAAGCTGGAAAATAGAGAAAAGGCCCAGAAACATAACATGGAGGCTTCAAAGTAGAATTCTTTGTCAGACCTTCCAGACTGCTTGCATAAGCCTTGAATTCCCTGGTAGAAATAGATACATGACCATCTGACTGCTGGACCTCCATGTAACCGGAAACAATGTGAACCTTGTCTACCTTCTCATATGGGTCAGTTGTGGCAAGCAGGTTCCATCTGGTCTCACTAAAGTATAAACCAATTTTTCCATGTATGTAGTATCTCATATCATCCCACCATGGTAAACTTCGTTCTTTTCTGGGTGGTTGATTTTCTAAGGGATTGGGACCCTTTGTGCCGAGAAAAGCTCTGCGGAGAGCTACTGTAAATGCGTAGCTTATATCTGCAAAAACTGGCTCATAACTTACTCCAAAGGATACTTCACCTTTATGAAAATGAAACGGCAAATCAAAGTATGGTTTCATTGCTGGAGTTGTGCCACTTGCCGAACGCAACATGCGGACTTTCCACCATCTCCCAACGTAAACATCTTGCTGCATCTGGGGTTGGAAGCAAGTTGCCTGTAATCAAGGGAAATTCATTAGATTCTAGACTGTAACCAAGATAAATTCATTAGATTGTAGACATATATTGATAAACAAGAACGCTACCAAAATGCATTTCTTACACACTGGATGGAAGACGTGACCCACGTCTTCACAGAAAATTCTCCTGATTTTCGTAAGGAAATTATGATTCACAAACAGAGTTCTAGTTTGATAACCTGTCTGTATCCTACTGAACAAACTAGTTGAAAGTCCAGCCATGACATAATGTGGTTCATTGTTTAAGGGAATATGCCAAATCATGATATGTTAGTGACTCCATGTATATTTGTAGGATTGCATGCAATACTGTAGTAAAACAACAATTTTTATCCCAAAGCCAAAGTAAAGAGTAAGACCAAAGGTATGAACACAAATTAATAGGAAACTGACGGTGGCAACCATTTCTTTCTTATGGACATTTCTACGCAAGGTGAACGTCTAGACAGCTGCGATTGCTACTTGATGTTAACCAGGATTGCTACCATCACAATTTATCTCATTCTCTTCTGATCCTGAAGAGTAATATTGGAGCTTTAACCAACCTTTATTTTTTACTCTAGGATGCTCTTTCACATTCCTCTGCCCAATCATGTTTCACATTCTTCTGGATCAATCCAGTCAAAAGGAGCTGCAATCTTCGAGAATCCTCCCAAAAATCATGAATTCCTGTAAATCCCAAAAGAGACTGGATCTTGGTTACAATTGTAGGCCTGCACCAAAGCATCCACTTTTGTTTATATAATGATATGCCTTCTTTTGAAATGAAAGGTCAAAGGAAAGACAGTACCCGACCATAATTCACACTAGCAGATTCTCCTTTAGAATCTACAATACAATCCTCAAGCGCTCTTCATGTTCCTTGTTGTTTGAACATATCAAGTATCATTGATGGAGAACCACTTGGGATTTTTAATTATTTTGGATTTTTTAGCTTGTTGGTTAGGATAAACCAAAATAAAGAGAATTTTATCTCTTGAGTTGGTTGGGGTTGGTTAGAGATTGACTTATCTTATGGATAGGAACTTAGAGATTTAGTTTATCTTATTTTGATTGTTTTGTAGCTTATAAATAGTTTGTAATTTCATAAGTTATGGATCGAAGAACTAAGAGAAAAATCTATTTTGAGTTTATATGGTGCGACGCCAAAACTTTAAAGTGGATCTCTCTATCAACGTTGCTTCTCCGCTTTCGACAACGTAGCTTCTCCGCTTTCGACGCTTCCGATCTCCAACGGTAATCATAGTATTATTTTGCATTTCTTTATAATTTTTGAGACAAATTTATAATAGTTGTTGTTTACTCTTCAATTAAATCTTCCGCACCCAAATTTTCTCAAATCCCTAATTTTATACTAATAATTTATTTTTTGGTCTTTGTCCCGCGTCAAATGATGGAGAACCACTTGGGATTTTTGATTATTTTGGATTTTTTAGCTTGTTGGTTAGGATAAACCAAAATAAAGAGAATTTTATCTCTTGAGTTGGTTGGGGTTGATTAGAGACTGACTTATCTTATGGATAGGAACTTAGATATTTAGTTTATCTTATTTTGATTGTTTTGTAGCTTATAAATAGTTTGTAATTTCATAAGTTATGGATCGAAGAATTGAGATAGAAATCTATTTTAAGTTTATATGGTGCGACGCCAAAACTTTAAAGTGGATCTCTCTATCAACGTTGCTTCTCCGCTTTCGACAATGTAGCTTCTCCGCTTTCGACGCTTCCGATCTCCAACTGTAATCATAGTATTATTTTGCATTTCTATTATAATTTTTGAGACAAATTTATAATAGTTGTTGTTCACTCTTCAATTAAATCCTTCGCACCCAAATTTTCTCAAATTCCTAATTTTATACTAATAATTTATTTTTTGGTCTTTGTCCCACGTCAAATTGGTATCAGAGCCAAATCCTGGTTTAGAAATAGTTCAAAAATGTCTTCACAAAATTCTTCGCAGCAACTTTGTACGATAATTGATAATATATATGATAAGATGTTTGCTGAAATAAAAAAAGGTGTTTGAAGAATTTTACAATAGAAATGAAGTAACAACTATTGCTAACAGTGATCCTATATACATAAAAGATTCATTAGTGGAACCTACTGAATCTGTCATAGACGAGTCAGAAGTTAAATCCAAGTCTGAGTCGAAGTCTAGATTTAAACTAGTAAAAAAAAATTGATCTTTATAAGTCTAGATTTAAACCATTAATAAAATTTGAGCGTTATATATCTTCATTAGAAGAATTAAATAGATCATATGATGAAACAAATAAATAAAAAAAACCTATTAAGTCATCTAAATATTTTGAACTTGTCCCAATAATTAAATCTGTCAACAATTTCTATTATATATTTGTTACAAATAATTGTAATAGTTTGCAGAAAATAATAATTGATTGCATGGGCGATCGTTTTACGTTTCTAAAGACATCGAGACATCCACAAGTTGTTGAAGTGCTTGATTGGTCAATGTTGAATATTCTACTTCTTCTACTTCCACAACCCCCAGTACCGCCGTGGAGTTTTGTCGTCTTATCAGAAGCTTCATCGTTGACTAAGTTGTTAAAGCAAAGGCCTCTGCCATGGCCGAATAGGAGGACTTCAACAGGAGCATAATTTTCGGATTTTACACTTGATTCACCAGGAGGTGAATTTTTCAAAGCCGAGGAGAATGATGGAGAATCACTTGGAATTTTTAATTATTTTGGATTTTTTAGCTTGTTGGTTAGGATAAACCAAAGTAAAGAGAATTTTATCTCTCGAGTTGGTTGGGGTTGGTTAGAGATTGACTTATCTTATGGATAGAAACTTAGAGATTTAGTTTATCTTATTTTGATTGTTTTGTAGCTTATAAATAGTTTGTAATTTCATAAGTTATGGATCGAAGAATTGAGAGAGAAATCTATTTTGAGTTTATATGATGCGACGCCAAAACTTTAAAGTGGATCTCTCTATCAACGTTGCTTCTCCGCTTTCGACAACGTAGCTTCTCCGCTTTCGACGCTTCCGATCTCCAACGGTGATCATAGTATTATTTTGCATTTCTATTATAATTTTTGAGACAAATTTATAATAGTTGTTGTTCACTCTTCAATTAAATCTTCCGCACCCAAATTTTCTCAAATCCCTAATTTTATACTAATAATTTATTTTTTGGTCTTTGTCCCGCGTCAATCATCAATCTACAAAGTAAAGAATTACCAAAATACGCTATTATAGGAACATCCTCATACTTAATTCTCAAATGATGATATCCTGATCTATGAACAATCTTTGAGAACACTCTCACGCCCCAAAACCAAAATGTAGACAAGGACAGCAAGACAACAGCCGTAGTTTCCTGGAACCCTCTATAACTGATATATTTTCATACAAAAATATACAAGAATCTCCAATTAGATAAGCCATAATAGTAGTCTCACAAAATAAACAAAATATTCATCCTGAATGACATAAAAAATCTTACATATTTCAATCCACTTCATCCACAAAATTTTGCATTGAGAGAGCTCCAGCTTATAAACACAATCATCTAAAAAAAAAAAAAAAACCACTAACTAGAGAGGTATTAACAAGTCCCAATCCAATCCCTCAATTAGCCAAATCATCGTTAGGACCTTAAATCTCTACAAGAAAACAACATGTTGTAGAAAGGGATGAACATTCCACAGCACCTAGTAGAAAATCATATCTAGCATTCTACTTTTTTAGAACACCTCTCTCTTGAATAAAACAATAATATTGGAAATGTAGAAGCACGATCATTGTCATGTCATGATTTGAAGTTGTCCTTAAACATTTCTAAATGTTTATGTAATGATATTAGACAGGATTTAGGTGTGGTGCTCAGTCAGGTCACACACCAGCATGCTAGCGTGTCACAAGCGTTAGCCACGGATCCATCAGCTTCCTGGTGCTAAAACGCTAAAATAATAATTAGTCACCAGAAGTAAGCAGGTGGTTCAAAATCAAATGCCTCCTCATATACATGACTCGCCTGAAATCTTATGACTAAGTCACTTAACATCATGATACCAATATCCATGACAGATGCAACAAGTATCAAAAGTATCTCAATTACATGTCCAACATTAAAAAAACTAGTTCACAACAAGAGGATATATGTGCATCCATAAAATAACATTCACTTTTAGTAATACAAGCAACTTTTGCAATTTGGAAATAATACATGGACATACAGTTTTGTCTAACAACAATCATATGTCGTAATCACCCACTATATATTTATCATGTAGAAAGAAACTTGTTTTATATATGTTATAAGAACATGTAAAATCTTAAATAGGATTAACCTACTCAAATTGATATTACCAAAACACTAGTAATCTTAAGGACCACTCTCCTATAGACCCTCTTGGATGCAATTCGAAAAAATGTCAATAATTTTGGGTATCTCTTCCAAAAATGAAGCCGGACTAGAGAATAACGAAATCCTTCCTCTCCGTCTCGAGTTTATATTTTCTTGATCACTCAACCTCAAACCGCAACACTCTCTCTTGTTGTTCTTTCTACCCTTCTCTTTCCTCCTTTGTCTTATTATAGGGTATAATAAATTAGGAACACGTGTACCCTTCTCTTAAAATAAGATATGGAACATCACAACAAAGGTACATTTGTCATCAGAAAATGATGACTCATCAAAACAAAGAGATATGTGTCACTTTGGAAGTGACGATTAATCAAAACAAAGGGACGTGTGTATTCACAGAAGTAATGACTCATCAAAACAAAGGGACATATGTAATCTCAAAAGAAGACTTATCAACAATACCCCTTTGTACTTAGGTCCATTATTCTTATCACAAATATTACCTCTTTTTCTATGTAACCCCCTATAGCTTGTAAATATATCAAAACCATTATCAAGCCACAAGGAGAAGGAAAGCACAATGTATATTAACTCTACCATATTAGTCATAGTTATTATAAATACTAAACACGTTCAAGTAGTGAAAATTAGAAAGAGATATTAGGATATTGCAGTTTGTTCTCCTTACAAATGATCGGACAACTCGTAGGTACATGATATGAATTACTTATTTTTCATAGTTAATACTTAATACACAATCTCATGCGTCCATCTTTATTTCTCACAAATATAAGTAGAGGCGCTAAAACATGACATTAGGCCTAGTAAAACCTTTACCAATAACCTTTGCAGCGTAAACTTCTAACTCCTTAAGTTTAACTCATTTTATCGGGATCATTAGAATGGGAACTAAATGTTCCCTACATCAAAAGCAAATTTTACCTCTTGATCCGGCAAAAATACATGAAAAATCCTCTAAGAGAGTTCAAGATCCCACTATACATATGTCCTCAATAATTTACATTTCTTCTCATCGTTACACAGACAACCAAAATTTTCTCACAACCCTTCCAAATCATTTACGGAGGACAAGAACTAAAGGGAAACCAAGATGGTTTATGCAATAACAAGAAATGAGATCCTCATAAATAACAAATGATTCAATGAAAATCACAAATTACAATAGTAGACAACCCTAAAAGTATTCAAAATTTACAAGTAAATCAAGAACAAAGTTAGGGTTTACCCATCAATTTTGTGAAATTAGATCCCCACATAATTGGAACACGTCCAAAACTTGATCTTCGAAGAAGATTCCTTCCATTCGAAGCCTTTGTATCCAAGAACAGACGGTCAACTTTGATTCTTGCTTTGGATCTTCATCATTTGATGAGGGTGCAAGGAATTAGAGTTTTTTTATTTGTACAAAATTGCATAGAGGGTTGTTTGGTGTATGAATATGAAGAAGAAAGATAAGGTCGTTGGCCTGTGCAAGTAATCGAGGTGTAAGGATTGTCGGCATCTGCACTAGAGGGTTGATTATTGGCAGGTTACAGACCGGTGTATAATAAATAATTACGATCGGAGGAGGATGATTTCCTAAGGACAATGTAGTGTCTCTAACCCTCCCCCTCCCCCCCAAACAAATCTAACAAGAGTTTGACAACGGGAGAAACAATCAACACAAATTCAACAATCAATAAACAACAAAACCCCCTCAAACTGAAGGTGAATCTACCGAGCAGAGTTTGAAAAAGGAAGGAATGTCTTTGAACAGTTGGACCTTTGTGAAGAAATCAACAATCGACAACTGGGATTACATATTGTAGTTACAATGTCCCAAGTAGATATTGTTGGAAAACTAGTGATAAACAACCTTAATGTGTTTCGCCTGCTTTTGAAACACATGGTCGCAAGCTATTTAAATAACACCACTATTGTCACAATGCAGCGGAGTAGGAACAAATATAGTAAAACTCATGTCAGCTACAAACCAACAAATCATCTGAAATGACAAAAGTACTAGCCATAACATGATATCCAACCTCGCACTAGAGCGAGAAACAGCATCCTGCTTATTTGGTTTCCAAGAAATCAAACAACTATGAAGAAAACACAAAACCCAGTAGTAGATCATTGAGTAGTGACATCATCTGCCCAATCTGCATCTGAATAAGCACGGAACTCCTGACGACAAATTAGAAGTTTTTTTATAATGATCTGGTACTGATACACCTCAAATACGACAGAACTTGTAAAAGAGAAGCATATTGTGTAGGGCGAGGAGCTAAGACAAACTGACTAACTACATGAGAGATATCATGATGAACGATAGCAAGATGAACCAGACTGCAAACCATGTATAGGTATACCGAGAACGATCACACAGACTCTCGTCATCATCATGACGCAACTTCAGGTTCAACTCAAGAAACGTAGGTGAAGTATGAGTATCAGTAAGAGAAGCTGTCAATGAAATCAACAATGAACTTTTGCTGATAGAGAATCTAGCCTTGCGGAGAACAGTCAACCTCCAAACCAAAAAATAGCATAGAGAAGCAGGATCTTTCATCTCATACTAAGTATGCTATTGTTGTTTAACTTATATAATGTGCTCATAATCACCATCAGTGATAATCATATAACCAACACATAGCAGACTTAATGCCTAGAGGGATGAATAGACAAGGTATAATCATAGACACTCATAGAAAATCAGACTGCATGAATAGTAGTAGTAAATCAAAACTATCATACTTGGGGTGCATGTTTAAGGCCATACAAGGCCTTATGAAGATGACAGACCTAGCCAGAGGAATGAGGTAAACCAAGAGGTGTCATATAGACATCCTCAACCAAATAATTGTAGGGAAAAGCATGCTTCACATATGTTTTAGTGATAGGCTAGGTACGAACGAAAGCAATAGCCAAATGGGTTCGAGCAGTAATCATCTTTGCAGCAGGAGAAAATGTCTCATCATCTCATCAATGTTCATGCTACTGAAAAAATCCACGAGCGACAAACCTATCTTCTACCAATCAATGGTACTATCAGCCAAAGTCTTGATCTTGTACACACATTTGTAGCTAATGGATTCTTGCTAGTCGACAAGGGTATAAGTTCCAAAGTATTGAGTATGCTCCAAGGTTTGTAACTCCTTTGACATAGTTGTATGGCACTTAGGTATAGTAACAGCCTCCTTATATGAATGAGGCTCCTAATGACTAAAAACAACATCAAGAAAAGAATCACGAGTTACGGAAGAAAATAGTTAGTTTCTCAAGAGGGCAATTTGCAAGAGTTGAGAAACATAGTGGTACAGGAGTCAGGTGGTGCAATAGGGACAAGAACAACTATGGAATGACCATCAGTAATAGCGAAAAACCAGCATGATGTCGATACATATAGGTGATAGGAGGATGAGCTGGTGCAGCAGATGGTAAATATGTGACAATAAAAAAATGGAGAATAGGTGGTCTCAATGTCAAGAAAGAGATGGTACTCTAGCGTAGATGGTGGTAATGGAACACAAGAACATGATGTGGATAATATGAAATGTTCTCCAAAGAAGTAACATGAGAAAATATGTGAAGATGTATGGCAACCTGGTCGTAGCATTTATATCCCTTATATTAAGTACTATATCCAAGAAAACAAATGTAGCAGATCAAGAAAGTAACTTGTTCCACTCTGTCGAAAGGTAAAAGAACAAAATGAGTACATTCCAACACATGAAGCATAGAATAATCATGAGAAAAATCATAAAGTCTCTTATAAGGAGACCCACAATGAAGAACAGAAGAAGGTATCCTATTGACGAAAAGCACATTTACAAAATAGCTTCTGCCCAGAAGTGAACAAGAACAAAGCAATAAGAAGAAGCAATCTAGTAACATCAAGAGTGTGTCTCTCGGCAACCTTATTTTGCTGATGAGCATGGGACAAGAGAACTGAGAGTCCCCGGGAATAAGAAAATAGCAAAACTGATGGGACGTGTACCTTGAATCAGAATGAAGTATCTTGATAATTAGACGAAAGTCACGAAACTGCGTCTCAATTATTCGTGCCAACTCAAGATATTGTTGTTGACACTTAAAAAAAGACAACTCTCATACAGGTGGCCAGAACGATCACTTGGACCCGACAAACCCATTCAAATCCAATGTGGGTCGGAATATAGCCAAAACGGCCAACTCTGCCGAATAGGAGAGCTTTCAAGGCCCATATGCATGAAGGCCCAGTTGCACACCAGGTCCAGCCCCTCCACGAGCTCAGCCTCTCTGCAGGCCCAGTTGCCCTCCAAGCACAGCCCCTCCGCAGGCTCAGTCTCGCTGAAGGTCCAGCCCCTCCACACAGCCATCTCGTTGAAGGTCTAGCCTTGTCCAACGTTGTCCAATGCTTCCAAATGCTCCTTCCATTGAGTCAAGAGCATTTGCCAAGTCGTTTGACCTACTTATCCCGAACGGGATTCAAGGAGTGGTCACCACCATGAGTAATGGGGGTCATTATAACCATTACTCCCAAAGTAACGGGAGGAAGGCCAGCAACCTCAGTCCAGCTGCGTCGACTAATGCTCCGATTAACGGGTCATTACACCCATAGGAGGAAGACAAGCAGCCTCAGTCCATCTGCACTGACTACTGCTCCGAAAAATGGGTCGTTATATCCATAGGAGGAAGGCCAGCAGCCTCAGCTCAACTGCGCTGGCGAGTCTCGCCGAAGACCGTTAAAGAGGGGATACTACACCCCTGAAAACTATAAATAGCCTCGAGCAGGCTGGATAGAGAGAGGAGAATATTTTTATTGGAAGAACTCGGAAACTTAAGAGAGAGAATCCTTGTTCACTTTTTTTTTTGAGATTTCAGCAATCATCTGCTAGCTTTCCAGTTTCATTCGAGAAACTCCGACAAGCGAAGCCGGAAGAGACCAAGTCTTGTTTTCGGATCGTCAACGAAATAAAGTGGTCGAACGCTGACCAGAATTCCACCGACATACTTCCCCAGAATCTACTCGTAGAGAAATTCATTGTAAACTCTCTTAAGTGAGAGTATTCCTTGTAATATTTTCTACAGTTTAATACAAGTTTTCCAAACGCTTATGGGAAACAATTGTGATATATAGACATCAGACTATGAGAAAACTAAAAGATCCAAGTAACTACAATCATCAACAAAAATCACATAATATATGTTCCCTAATTTTGAAAGATGGGAAGGACCCCATACATCAGAATGAACAAGCACAAAAAGAAAACTAATATGCTCACTAGTAGGAAAAGAACTGGCTATATCTTTGCCAGTTTACATCCAATACATGATGTAAGGGATTAAACATAAAGTTCCCTATAACACCATAAATAGACACAAAAAAAAACAAAGCCTAGAAAGGCACAAGTGTTCTAAAACAATAGTAGTAGAAAGAAAATGAAGCCTAGAGGGATAACCGTCCCAAACATCAGTGCCATATGTGGCAAGTGGTTGCCATCTGCAACAAATGAGGTGAAAAGAGAGACGGGAGTGCTATGCTCTTCTTTTAAGGGTTTAGCCTAAAACCTACTGCATAGAGGGCTAACCTGCAAAAAATGTCAAACAATAAATGGGTTTCCTGCAAGTTACCCTAATGTTTATTAAACATGAAAAGCATCTATCTTAAAAGATAAGAAGGCTGTTGAACATGCATAACGATTGGTACAAATCAGGGCTGTGCATGTGATGGATAGGGTTAGATCAGTTCAGTCAGGTTAAAACAGTATACCACACAACTTAAGACAACCTGAACAAATTCTGTTTAAAATGGTTGGATCTTCGAATCAGAAGAAGAGCTACCTATATGAAAGTAACCTGAATCCAACCTTACCAATCCACTTCAAACTTCCACTTTTCTAATGACATATAAACCATAATGTTAAAATGATAAGGTCAAAAGGACTTCAAAAAATACCAAGATGAATAGAAATAATAATTCAAGTATGAGATAAAATCAAATTAGAATGGACAGAATGATATAAGGGAAAATATTCCTTCACAAGATAATATAGATATTAAGAAAAAGGCATTTGTGAACTGACCTGTTGTGCTAGTACAACCCGTCCTTGACATTTGCCAGAAGTAGCAGAAAAAATTGGAAAGGTATAGTTTCTAATTTGAACAGAGAATGATCCGGCATTAAGAGAAATATCACTCCCGTACAACCGGGAAAATGGTATCTCGTTATCTAAGCTGACAGGATCCATCTTGTTTATGAATTCAATCATCCCAAGATCACCTCTTTCAATTTTATTTAGAGTTATATCTAGTTCTGTAGCACATATTGATAGAAGTGAAGCTCTATTAGTACTTGGTTTAAAGCCAGACTGAAAGCCTTCCAAGCATGCCCCTGAACCTTCTGAGGGAACTAAATTCTGGCATGCCTGATAATAAGACCGAAATGCTTGCTTCTGAATTTCTTCTTGCAAACTTTTGATACTTGATGTGTCAGAAGAATCGATCTCAATTCCATTATAAAAAAACTTCTTCCCAGAGGACATTTCAACTAGTTCGGAGCCTGCCGATGTTCTACTACCCATGGAGACGAGTTCATCAAGAAACTTTAATCTAATAGCTAACTCGCAAACTTCATTCTTCACTAATTGATAATGTTCATCAAGCCATCCTTGTATGGGCTCTTCCTCAATTTCTATTGTGAGTTTGCGTATGATAAGTCTAACAGATCCAAAGTTTGTTGACTTAGTCTTAGTCTTTTTCGAACCGTCTTTCAAAGGAAAAATGAGACTGGTTTTAGCTGCAGCAATAAGTTTCAAGGCTCGCAAAGTATCCTCTACTGCATCGTCTATGGCACGTAACTGCAACCTGTAAGGCATGCAAATATGAACATCGGGACCATGAATAACACAATCCCATGTGGTGCTAGGTTGTGCCTTTGCATCAGTTGAATGACCCAAAACAGATACAGGAACACGAGAAATCTGCATGCGGCTGCTGTTAAATAATCTGGCATCATTAAAACTCAATACAAGTTCTTCAAGTAAGACACCTATCTTTGCATTCTCTGAGAAGATCGACTGCACAGAAACCATTGCTTCCACTCCGTCTGCAAGCTCAGCTGAAACTTTTAACTTCTCCACATCAATGGCAAAAATTGTCTCCATTTTTTTGGCATGCTTATCAGATTGTGTCGGTTTTGCCAACACTTCTTTCACATGTTCTGTATCTTTGGTTTTGAGAAACTCTTCTATTTCATTATGAGAATATTGAATCTTTTTCTTATGTACAACTGACTGCAAAGAGGTAATGAATTCGAATACTGCCAAATGTACATCAGGCTCCCATCTAAATGCTATATCGGTCACATTGACGAGAGAACGAACAGTGCTCTCATTAAGGCCATCAGAGCGACGAACAAATTTTGCATTCTGCATGTCAAGTAGCATCACCTTTACACCAGGCTTATTTTCTTCAGAATACTCCTGGTAGATCGACTGAGTCCTCTCAAGATCAATCTGCAAAGAATGTTTTTCTTTCTTTAAGCAAAGACTGAAATGGAAGATGTTGAGAGATGCAGAGAATTTCCGATTCATGCAACTAGGAGCAGTAGATATTATAGTTGCCCTGCGCGGAGTGCCATCAGCAGAGACGGTGATTACTGTTTGACCACCTTGCGAACCATAGTTCACACGTTTGGGGTCTGCAACATCCATATCTTGTGAACTAATGTCACCAAAACAATTTACTGAACACTTCTCAAGATTTATTCTTACAATCTGCACCCCTTTTGTAGTTGATTTGCTTGAATCTCCCACCTTATTCTGTGTACTCTTCTTACCAGAGCTAGGTAAGCTTTTCAATAATGCTTTGAAGGACATCAAGAGAGAGATAAGAGATTCAGCATGCCGAAAACCGAAAGATACTCGCATATCTGTGATATTAACAGCAAGGACCAGTTTCCACTTATTCGGATCATTTTCCTGATGAGATTCCACGTCTTGATGTCCCCAATTTAAACTCACACGTGCAATGTGCAGTAAGGAGCCTGAACTGATTTCTTCTACAAAGACTAAACTTTTCTTCAAACCTTCCTGATACTCATCGGCCATGTGCACATCTAATTCCCCAAGTTCTGCATGTACTTGAACACCCTTGCTTGCCATATTATTGGCAAATAACCTAGATGATTGTGAGCAAGCCTGCAGTATCATGCAATTTGGTAAGGAAAAAAAACTGTATAACTAAGAGTTTACACCCTGAAAAAGTTAACCTAGGAGAAAATAAATTAAGGACTAATGTGCTGACAAATAAATATATACAGCCAAACTAAGAATAAACTAGTAATGACCTGATGTAAGACGAGCCAAGCAATTGGTAACAAATCCAGGGTACGCACAACCAAGGTTCAAAAACTCGGTTTTGGTATCGGGTTTTTCGGACCCTTCTTATTAGTATTGTTTTTCGTTGTTTCGGGCAGCTTTGGTGGTTTTGAAGCGGTAGTTTCCTCACTTTGGGACCCTCCAATTCCTGTAAAATATGACAGGAACATATTGGTTTGGCTGGAAGGTCCCCTGTTTCTGCCGATACTAAAACCTTGCCCAAATAGAATTATGCAACACCAACCAACCATAAGTTACTAGTCCGTAATGAAACCTTAAACCAAAATGTTATACTCTAATATCAAATAGTGCAATACAGACAGAAGGCCACCAAATACACATGGCGTGCCTAAGAGGATCTGTATTTAAATACAAGGAAAATATCAAGCTAATGTTACCTAGAGCTGGAATGTTGTGAAACATGGAACAGAAAAATGGGATGGGAACTGAAACGTAGAACACCACTTTGTAAGAATAGGAATAGACTCCTTCAGAGTACTACATGGTTTCAGGGTGTATTTCATTTATCTTCTGTATATGCTAATACTAAATTTGAAAATTGACAACTTCATATTTCTTATGTGATGTGAGAATCATTTATTATAGATAGAAATTACAAAAAAAATTATAGATAGAAATTACAAAGGTTTACGATACAAGATTAAGACTTGGGTTTGATGTTTTCTTTTTCTACATTCAGATTGTTAGATTTATCAATTCCAAAAGAAATTTTCAATGTTTTGTAATGAGACAATAGTAAACAAGAATGATGCTAAGAATGCACAAGGTATTTTGTGTTGACATTTTCTTGAAAGAAACGGCAAATAAGACATTGTTGTCACTTTTTTGCTAATTTTGTGTTGACTTATATATATATATATATATATATATATATATATATATATATATATATATTTTGGAATAAGGGTGAATTTATTCCTCGCATAAAGCGGAAAAGGTATTAAAGTACAACATCACAACTCTCCATGCCCCAAATAATAATATTATGGGGCCATTACAGATACATCGAATTCTATATTATGTAGAATTCCAATAGGGGGGGTAGTCAAGCCCTCAAAGATACGTCTGTTCCGCTCCTTCCAGATGTGCCAAACAGACGCAGCAAGACGAACTCTGGCTCTTCTAGCCCACCCCGGATCCCGGCCTCTGTGATCTCGGATCCAGCTGAGAATGCTCCGGATGTCTCGATCCACCCCAACTCCTCCTCTCAGCTGAGCACACTGCACAGTCCGAATGTGCCAGGTCATCGGACAAACAAAGAAGAGATGCTCCATAGATTCATCGTCCTCATTACATAGCACACATTTGGCATCCAGGATCTGCATCCCAAATCGGAGGAGTCTGTCTCTCGTCATCAGTCTACCCCGGAGAAGACGATATGCACATAGTTGCATTTTTCGTGCAACGCCCTTGCCCCAAATGAAGTCAACCTCCTCAGCCAGGTCGTGGTGGGTCCGAACCAAATCGTAGCAACTACGAAAGCAGAATAACCCTGACCCGCCCCCCGTACCCGGGCCGGCCCAGCACCATGTATCCTCCGCCTGGCTAGCATCGATAGTAATAAGGCGAATCTTCTCGGCTAGCTGAGCAGTATAAGTATATCCCTCTGGCCTCCAAACTCCATCTCTAATAATCCGACTACAAGTGAGCCCCCTGCCCGCTTCTCTATCCAGCTGCCCCCCCAGAAGATCGAGCAAGGATCTGGAACCCAACCAAGGGTCCAGCCAGAGGTCGGTAGTCGTCCCATCCTTCATCTGCCTGCAAATAGCGGTCTGAAGCACCGGTCTACACCTCAGGATGGCCTTGAACGTGACCGAAAAATTGTTGTCTATCCTGCAAGCCCAGAAGTTGGTCCTCCTCAGGTATCTGTTCGCCATCCATTCTGCCTATAGCGACCCCCCCTTGATGAATCTCCAGGCCATCTTCACACAAGCTGCCTTCCTGACCGTATGGAGAGGCCTCAACCCCACTCCTCCTTCCTTCCGAGGCCGACATAACTGGTCCCAGGATATCGCATGCATCCCTCCCCTCCAGATGAAGTCAGCACATATGGCCTCCACTTTACGAATAGTAGCCGTGGGGATCTGGATAGACTGGAACCAGAACATCGTGATGCCTGCAATAACCGAACGCACCAACTCTATCCGGCCGCCAAAAGATAGACCCGCAGCTTGCCAGCCTTCCACCCTCCTCTGAGCAAAGTCCACCAAGCTGTGACAATCCTGCTCTCTGGCATAGTTGACCGTCAGCGGGACCCCCAGGTATTTCACTGGAAGCTCGCCTCTGTCCACACCTAAGGCGAAGGCTCTCTCCTCCTGCTGTGTGCACCGGGAGCTAAAGTAGACTCTGCTCTTCTCCCTGTTTAACTGGAGCCCCGATAGCCGCCCGAACTCCTCCATAATGTCAGAGAGCGCTCTCATTCCCCGCATGGAAGGCTGGAGAAGCACCAATAAGTCGTCAGCATAGATCAAGTGGGATACAACCGGACGCACCAATCGGAAAAGGGGAACGATCCTCTTGCTATGCACTGTCGTATCCATCATGCAAGTAAAGTACTCCATCACCAAGGTAAATAGATACGGGGAGAGGGGGTCACCCTGCCTCAACCCCCTGTTGCTACTGAAGTAGCCATGTGGCGTGCCCTGGATGAGGACTGAGAAAGTAGGGGAGCAAATGCACTCCCTCACCCTCGCAACCCACCTCTCGTCGAATCCCATGGCAAACATCAAGTGACACAGGAAGTCCCTGTTGACCGTATCATAAGCTTTCCGGAGATCAAGCTTCACACAAGCCTTCATCCCCCCAGGTTTGCTGAACTCCCTCACCATCTCGTGAGCTAGCAGGCTGTGCTCCGCTATCGACCGGCCCTTGATGAACGCTGCTTGATTCTGGGACACCAATCCTTGCATAATCCCCTCCATACGCCTGCACATAAGATGAGTGATAATCTTGTAAAGAAAATTACAGCAAGCAATGGGCCGAAAATCCGCAAGAGAAGTCGCTTCCTCCTTTTTAGGAACCAGCGTCAAGAAAGTGTGGTTCATCTCCTTCAGAAGCTTGCCCTCCACAAAGAACTCCTGAACCGCCGCCAGGACATGGGTCTTAAGCACACCCCAGTGTCGCTTAAAGAACCCTGAAGAGAAGCCATCAGGCCCGGGAGCTTTGTTGGGATTGGCCTTCATAACAATATCCTCCACCTCCTCCATCCTCACAGGTGCTAGAAGCAGACTGTTCCCATGTCGGGACACCAGTCTCTTCGTGACAAGTGCAGGGAACGTGCTAGAGTAGTCTGTCTGCTGATAAAGGGCCGTGTAGAATCTGACGGCCGCCGCCTGAATCTCCGCCGGGTCCCCTACAAGACGTCCCTCAGCATTCAGAAGTCTGGGGATGATGTTCCGGTGCTGACGGGCGCGGATCACATCGTAGAAGAATCTGGTGCAGCGGCCTCCATCTTTAAGCCAGGTACATTTAGCCCTCTGTGCCGAACTAATCTCCTCCTGCTGGCGCATGGTGCTAACCTCCTCAATCAGGAGCTTCTCCTTGGCCGCCAGCTCTCCGTTCAGAATGTCAGCTTGGAGGGCCACCTGAGTGTCCCGAAGCTCGGCTTCCTTATCTGCCAGAGAAGTCCGCGGTATCGTCTTCACCCACCCCCTGATAGCCTGCTTGAGCTGCTTAAGTTTGTGAACCATGCGGAACTGAGCCGTGCCCTCCCGGAAGTGCTGCATCTCTCCCGTAACCACCTCCTCATATCCGGCCGACAGATACCAGCTGTTGTTATACCGGAATGGCCTCTCCCTCAGAGTAGGTCTCTCACCGAAGCCAACCCGGATAGGAAAATGGTCGCTAGTACCCGCCGCCAGACCTTCCGCCACCGAGTTCGGAAAGCACCTGAACCACTCACTATTGCCCAAGGCCCGATCCAACTGACAAGCAATCCGGTTATGAGTAGCCTTGTTGTGCCAGGTCCAGATATGTCCAGCTCGCTCCAGCCCCCGCATCCCTGACAGAAGCAGACACCTCTGGAAGTCATATAAGATCGAATCCGGAACAGGACGACCTCCCACCTTCTCATGGCGAAGCAGCATAGCATTGAAGTCCCCCATGATGAGCAGAGGGAGAGACAGATTGTCCGCCATGAGACCTAGATGCACAATGTCCTCCCACAAAGCCTCCCGTAGTCTCCTGTCATTGTGCCTATAGACAGTCCCCAGGATGAATCGGAACTCACCTTTGTTCACAAAAGTAACACCGATGAGTTGTTCTGATTTGTGGATCTGCACCCCTTCCCAACTCCCTTTGTTCCACCTAACCCAGATCCTTGCCATACCACAAAGATCTAAGTTGTGAATGTGATCCCGGTTTGCCGGAGTCCTACGCGAGAGCATAGCGGCCCCTCTAATCTTCGTCTCCAGTAGGATGGCAATGTCACACGCCTCTCGTCTCAGAACCCCTCCAATCTCCCTCTATCTTCCTATGGAACACCCCC
This sequence comes from Iris pallida, assembly GCA_029216955.1. Classification (NCBI taxonomy): domain Eukaryota; kingdom Viridiplantae; phylum Streptophyta; class Magnoliopsida; order Asparagales; family Iridaceae; genus Iris; species Iris pallida. The sequence continues at coordinate 14,897,529 of JANAVB010043220.1, read as the reverse complement.
CCTAATGTTCCACGGTATGACCGACATATAATAAAGAAAGGATGGGTCCCCCTGGCACTCATCTGGATCGACACTCGAGGGAAGTGTCTCATCCGCCTGATCAATGATAGCATCAACCATAGAGGAAGGAGCAAGGTGGGCCTGGATCCTGCTGAGTGTAAGAGCCCAGTCAGGATTGTCTTCAGTCTGGTCATCCATATCCCTCGCCTGAAGGATATCCTCCCGTGTGGCCGGAGCATGCCTTTGCCTGCTGCTGTACACCATGATCGCCGGGGAGGCCTCCGTCACCATCTGACTACCACCAGCCGCGCTCATACCCCTGGTCACGATGGTCCTCTGTGGTATGAACGGGACCAGTGCACCCTGCGTGCTCTCCTCTCTCTGCGGTGATCCTGACTCCAGCCTCCTGTCAACCTCCATCCCTGTGTCCTCCTCCCGATGTCTGACTGGCTCCGTCTCCCCCGGCAGGTGACTAGAGGTCGTCTCCTTCCTAGGTGCCTCCGTCTGAGTCGCCTGTGGCCTGGCAGTCTCCTTCCCCTAGTATTTGCACCCACTGGTAGGATGTCCAAAGCACTCACAGTGAGAACACATAGGGGAAACCCAGTCATACTCCACTGCCTGCGTCAGAACCTCCCCAGACGGTACCTGATACTCAAGCGTACTCGGTAGCACAGAGCCCGCCTTGATCTCCACGAAGACCCTGGCATACATCAGTCTGGTACGAAAAGTAGTGGCCTCGTCTGCTTTGATCGGCTTCCCCACAAGACTGGCAAGTCGCATGAGCAGCGGGATACTCCAATACTTTACTGGGAACTCAGAAAATCTGACCCAGATGGAGATAGCGTTCAGCACCTCCTTCTCACACCTCAACTCCGGCGTCCACTCCTTCAGTATAATGAGTCTCCCATCAAATGACCAAGGCCCCCCCTGAAGAATCTTGGACACATCCTCCGCTAATCCAAATTTGACATAATAGAACTCGTTCTCCCGAGAGAAGAATTCCATGCTCCCTTTGGGTCTCCAGACCCTCTCCGCATAACCCCGAATTTGGCCATAGAACGGTTTGTTCCCTAACACATATAACACCAGAGTGTTCTTCCAGAATTCGGAAACAACCGCTATTTCTTCAGCGGGGAAATACGCCCGAAGTCCTCCTCCAACCGACATCGGTGGGACAAACTCCATCGACATCGGGCTTTTCTCAGTCACTGACGTGCAGACCTCTTTCCATGACCGAGGCCTCTGCTCCTCAGTGTGCGTCCTGGTCGGGGGGTTAACAGGGCCCTGGCCTGTCCTGCCGGTATCGGTAGCAATACCCTTAGCCTTCTCGGCCGCCGTCGCCTTAGGCCTCCAACCCGGATCTGATCGCACCGTGCCTCCCCCCCGGCGCCGGGGATCCATAGCGCCAATCAGGGATCGATTCCCATGATTTTCTGGCCCCGCCCTTCCCGAAACTTGGGACTGTGCTCCTCTCCGTCCTCCAGTCCGTCGTCTCGTCACAGTCTGCCAGCCGGCATCCCCAGAGTTGTCCCCTCCGGACCCGAACTCGAAAACGGAAGCCTTTCCTCCGGAAGTGCCACCACCGCCTACGCCCGACCACTCCCCGCCTGGAGGGTTCCCGTCGCCGCCACCTGACCCCCCCTCCCCCGCGTGGGGTGGTTCCGCCGCCGCCGCCCGGCCTGGGGTCGCTGGGCACGACCCCGCTGCCACCCGACCCCCCCCCCCCGCCTGGGGGGGTCCCTCCGGTGCTACCCGACCCCCCCCCGCCTGGGGGGGTCCCGCCAGTGCCTCCCGACCCCCCCCCCCCCGCGTGGGGGGGTCCCGCTGTTGCCGCCGACAGGACTGCCAAGCGGCCGTCCTCCCCCCCCCCAGTCCTCCCAGCCGCCGAGGCCCCCTCCACGCGAGCGGATCGGGGGGTCGGGGGGGAGGAAAGGACAACTTCTCCGAAACCCTAGCCGAGGGATCGGTCGCTCGAGCGTTCGCCATTTTATATATCTCGTTATGTATCACACTATATTATATATATATATATATATATATATATATATATATATATATATTTCGTTTGGAGTGCCGGTTTCGGATCCCAAATGTGTGCTTTACGGTTTGGAGCCTGAATCTATAAAGCATATCTTCTTCGAGTGCACTCTGGCATGGCAGATCTGGTCGGAGCAGAGTCGTGTATTGGGAGTGTGCGCCTCCGAGAATTGTGTTGGGGACATCATCACGGTGATCCGAGATAGCAGGGGTAGAGGGCAGGACTGGTTCCGAACAGCCAGAGTTCGTCTGGCTGCTGCGGTTTGGCATGTATGGCGAGAGCGAAACCGTCGGATCTTTGAGGGGCTGGTCACCCCTCCAGTTGGCATTCTCCATAACATCGAGTTTGATGTAAATGCTATGGAGAATTGATGAGTGATGAGTGGGAGTCTCACTCTGTTTGTATGTTGTAAGATTATGACTTTTCATTTGGAATAAAATTCACCTTTTTTCCAAAAAAATATATATATATCTATATATATATATATATTTGAAAAAGGTAATTGTATTAATAATCAAATAAACAAAGGAATGATAGGACTCAACTTCCCATCATCCCGACAACTCACAAGCAACTGAAACTGAGTCACAAAGAGTCCTAGCCATCTCTATTACATATAATATATCTTTCCTTTTGGTCGCCCTGGAGCTAACCCGAACCTTCGGGCTACCTCCCTCCCTATTCCTTTTGGCCCATATTTCCGGCCCACCGAGCTCTTTCTGTTGAAGAAGTTTCATCCGTTTCTCATTCTCTCCCGTCAATTGTCGGTCTTCCTCTGGAAGGTCAGCATCAGTCTCAACGCCATTATCATCCTTTGTCTCAGATGGCTCAGTGGCGCTTTCAGCAAAACTTCAACTTTTGGCAGCATACCTCTTTGTGGGCTTTGAAGGACCTCTTTGCAGGCTTTGAAGGGGCTCCTGGGGAACCAACACGAGTTGCATCTCCCAAATGGACCGTACTGGAGGGGATCCCATCTAAAGCAGTCCCAAATGGACTGTACTGGAGGGGATCCTATCTAAAGCAGTCCCAAATGGACCGTACTGGAGGGGATCACATCTAAAGCTGTCCCAATGGACTGTACTGGAGGGGATCCCATCTAAAGCAGTCCCAAATGGACCGTACTGGAGGTAATGATCTGAGAGCGAACAGAGTCTGCATCAGAACGGAGAGATACAATATATGCCATCACATGAAGCTGCTCACGTTGTGCTCTTGCTTCATTGATATCCGTCGTTAGAGGTAATGCGCGGTCGATCTCATCAGTCATAGCCTTAAAGGCTCAAAAATGGTCCTTATGAGATTTGTCTCCCTGATTTGCTCGTTATACACCAACGATGGAGTCATGGATACGAGATAAATCGTATTTTCCATCAAACGTCATCGCCAAGACCTCTCATAATTCCTTCATTGAATCCGTATTATGAACCATACGATGTTCCATTGAATTCATCAACTGTGTAAACAGTCGACTATCATCTGTCTCCCACTGCTCAAATATGAGATCAGTCTCTGCTGGAGGGTTGTCAGTAAGATGTTTGGATAACCGCATTCTCCGAAGCGTCTTCTCGACCTTCTTTTGCCATGCCGAGTAGCAATCTGATCCGTCCAACCGTCGATCAACAAGTCGAATCAATGAAATCGTCATGCCAATGCCCGTCGGTCCCGCCATTGCATTTTCGATACTAGTATTTGTAGCACTGCTATTCGCCTCAGTACCTGTCATCCTTCAGTATTCCTGATTCGATCGTCGGTTTTATCTTTCCAACTTGATAATCACATCAATTCTGCCAATGTGCTAGAAACGTGGCCAGAACTGGCACGCGCATAGGAAACAAAGATTGAATGTGGATCACACAAGTCAGGACAGAGAGGCAACCCAGGTTACTCTCTGTTAGATCCCGATGAGAAGATCAAGTAAGAAAAGAAACAAAGGTTCACGCAAAACAAGCCACTTGTCTGCTCTTTGTCAAATTCCTGAAGCCGATATTGAGAGTCAGAGGTTCCAGCAAACAAACCATTGTTTACCCTCTGAGGATCCCAATATTTTTTTTGGAACTAGGTTAGGGTTTTTAGGGGGTGGGCGGCGACTCCGTGGAAAGAGATAGGGTTAGGATTTGGATTTTGAGCCATGGAAGGGAGGCTGCTGGGAGGAAGGGCGGGGTGGTTGGGGCCCTTGGGGGCTGCTGGAGGCGCGGGGGGCTGGGAGGCGTGGGGGCATAAGGGGCTTGTTGGAGGCGCAGGGGCATAAGGGGGCTGCTGGAGGCGCGTGCGTGGAGGGGGGTGCTGAGGAGGCGAGCGGTGGGCTGGGAGGCGCGAAGGCGGGCAGGGGGGCTGCTGGCGGAGACGCGGGTGGTAGAGGCAACGTTAGGGTTGGATGGCTAGGATTTTGAGAGAGATTGTAAGAGGGAGAAAAGATTTAGAGTTTTGGCTTTGATACCATGTAGAATGAGAATAATGGGATGATTATTATTGATGAAAGAGTTACATATATATAGGAGATGCTAACCCCTCTCATTATTTTTCTATCCGATGTGGGACTAAAGTTCAATACTACTAATACTTAACAATTAATATGTTTCAATCTAACCTACTCTTTTCCTGTTCTCATACAGATGTAGTCCCAAAATGAAACCGTCTTGTCCTACATGTTTATTTTCACTTAGGCTCTATTCTATAAGTAAATTGGAAAATTACCTGATTTCATGTACATAAGTACTTGATGACCAAGCTGGATTTTTACAATGGCAACTGGAATCAGCATTTCTTATAGAATGCCCTCTCTTTTCCATACTTGTTTCACTTGGAGCTTGGTACTGACACCTAGAAGGTCTACCAGTTGCCATCAAAGTGTATGAGTTCTTTTGGCCATTGTGATAAGAAAGAGCATCGATAATGGTCACTGAGAATTTAATAAATGTCTTATCGATGTAAAAAAAAGTAGTGTGGCGTGTCCAATCACATATTTCGTGCATCATCCTTTCCTCTTTTTTCTCTCCTTTTCATCTGTTAAATTTTCAAGAAAACAGTGTCCTTAAGCTCTGTTGCCTCCTAAAGTGAAGGTTGTGATATAATAAAGATCTAATAGTGATGTTACGATCAGAATCGAAATACAGAAAAAGGTAAAAGAAACTCTTATAAGACCAGCCAGTGTCTGCTATTTCATATACAAGAGAGCATCCACCAGTGCCACAAGGCCCTTGATAATGCTTGTGTCCAGGGAGGATCAAGATGAAGGCAGCCCTGATATCAAGATCACATGTAGCACTAATTCAAATCATATAAATCTCAAGTCTTAAGATGAACATATAAAACATAAAACAAACTAGGATAAATCTCTGAGGTGAATCAATATGAATTATGTTTAATGTGTGAAAACTTACATGGTAGAATGGGAAATCGTTAAGATCGTAGACCACAATAGTCAACTCTGGGGCCGAAACAGAACAAGTCCACAGAACAGGTATGGGACTGCTCGTTTTGGAATTTTCTTTCTGAACTTTCTCGTCACGAAGTACGATCTTTTTCTTTTTCGACAAGTGAAGTTGAAGCCACGGTTTTAGTCTGCTCATAATTACATTGCATCTGGCACCAAGCTTCACATCAACCTCAGTTCTAACTGGTAAAAGAGGCTAACAACAAAAGCATAATATAAGTATCTCCAGTAAAAACAACAAATGAGTCATCTAACAAACATCTAGGAAGCATAGACATTTACATAAGTAAAACAAGATAATAAATTAGAAAGTCTAATAGAGGAATATGCAAGTTAAACCATATTACAGAATGTGTCAGTGGGACACAGAAACACAGTAAAAGCCTCAGTGGAACACAGGAAACCACAAGTATGCAGAATGCCAGAGCATTAGGGCCACTGATTTTTCAGAATAAAAGGTGAACCCTGCTAAAGTCCCTAGTCCTACACCAAAACTCTAGAGTCGTGGTGAGATTTAGATATTTATATTATTCCAACACTTCCCTGTAGGTCAAAGGCCCATTTTTTATGGGATGAGAGATGGATTCACACAGCAGTATGATTTTTTAGTTGTGTTTAACATTGAACCTTGGTTGTTCTGGCACCATGTTAAAGTCCCTGCCACTGCACCAAAACTCGAGAATTGTGGTGAGGTTTGGAGGTTAAAGATTTATATTGTTCCAACGAACACCACAAAGAAAGCATATAGTGAATATATAGGCCTATATCAAGTTATATGTTTAAAAAAGATTAAAAAAACAAAAGGAAAACCATTAGATCTAAAGAAAGAATGTAAAAGCATTAAACACTATCTTATAAATGATTACATTTTTCTGTTTCATTATTTGAAAAGTACTAATAGGGAAAAAAGACCTTGCATAATTGCATGCAGTTGTCCTGTCATTTTAGGAGCAGTTTTACGCACAGAGATTTAACAAAACTAACTTAAAGCCCATAAAAGTTAGTGGAAACCAGGTAACATTCATCTGGTGCATCAACATGTTCTTGCATCTATTTTCCTAGAAGTATACACCTAATGGTCAATGCATAAGCAGTGATCAATGAGAAAGAAAATCAATTTTTCTCAACAAATAATAAAAAGAAAATTACAGTTTAGAAGTAATAAACCATAATCAGACAAGATGAAGAGCTCACTTCTGTAGGAACACCAATCAAAACTATAATAGCAAATTCCGAAATTTCCAGGATAGAAGTAGCACCTTCTCTCAGGAGCTGAAAGAACAATATCGATATCACAAAATGCACAAAACAGCTAGTGCTAACTAGAAGATAACTCCTTAACTACAATAATATCCAATGTAGTACATGGATTTTGCTGAAGCCGAGTTGTACATCAAAATGTGATGTGGGGTCCCCAGAATCGTCGCAAGCTATAGATTTAATACATCTGAGATGAACACCCATGACATTATTCTCAACTGAGAGCCGTTGCCCTTGGTGCATAAATTTCACATCTAGCTTCGGCAAGTTGAAACTAACCTTCCAAAAAATAAAGACCTTTGTCAATTCTAAATGAACATATACTTCCATATCAAACTGTCACTAAGAATATTAACTCCAATAGAACGCTGAATACAGCTACTATTATTCTCACAATGCTATGCACATGCATGAATGAAAACTGGGCAACATGTCAACATGTACAGACAAACAATGAAAGTAAAGAAAACAACTAGAATGAATTTTGGTAGATAAACGAAAGAAGCTGATATTAAGAGAAGCCTGCAATACAAACTACAGCTCTGCTGATGTTAAGATATATTCTACTAGGTTTCCAATGTAAAGAATGTTCACTTTTACAGATAAAATGTCAATATAACAGACAATAGAAGACGGCGTATCAGAAAATCTGAAATTTCTTGTTCAACAGGCACAACTGTGCCATGTTATCCAAGAGGCATCTATAAACCAGCTTAGATGTTATAAAGAGATCAATGATAAATTCTGCATTTGGAAAGACAGATGATCCGCTGGTGAAGACATTAGTTCGGTGCTACATGCAATTGTGATGAAGAATCAGTTGAGACACTCGAGTTCAATTTGAGTTTCTGTACAGTTGGAACCTTTTTGAGTAACTGTGACATATGGTTTACCTAGATTTGGTTTAGTTAGTGTACTGAGATTGGTTTATTTATTAGTGGTGCATTTCATATGAGTGTAGGCAAGGAGATGAAGGGAGAAAGAAGAAGTTGGTGGGTACTCCTAAAACTGTAGTGAATATAATAATTGGAGAAAAACAACTTGTCTCCCTAATTTGGGATTGCTCTTATTTATAGATGGAGTTACAAAAGGATGGCCAAAAGACCCTGAAAACCCAAGAAGATATTGTCCAAAATAGTCTAAAAGAATTAGGTATGGATGACTTGAACCAAAGTAAACATACTCTGACAACACCTAAATCCCCTGACATGATCTATTTGGTCTTGTTGAAAGGATTTCCAGTTACTAAAGACCAGAATTATGGACTTTATTCTTCAACACGCCCCATCAAGTTGCATATGTTGGTACACATATGCAACTTGCAACTTAAGACTCTTTATATTCTCTCTAACTCTCCCTCAAGCAGACACGGTAGAAATACGTAAAAGTGGAGTTACAAAATCTTGAAAAATGAAAAATAGAACTCAACATACTTGAGTCATCGAACATGGTGTGGACCAATCTAACTTCTTTATTCTTGTCCTAAATCTTATGCTAGTCTGCACCATCTGTTGTTGTTGGCTTTGTTCTAGACTCCTCACAACATGTTTCCTACTCTGCATCATTTGACGCCGTTGGCCATGAACCCATCACTAAATCGCACCATATGCAGTTGTTGGACAACAAGAGCTGCCCTATATCTCTATATTCTCCTCGTCCCAAGTTGAGTATGATGAATCTGTTGAGAGTCAATAAGGGACTTTTAGTCCCACATCGGAATATGTAGTATGTAGAGGAGCTAGACTCCCTATAAGTAGTGAAGTAGTCCATCAATAAAATTAACACAACAATTATTTTCTACATGGTATCAGAGCCATAACTCTCTCTCTCTCTCTCTCTCCACAAAAATTTTTTTTTTTTCTCCTACCAGCCGCCGACCCGCTCCAGCCCCCCCCCCCCCCGACCGCTGCCCCACCGCTGCCCCCCCCCCCCCCTCCTCTCTTGCCGTCGACCCCAGCCCCGACCCCCCTATAACCTCCCGCCCCCCTGCCTACAACCTCCCGACCTCACCCTCCCGACCCCTGAAGCACCACCCGCCCCCCATGCCAGCCCCTCCCCCCCCCCTGCCAGCCCCTGAAGCACCCCCGACCCGCTCCAGCACCCTAACGAACCCCCCCTCCAGCGCAGTCCCCCCCCCCCCTTCAGCACCCTCCCGAACCCCCCCCCCCCCTCCAGCACAGTTCCGCCCCCCCTCCTTCAGCACCCTACCGCCCCCTCCCTCCTCGCCCTAACCTACCTTGCCATGGAAACCCTAACCATAGCCCTAGCAGCCCCTTCGAAACCCTAACCCTAGCCCTAGCAGCCCCTTCCAAACCCTAACCCTAACCCTAGCCGTCAAACAAAAAAAAAACAAAAAAAAAAAAAAAAAAAACGACGTATTTCGAAGACAGTCGAGATGTCAAATACTTTATTTGCACCGACTTCCTAGATTGCGCCGTTTGGAACTAACAAATGTTTATTTTGTTATTCCTTCTTCACATCAGGATCTATACAGAGACTGATCATGTCTTCTCTGGTGTCCTGACGTGTTCACTTTACATGCGCGCGCCGGTGCTGGCCAAGTTAGTAGCGCGTTCGTAAAGTCTCTGTCGAAGACGACGTAGCCGACGTAGACGAAGGAGCCGACGAAGTTGGGGAAGTTGCCGACTTCGACGTCGAAGAAGCCGACGTAGACGACGAATAGGGTTCACAGTTGAAGACGCCATGGATTCGATCAGTGGCAAACTGACGGCCGAAGAGATGAAGGCCTTGGTTGATGATATCTTATCAAAAAGATTAACCGAGGTAACCCCACGTGTGATCCATACTGATGTGGATCCGTCCCCTTACAAAATAGAAAAATTGGAGAAGCTGGAGACGAAGTTGGAAGGAACATCCAACTACTTGAAGTGGTCGCGGCAGGCGATGCGGACACTGAAGGGACGTGGCTTGGTTGGCTATGTCACTGGCCAAGCCACGGCGCCAGCCGATCACTCCACCAAGGAGTATACTGTTTGGGAGATTGTCAACAACATTGTGGCTGGGTGGTTGACTGCCTCTTTAACCGACCAGGTGTCGGGCAATGTCGAGGCCATGGAAGCTGCTGCTGATATATGGCGGACTCTAAAAGATATGTACTCCGGCTCGGGCAACCCTATGCGAGTCTTTCAACTGCAAGATGAACTCGATAGGGTGGCCCAAGACCAACGTACCATCTCTGAGTACGCGGCCCTGTTGAAGAAGTTCTGGTCTGATCTGGATCATTATGATCCTCTTGGGATGGAAGATGCACAAGTCGAACCGGCATTCGCGAAGTACTTTCAGGCGTTCCTAGCTTATATTTCCCGGCAGCGTATGATAAAATTCCTGAAGGGCCTACACCCTGTATTTGAGCAGAGACGGAATATCCTCCTATCCCAATCCACGCTTCCGACCTTGGAAGAAGCTATAGCTGTTATGACACAGGAAGAAGGTCGACTAAAGCTGATGTCCAACAAGGGCTCCTACCAGGGGGAGCAAGCCGCAGTTGAAAAGTCTGTCCTTGCTGCCTTCAATCAACCTCAATCTATGGGTGGTATTTGCCACAATTGTGGTGACTCCGGACATTACATCCGATTTTGTCCAAAACCCTTGCGCAATCAGTCTACTGATCGAGGACGGGGTCGTGGAGGCCGACGTGGTGGTAGAGGGGGATATGCTGGTAGACGGGGTGGACACAAAGCAAATCTGGCGGAGGAAGGGGGAGAGAATCAACTGGCTGAAATAACCCCGCTTGAGCGGGAGTTTCTTGAGAAGTTGCGAGGCACAAAGCTGGGTTCGGCCGACTGTCCTGGGACGTCTTCAAACTCGGGAGATCACATCACTTGCTTTGCCCAAACCAGCACCGATGATTCTGCACGTGCTCTTGCATCTATCCATCAGCCATGATGGATTATGGACTCTGGGGCATCTCGCCATGTCACAGGGTCCCGTAGTGCGTTTCAGGAATATACTCACCTCCCATTGCCTGAGAGTATTCAGACTGCTGATGGTACATCCAGCCCTATAATGGGTAAAGGCACTATCGCATGCACCCCTTCCATCACTCTAACCAATGTCCTACATGCTCCGTCTTTTCCTGTCAATCTCCTATCCATTAGTGCCATTATACTTGATCTTAACTGTACTGTTTCCTTTGACATTCCTCAGGTGACTTTTCAGGAGAAAGGGACAGGACGACGACTTGGGACTGGCACATGGCATAAGGGACTGTGGTATTTAGACAGGACTGGACTGGACAACGCATTGGCATCCTTGGTAGCAGACGCACCACCAGAAGCTTCCTGTCGCAGTGTTGAAGCCGACTTGCTACTCCACCACCAGCGTGTCGGTCATTCTTCTTTTAAAGTTCTTAGTCGAATGTATCCGTCCTTATATCAAAGGGCTAATAAAGAGAAGTTATTTTGTAATGCTTGTGAGTTGGGAAAACATATCAGAAGTACGTATGTGAGCACGGGAAATAGGAGTTCAGCTGCTTTTGACATGATACATTCAGACGTATGGGGCCCTTGTCCTACAACTGGTATTAACGGCTTTCGGTGGTTCGTCACCTTTATTGACTGTTATACCCGCGTGACATGGGTCTATCTTATGAAGAATAAAAGTGACGTCCTTGAGGCCTTTCAAGACTTTCATCGACGGGTGGAAACACAATATGACGCTAAAATTAAGTGTTTCCGGTCAGACAATGGGACGGAGTATACTAATAAGCGGGTTGCTGAGTATTTTTCCACTCATGGAATACTTCATCAAACTTCATGTGCTTATACTCCGGCCCAAAATGGTGTGGCGGAACGAAAACACAAACACCTACTGGAAGTCGCACGGACAATGATGCTGACTATGAATGTCCCGAAACACTTGTGGGGGCAGGCTATATTAACGGCCTCTTATCTCATCAACAGAATGCCATCTCAAGTATTGGACTGGAAGACACCGTTGGAAATGCTTACTGGGACAACTACTTACACTGTTCCACCAAAAGTCTTTGGATGTGTGTGCTTTGTCCAAGATAATAGGCCAGACGTTGGCAAATTGGATCCTAGGGCAGTTAAATGTGTCTTCGTCGATTACACGGCGACTCAGAAGGGTTATGCCTGTTGGAGTCCAATCGAGCGGAAGATGTTTGTAAGCATGGACGTTACTTTCAGAGAATCCGAACCATACTATGGTTCGGATGACGGGTCAGCATTTGGTGACACACCTAACACAGATGGTGTTCGATGTGAGGGGGAGATAATAAGCCCAAATGTGGTCGTCGGATCGGTTCCGTGTCCGGTTGTAGAAAACTGGACGAAAGGGGGAGAGCACAGTGACTCAGATACAGAAAATGAAGACGAAGAAGTTCCATATGTTACGCAGGGGGAGCAGCAGACAAGGGAAAAGGAGCTCCAAGTCTACAGAAGGAGACAACAGAAGTCCAGTACTGTGCCTATGCCGTGCCCTGTGCCTACTGTACCAAGTCCCTCGTCTACTCCTGCTCCAACTCCTGAAGATGTTGCCCCCGCACTGAATCACTCGGATTCAGATGCGGATCTCTCCGACTCGGACGGTATGATCTCTCCACCACCTATTGCTCCCTTAAGGAGATCTTCTCACATCAATGCGGGTAAGGCTCCTGCTCGTTTTGATGATTACGAACATGACATTGCCAACTTCTTGTCTTATTCTAACATTTCTTCGAATTATCGAGCCTTCATTGCATCGTTAGACTCTACTTCGTTGCCCAAGTGTTGGCAGGAAGCAAAGAAAGATCCAAGGTGGAAAGCTGCAATGATGGAAGAACTTGGAGCACTGGAGAAAAATAAGACATGGGAGCTGGTTCCATTACCCAAAGGAAAGAAAGCTGTGGGATGCAAATGGGTGTACACAGTGAAAGAGACGCCAGAAGGAAAAGTAGAGCGGTACAAGGCGAGGTTGGTTGCAAAAGGATTCACACAGTCATATGGAATAGACTATGATGAGACTTTTGCCCCAGTAGCAAAAATGAGCACCGTGAGAACTCTGGTCTCCATTGCAGCGAACTATGGGTGGAAGCTGTACCAGTTGGATGTGAAGAATGCCTTTCTTCATGGGGACCTGCAAGAAGAAGTATACATGGAGCTCCCGCCTGGGTGCTATGCGACGGAATCAAACGGAGGGACGTCGCAAGGAAAGGTGTGTAAACTGAAGAAGTCACTATACGGGCTCAAGCAATCTCCTCGAGCCTGATTTGACAGATTCAGAAAGGCTGTTACAGGCATGGGATACCGCCAAACAAATGCAGATCATACGGTCTTTCTTCAGCATGCAAGAGGCCACATCACTATACTTGCTGTATATGTGGATGATATAGTGATCACAGGTGATGATGAAGTCGAGATCACTAAGCTGAAGTCAAAACTCGCGAAGGAGTTTGAAGTGAAGGATTTAGGAGCGATGAGGTACTTTCTAGGTATCGAGGTGTGTGAAGGCGAACAAGGAATTGTTCTCTCACAGAGAAAATACACACTAGATCTGCTCAAGGAGACAGGGATGCTGGGATGCAAAGCAGCGGTCACTCCAATTGACCAGAAGTGCAAGTTGGGAGCAGAAGCAGGAGAGCCTGTTGATCGTGAAAGATATCAAAGACTTGTAGGGAGATTGATTTATCTGGGACACACTCGCCCTGATATCTCATTCGCGGTGAGTGTAGTGAGTCGCTACATGCATGATCCAAGAAAGGGTCATATGGAAGCAGTATTCCAGATCTTGAGGTATCTGAAAGGAACGCCGGGAAAGGGGCTATGGTTTAAGAAGAATGGACGCATAGAAGTTGAGGGATACTGTGATGCAGACTGGGCGAGCTGCATAGACGACAGAAGGTCTACCACGGGATACTGTGTTTTTGTAGGAGGAAATCTGGTCTCATGGAGAAGCAAGAAACAGTCTGTGGTAGCACGGTCGACAGCTGAAGCAGAATACAGAGCAATGGCTCTGGGAGTGTCAGAATTGTTGTGGGTGAAAGCGTTGCTGACAGAGTTAAAGCTAGACAAGGGAGCACCATTACGTCTTCTGAGTGATAGTCAAGCTGCAATAAGTATAGCTAACAATCCCGTTCAGCACGACAGAACGAAGCACATCGAGATTGATCGATTCTTCATCAAGGAGAAGCTGGAACAAGGGATACTGAAGATTGACCATGTCCGCTCAGAAGAACAAGTTGCAGACTGTCTGACTAAGGGTCTTAGTTCATTAAGTCTGTCGAAGCTATGTAACAAGATGGGGATGATCAATATCTATCGCCCATCTTGAGGGGGAGTGTTGAGAGTCAATAAGGGACTTTTAGTCCCACATCGGAATATGTAGTATGTAGAGGAGCTAGACTCCCTATAAGTAGTGAAGTAGTCCATCAATAAAATTAACACAACAATTATTTTCTACAGAATCCATAGCTGAATCACCATGCTCAACTTGCAGGAGAAATTATGATGCTCAACTTGCAAAAGAAACAATATGAGAGATCAACTCAACACTGATATCTTGACTTGTTTTGTCATATTTGTTACCTCCATGATATGTTGACGCTACCAACAATCATCTACGACACATGTTGCTATGAGTTGCCTCTCCAAGGAGGCCTATGACCGCCATCAATGGCTTTCGGTCCTCACGTGTCTATTGTTATCTACAACATGTTTCCATGTCAGTCTCTCCATAGAGGCCTAGAATTATCGCCTCAGGCTTTCAGTTCTGCTACAGTCGACGCCTTGTCGCTATCATTGTAGGATCTCTACAATCTGGAGTCATCATCTTGACCATGGTTGCACTATCGGCCGATACCGATCCGATACGACTACTGATACAGTTTGGCATGTCCCTATCTGATACCAACCGCTACCGATACCAACCGATACCGACGTTTGGGGTCTCTTTCCTAGTAAATTTGGCAGAGAAAATAGAACGAAAAAGACCACTCAGTAAGGGTGTAAAAGCATGAAAATGAAGATAACTTATTTATTATAGGTAAACCAATCAGCAATGTTGGCTATTATTTCATTCCATTTCAAAACTATTAAGAAACAATACAGAAAATACTTAAAATTATGTCTAAATGTATAAAATATTTTTTCTGAACTTTTAATAATTATTTGTTTTCCGATGCCAAAAAACCGATACTCTGATCCGAAATTACCGATACAGCTCATAATGTCGATAACTACACTCGTAGGAATGGTCCAATATTGATTCTAATACCGACACTGCAAACCTTGATCTTGACCCGCAAACTCCTTGTCCGTGTATGCCTTGGGGTCAAAATTACAAGCAACATCCTGTTTTCTTTTTCCTTCCCACCCACCAGAATGAAAAAGAACCTGGTAGGGAGATCTACATCGTTTTTTTTATTTTTTTATTTTTTATTTTTGAAAAGAACATCTTTATTTAATCAAGATATACTAAAAATATTTTTTTTCCTCTACTCAAAACAATTTTTTTTTTCCATTTTTAATAAAATATCGATCTACTTCTAGAAACTCTTTTTTCTCTCCCCCTCAACAGATCTTGAAGACATCACACATCACAGACAAAGCAAAAGATATAATTTTTTCCTACAAATCTAAACATCATTTTTCTTAAAAAAATCTACCTCGCAAGACTCTGATTCTTCTTCACCCTCCAGCTTGCGCCTACAAGTCGGAGGAGATCAACCATGACCATATCGCCATAAGATAACAAACCTGCTGATGGTACCGACTAGGACTGTCCTTCGACATAATCGAACCCGTCGTAATACCATGATGAGTTTCATGTGTGTAGGCTTTGAGACACTGAGAAGAACATGATCGTGTTTGCTCCTAAAAGTGTAAGGAAAATAGTAATTGGAGGAAAACAAACACGACTCTCTAATTGGGGAGTCATTTTTTTCTATAGATGGATAATACAAATAAAAAGACAAAAAGATCCACAAAATATAGAACATATTGTCCAAAATCATCCACAACAACTATGGATAACTTGAACCATAAGTAAACATAGTCTGGCCATACCTATCAAACCTTGACCTGATTTATCCGGAACTTTAGACCAAATTTCCGGGCACTAATTACCTAAATTGTGGTAGTTGTTTTGTTATTAGACAATAAGATTAGGGTTGGTTATATTTGGTAATCTTGATTAGGATTAGTTTCTTAATGACCAATGATTTGTTAGCCTACATAACATTTGTAACCACTTGTTTTATTTATTTGAATTGGAGATTCAGAATTACTTTATGTTCATGGTGTGATTGACTAACCTACAATAATTACTATCTTCTCTGTCCTATGTATTTCTTCCATAAACACAAAATTCTTCTCTATTGTTGCATCAAACCCAGTGTAATCCCTTCCTCCTCCAATTCCAACCACCCAATAGCCCCAACACCTCTATCTTGCCAAAACCTCTACCAAATAATACCATAAATTAAATCCCTTATTTCCACCTTATAACACCCCTAAAATCACTCAAAATTTTCATTAAACCCCCCACCCCCCCCCCCCCCCCCCCCTTTCAGTGTTGTTCTGAAGTAAAAATTCATTGGGGACTATACTTAAATCACCAAAACCCTATTCTCTACGCCATTACATCAATACCAAGTCCAATCATCCTCATCTTAAATTTTAAGAACCATTGTCGACTTGAGGTTGATAGTCAAACCTTGCACTTGAAGAAGCAACGGTTTAAAAAGCATGTGGGGCATGTGCCTAGTCGTGCCTAAGATGCGGACCTCACCTTGTGCCTCATTTTATATGAGGCGAGGCTCACTCTCCTATGCTCCCCTGAGGCACGTACCACGTAAGACACGACGTTCAAGACGAATGAAGTGAGGCGAACGAAGTAAGTGGCTAGTTCTTGATACAATTCCATGTTTTCTCATCTTTTTGTATACCCACGGAAAAAAAATTGGTTGGGAGAACCAACGAGGCCGGACAGGGTGGGTTCCCATGTGGTTAGATATCCTAATAGCTAAACAAATGTCAGCATGCCAATCGACATGTCTTAACCTCTTTCGTCGCTTTCAAAGGCTAGAAGTATCCTACTTTACGTTTTTCACAGGGTTCAACACACATCATGCAATTATACTAAAAAAGGTTAATGAACTTTTATTCAACTTTATATAACTAGAATTGTTGGTTTTTGTTTGATATAAGGAAAACACTTTTTTTTTTCATTTTTAGTTTGTTCTATTACTAGTCATGGACAGAATGACAAACCAAATAAAGAGGTCTACTATTTTTCATCAGTAAATATCCAAAATTTTAAGTCTAACATTTTGTAGATAGTTTGAATTGTATAGGATCAATGATCAATTTTAGTGCGAATTTTCACTCTCTTTTTTATATATGAAGACCACATTCGTTTTTAGTGAGAAAAAGCACGGTATGAAAGTTAAATTTGGCGCACCTGAAGCGCACAAGATTCATCAACCTACTTTTCTTTGTTATTTTGTTATCTTTTCCGTAAAAGATAAATTTTAGCATTTATATAATAATTCCACTAAATTTCTTTCTTGTTAATAGGTTTTCTACTATTACCTTGATGTTATCATATCACTCAAGAAAATATAATGATTGAGAATATTAGCACCAACACCATCCTAAGTATAGAAACATTATCAGATGATGATGGACACAAATTTATTGGTAGTGTTCGTGCTAGAGTTGATTATATGGATGATGATAATTTAGGGTTTTGCCAATTTCCTACTATTATGAACTTCCAATAGTTTCTTTTGAATTTTGATGATGGTTAACTATTAAGTTGTTATTTTTATGATTTTATGTACTCCACCTTTCACTATTTTAATGGTGTTATAAATTGATTAGATACTCCGGGAGAAACCAATTTGTTGGACGACTTTGTTTAACTTGTCAAACCAGGCACTAGGAGATTGGTTGAGGCCATAGATAGATTTGTGGAGACGACAACCCAGGTACTCTCATGTGCACTCATAATCGAGAGGCTGCTACATGTACAACGTTTCAGAAAAATCCCCATTGAGAAGGCATTCTTGATGTCATGTTAATGTATAGGCCATAGTGGTTTATAGCCAAAGATATTATAACTCGAAGAGTATTTAACTTGGCAACTAGTGAAGAGGTTTCTCTATAGTCCCCAAATCATTAGGTGAAGTCCTTGGCAATGAGATGAGCCTTCACGCTTTCGATAGAACCATCTCGATTGTGTTTGATGGTGAACACCCCTATCAACCAACACGTGTGCATACTCGAGGTAGATTAAGAATGCCTTATCTCGTTGGACCAAAGAGTCTGCACTTCCTGTCATCCATAGCAGCACCCCTGCAAAAGGGTTGCCTCAAAAAAGTAGGAATAAAAATAATATATAGATATTAAGTTAAGGCTATTGTACTACAAGGATCTGAGTCAGGTTAGATAAAGTGTCTCATCATTAATAATACTACAGAAACCTAAATCCTCATCATATAAATAGGCGTTCATACTACCTCAATAAAGTATCCTATTTTTTATTCCTCTTTCCACAATCAATATACCTATATGACAAAGTCATAATACACAAGGGGTTTACACACCTCCAAAAGTATATGGCTGGCCAATCCATACTTCCATGATAATCATTTATGCTATTAACTTCAATCTGCATACACAAAAGCTACTACAGACCAAAGATTGAGTGTTTTGAAAGCCTCTTACTGCAAATAAAACAAACTAACAATAATTGGATTTTAAGTATAGCCTGAAAGTCATTCATTTTGTGATCATATGCATATCTTTGAATATCCCAATTGTTGGACATGGACCCACCCGACCGGGTTCGGGTGGGACAGGCCTTTTGTGGGTCTGGTCCATGGTGCACCCGTTTGTGGGTTGCACCACATGGACTTGGGTTTAGTAGGTAGATTTGGTGTTACCTCCAAGTTAGGGTTTCCTACTATGCCCTCCTCATAGGCCTATATATATGGAGGCAACTCCATAGGCCTAGACATCTCTCAATATTTATCTCACAGCCTCCAAGTTCTTCTCCATCTAAGGAAGTGGAACAAGTCGATGCGTTCATCGGACAGTGTAGGGTAATCCGTGTGCATATTTATAGTTCATGTTAGACGTAGTTACATCTACACCGATATTTGATCCATTTTGCATGTGTAGACCATAGTTACTGGTGTGGATTAAAGTTTTGGAGAGCCCGCCATGTAGTTTGGTGTGTATTAATTCTTAGTGTACTGTGTCTGCGTTTGTAGAATTTTCAATGCTCATATACATGGCTACATTTTTGTTTATGATAAATAGAAATATGATGTACCTACTACTACTTGGAGAAATGCCCCATAAGAGAATCTTTGACAGGAACCATTGCACAAGATATTATTTACATCCAAAACCACTTTGAAAATGTGGTATGCTCTAATGCCATCAATAGTTTGCTCTATCAAATGCAAGATGAACTACGCTTAGGTCAACGATATGATGAAGTGCATTGAAATTAGCTTGGTTAAATAAAATCTAGAGATCTCCAATGTCCAAACATACGGACAAAGTCATAATATGGAAGATAAAATCATCTGCAGCTTATATAACAAATCAAACTGTCTAACACTGTAGAGAATGAGAACTGATAAGGCATACTAAAAAGCAAAAGACCTGCACGGGACTCTACAAACCTTATCTGGAATTATATGCTTCCGTAATATTGATGATAACTTATTGTCTTGAGACTTTTTAGCAGCTGTAATGTCTGTACACCTTTCCATGGCATCTGCACCACTAGAGACCTCTGATTTTTTCTTAGTTCCTAAAGAGAGGTTCTCGTTCAAGTTTACAGTGATGTCACCACTTGCGAAGTCCAGATTCTTGATTTTGATCCCTTGACCACTGAAAGGAAAACAGCAAAGAGTTTCACATTCCACAAAGTGACACCCATTTGATGAACTTACATTAATGAAGATGGTATTTTAGCTATCATATAGAATTATAATGACCAGTTCTAGAATATTGACCTGAATCTAGACACATCTCTCGCGCAACCTAAATTCAATTTACAATTTGATGTTGCCTATACACGAATAAGTCCTAGGAGCTCTAAATCCAGCAAGGTCTAAAAGTGCAATAATATATTGCCGGCAAAAAGGCATTACATATTTCTAGATACCAATTTAGCAAGATGAGAAATACACTTGACTAGTATTTGTGTAAGAGAGAGAGAAAAAAAGACCTTCAACTATATAGAGCGAAGAATAGATTCATAGCATACTTTTAACGCAAAAGAGATCTCAGTAGAACTTACTTAAGAGTGAAGAATGAATATGTGATACAAAGCAAAAGATTTAGCTTTGAAATAACTGCTCCAGTGACAAGCTTAATCAATTTAAATAAGGAATCAAGAAATCAAATGACATCGACTGGGAAAAAAAAAAAGAACTCACCTATCGTAACCAAGCTCGCAGGCAACTGAAAAATCTTCGCAAAAAGCAGCACTCTCCTTTTCTGTAGTAACTGCATAATTTTGTCCAGTGAGCAAGCAGGCCCCTTGCTCAAAACTAGAAAGATCAAAACTGAGCTGTGAATTACTTAGCTGAACTAGCAAATGAACAATGTAGAGTTTGATATTAAGAATAGGATTAGGTTCACAAGCTCTAGATATGTCCACCCTAAGATCTTTGATTCCAATAGCTGCTTTTGGGACCTACACCAATTTAAGAGTCAGTATAAACGTTAGTCACTAGAAAACAATTAAATAGTAAATCACATACCATAGGTACTAACAAAGTGTGAAGGAAATTCCCTTCATAATGAAAGGATCATAATGTTCCAAACAAATAGAAAAGGGCCTAGTCATGTCAAACCATGTTACTATAGCATTCCACTCACCTTGCTAGAACATTATCAGGGGCAACAACATTCATCAACTGAAAGTGCTACCATAATCCAGTCTCTAATAGAGGATGCTACTTCGTGCGACAGTAAGGATTGCCTCTTGCTTTTAGAGAAAGCAGATTGAGATCAAAATAAAGTAATGATACATAACTATCCTCCTCAGAGCCTGCATTTATGTGAACCTAAATGCCACCAGGATGTCCTTTAATCCTTCAGCTTCATAATCATATATAGAAACAAATTCTTGCAAAAGATGGATATTGTTCCTAATTTACATATGTTTTCTTGACACAGGGGCGGACCCAGCAAAGCTTTGAGGGGGTGCGAAAATACCTCAAACTTAAAAACTAAAGGGACATTGAGGATTGAAGTTGAGACTTCTTGGTTAAAACAATGAATGTTTACCAATTGGACTACCACTTAATTAAGTATATATTAAAAACTATTTAAGTATATAATAGGATACATATATGTATATAGTAGGAAACAGAAAATCCAGGGGAGGCGGTTGCTTCCCCTTGGCGGGTCCGCCCCTGCTGACACCCACATCTTTTCTAGTAAGTAATGGAAGAATTGTCTCTGTTGAGAAGTTGGCTCAACATCATGGACCAAGATTATATTGGGAAAGAGTGCAATGTAAGCTAGAGTATGCTCCCTTCATACAAATTTTCGATGTGGGACAAACTAAGGCTAATAAAGAAGAAGAAATATATAGATACGGAGAGTGGTTTCTCTTACACTCGCGGCAAGTTAGGTGTAGATGTCAAGCACATCATAAACTGAAGATAGAGTGATCTAGGCAAAGCCTTAGTAAGGATGTCAGCTAACTGAGAAGAATTGGAACACGGTAAAGATGCACTTGAAGAGCTTAACCTTGTAACTAATGAAGTGTGAATCCATCTCAATGTGCTTTGTGCACTTATGCAAGAGTGGATTCTCAACAATGTAAATCGTACCATATATCATTGTACTCCATCAACACAGAAACAAGCTCATCATCTAGCGTGAACTCGACCTCCACCCTATGATATTTCCAAGATGGCCAAAGTGGAGCTGGTGGAACTGGAAATCAACATGATTGTCTACATGGTCGTACTAATGGAACTGTTGAAGAGGCCGCGTGGGAACTCCTATAAGTATAGGACGTCTCCATGGTAGTACCGATGGTCGTGATAAAGGAAGCAATACTAGAACTCTTGGAGCAATAAACAAGATATGGGAGTATTAGACGATGACTCTCAAGAAAGCAATGGCAGTGGTACTACAAATCCTGTAATAATAGTGGATAGTGGAACCACCTCATGGCAGTGGAAGCACCTCCAAGTAAGATGTAAATTCTTGCAGATTACAGGCTAATCCCCCGGATCAAATGGAAGCTCCATCTAGTCCACAATTTGAGAGCCTGATATGGATCCATCCTCCAGCACGGTACTCTGGCTGAAAATGCATTAGTCTCACCCACACCAGCATAATGCCACCGACAATCAACTTGTTAAGTTAATCTACAACAAGTCAACAACACCAAAGCCTTTATCCCTAATTTTTTGGGTAAGCAATTTTGATCATTTCCTTCCATTCAGCTCTATTAAGGGTCATGTCTTCTAGAACACTAACAAAAAGCATATCCTTTAAAATGGAAGCTCCATCTAGTCCACAATTTGAGAGCCTGATATGGATCCATCCTCCAGCATGGTACTCTGGCTGAAAATGCATTAGTCTCACCCACACCAGCATAATGCCACCGACAATCAACTTGTTAAGTTAATCTACAACAAGTCAACAACACCAAAGCCTTTATCCCTAATTTTTTGGGTAAGCAATTTTGATCATTTCCTTCCATTCAGCTCTATTAAGGGTCATGTCTTCTAGAACACTAACAAAAAGCATATCCTTTAAAACCTTAATCCATATTCGTTTAGGCCTACCTCTACTCCTAGCGTCTCCTTTGTTACTTAATATATTATTACTCCTCATTGCAACAATAATTGATCCGTTGAGCATGTCCAAACCACCTAAGACAAAAAAAATCGTCTTGTCCTCAATTAGCACCACCTCTAACTCCCCTTGAATATGCTCATTTCTTATCCTATCTTCCAAAGTATCCATCGTAGCATTCAAATTTCTGCTACAGTAATTTTCTACACATGTTGTTTCTTAATTGACTAACACTGATCCATAAAGCATTGTTGGTCTTATAACAGTCTTATATAATTTTTCCTTTCACATTCAAACGTATCCTCCAATCACAATGTACTTCCGAAGCACTCCTCCATTTCAACCATATTCTTTCAATTCCATGCATAATATCCTTCTCAATCTTTGCGACAAGATGAATGATTGATCATAAAAATCAAAATTATCGCTCGTGACCTTTCTTGTCCATCTATATGTATTCCATTCTTGATTCTGTCTTTTGGTTGAAGTCAGAGGCGAAGCCTCATGGAGCCGAGGGGGTTAGCTAACCCCCCTCAAAAAAATTTAGAAACCTTAAATACTTGATAATTTACCGTTTAAACCCTTAAATACTTAATAACTCACATTTTAGACCCTCCTCAATTTATATTTTTTTGTTTCGCCTCCCCTCACATTATGTCCTCGCTTCGCCCCTAGTTGAAGTTACATTTAATATATTTTGTTTTTGTCCTACTACTTTTTAAACCCTGAAGATTCAAGAGTTTCTCTCTACCACTCTATTTTAGCAGCTAACCATTCTTTGCCCTCATCAACAGACACAATATTATTAGCAAACATCATACACCACGGAACCTCATCCTATCTAGTAAATTTTATCAGAACCTAACACAAAAAGATATTGACTTAATGTTAATCCTTGGTATAAGCCAATCATAATGAGCAATGTTTTACTATCTCCTTCAACATTGCACGGTCGTCATGACTCCATCGTACATATCCTTAACACTCTCAATATAGCTACTAGGAACTTGTTTCTTCTTTAAAATCTACCATATTAACTCCCTAGGAACTC
This sequence comes from Iris pallida, assembly GCA_029216955.1. Classification (NCBI taxonomy): domain Eukaryota; kingdom Viridiplantae; phylum Streptophyta; class Magnoliopsida; order Asparagales; family Iridaceae; genus Iris; species Iris pallida. Next base: position 14,873,944 of record JANAVB010043220.1, on the reverse strand, counting down.
TATCATAAGTTTTCTCTAAGCTAATTAAAATCATAAGTAAATCCCTTTTAATCTCTTATTTTCATTAATTTTCTTAATAAGTAAACGACTTCTATAGTAGATCTTCCAGGCATAAAATCAAATTGATTCTCTGAAACGCTAGTTTATTTTCTTAATATTTTCTCAATTACTCTCTTCCACAGCTACATAGTATGGTTCATAAGCTTAATTACTCGATTGTTGTAACTTTGTATATCTCCCTTATTTTTATATATGGGTAGTATCATATTGGTTCTCTATTCATCGAATATTTTCTTAGTCCTTAGGATTTGTTAAATAAGTCACTAAGCGTCAATGCTTTCGCACCTAAATATTTCCAAATCTCAATAGGAATGTTATCAGGCCCTACCAGTCTTCCATTTTTCTTATATATAAATAATGCTACTCACAACTAGACTCTTTACATATCACATAGTCTTACTCATGAGCAGGTTGTACAAGAACTCAACATATTTGTATGGTGTGACAGTTTCTACAGATTCACTAGATCTAGGGCTTAGAGCTAGCTCTATAACAAATAATGCAAACGAACACCCAACGATATCCATAGCGCTTTTGACTCGTCACCATCATCTGCATAATAAGATGGTTGTCTAGATTGCTCCAGGACTTGGGAGGACTCGCTATCGGCGGTTGCTTTGAAATTTGGCCCCAACTATTGAACAAACTAAATCACCCGCTCAAGCATATCATCTAAACTATGGTCTCGTACCTTATGGTCAACTCTAGCGGAACGAGCTCGAACTCCGCATAAAGCTGCTCGCAAGTAGGAGGAGCTCGAACCTCGGGCAAGGTTACTCAAGAGTGGGAGGAGTGTGATGTGAACGTCAAGATGAGGCTGCTCATGATTAGGTCTAATCTCTAACATCTGACATCAAGCACCAATCTGCTCTAATGCATGGGTTTCGTATATTTTAGGAATACAGTCCTTCATCTTCATTTAATCCCATCCAATGTCTATACAGATGCCCTCCCAAAACAATCAAATTGTCTCTATACAAAAAATCAAATTGTCTCTCTACAGAAGCCCAGTAAGTCCCAACTGCTCCTAGTAACCTCCTCTTAGCAAACGTAATCCTACTCTCACAATCCATGTCGTACCAGTCAAACACGAGTTCATATATGTTAACCAATCATGAAAACTTGATGGTTATGTCATGGTTCAAAGTATCGGTATCAGAATTAGTATCAGACCCTTATTAATTGGCAGTTTCGAGGGGGCTTCAGAGGGTTTTGGTGGTTTTGAATCAATTGGTTTCGGTAGTTTATGTATTGACCGATACCGCAAACTATGGGTTATATATGACATCAAACGACTTCGTGTCTCGACCTTCCTAATCATGCTAAGCCTGCAGTCTTACCTCCTAGGTTTATGGTATCTGTCATAGTCTAACGGGTCAACTTACAAATAAAAGAGATGAGATTTACGGAATCTTAATTATTAAACAATTAAAGTAAATAATGAACTAATGAAAATCCCTAACATTCAAAGTTCAAAATTAAAATCAGAAAAAATTCAAATTTATCAAAAGTTGTGACCCTAAACCTGTCCAGAATCTGTGATCTGACTTCAAGAATGGATATGAAGACCTTCCCAATAGAAAATGAAAATCCTTTGAGCAAAGAAGTTGTAGGACTTGAAACCAACTTTTCAAATTAGGGTCGTAAGACCAAAAATTACCTCTCTAGCCGAAAATGTGATTGTTTTCTTATAGCTGTGCAATGCAGAATCTGCATATGAACTTGAATTGTGGGTGGCAGCAGCAATAGATCAAGAGAGCGTAAAGTAGTTCGATGTTATGTGGATTTGGGAATTAGGGTTTGTAAAGTAAAGATGAAGATAAAGAAAATCTTAATTAGGATAGGAATCACCCCACAAGCATCATAAAATTCATCAACTTTCCATTGGATTAAAACCAAAATTATAAGTTTGTTTATAAACCAAAAGTAGCTTAGCCCTCAAGAAATAAACCCTAATCCTAATTATCAAATACAAATCAAATCCTACACAATCAAACTTAACCATAATAAATAAATTTTGATGCACACAAACAAGTGCGACCAAAAGTAAAGCCAATAGCAAACTCTCGAATCAGTACTAATCAAACACAAAGAAGAACTAAATCCAAACAGGTGGAATCACCCTCCATCAGTACCTCACGAGAACCTTACCTATTTTTCCATAGTACAATTGTATCCAACAGCTTTAATATCTACTAGTTTCCTCATTTTTATAAACCAGTGCTGTTTATTAGATTTTGCAGTATAGAACCCTAACAAAAAACCCTTCTCATACACAATGAATATAAAAATTTCAAAAGAAATGTATGGCTTGGAAAAAAAAAAGGAATTTTACTGCTAACAACCAGGGGAATGAGCCAAACTAACTCAGTAAATGTGCATAGAATATTTAGGAGCAACATCAATAACACAAGCAGATGTCAACTTACAGTACTCCTGCCATTGGGAGTTTACATTGAGATCATTATTCTATTAGACCGGTTCCATGTTACATGTTCTCTTAAGCTGAATGGAAGAAAAAGATTGAAACAACTGACCACAAAAATTTGGCATAAAGTCTTTGTTGGTTCCATGTTACATGCTATATATAAACAAGTGATGAATTGACCAATCGCTACAGCCAAGGAATAATATTGGCGTACATAATTCAATAACATGTTATTTTGTCACAAAAGGCATACCTTCAAAACCAATTCAGTCACAGAAACTGACAACAGTCTAGCTATGTTAGTCAAGAGCATCCACTTCGCTCTGCCAGCTGAACGTGATTTCTTGGGTCTACTTGGTTTACTTTTCTTCATGCTTCTTTCAGAAGGTCTTACAACAACTTCCAGATCGCAAATTATCAACTGTAGTTTTGGCTCCCTAGATACAAAACTAAACCCCAGCTTGGTAAGTGACGTTCGGAGTGTAAGTTTGATTTCACCAACAGATATAGATTCCACAGAACCCTGAAAAAAAGGCAGACATCCATAATAAGCACATGATAAAGCCAAATGTTACAGAGAAATGCTAGAGAACATTGCAAAAACTAGGATTGTAGGGATGCCATTTAGAAGATGCACATGAAAATCAATGGGCTTTACTTTTAGGTTTGTAGACATGTCAAGAAATAAGTCCAAACTAAAAACATTGGCTTAACCCTATTAGTCAAGATGAGTCCATAAAAGACCTCAAATTGTTGGCAGCAGCGATGGTTCCAGTTATGTTTATGAACAGGAAACACCATCAAGTCATTTGTTACATAACAACTTAAGAATATATCCTTTCTACTACTAAGGAAACCTTAACTAAAAAGATTACTCATAGGTTGGCTTCAATTAGCATGAAAGTGATAAGTAGCATGCACTGTCATCCTATAGGCTTTATATAATTTTTGTCACTGATGGAAACTTGTGGTTTCACCCTTTAATTGATGGTTCGCAAGTGAGAACCAACACAGATATAAATATAAATTGAATACAGCAACAATCAAAACATAACCCATTGAGATTTAGTCATATTCCACCAGTCAAACACATCACTTCATAACAGCATAGTTTTGACCTAACACCAAACATTAATCAGTGTTAAATACATCAGAGCACAATATTAAGCCAGCTCCACATCACAAGATAAAACATTGGTATGTGGCTAGGGTATTGCTAGTAACAAAATATTCTAAGCATTCGATGGAACTTTTATTCTACATGTCAAGAGACGGGTTTAATATGGCAAGGAAACAGGCAAAATGAGTAAAGAAAGGATATTTGATGTATTATTTGATCCCTGGAGGCATGAAATATTAACTCGTATGACTTATAAAATGATTGTTATATTTCATAAAAGTAGATCATTCACGACAAGCCTACAGTTAATGGTTTTGGTGATACAGTATGCTAGGGCAACCCATTTGACAGCTAGGTAACTCACAAAATGGTGAAATTTTATAGCTACCCATTCGGGAAACAGAAGCGAATAAATGAGAGCGGAATAGGTTGAGTGAAAGGAAAAGTGACAAACTTTGGTAAACTCAGTTAAGTTTGAGGACACTTTGGACAGGCACTTAAGGTACACAGGAAACCCGACGTTAAATGGGAATTTCCAAATACTTCTAATTCGAATCCTAGCAAGATGGTGCTAGATATGGAAAGAAAAGGTTCAAGTGTTAGTTGTAGCAAAACATGCATATAGATTATCAAAAACACATTTACTTAACCTACTTGACTAAGACTCCTGTCATATTATCATGGTCACTTTTCCAGCATCTTTTGTAAATTGTAATATGATTGAATATCAACTTTTCACCATTCGTTCCTATCTCAATGCTAGCTTAAATATAAGAAATATAACTAGGCATGAAATCCAAGAATAACGAAATTCATGGCTCGCACAGCGAATATCATAAGATTTCTAAACAAATTGTAGGACATCTAATAACAAAGGTTCCAAAGCATAACAATGCTTGACAACATATAGGACATGTGACATGCATAAACAGTATCGGATTACTCATGTGGGTAAAACTAAATAATACTGCTCCAAAAAATTACATCTGTGGATGCTTACAAGTTTTGCAAGGAAATCAGTAAAAATGGACCAATGTGATGAATGAAATTCGGACCTACCTCCAGAAGAGTGTAGGTCTTAATGTATGTCATGGTTGCAGAACAAAAATATATGGAAAAAAAGAAAGTCCACTGGAAGTAGCTAGTGGATATGTGATGCACTCCATAATACATGTTTGTGGTGTAATGTAATGGACAAATAAAATCTATAAAGCAGCCAATGGATCAAATGGTAACATCTTTTTTTATTTATATGCTCCCAGGATGTACTTAGTTTAGTAAAAAGAGCATATGGTTATGTATTGTATATTGCTGTATACTGGTCAATGTGTGGTCTTATAATACATATAAACAAAGAAGTTTGTTTAAATTGAAAATATCCTAGATCAAGTTATATCTTTTACAGATAATAGTCAAATCTCAATTCAAAGTGATGACAGTTTGTTAGCTTTAAATCCTGTCCTGGAAATACAAACCCTTGGCCATCAGAACTATGTAAAACAACATGCCATCAAGGAACCTACTAATGAAATAAAGAACTGTTTATTGCAGAATAATAGTCAGATCTCAATTCAAAGTGATGACAGTTTATTATCTTTAAATCCTTTGCTGGAAATACAAACCCTTGGCCATCAGAACTATGTTAAAACAACATGCCATCAAGGAACCTACTAACAAAATAAAGAACTGTTTATTGCAGAATGAGCTAGAGATCTCATAGATATCTATAAAGACACGACTTAAGTTACATGGCAATTACCAAACATCAAGAATTGATTCAGAAAGCTAATATATCAGTGGAAAACATGATTCCAAAAGTCAAGTAATATGAAGTAAACATTATTTTAAAACCACCTTTTTGAACTTAAAAGAGACATCCCTTAAACAATTGCATCCAGCTATGTGAAACCCAACATATGCCCCCAATACCCGGCTCAAAACCAAAGCCAACAACCTGGCAGAAAACCTGATAATAAAGGGCAAGATGGTGTCAGTCTAGCAGATAAGCTACAATATAGTTAAAAAGAAATCGTGTTAGGATAACAATCAGAAGCATTCTAAGCCACAATCAAAACTAAGAGCATGTTATCCTCAAATTTAACACAGAACTTGTTCCGTTTTTATGCTTGGATAGTAAACAAATTTGTGATTTTGATAAAATATAATATGGAATGACAGCTAGTCGTTATTAGATGTACGCTACGCTCATGCACACTATAGTTCCTTATTTCCTTACACCTTGTGAAGCACCAAGACAGCAAAAAGAATGAAACTGTCCTATGCAAGATTGTCTATAGAAATTTAAATTCAGCACACACCAAACTTTCTTCTTCAGTACTATTGCAATTATCATCAGGAGAAGTGGAACATGGGACATACCGTGAATGACTGTTTAAAATCCTCCACTAAATATGGTGTAAAAGCCACTCAATTTTTTGACAGCCTTCTCTTACCATCAAATTTCTTTTCCAAACCATTAATTCTCTCTAGGAATATCAAGATGGATTACAAAATTGATCTCAAATGTTTTCTCCATTCCCAGTACTTTTGAATTCTAGCAACCCTGATTCACATTAACATTACAAGGTTCACACTATTGATTTCAGTATCCGTTCCGACCCTTCCTATGAGTGTAGAAGCTCAAAAATGAATGGGCGCTACTCACAAGAAGGCGCCAGCATCAAGTGGCGTCTAGACGCTGACTTGCGCGAGACTCAAGTTGCTCCCACATCAAGGTGCGCAGGTCCCACGTGGCAAGCTTCCTCGAGAAGCTGTAACAGTAGCCATCATTATTAACAACACAATAGCCGAAGAATATCTTTTCGAATCCCGAGCAACACGGCGCTCGAGAAGATTTTGTCAATATTAAATGCTGACAGCTAGCTTGCGCAAGCTATCGAAGGGCGCGAGAAATTTCCACAGCACATAAGACCGAGTTAGAGGCGCCAGTTATCAAGTTGCGCCAGCGCAACCTAGCTAGTTGGCACCACCTGATTAATTTTTTGTCCAGAAGCTAGATGACGTGGCGCGCATGCCACTAATTTCGAAGAACGTGTCCACTACACTGCCCACGACCACGCGCATCTCATTGACAGAATGCCACGCGTCACCAGCAGTTAAAGTAACCGTTCGCGCAACTGGACAGGGGACGCGTAACACAGAGTGCGCGCAACTCAGAAAACAGTTATTTCAGAACTCTATAAATAGAGTTTCAAATCAGTTCTAAAGCATCACTAATGATTATAACCTACTGACAAAGTGCTGTTGCATTCTCCAGAGGCTCGTGTCTTCAATATCACATAGTCCAAGGGATAAAATGATCGTCTTCTGATCAGATTCCTATAGTTGTACTTTCCCAGAAATTATTGTACTCTTGTACTTTCTTTTTTTCTTAGTTTGTAAAAATCAAACTTTTCTTTTTTGCAAACAAAATGGCGACTCTGCTGGGACGACTTTTTTCTCCGACGAGAAAGTGACAACTCAATGTGATACTGCGTCGATCGGCAAGACGCAGAAGAACTTGGTCGTGCAAGTCGACCAAACAGCCTACGAAGCCATGATTAGTGTTGGAGGTGCTAGACGCGCCACTGTGGCTGTCAAGAACAAGACGCGCGCCGTATGGACTCCCAAGTCCTCAACAACACCAATCATTGCTTCTGCGCAACCTGCGCCTGTTGCCTCTCTGGCACGAAACAAAAGGGAATGCCCTTTGGCTATTCCCTCTTCTTCACTAGTTCTGAACTAGGAGAACAGCCTATCTAGTAAGGCTACTATCAGAGCAAAGGAAAGCGCCCTTTGGCCTTTCTCATTCTGCGCAAGCTGCGTCTATTTCTATCTTGGCGCAAAACAAGGAGAAACACTTTTTAGCTAATCCCTCTTCCTCCCCAAGTCTGAAACTTGTTGGGAATACACCTATTTCTGCCCTGACGCAGAACAAAGAAAAGCGCCCTTTGGCCTTTTCTCATTCTTCTCCGGTCTTTGACTCGGCGGAAAACACTTCTGGTTGCGCCCTTGCGCCAATCAATACAAAAGCTCATTTGGGCAGAAACTCTACTCATCTTGACAGAGAGAATCAAATCTCTGGCAAGAGAGTAAGTTCTATCCAGAATGAACTTTCTGCTACCCAGTTGCGCCATGCCAAGCGCACAGGAACAGGGTGCGCAGCACAAAAAGGCATTATATCTACTCCCAAAAATTCAAGTCAGGATTTGCCAACCTTGCGCATCTCAAGATCCAAACAAGACAAGCTGCTGGTGTCTCAAACAGACACACAAGTGGCGCACCTATCTGACTTGCGTGCCTATCTCAACAGGCGCCAGTCAGGATCAATTTCAGCAAGACATAAACAGCCTGCGCCCGCAGCCAACTTGCGCCAGAGGATGACTTCTGAAGTCAAGAATCCTCTTACCTATGCCAATCAGCTCAGCACCTCCTTGTACACTCAGGGTACAGGACACCTCAAGAACCGGAATCATGTTCCCAATGTCATCAAGGAATATATCCCTCCGACTTCTTCTCGTCTTGTCGTTGCAACCGATCTCCGTGAACTTCTTGCACAAAAGCGAAAGATCGTAAGGCCGTCTCATCCACTTGTAGCTCCACAACAAGAACATCACTGTAATCATTACCACGAGCTAGTCATCAAATGTTGCTGCCAGTCAGCTAAGCGGTCTGTCTTCGACCGTTTGAACTATGCTCAGACTCCTGAACCAGTGATAGTGGACGAAGATGAATTGTTGTACGCTTCTGTCAATATGACATCCCGAAGCACTGGGGTGGAAAGCGTCCGAGACGCAACGCATCCCGCAACCCCAGTCAACAATACTTGGATCGGATCCGTGATTCTGGTGAAGGGGTCTACCGACACACCAGATCAAGAAGCCGAGATACAATCGGTCAAAGGAATCTTCCTTCTGACCGAGAAACAATCGGTCAAAGAAATCTTCCCTTTGACCAAGAATCAATCGGTCAAAGTAATCTTCCTGACTCTGACCAAGATTCCTCCAGTCAAAGGAACCTTCGTATCCCTTGTCCTGGGGGTAGTTTCTTATATGACTTGGATGCCGACAGTGAAAGTTCTGAGCGGATCATCTTTTCTACCAGTTCCTCTTCGGTGGCCAGAGAAGTGACAGCATATGTCACTAACGAGGAACAAGACGTATCTAGCTCTAACAGTCAAGAGCAGAGAATTGCTGCCTTGGAGGCCGGTTTAAAGAGCATGGCTGAAATGATGACAGACATGCATGTTGTGATCATGGCACAACACACGGTTCCACCGGTTGCGAATCCGATTCCGACCCAAGAACCTGTAACGACATCTGCTCCCGTCAACATTGGTCTGGGGGTACAGTCTCCTCATACTGCTTCAGTACCAGTACAGACTACTCCAAGTCAGTCTGGTGCTGGGAGTCGTGCATATCATGCAGTCCCTCCTAACACACCAAATCAGTCCACTGCTCCACAACCAGCGGGAGATGCTAACGAGGCCGTAAAACTTTTGCGTACTCAGTTTGAAGCCTTAAAACAGAAAGACGGTCTACAGAAGCTTGGGATTAAACAACCGTATTCCATAGAGTGGAAGGAAGTTCAGTTTCCACCCAAATACAAACCTCCTACCATTATGATGTTTAATGGTAGTACATTCCCAAGCCAGTACCTCAGCCACTTTGAAGTAATGACTGATCAACTTCAGCCGAACGATGCTCTACTCACTAGAGTATTCGTAGGATGCTTAGCTGGTGCAACTTATGATTGGTACCGCAGTTTGCCAGACGGTTGCATAACCTCCTTTTCTGGATTCAAACAAATGTTCCTGGAACGATTTTATGAGGGAACAAATGACATGACTATGTCAGCCCTCATCAAAATCAAACAACGACATAATAAAATTACTGAACGTTTCATTGAACGATTTCGCTATGAGGCACTCAAAATGCCTCTGGAAACTCCAGATGCTCTGACTATAGACACATGTAAATCAAACTTCTTGCCTATAATCAGCATATGGACTGGCACTATACAGTTTCAGGATTGGCCTTCCTTCATAGTAAATGCCAAGGCAGCAGAAGAAAGTGCCGACAAGTTCAAACAATTAGGCATTCAGATGCCTAATCTTGACAGAGATGAACATGCTGCATCCAACAGCGGTGGCCGTCAGAATAACCGCAAAGGCAAAGAGACTTTGGCTATCAATGTTAAAGGCAAAGAAGCTCTAGCCGTCAACATAGGTCAGTCAACACCTACTCCAACGGCACCACCACAAAGGGCACCACGTCCGAAAGAAGAATACTCCTTCGACGAGGATGATGTCATGAGCATCTTCGATTGCTTGATCCAGAGCAATAAACTGCAGCTGCCGGACGCAAAGCGGCCAGAGAAAATAGGTAAAACTGATCATCCTAAATATTGTGTGTATCATAGGTTTATTGGACACCCAACTCGAGGATGCTATGTGCTCAAAGGGAAGATCCAAGAGATGATCAAATCTGGTACAATCACTCTTCAGCAAGACGAGAAGACCGTACTTGCTAACGTCGTCTCTCTACAGTTTGGCAATTTTCCTGTTCAACTTGTGCAGGATGGAGTCATACCCATCCCGAAAGCTACTCTGGAGATTGTCAATCTCCCACCTGCACGAATTGATGGTCTTGTTCCTCTGTCAACCGATAAGGGGAAGATTATGTAGATCCATCCTGATTTGGTGGCTGACTTTGAAGCACCTTCTTCATCCACAAAGTCCAAAAAAACAACCAAATATAAGTCATGTCATATGACTTCATTGGGTGAACATTGTCTTCCACCTTTAACTGGTACCTTCACCTCGGCGGTAGATTCTTCTTCTGAGATAACGCTGCCAAAGCTAGAGGCCAATTACCAACCAGCCTTCCATCTATATAGTCAACAATCCCGCGAACCCATGATGAAGATTGGATATGATCTACAAAAGTCTCTTGGCCTGAATTATGGAAAATGATCTCTTGTACCTCTTTCTCTATGCCTTTTACACAACCAATCTCGTGTTGGTTTGGGTTTCTAGACAGACTCTTTATCTTGCCAAAGGAAACCTTCCAAAAGCAAGATCCAGACAAAGAGTTACAATATGGTGTCCTTCGAACCTATATTCGAAGAAGAAGTCTTAACTGGTACTAGGTCTAGGAGACTTTACTTGAGAGAATATTCAGAAGGTCAAGAGAGCCCTGCTCCAGCTCCAGAGGCTCCTCCAGCATCATCTTCTCCTGATGTTAATGTTACATCGGCTTCATCACCTCCAGTGGAACCAACTCCTCCCAAACCGACGGCGGCCGACAAAGGAAAACAGCATGTCCGCTTCGATAAAGTATTAAAGAAGACTCCACCTCTTGGACTTGAGAAGCCTTATAACTTTAATATATTGGCTCAACTGGCTAATACTCCAGCAAGGCTATCAATCTTTGAGCTCCTGCGTCACTCAAGGAAAACTCAGGAAACATTGAGTGAAGCTTTGATGCAAGCCGACACTTGTCTGACACTCCTTAAGAAGCCAGAGAAGAAGCCAGTGACCTGCTTTCATTGTCATAGTGTGAAGGAGCTGATGCCCAACATCACCTTTACACAAGATGATATGCTGCTGGAAGACAATCGACATGACCGACCTCTCTATTTTACGGAATATGTCGATACAATGAAGGTTAACCACATCCTGATCGATCCTAGGTCTGCACTCAGTATCATGCCAAAGACTCTACTAGATGCTCTGAAGATCCCTGTGCATAATCTTTCCACAACTATCACGACAATCCTGGAATTTAATTCTAGTAGAAGTAAACCCCTAGGAAAGAATCGCCTGAAAGTACAAATCGGCAATCTCCGTACAAAGGTCACCTTCAATGTGATCGACAACATGGCTCATATAATGCTTTGCTGGGAAGACCATTTCTGAATGAGCATAATATCGTGCCATCAACTCTTCATCAATACTTCAAGCATGTGGACATCAATGGAGAGGTCCAAAAGGAGGTGGCTGATCTTAACCCCTTCCAGAGTATCGAAGCATATTGTACTGATTTCCGAATGTACAAAGAGGAATTCATGAAGGTTGTACTAGCCATGGACACTGAGGAAGATCAGAGTGACACTCCAAATGATGTTCTTGTAATCCTGGTTAAAGGATGTACTTCTCGTCCCCAGTCTTTTCAGACATTAACCATCCATCTTTCCTCTCATGCTAAACATCCTCCTGCAGAAAAAACGGAACAGAGGGAGCTCACCTCTTCTGAGCCTCTTGTTATTGACCTTCGTCGTAACAAGCCTCCTCCTTCTCCTTCTCCTCCTCTGGTTATCAACCTTACCAAGCTTTCTGCTAAGGCTAAGAACCTTGTTGTAAATGATGATGTACAAATCAATAAAGTAGCATCTACTTTGCAGTATACTGATGTCTTTTATTATACTCGATGTTACTTAGAAATGCTATATAACTTCGAACCACTTACAATAGGAGCAGTTCAACCTCTCCAAGACGAAGTATTGCTCGAACCAGTGCAAGACTCCTTAGTTCCTTCCAGGAAGAAAGATGAACTTCTATACTTTTTAGTAAAGGAACAGAGCAGAAGACTACGCCCGATAGCGAGAAGAAAAATGACGATAACGGGAGACTCCAACTACGTCGTTATAGTCAACAATCAAAATATATCATTCAAAAGATGGGCTACAATTTTAAAGCCGATCTCAATGGCGGTAGGGGAAGGTGAACTCATATTCGTATCCTACTCCAAAAAGAAAGTTACTGCAATATTATGGCAAAACGAAGCGTGGATTGGGTTAGACCTCACCGATTTCGACCCCAGAAGCCTCCGAATCCAATAAAGAGCGATCTAACTCTTCTGATTCTGTTTCATAGGATTCTGACACCAGTATAGGGCACGTCCATCGGGTGACGCTATCTTCTAATATGGTATCTGCTGAATTCTCAGAAGACGACGATGACTATATTGAAGCTCCTGAAGCAGATCCTTGGACACAAAGGATGGACACTCAATGGGAACTTCGCTTTGAGCAATGAGAACCCCCTACTGAAGATCAATTAATTCAAATCGATGTTGGAGAAGAAGGCTCGCCAACACCTATCTTCATTAGCAAAAGCCTCCCAGAAGCAGACAAGCAAGAATTAATTCAGCTTATTCGGGAATATATTGACGTCTTCGCCTGGAGTTATCAGGATATGCCAGGACTGGATCCTCATATTGCTATCCATAGGCTCAACATCTTGCCCAATGCAAAGTCGGTCAAACAACAACAGCGTCGATTCCGACCTAACATGATGGATGCCATAGAAATTGAAGTCAAGAAGCTTATCGCCTGTGGTTTTGTCAGAGAAGAACAACATCCTGACTGGGTGGCTAATGTCGTTCCAGTTATGAAGAAAACAGGAAAGGTCAGAGTCTACATTGACTTTAGAGATCTTAACGATGCTTGTCCCAAGGATGAGTTTCCTCTTCCGATCACTGGTCATGATCGACAATACTTGCGGATTCGAACGAATGTCTTTTATGCATGGATTCTCATGATACAATAAAATCAAGATGCATCCAGAAGATGAGAAACATACATCTTTCCGTACTCCTCTGGGAGTTTATTGCTACACTGTCATGCCATTCGATCTTAAAAACGCTGATGCAACTTATCAGCGGGCTATGAGTACCATCTTTCGTAATCATTTGCGGAAGACAGTCGAATGCTATGTCGACGATATTGCTGTCAAAAATCGTCTAAAGGAAGACCACATTCAAGACTTAAGAACTATCTTCGATCTGATGCGCCAGCATCAACTCAAGATGGATCCCACCAAGTCATTCATGGGAGTCTCTAGTGGCAAATTTCTCGGATTCGCTATTACCTCTAAGGGTATACACGTTGACCCCGAGAAGATCAAAGTCATTCAAGAGATGCGTCCTCCACGCAACCTAAAAGAGTTACGAGGATTCCAGGGACGGCTTGCGTACATCAGGAGATTCATTTCAAATCTCTTTGGACGCTGCAGACCGTTCATTCAGCTCATGAAGAAAGGTGTGTCTTTCATTTGGACTGAAGAATGCCAGCAAGCATTTGAAGACATAAAACGGTACTTGATGAACCCTCCAGTCCCAGGAATACCCTTCCTAATGTATGTTCGAGCAATGGATCATTCTTTGGGTGCATTACTAGCCCAGAAGAACAAAGAAGGTCATGAACAAGCTATCTATTATCTCAGCCGCACAATGATCGGGACTGAACATCGATATAGCCCAGTGGAAAAAGAATGTCTAGCTTTGATGTTTGTTGTTCAAAAGACAAGACATTACATTACGGACCAAACTATTCATGTTATCTCCAGAGTTAACCCTCTCCGGGTCTTGATGAAGAAGCCTAGTACACTCAATTCCAGACTTGCTACATGGGCCATACTATTAGCACAATACGATATGGTTTATGTTCTTCAAAAGTCTGTTAAGAGTCAAGCCCTAGCTGACTTTTTGGCTGCTCATCCAATTCCGGAGACATCTAAACTCTACGATGAGATTCCTGATGAAACTTTAGAATCTAATATAATTTCAGAGGAAATTATTTCCTGGCTCTATTCTTTAATGGTACATCCAGAATCGGACCCAAAGGTACCATTGTCGCTGGAGTCGGAATTGTCCTCGTATCACCAGATGGATTGGCTATCCAAAGAGCTTATTCTTTAGCTGAGTCATGCTCCAACAATGTGGCTGAATACAACGCTCTACTCATCGGTCTCCAATTAGCTAAACAATTGGATATTGAATATCTGGAAGTATATGAAGACTCTAAGCTGATCGTCAGGTTAGAGGCACGTATGAAGTTCGACACCAGGACCTCATCCCATATCATGAAGCAGAAGTCAGACTGGCTACATCGTTCAAGGGCTTCTTCATTGAACATGTACGTCGAGCTTGCAATACAGAAGCTGATACACTTGCTAATCTGGCAGCCGTATTAGCAATCTCAGTGAGAAGGCAGCAGATGATTGTCATCACTAACAAAGAGTTATTTTGCATTAAGAATAACTCAAATATTGAGTTCAGCAATTTAACTGAAAACAACGTCATTAGTAAAGACTTAAGAGCTCCTTTCATCGACTTCGTGGTACATGACATCTTACCTGAAGATCCTAAGGAAGCTACAACAATCCGTAGGCGATCACTCCGGTTTTATTACAATCACAACTCCAAGACCTTCTATCGGCGAACATTTGATGGTCTACTCTTACGCTGTTTTGCGGGAGATGAAGCAAAACAAATACTACGTGAAGCCCACGATGGTTTATGTGGTGCACATCAGCCTGGTCCTAAGCTATAGGATCGTATACGACGTATGGGCTACTATTGTCCTACTATGGTATCAGATGTCATTGAATATGCAAGGAAATGTCGAGCCTGTCAAATCCATGCAGATTTCATCTACCAACCGTCGGAGTTCCTTCACCCGACTGCCGTATCATGGCCCTTTGAAGCTTGGGGCATGGATGTCATTGGTCCTATTAACTCATCATCATCTAAAGGACATCGGTTTATACTAGTTGTAACCGACTACTTCTCGAAGTGGGCGGAAGCTACGCCTTTAGCCGAAGTCAAGACCAGCAGCGTCATCAATTTCATCAAACATCATATGATATACAGATTCGGCGTTCCTCGACGAATTATTCATGACAATGGACCCCAATTAGTTAAAAGTTCACTCGATTCTGTGATGACAATAGGATCAATAATGTTGCTTCCATGGTCTACAATCCTGCAGCTAATGGTTTAGTAGAAGCATTTAATAAAACCATCATCAAGCTTCTCAAGAAGTTCGTTTCTACCAATAAAAGGAACTGGAGCGAAAAACTTAGAGAATGTTTATGGGCTTATCGTACTACTATACGCACTCCAACCGGTTGCATACCTTTCTCCTTGGTGTATGGATGCGAAGCTGTCCTACCATTGGAAATTCAAAAACTCTCTCTAAGGATTGCAATTGCCAATAAACTCAGAACAGAAAATAATGATCGTTTTCGGCTTCAGGAGCTTGAAGCGCTTGACGAGAAGCGGCTATTAGCTCAACAACATATTGAGCTATATCAAGCCCGCATCTCAAAAGCTTTTAACCGTAAAGTCAAAGTACGAGCATTTCAAAAAGACGAATTAGTCCTTACTGTCAGACGTCCTATGACTATGACACACATGAGCAAGGACAAATTCGAAGCGAAGTGGGAAGGTCCCTATGTTGTAAGCAAGATTTTCTCAAACGGAGCTTATCAACTGACCGGGATAGACGGCCGAGTCGCTATGATGTCCATCAATGGCAAATTCTCAAAAAAATACTATGTTTGAAGAATGTATAAAACATCTTCTGAATATTGTATATCCTTCAACTCTTCGATTTAATATCTTTTATTTACTCTTCCATAGATAAAACCACAGATAATAAACTCCCAAAGAAAATCCCCAATGGAGTCTATCCAGATCATATCACATCATCAAAAATATCATCTTTTGGAACCAGTTGCTTTAAAAGATATCCTATTTTTGAATCCTAGCTGATTCAAAGATAATCAATGGATACCTGAATTCACGTCCACATTACCTCTGAATTCTATTATTTACATCAACGACCTATCACGTCCACATTACCTCTGATAAAGTTGTCTTTTGAAATGACAATATTCCAAGAGTTATATTCTGTCATGTCCACATTACCTTTGAACAGATATAATGAGTATATTGTTATTTTCTAGAAGATATGTCATGTCCGGTACCTCTGAACATACTTCATATTCTTATCTATTACTTATGTCTATCACAGATATGCAATAAGTAATGAAACCATAAAAAGATCATTAACTTTTTATTTCAATGATGTTCAAAATATCAAAAGAATACATCATGTAAAAGATAATAAAAAGACAAAGTTGTCATGAACAGCTTCATCGTGGAGGCTGGGTACTGAGATCAACGATCAGTCTCTTCAGATTCTCAGCTCTCTCTATTATGGAGTCGAGCACCCTTTGCCTAGCTAGAGCTCTCCCAGACTCTGGATCAAATGGTTGCAGCGAGTCAGCTCGGCGTTCTAGTTCTGCACCTTCAGTTCAGATAAGTTCATCCCGTTGCCTCCTCAGATCATCTAGTTGACTTGCGGCATTTTGATGCATTTCTAATACTTCTTCTTCATGTCGCCGAGCTACTTTGAGTACTTCTTGAAGCCGGGCCATCTCGGTTTCTAAATTCCGGAGACGAGCTTGGCATTCAGTAGCTTCTTTCTCTTTCTCTTTCTCTTTCTCTGCAGCTTCAGTCTTATGACGCTCAACAGAAGAATTTGCCTCGACAATGCGAGATTCCAACTCGGCAGAGCGCCATGAAAAAGCCACCACAGAAGCTTCGAAGTCAGCCTTTCGCGTTGCAGCCTCACGAGCCATCGCTTCGCACTCGGCATCTACAAGCTTCTGGATATTTCCTCTTGTTTGAGCTTTATAAGACTTGATAGATTCTTCAAGCTCATCCAAGATATGCTCCAAATAGTTGACTCTATCCAGATCGCCAATTTTGCGGATAGCTCCAATAATAAAAGAGGGCCCCGTATTGACTCATAAGGTTGGTCCTTTTTCAAGACCATCTGAACTAGAGGCCTCAAGGAGGTGAAGAAAGCATTGGTATAAGCTTCAACGACTATCCTATTCATCGCTGATATACCTGGAGTAGCCACTTCTGCTCGAATTCCTCGTTCTGCAGTAGCTGGAGGAATCACAAATTGTGCATCAGGAGATCTGAGCACTGGCATCATGGAGGAGCTTCCTTCTCCAGTCTGAGTCCCCATATCTAGAGGAGCCAAGGTTGAGCTAAAGCTGAAGACGGTCGACGAAGCTACTGCAATTGTCCCAACGGGACCCTCTGCGATCAAGATACACAATCAGTATACATAATCAAAGGAGTTAAGGTAAATGAAAGTCAGAAATTTACCTGATCACGACAGTATGTATAGGGTTTCACGGGGCATGTCCAGATCTGAGCGAAGCCTTGCCATAGTAGTCCCAGACACGGCCGCTTGGCTGCTCCCAGCCTCTGAACCGCCTGACAGGAAATGTCTGCTTCCGGCCCCTGACTCTGCTTGGTTGGTTAGGGTGTAATGCCCCGTTCCGCACGAGGCATTTGGTTGGCTTGTTGGATGGGATCAGAATGTTGAACCGTGACTTATGTTGGAGATCAGGAGAATTGAAACTAATGCAGTCTCTCTTAGCTGGCTAGATGGAATGAGTATTGGAACGTGGCTCGCTGGTGGAGCTACGCTTAGTGGAATTGGAGCAGGAAGACCGTTATGCAAGGCAAGTGGAACTGTCATTCCTCCTTATTCCTGCATGCCTAATAAATGGAATAACGTGATGCTATGAATATGTCCCTAATGTCTCTTACCTTGAATGTTGAATAATTGTGATGCAATGCTTTAGTTGCTAAATCGATAGAGATGCATATGTTGGAAATCGTTGAAATGAATAAGACATGAATATTGAACTGCTGAACGAATAACATTGAACTGCTAATGTGATTTGATGCCTGCGAATGAATTGATAACATTGTCCCTTATGTTTAATGTTGCTGAAACAAATGAAACACTTGATTAATGAGACGCCTCGTGAATGATAGAATGAGAAGAGAACTGGCTATGCTATCGACCCAATGATCCAAATGAAATAATATTATGTATCTTCTGCATAACTGTTGCTGTTGCATGTTTTAATATAATAAATGAAATGAATGATATTGTCCCTATGAAATGAAATGTTGCATGTTCCTTGAGAAATGAATAATGTGGGAATGCGTCAATGTGTCTGAGTTGAAGGAACAAGAAATGAATGATTGGAAACAATGAGAATTGATGAGGCTTGGGATCGTTGAGATCACCAAGTAAAATGATGATAATATTGAGAATGAGTAAGTCATTGAACATGACTTGAATGAGATGGAAGATGATGCACTGTTGCCTGTACTTATTTCAATATTTCACCATGCATTTTATGTTCACGATCGAGTCGGACACGCATTCGCATGGTCATAGGACAACTTATGCATAAGAGATGGGGATATGTTTTCTCGGACGGTACCCCGGGACGTTAGGGCGACCGATCCGGCCTAGGAGGAAACATTGGCGTGCCAGTAGGGGCACGAGTTTTGCGAGGCATCCTTTGGGGTTAGCTACCTTCTCTGGAGTCATCGCATTACCGATGAAGACCTATATGGCAACGTCCGTATGGTTAAACACCAGTGACCATGTAGTCAGGATGCACGCTAATGAATGTTTTGTGCAGGCAGAGTTAGTATATCTGCTAACCTGTATTTGACGCAGGTCCGAGGGAGTTGGCTATCAGTAAGAAATCACTTAAATGTGATATACTCAATATAATGTGTTGGTTTAACTTGCGTGCTTAACGTGCCAAGTAAATGATGCTGTGTGTAGTCTTTCAATATGAGGATCTGCTTAACATGTTAAATTCAGTAATGCTTGCAAGATGCCTTCTATAAACACTGCTTAACCATAACTTACTTGCTAAGTGAAGCCTTCTATGAGAATTGTCATAACATGTTCAAGATGTTAGAACCAATGTTGCCTCAATGATACCTTTTTCATGATAACACCAAGTATGCTTTAATGATGCCATCTCATGAACGCTACTAAGAATATGTTTACATGCTTCACTATGATATTGCCCATGAACTGTAAATTGATGCTAGGTCCCAAATAGAAGGATCATTCTAATAAATGTTGCTTAAATGGTTACATAAATGTTGGTTTAGGCGAGTGGGTTGGATTCTGCTCGCCAGTACATAGATGATGTGCTGACCCACGTTTTGTGGGCAGGTGCTCGTGCTTGGAATGTTCTGCACACGAAGATTGGCTTGATTGGTCCCGCGGCATCGAAGATTGTTGGGCATACAGAAGCTCTCATTGTACAAGATGATGTCTTCTATTTATAAAGGACATAATGTATGGAACATTGTAATCAGTTATACCAATGAGTTGTAAGCCAAGTCGGTATATCGAGTTGTAATCCAATGTATCAAAGTATCAAATGTAAGCTTTATAGCATTGTTCAGTTGGTTTCCAATGTAAAGTGAGATGTATTGTAAGCATTGTACTTCAATACGAGTCTTGTACTTTTCTTCAATTATCAATAAAGAGAATAAAGTTCTATATATCTCTGTGTGACTTCAAGTTATCCTTTTATCTCCGCTGCTATAAAAAAGTGATGTCTTTCTAATCAATGAGAAAAATTGTCCTCATTAACTTCAATTTATATGCTTCTGCCGCTGCGATGTATTCCTATTTGAAGATAATCAATTATGTACCATCTTTGCCTTGTATAAGTGCAATGCCAGACTTGTACGACATCACGCCCAAGCGAGGACGATCGATTCCAAGAGATAAAATATGTGAATAAATGACTCTACGAATCGGGGCGTGACAAATTGGTACCAGAGCACGGCTTTACGTCCTTGGTCTCTTCTTTGATTCGTTTCAAATCAAAGTTGCATCGACGATTAACCAAAGTTGCTTCCGCGATCACTCAAAGTTGCTTCCGCAATTAAATCAAAGATTGCTTCCGTGATTAGGCTGTTGTTGTTCGGTAATCATCCTATGTTGTTTGTGTCTGAAAGTTTGTTGACCCTCTTGGCTGCTCACTGGATGTTCCATACAATAAGTCTATATACATTGTGATGCCCCTGAATGAATGATTGTTGTTGGTTTGGACACAAATAATCCAACAATGACTCGATGCCATAGTATGCTATAGTGTGAATGTTGTTTGGAATGTGGGAATAGAGAAAGTTGCCTGTGTGCTGTAACAAGTTGCGAAATTACATGTAATGTTGGAAAAGAAGTGGGAACGAAACCATGGATGGATGAGTTCAACAGAATTGCTGAGTTGACTCCTGTGTGTTAGCCTTGAGAATTTGAGACCCTAAGAATGTTGGCTTGTGATTTGAGACCCTGAGATGTTGGCTAAATGTTGTGATCATTATAGATCATGAATGTCTGGAATAGATTTGAGTTGGTATTGTTTAAGGATGACTTCGTTTCTGAGTGGTATATTGCCTCTACCACCTCAGAACGAGATGTATGTTGACCCTTTCCATAGGATAGCAATGAGACTATCTGTGGGTACTGGGTAGTGCCGAGACTTAGCTGGGAGTCATATATTGTTGCTAGATGATTCGAGTGTCCCTTGACGGTGATATTATGCTGGGTAGCGAGATTTCTAGAAATTGTAACGGGTGGCTTAGTTAGAAATTGTTTAGTCGAGTGATGACTCAGACTAGTAAGACAATTAATATGCTATGGGTAAGTGGATTTGGCTAGAGAATGTTGTGGCTTAAGACATCCGAATGTTGACTTCGATTGGTTGGATGCAAATCTTATGTGGTTAATACAAAGTTGGTTGCTAAGCTGAAAGTTTTGGAAATATTGTCGGTGAACCAAAGGAATATTAGAAATATGTGCCCTGACCCTAAGGTGTAGTAGATGTAAATCCATCTTGATCACCAAAGGATAGTCGTTGCATATGTGCATGTATGCTGAGGAATTGAATTATACTAGAAAAGTAACAAGTAGCAACCCTGAGTATTTGTGTTGCATAGAGAATGGTTAGTTGATGCATGAATTGTCGGATTGAATGGAATGAACTACTCGACCCTTGCTGCATGAGATTTAAGAATGTTGTAAGATAGTTTGATGATTGAGAAACGAATGGGAACGAGAAATTGCAAACGTGTTGGATAATGTCGGTATAGGTAACTGTTGGTTGGGACGTAGATTGTTGGTTTATGACTTAGCGGTATGACTTTGTCATATGAACTGAATAGTATGATTCCATAGCTATGTTAAGACTATCGGAATCGATGACCTTTGAATAGTTAGCCTTGGCTTATGGGTTCGTGTGGGTACAAAAGAATGGGAATAGAAATTGAATCGTTGGAAATTTACTTGATGGAGTATTAGAACAATGAGAATTGTATGTCGGTTTGGGATTGACCATAATATGGATGGATCGATCTTAGTCGATCGTTGGGTAAGTCTAAGAATGAACCTCTGTGGGAATTATTTCCTTGAGGAAGACCCTGGATAGATAGACTTGACCCTAGTGACCAGTTGATGACTTACCAATTGTTGGCATAGCCGACAATGACGATTAGTATTCAGACTGAGTTGATACCCATAGGCTTGGGTAGTGTTCCTTAGAACTGTCAGTTGCTTGTTGGCCCTAAGAATAAGGAACTAGTATAACCCTAGTAGCCGTCCACTCTAGGAAAGTCACCTGAATGATTAAGTTTAGCTGTCAGTATAGCTAACCTTAGAGATTGACTGAATAATAGGTGACCACTGGAGACCATAGAATGACCTTATGGCATTGTACGAGAGATGGTGAAGATGAGTATTGACCTAAGGGATTGTATGCTTCAACTTGTGCCTTGGAAATGTTTGACCGGTATCTATAGTCGGGTAGCTGGGTTAACCTTGATTGTTGCATAGAATTGTACCTTTAGCTCGGGTAATCGATAGTGGGTGACGTCGGATTGTATCTTTTATAAAAGATGAATTGCCTCGGTGAGAAATATTGTTGGATTTGCGAAGGAATATGATTGCATGTTGTGAACTCTTGATATGATTGGCTCTAAGTTAGACCCTTGACAGAATGTTAGAGATATTATGCTTGGATAAAGAGCTTGACCGAGTTGTCCCTGATGTTAAGTGTTGTGGCCTGGAAGATAGTGATTGTGGCAAGTGAATAAAGTGATAAGTCAATTGAAAGGATGCTAAGTCAGATTTGGAAAAGAGAGTTATATCGTGGCTGATCGAATCGCACTAACATGGAAGTTGGCTGAAGTACATATGTTTTGGGGACGCCTAAAATATATGTATGGATCCAGCCGAAGTGATAGGTTGCGACTGAGATAAACATTATGAGAAGAATTTATCGCATTAGCACGGACTTTGGCTGAAATGCATATGTTTTGGGGACGCCTAAAATATGTGTATGGATCCAAACAAAGTGATATGTTGCGACCAAGATAGAAATGCAAGAAAAATGTTGGTGAATCAATGAAAAGTTACAAGTAATTGAAAAAGAGAAAGACAGATCGAATCGTTGACGGATTAAAATGGTACAATTGGATAGCTATTTCGAAATGGTCGAGTATGATGAACTGGATATTGAATGGGAGCTGAATGAATATTGAATTGAAGCTGAATGAGTAACTTGTTGTGACTAAGTGAATTAGTAAGATGAGTTGTTCTCTTAAGGTTCGAGAACGAAACTTTTTCTGAGTAGTATATTATGTAATGTCCCGTTCCGCACGAGGCATTTGGTTGGCTTGTTGGATGGGATCAGAATATTGGACCGTGACTTATGTTGGAGATCAGGAGAATTGAGACTGATGCAGTCTCTCTTAGCTGGCTAGACGGAATAGGTATTGGAACGTGGCTCGCTGGTGGAGCTACGCTTAGTGGGATTGGAGCAGAAAGACCGTTATGCAAGGCAAGTGGAACTGTCCTCCTTCCTCCTTATTCCTGCATGCCTAATAAATGGAATAACGTGATGCTATGAATATGTCCCTAATGTCTCTTACCTTGAATGTTGAATAATTGTGATGTGATGCTTTAGTTGCTAAATCGATAAAGATGCATATGTTGGAAATCGTTGAAATGAATAAGACATGAATATTGAACTGCTGAACGAATAACATTGAACTGCTAATGTGATTTGATGCCTGAGAATGAATTGATAACATTATCCCTTATGTTTAATGCTGCTGAAACAAATGAAACACTTGATTAATGAGACGCCTCGTGAATGATAGAATGAGAAGAGAACTGGCTATGCTATCGACCCAATGATCCAAATGAAATAATAGAATTATGTATCTTCTGCATAACTGTTGTTGTTGCCTGTTTTAATATAATCAATAAAATGAATGATATTGTCCCAATGAAATGAAATGCTGCATGTTCCTTGAGAAATGAATAATGTGGGAATGCTTCAATGTGTCTGAGTTGAAGGAACAAGAAATGAATGATTGGAAACAATGAGAATTGATGAGGCTTGGGATCGTTGAGATCACCAAGTGAAATGATGATAATATTGAAAATGAGTAAGTCATTGAACATGACTTGAATGAGATGGAAGATGATGCACTATTGCCTGTACTTATTTCAATATTTCACCATGCATTTTATGTTCACGATCGAGTCGGACACGCATTCGCATGGTCATAGGACAACTTATGCATAAGAGATGGGGATATGTTTTCTCGGACGGTACCCCGGGACGTTAGGGCGACCGATCCGGCCTAGGAGGAAACATTGGCGTGCCAGTAGGGCACGGGTTTTGCGAGACATCCTTTGGGGCTAGCTACCTTCTCTAAAGGATTGTGCAGTGTGAACCCCAGCTCTAGATCGTCTACCACTGGCAAAACTGTCGGCTAGGTTGAAGTTTTCGACGAAAGTGTTGGCCGAAATATAAAAATTCGGGTATGTATATAACATACGCGGGCCCATTTGAGAAACGTTGGGCATGGAGAATACGGCCTTGGTGCCTCTTGTATTGTAATGTCCCCAAGCTCTGGCACCATCTATTAGGTAACCCTTGGCCTGCAAACAGGTGGTTGCGTTACCTACATGCATCTGATCATAGCCAAACTGCCGAACAAACTGGCTTGATAGATATGGTTCCAGAAAACACTCGTCCTCGAACCGGTACACCAGGTGGGATGGCCGGATTCTCTTCAACCATGCAAAATTAGTAGGAGACAGACGGAGAGATGCCGTTTCGAAATCCATGAGCTGTGGGAGAAGATTCTCATATCCTGGAGGGGGAGAGACACATTGAAATCTCCATCCGGACCCTCGGTTCAAAGTTCTTCTGCATTCTGAAAGTGCGTTTATATTCCATCGAGTATTGGAATAACACCTGATAAAGTTACCTCCAATTTCACCCATATCAGGGTCCATCAAGCTGGGGTAGTGCAGCAGCAACCACCCAAATAAATAGGTGTAAGACATTTCAGTACGAGGGAAGTCGTCCCGAACATCCCTGTCATATACCATGGTATTAATAAAAGAACGCAAGCCTGCGTTCAAGCGGCAAGTCATCGCCGAAAGAAGATGCATCTTGTAGCCGAACAATAGACGCACGGCGACGAATAGTCCGCCTCGATGGTATCGGTCAACGGCACTGGCTCCAGGTAACACGAACTGTCGTAGCCATAAGGAGAGAAAATCCGTCAACTGGGCTTCTCGAGACATGGGTCTGTAACCCTGCCTGAGATAACTTTCGATGGGAGCACCGACAGTGAAGGGGTGCCAATCCACATTCAAAATGTTATCAACATGCTTGGATTTTTCCATCAACTTCTCTATGTCACTACGGCCGAGCGGTTTGAAGAAGCAAGGGTCACAAGTCTGACTCTCGACAATCTTATCTTAATTGATATGGCCCAGAAATAAGTATGGCAGCCATTTGGTCGTGTAGCAAGTCCTTTTGAAGCACTCTTGTAATAAAGGGAACATACTATGTAGTGGCATAGAAGCTCTTCAAATACAGCAACTATCTGAGGGTTCTCCACTGATAGGATATCCAGCTCCTCGTTCGTGGGCACGTATTCTTCATATAGGTTTCCACGCATTGGCAAGTGTGAAAGATACTTCATCTCATGAAGCGCGAAGTCAATTTCTCCGTGAGGAATCATGAAGGTGCCGGTCCTATCATTGTATCTTTCAACCAGAGCCAAAAACATATGGGCATTTGAACGACAGCCGTGAGCAGTAGCCCAGATCGGATCATAGAGCTCTAATTCGAGAATTTTATCCTTGAACTGATCCAAAATCCAAACTACAACGCTGTTCCAGCGCTTCATATCAGGGTTCACCAAGCCTGTTAAACGCATAGTTTGATCTGGATACCTTCCCTTAGCCTTCACAAATATGTTCGCAAACATGAATACCCTGACGGAAAGTAGCAGTGATGAATCTTTGGGAGGCACACAGCTTGGCTTCAAACCTCTCAATGAGAGCTGTATTTCTCCGAAGTGCTATAAAATAAATCCTTGTTCTGGGGACCCAGCTTGTAGCATATTTTTCCAACTCTGGCTTCTTGAATTGGGATCATATCCCATGCCATCCGACGGGGGTAACTAGAGAATTCATATCGTGACAGGGACATGTACCTCGACATTTCTGTGAGATACATAATTCTATCCCCGCACTGGTAAATCATGTCCTCTCTCTTCGCTTTAGGCTGGGACGTCTTCTTGATTGCATCCCCAAACAAGAAAGCTGGTTTCTTATGTACGACGTTGTCCAGACTTTTCAAAGGTTCGTCGTTCATCAGGCATAACAAAGTGGTATTTTCTTGAGCTGCAAGCATGATCCGTCTGGACTCAGGAGGATCGTATTTAGGATACGATACATAGGATAAGTCTTCTCGATACTCCGACACTCGGAAAGCCGAAGCTAATCTCTCGGCATCAGGGTCTTCTCTGAGATCGACTGCAAAAAAGAAAGGGGGAGCAAAGATCAATTACAAAGTCTATGTAACAATCCCTAAAATTAAAGCAGGGTGCGCGATGTCATAGGTTGCGCGAGCTTCTAAAATATATTCTAGATTGCGTGCAGATCTATGTTGCACGAGTTCACAGAGTGCACCGAGTGTAAGTTCGAAGGAACATGAACTCAAGTTCAACATGAATTTAAGTTTTACATTGCGTAAATTCATAAGTTGCGCCTAGTGCAAATTCGAAGTGCGCATGTCCGAAGTGCGCGATCGCGCAAGTTCAGAAGGCACAAGTTCGAAACTTGCATAGCACAGTTCGTAAAAACAAACAGTGTGTTTTAATGCAGCCAACACTCTAAAAAGAGGAGGCACAAGTGATGAAGTGCGCGCCTGCACTCTAAAAAGAGGAGATGCACATTACAGAGTGCGCAGGTCAACCAGAGCTCTAAAAAGAGATAATCGACTCTGGCATGATAGACTATTGTTCACTGGCGCCTAAAAGATGGTCGATTTGCTCTCCGAAGTGGCGGGTTGGCTCTTTCAGCTCTCGACGACGGGGGCGCATAGCGAGGCGCTCTCATCGGTAATGTGCGCGACGAAGGTTCGGCGGGGGCCTTGCCCTCGTCAGCAATGGATTTCCTTGGCGCCATTTGATGGTCGAAAAAGCTCGAAAAGAAGAAGACGAGAGTGAAGAGAAACATTTTAGTAAAAGTGCATTTTTCTCTCTCCTCACAGATATTTATAGCCCAAAGTAATTTCTTGACTGTTGCGCAACTTGCGCTCAGAAATCGGAGTCGATTACACTGTTGACAGGCGCAACTCGTGTCGATCGTTCTAATTCAAAGTATTTCAAATTTTAAAATCTTTCAAACTTTGAAAACTTTGAAGGGGGTCTTGTAGAAGCTCAAAAATGAATGGGCGCCACTCACAAGAAGGCGCCAGCATCAAGTGGCGCCTAGACGCTGACTTGTGCGAGGCTCAAGTTGCGCCCACATCAAGGTGCGCGGGTCCCACGTAGCAAGCTTCCTCGAGAAGATGTAACGGTTGCCATCATTACTGACAGCACAATAGCCGAAGAATATCTCTTCGAATCCCGAGCAATGCGGCGCTCGAGAAGATTTTGTCAATATTAAATGCTGACAGCTAGCTCGCGCAAGCTATCGAAGGGCGCGAGAAATTTTCACAGCACAGAAGACTGAGTCAGAGGCGCCAGTTATCAAGTTGCGCCGGCGCAACCTTGGCTAGTTGGCGCCACCTGATTAATTTTTTGTCCAGAAGCTAGATGATGTGACGCGCATGCCACTAATTTCGAAGAACGTATCCACTACACTGTCCACGACCACGCGCATCTCACTGACAGGATGTCACGCGTCACCAGCAGTTAAAGTAACCGTTCGCGCAACTGGACAGGAGATGCGCAACACAGAGTGCGCGTAACTCAGAAAACAGTTATTTCAGAACTCTATAAATAGAGTTTCAAATCACTTCTAAAGCATCACTAATGATCATAATCTACTGACAAAGTGTTGTTGCATTCTCCAGAGGCTCGTGTCTTCAATATCACATAATATAAAGGATAAAGTGAGTGTCTTCTGATCAGATTCCTATAGTTGCACTTTCCCAGAAATCATTATACTCCTGTACTTTTTTTCTTTCTTAGTTTGTAGAAATCAAACTTTTGTTTTTTGCAAACAATGAGTATCAGTTTTGGTAATTCTGGGGGGTCAATGGTTTCAGTTTTGTGTCGGTGTCAGTTTCGGCTGATACTGCAAATCTTGTTAAAATATCATGAACTCATGGGACAAAACCTCATAGCAATCAAAGCAGAAGCCGCTTATCCTCTGGAGCACCTCATTTATGTGAACAGGAATAGATTGCAGCAATTTGTTTCAGATAAAAGAGGCCAAGTTGTGTGCTTCTTGAACTGCAGGCATTTGAATGGAGCACATGGAGGTGGACCTGCTCTAAGCTACTTCGTGAGACTGCTCGTAGAAGTGCTCAAATAAATTATCAAGTCAACTCTAAGGCTCACTTATGGGATTGTCATTAATTTTAACTCTTTGGCTTCATGTATCATAGAGATGAATGCAATTGCCTATAAAAATTTGTGTCAAACTTACCTCCTTGTCTAGACTTTTTATCAAGGTACGCACTACGGGTCTCAGAATCGGTCTTGGACCCTAATTATGCGTATCAATATCGGCGGTTTCGGTAGATTCAACATTTTGGGATTCTTGATTTCGGAGAGAGAGAAAAAAAGAATAAAATCTATTTAAGGAGCTCTGCTACCATGTTGAGAAATTGGCTCAACTCGGTGGACTTGGATTATTTAGGATGGAAGGGTTACATATATATAGACAATGGGGATATGTCCATCCTTGATCCTATCTGATATGGGATTAAAACACTAAGAAGATACAAAGCTCTAAACCCATACAAGGGAAATACAAGCAATGCAAGACTATCTTCAACAAGAAAAATATTTGATACATTTAGGCATAAACTTATGCATACTTATCAGATATTATTGTTCATTTTACTTCCTTTTAGACAAAACACACCCACAATATATAGTTTTGAATGGAATAATATTAAGATGTATGAACATTGTGAATTATAGTATACAACTTCAAGAAATGGTCATGTTATGTGTCAATGAATTCTACCGACAATCTATAGAATGTTAAATTTATTGATCTTCGAAATGATCTAAACATTGTGTCTGTATTGCTTTTTCATACATCTTTCCTTTTCTTAATTTTTCCCTTGCTAAAATGAGCGTGAAAGAGAGCCGCAAGTCCGGTATCACCCAGTATCAGTGGGGGTATCAGATCGGACATGCCAAAAACGATACGATACGACCGATATGTACCAATATCGATTGCTACTATGAACCTTGTTTTTATAGCCTAGGGAACTTAGAGGGTTGCTCAGCCTACCCCAATTGTTGTTGAATGCTCCTTAGTTGCATGAGCTTAAATTGCATATCTAAAAGGTCAGCTAACAACCTATCAAGTGGCTACCTAGGTTTTATGGCATCGGTCTCTCATGCTCATGTATAGCTGCTGTTATGATGCATTAAATCATAAACATGTTTGGGTTAGTGTAGATTAGATCATAATCCTAGTCGGTTTGTGCCCAAGCTTTATGGGTACTTTGGAGACCCCGAATAGGGATACACTTAAGTCAAAATTTAGGGTTAGGAGAATCTATAAATAGCCTCCATATGTAGATAACTAGATCATCTCATATTTGTAATTTGAAAAGTCTGAAAGTCGAAATCTCTGATCTTCAAGAGAGATGCATTTCTGATCGTGGTATAAAAAAAATCTGTAAGCCAATAATCCTCCCCATCTTTTTAGTGCATTGTTCTGTTTTTGCTTGTGGTTTCTCCATTTAGGGTTTACACGCAAAATTGGTATTTTGTGGCTGGATATTTTTTTCGTCTTTGACTCTTTAATGTGATTTGTGTGTTCCAAGTCATCTCGATCTCTTGCCATGGCCTGTAATAATAAACTGATATCGGCATTGAAGGTTAGATCCACTAACTGAGGTCGAAAATGACATTGCATAATATCAAGATTGACAAGTTCACGGGCAAAAATAGATTTAGTCTATGGCATATCAAGATGTGTGCTTCATTGAAGCAACAAAATCTTTGGGAACCATTGTCCGGCATGAAAACCTAAAAAGATGACAGATGAAGAGTTCGAGGAGCAAGAAGTGAAGGCTCACGCAACGATTCAATTGTGTCTGGGAGACGAAATACTCTATGAAGTCGCAAGCAAAGAGACAACATCCAATTTGTGGTTGATATTTGTCTTTATATGACCAAATCTCCAACCAACAAGTTGTACCTGAAGAAACGTTTGTGCTCCATCCGTATAAAGGATGATTCATCCCTCGAAGAACATCTAGATAATCTGAATATTGCTCTCACGGATTTGAAGAAAATTGAAGTTCAAGGTGAGGATAAAGATGCAACTCTGATTCGTTTATGCCTACTCCCTCCATACTTTAGAAAAATGTGTAAACTCATGCACCATCAACAAGCATATGATATCTCTGGAAGAGGTAAGATCTACTATCCATTCCTGTGAATTAAGAGCGAAGGCATATGGTAGAAGTGCGGAAAATCAGATAGAATGATTGACAATTAGAGGTTTTGACAAGAGGCGTGGACGTTTAGGAAAATATGGAAGCAATACCAAGCATAAGCCCAAGTCGGAGAAGTCGTAGATGGAGAGATGATATGTTATTACCATGGTTTAAAGTATCGGCCGATACCGATACGATTTCGCATGTCCCGATCCGATACCCGATACTGACCGATACCGACATTGGGGATCTCTTTTCCGGTCAATTCGGCAAAGAAAATTAAACGAAAAATACAAATCAGCAAGGGTTTAAAACATAATAAGGTTGTTAAAGCATGTAAAAGAAGAAAATCAATCTATTGTATGTAAACCAATCGGTAAGGGTGACTACTATTTCATTTAGTTTCAAAACTACTGAGAAATAACACTGAAAATACTTAAAATTATGCCTAAATGTATAAAATATATGTTTTTAAATGTAAATAAATTATTAATAATTATTTGTTTTCCAATACCAAAAAATCTGATACTCCGATCCGAAACCGCCGATACTACCGATATCGCCGATACCAATACTCATAGGAATAGTCCGATACCGATTCCGATACCGATACTGTGAACCTTGGTTATTACTACTATAAGAAGGGACATAAGACCTGTCCCAAGAAGGAAAAGAACGTGAACAAGTCTACACTTGTTGTGGCGAAGATCAAGTCGCAAAACAAAGGCTACTAGTTCTCTCAATTGTAGATTATGAAAGACTGGCAGATGAATGGGTGCTAGACTCTGGTTACTCCTATCATATGTTTCCAAATGACGATTGGTTTGTTACATGACAAGAGAAAAAACAACTTGATTGGTACCTACATGCCATACAAGACTATCGGTATTGGCACCTCTCAGATCGAAATGCATAATAGTGTCAGGACACTGAGTAATTTTCTGCGCGTTCCTGACCTGGAGAAGAATATGATTTCCTTAAGGTTCATGGATTCCAAGGCTACGGGTGTGCGAGTTCTTCAAGTCTGAAAGAGCACTTTCGTTGAGATAGTAGGAGTAAAAAAGAGGAGTTTGTATATCTTACTAGTGAAGACTGTGATATGATCTGTAGCAATCTCCTCGCCAGAAGTTGATTTAACAACAATCTCCTCGTCATAAGCTGATTTAAGTGAGTTGTGGTATAAGTGATTGGGTTACATGAGCGAAAGGGGATGCAAATTTTTAGGAAGTCTTTTGAGTGGTCACAGAAGTATTGGAATTAAGCTATGTGAGCACTACGTGACAACGGAAGCTCCAGTTCAGCAAGGCCGTGCACAAGATGAAGGCAATGCAGATTACATCCAGGTGGATGTTTTGGGTCGCTCTCCCTTAGTGATGTGGTTCACGGTATTTTTTTCTCGCTGATCGACAATCACTCGAGGATGGTTTGGGCATTTATACTCAAACAAAAGAGTGGAGGTTTCAAGACCTTCAAATATTGGAAGGTACTGGAAGAGAATCAAATAGAAAAGAGAAAGCGTCTTTATACAAACAATGATATGAAATTCCATTCCGCCACCATACAACCAAAGGGACTTCAAAGCAGAATAGATTTGCAGAAGGCATGAATAGTAATTTGTTAGAGAGCTAGATGCATGCTCTCTAATGTTGGCATGTCGAGGGACTTATAGGCAGAGGTTGTCAGCACGGCATGTTACTTGGTAAACTGCTCTCCCTCAATACCAATTGAGTGCAAAATACCAATAGAGGTATGGTCTAGAAAACCAGCTGATTACAGTTCTCTTGTATTATCGCCTGTCCTGCTTATTTTTCATGTCAGTGAGAGAAAATCAGAAACAATGGCAAAGAAGGGAATCTTTCTTGAGTACCGCTCCAGAACTAAGGGTTACATAATTTGGTCCCCCGATGTCAAGGTAGTACTTAGCCGGAATGTCACTTTTGATGGAAAATGTATACTACCCTCAAGGAAGCAGTTTGAAAGGTATACGATCAAAGAATCCGAAATCAGTCAGGAAATAAAGTTTACGATAGCTTCGACACAATCAACTCAGGAGGTTGCACAAGAGCCGACAGTCAAGCAACCACAAGAATGATCGTATTAGGATTGCCAAAGACCGTGCAAATAGGAAATTCATTCTCCTCAAAGGTAAGGTTATAAAGACATAGTAGCATATGCA
This sequence comes from Iris pallida, assembly GCA_029216955.1. Lineage (NCBI taxonomy): Eukaryota > Viridiplantae > Streptophyta > Magnoliopsida > Asparagales > Iridaceae > Iris > Iris pallida. The sequence continues at coordinate 14,841,510 of JANAVB010043220.1, read as the reverse complement.
CTTAGTCTAAGGGAAAAGGTCGAGTCACCGGAGCCCTCAAGTTGCAAGAATGGATCTCAAGTGCAAAATCAGCTCAGTGGATGGCCGCTATGTGTGAAAAGATGAAGTCACTTCACAAGAACCAAACATGAGAGAACCAGTCAAACCACCAACAGGAAGACATTACAGGTTGTAAGTGGGTCTATAAGAAAAAACTAGGAATCTCGAATGAAAGTTGGTACCAGGTACAAGGCCCGCCTAGTTGGCAAAGGCTATAATCAGAAGGAAGGTATGGATTGCGAATTTTTTTCTCTTGATGATAGATACTTCCATCAGGGTATTATTTACCATTGTAGCACAGCAAGATATGGAGTTGGAACAACTAGCCGTGAAGAGGAGTTACTACAAAGTAATATAGAAGATATTTTGATGAGTCGGTCTGAGGGGTTCATGGAGTACGACAAAAAGGACCACGTATGCCGACTTAAACATTTAATATATGGATTAAAGCAATCTCCATGGAGTGGTATAAGAGGTTTGATAGTTTCATGGTGAGCATGGCTACACTAGGGCCTCGTTTGGTTCACGGAAAGGAAATGAATTCCCTTGTATTTTCCATGGGAATGGGAAAGTAGGATTCCTTTCACATTTCCTTTCCGTTGTTTGGTAAAACAAGGAAACCATCTAGGAAAGACCATTTGATTTCCTTTCCAGTGTTTGGTTGGTGCATGAAAGGAAAGCAAAAATATAGCAATGTTCCAATAATATCCTTACCTTTTAAAATAAAATTAACATTATGAAAAATAACATTAATGGTAAAATAAGCAATAACACATGGTTACTTTTGTCATAATTTTTGTAATAAATGTTGGGAAGGGAGGAGGGAAAATCAATCCCATGGGTCATGAGTGGAACCATATTCCCCCAAGTTTTCCCCCTTGTCAGGAAATTGATTCCCAAGTTTATGGCTACCAAACAAAGGAAAGGAACAACTTTCCTTTCCTGGTTCCTTAAATCCGTGAACCAAACGAGGCCTAGGAGTATGTATGACAGTCGTGTTTTTACCACATGAGGTTTAGGGATGGTTGTTACATATATTTATTCCTACACGTAGATGACATATTCATAGTAGCTCATGAAAAACCAGAAATTCAGAAGTTGAAGTTGCTACTTGGAGGGGAATTTGACATAAAGGACCTCGGAGTAGCACGAAAGATTTTGGGAGTGGAAATCCGTCGGGATCACATTAAGCAGAAGCTTTTCTTATCACAGGAGAATTACATTTGAAGATATGGATAGGTTCAGCATGCTAGAGCAAAGCTCGTCACCACTCCATTAGCAGGACACTTCAAACTTTCGATGGCTCAAGCACCTCAGCTAAAAGCAGAAGTCGATCATATATATCGAGTCTCATTCTCATGTACGATATGTTGTGCACTAATAAGACACACTGTCAGCTTAGACAGCAAGTTCATGATCAAACCTTGTAAGTTACATTAGGAAGCGATAAAGTAGATATTCCGATATAAAAAGGAAATAACAAAGATGGGCCTTGTCTATGGTGGTCACGATACTTCATACGAAGTAGCAGAATATTATAACTCCGATTATGCAGGCGATCTAGATTGAAGGAGATAAGTCATTTGTTACATCATTACATTAGCAGGTTATGTCATCAATTGGAAAGCTACATTTTAGTCTTTTGTTCCACCACTCAGGCAGAGTACATGATATTGACAGAAGCAGCGAAGGAATGCATCTGGTTGAAAGGACTAGTAGGCAATCTCAAGATACAGCATGATCAGGGAGTGTTGTTTTGTGATAGTCAGACTGCAATATGTTTGGTAAAGGATCAAATCATATCGATGTGATACCACTTCATACGATCTGAGAAGAGGATGAAGGTCAAGAAGATTGGCACCAAGGACAATCCAGCAGATATACTCACAAAGTCTATTCCTACTAGAAAGTTCAAGCCCTACTTTGACTTGCTCAATGTCGACAAGCGGATATAGCCCCTTATGGGGCATTTGGGTAGTAGCTAAGACTAAAAAAATTCGTAATTCACGTCTGCTAAGATCCAAGCCAAGGTGGAGATATGTTAGGATGTATTAAATCCTAAACGTGTTTGGGTTAGTATAGATTATATCTTACTCCTAGTTGGTTTGTGTCCAAGCTATATGGGTACTTTGGGGACTCCTAGTAGGAAATACTTGGGTCCAAATCTAGGATTGGGAGAATTTATAAATAGCCTCCATATGTAGATCATCTTTAATCTGAAAAGTTTGAAGTCAAAGTTTGTGATCTTCTAAAGAAAGATCAATCTGTGATTTTCGTGGTACAAGATCAATATGTAAGTTTATAATCCTCCACATCTTTTTTAGCGCATTATTCTTTGATCTGTAGTTTGTCACGTTTTAGGATTTCCACATAAAATCAGTGCTTTGTAGTTTTTTTTTTTTTTTTTGTGATACGCGTGCTCCAAGATATCTCGATCTTATTTTTCGTAATAGCTACCTTAACTAAGAATTTTGCACCAACATAGAAGCTATGAATCACAAGTACTCCAACTAGGAAGGCGTACCCATACCGGGTAGTCATAAGTACTGGTACTCTTGGGTACTTACTGCAAAAGTACACTAAATTTTATTTATTTGTATTTTTAATTTTAATTTTGGGTACTTGGTGGATACTTCTTTAGTACTCTATGGGTATTTTTTTAATTCCTATACAAGTCATTGGATGTCTTCTAAACTAGGTTGTCATATAGCATATCATATTGTGTATCAATATGCTTGATTATTGTATCGTGTACCGTATCCTACCGTGTACCGTAATACACATTAAATACATTAGAAAATTAGTATAACATATATGGATAAGTTGAACACATTAACCAGCAATAAATAGTATCACTAAGCATGTAAATGACCATAAAATGAAGTTGACAAGTACAAGTTAGATAAGCATCATAAGTTCCTACATCCATAAATTTATCCATTCTAACATCATAATCCATAATATAAATAGCAGTCAATGAAAAACCCAAAAGTACAAAAAAAATACAAAAAAAAAGAGAAGAAAGCTCAATAAATAGATAAAGAAAAAGATTTTTTAACAATTAAAGAAAAAACAAAATATGTCACATCGATATATTTATTGGACGTATCATATCGTATCGGATGATACAAAACGTACCATACACTTTTTTGTCCCATCCAATAGACATATAAATCATGTCAAAAACCTTTGTATCGTATAGTTCAATACATCGTGTATCATACAAGATTAACAATATATCTTTTAAAATATAGTTTTGGTACTTTTTTTAGACATCCAAGTTTCCTTATTTTTAAACTAAAACTACAGTTTTAGACTAAAATTCACTATATTGACGAAATCATGATTCTTAGTTATAAGTCATGAAGATAATGTGTGTATATATATACACACACGCACACCGTATCAGTACCGTAGATTTATATAAATTGTCGTAACATACTCGGTATGTACCATACGGGGTATTCGTATCAGTACCTATGCTTCATAGCACAGAGGGATGACGTGAGTCGACAAATGGTCATAAGAACATTCGCACATCCCTTTTGGAGCTTCCTTATGCTTCATAGTCGACCCTTAGGAGAGTCGCTTTCCACGGTCTGTCCCTCTGAAAAATGATGGTTGGAAGCCGCCCCCACGGGCTACATTAAGGTCAATGTTGATGGAGCAATTTCAGGCCCAACAGCAGCAACTGGGAGCCCAACCCATGCAGACCTTGGCCCAGGATCTTAATCCGCCCCATACTTCTCAGATAAGTACTTCAACCTGCGGCCTCTCTGTTCTCCTTCTACTTTGATTTGAACCTGCGGCCTACTGTTCACAATCTTATCAAGTCCCCGTCGCCTCTAATGATTGCTTCAGGGTCCGAGGTCCATCACCAACCGGCTACAAACCCTGTGATTCTCTTAGAAGAAGGCTTGGATAATGATGATATATGTTGCACGAACACGCCAAATCAGCGTTTGTGCCCCCTTTCATTAGGTACCGGACACGGATACGATAGGATACGTCATGGATATAGTTGGATACGTCCGGTACGACCTGGATAACGCAAGATATGCTCAAAAAAAAGCTGGATACGGCAAGATACTATTGGATAAGCCTGAAGATAGAATTAGACCCGATTATATATATATATATATATATATATATATATATATATATATATATATATATATATTTGGAAAAAGGGTAAATTTTATTCCATCATCTCAATAAGGTTACAACATAGAGATACAATCCCAACTCAGGGGGACATTACTAGTACATCCGACTCAATGTTATGAAGTATGCCCACCACTGGGGTGGATAGTCCCTCATAAATGCGCCGGTTTCTCTCCCGCCAGACATGCCAAACTGACGCAGCAAGTCTCAATCTAGCACGCCTAGCCCAGCTCTGCTCCTTGCCCCTGCAATCACCAATCCACTTAAGGATTTCTCTGAAGTCCCGCTCCCTGCCAACCCCTCCCAAGTGTCTCCGGCACTGCTCTGCCCAGATGCTCCACGCCACATGGCACTGAAAGAACAGGTGCCCAATAGATTCAGGCTCTGTCTCACACAAAACACACTTAGGGTCAGGGACAGAAACCCCGAACCGAAGCAATCTGTCCCGAGTCAGCAACCGGCCCATCACCAGTTTGTATGCAGACAGTTGCATCTTCCTGGCGAGCCCCTTCCCCCAGACAAAGTCGTACTCCTCAATATCATCGAAGTGGGGGCGGACCAGGTCGTAGCAGCTGCTAAAGCTGAACTCTCCAGCACCCTCCGAGCGGCCGGGAGGGGCCCACAACCAGACATCAGACAGTGCCATAGGAGTGATCTGCACCTGTCTGATCTCCTCAACTAACGTAGCAGTGAACCGATACTCCTCAGGCCTCCAGACCCCACCACGGATGATGTGCCTACACGTCAGGCCTCTGTAGGCCACGCCGTCCCTCTGGGGGCCCAGAATCTCCAGGAGAGACTGACCTGAGATCCACGGATCGAGCCAAAGATCCGTCTCCCCTCCCTCCCCCATCCTCCTCCGCAAAGCCGTCCGAAGCACAGGACGGGACCTCAGGATATGCTTGAGAGACACAGAGAAGTTGTTGTCAATTTCACATACCCAGAAGTTTCTGCCCCGGAGATACCGACTAGACATCCAGGCCGACCATAGAGAATCACCCTGAAGGAACCTCCATGCCAGCTTGATCCCCGCCGCCTCCCTGACAGAAACAAGTGATCGCAGACCCACCCCTCCCTCTTTCCTAGGCCGACAGAGCTGCTCCCAGGAGATGGCATGTATCCCCCCATGCCAAATGAACTTGGCACATATGCCCTCAATCTTTCTGATAGTAGCCAGAGGAACCATAATCGATTGGAGCCAGAACAGAGCAATAGCAGAAATGACTGAGCGAACCAGCTCAATACGCCCTCCAAACGATAGGCCCGCCGCCTGCCAGCCCTCAACCCTCCTCTGTGCAAAATCCACCAGACTCTGACAGTCACGATCCTTCGCGTAGTTGACGGAAAGGGGCACCCCCAGATATTTCACCGGGAGGTCCCCCTTTTCCACCCCAAGCTCCATGGCCCGCTCCTCCTTCAAAGTACAAGAGTTGCTGAAGTAGACTTTGCTCTTGTCCCTGTTCAACCGGAGGCCCGATAGCTGTCCGAACTCCTCCATCACTGCCGCAAGCTCCCGCATCCCTCGCATGGAAGGCCTCAACAGGACCAAAAGGTCATCTGCATAAATGAGATGAGAGACCACCGGAGAGACCCTGCTGTAAATCGGTACAATCCTCTCCCGATGTACCGCGATGTCCATCAAACATGTGAAATACTCCATCACAAGAGTGAATAGGTAGGAGGAAAGCGGGTCCCCCTGCCGAAGCCCCCTGCTGCTGCCGAAGAACCCGTAAGGGATACCCTGGATGAGGACCGAGAAAGTAGGAGAGGTGATGCACTCTCTGACTCTATCCACCCAAGTCTCGGAGAAGCCCATCGCACCCATCAAATGACAGAGGAAGTCCCTGTTGACGGTGTCGTAGGCTTTCCTCAGGTCGAGCTTCACACACGCCTTCATCCCTCCAGGCTTGTGGAACTCCCGAATCAGCTCATGAGCCAGCAGGCTATGCTCCGCAATAGACCGCCCCTTAATGAAGGCCGCCTGATTCCGAGACACCAGACCCTGCATAGCATCCTCCATCCTCCTGCACATAAGATGAGTAATTATTTTATACAAATAATTACAGCAAGCAATCGGTCGAAAGTCAGCAAGAGATGTCGCCCCCTCCTTCTTGGGCACTAGCGTCAGGAAGGTGTGGTTCAGCTCCTTCAGGAGCTTGCCCGTATCAAAGAACTCCTGAACAAATATATATATATATATATATATATATATATATATATATATATATATATATATATATATATATATATATAAAAGATGAAGAGCTCTGCTAGGGTTTCGCTCCTGGCGGCTACCACACCTCCTCCTCGGCCCCCAGATCCACTTGCGGGGGGCGTGAGGCGGAACGGAGGGAAGGGGGGGCGGGCGGCCCCACCTGACCGGCGGCGGCGGTACTGATGGGACCCCCCCCCCCGGCGTGGGGGGGTCGGGCGGGGGGGTCTGACCACCTCATGGGGTCGACAGCGCTGGGTCCCACCCAGGCGGGGGGGGGGATCGGGTGCGGGGGTGACGTAGCTCCTTCAGGCGGCGGCGGCGATGTGACCCCCCCAGGCGGGGGGGGGGAGCCGCAGATGGGCCCCTTCCAGGCGGGAGGGGGGGTCAGGCGCGGGTGGAGGGACCCACCCAGGAGGGTCGGGCTCGGGTGCGGAGGGTCGGGCTCGGGTGCGGGTGGGAACCCCCAGGCGGGGCACGGCCGGGTGCTAGGGTTGGGTCCCTTTCGGGAGGGGGGGACCGGCGTAGGTGGAGGTGGGAGCTCCCCAGGAGAAGGGGGGAACAGGTGCGGGAGTTTTCGAGTTCGGTTCGGGATCGGAGCCGAGGGTTGCAGGGACTGGAGATGCAGGCTGGCAGACGGTGGGGAGACGACGGACAGGAGGGCGCGACGGGCCCAGACCCCAGTCTTGGATCGGACGGGACCTGGGTATTATGGGAATCGGCCATCGATAGGCACGGTGGATCCCCGTCGCCGAGGTGGAGGTACGGTGCGCACAGTGTCGGGATGGCGGCCAAAGGCGACGGCGGCTGAGAAGGCTAAGGGCATTGCGGTCGATACCAGTAGACAAGGCCCGGGACCTGCGAGCCCTCCCCCCAGGACGCACACAGCGGAGCAGAGACCTCGGTCCTGGAAGGAGATATGCACGCCAATGGAGATGAAGAGCCCGTTGTCGATGGAATTTGTTATACCGATGACGGTCGGAGGAGGAATCCGGGCATACTTCCCAGCATAGAAGATAGCGGAGGTTACAGACTTCTGGAAAAACACATTTGTGATGTATGTGTTATGGAATAAGCCATTTTATGGCCAAATCCGAGGATATGCGGAGAGTCTGGAGACCCAAAGGCAGCATGGAATTCTTCTCCCGAAAAAATAGGTTTTACTATGTTAAATTCGGGCTAGCGGAGGATGTGACCAGGATTCTGCAGGGAGGGCCCTGGTCATTTGACGGGAGGCTCATTATATTGAAGGAGTGGACGCCGGAGCTGAGATGTGAGAAGGAGGTGCTGAATGCTATTCCCGTCTGGATCCGATTTCCAGAGTTTCCAGTGAAGTATTGGAGTATCCCGTTTCTCATGAGACTCGCCAGCCTAGTGGAAAAACCGATCAAGACGGATGAGGCTACTGCTTTCCGCACCAGACTGATGTATGCCAGGGTCTTTGTGGAGATCAAGGCGGGCTCGGAATTGCCGAGTATGCTGGAATATCAGGTACCGTCCGGGAAGATTCTGACACAGTCGGTGGAGTATGACTGGGTCCTTCCCATGTGCTCCTCCTGTGAGTGTTTTGGGCACGCTACAAGTACTTACAAGTATAAGGGGAAAGAGGTCGTTAGGCCACCGGCGGCTCAGACGGAGGTATCCGGGATGGAGGCGGCTCCCAGCCACTTACCTGGGGAGACGGCGACAGGTAGACATATGGAGGAGGACACGGTGATGGAGGTGGACAGGAGGCTGGAGACAGAATTCCCACAGAGACAGGAGAGTACGCAGGGCACGATGGTCACCTTTAGGCCACAGAGGAACATGGTGACTAGGGGTATGAGTGCGGCTGGCAACAGTCAGAAGGTGATGGAAGACCCACCGGCGATAATGGTATACAGTAGCAGGAAAAGACATGCTCCGGCCACGCGGGAGGATATTCCCCAGGCGAGGGATCTGGACGACCAGACTGAGGCCAATCCTGACTGGGCTCTTACCCTTAGCAGGATTCAGGCACATCTTGCTCCTTCCTCCATGGTGGATGCAGACATTGATCAGGCGGATGAGACACTTCCCTCGAGTGTTGATCCCGACGAGTTTCAGGGGGACCCCTCATCTATTAATTAATGTCAATCCTAGCATGGAACATTAGGGGGGGTGTTCCATTGGACGCTGGAGAGAGATTGGAGGAGTTCTGAGGAGAGAGACGTGTGACATAGCTATTTTGCTGGAGACGAAGATCAGAGGGGCCGCGATGCTCTCGCGTAGGACTCCGGCAAATTGTGACCACATTCACAACTTAGATCTTTGCGATATGGCAAGGATCGGGGTTAGGTGGAACCGAGATAGCTGGGAGGGGGTACAGATCCATAAATCGGAACAACTCATTGACATTTCTTTTGAGAACAAAGGTGGGTTCCGCTTCATCCTGGGTGCTGTTTACGGGCACAATGATCGGAGACTCCGGGAGGCCTTGTGGGAGGACATAGTGCACCTGGGTCATATGGCGGATAGCATGCATCTTCATCTGCTTATCATGGGGGACTTCAATGCTATGCTGCTTCGCCAAGAGAAGGTGGGAGGTCGCCCTGTTCCGGATTCAATCTTATATGACTTTCAGAGATGTCTGCTTATGTCTGGGATGAGGGGGCTGGAGAGAGCTGATCATATCTGGACCTGGCACAACAAGGCTACACATAATCGGATTGCATGTCAGCTGGATCGGGCCTTGGGCAATAGTGAATGGTTCCGGTGCTTCCCTAATTCGGTTGCAGAAGGACTTGCGGCTGAAACTAGCGACCACTCTCCTATCCGGGTTGGCCTATGTGAGAGATCTACTATGCGATCGAGGCCGTTTCGGTATAACAATAGCTGGTATCTGTCGGCTGGATATGAGGAGGTGGTTACGGGGGAGATGCAGCACTTCCGGAAAGGTACGGCTCAGTTCCGCATGGTACATAAACTCAAGCAGATCAAGCGAGCGCTCAGGGGTTGGGTGAAGATGAGACCGCGGACTTCTCTGGCGGAAAAGGAAGTCGAGCTTCGGGACACTCAGGTGACAAGCTGACATTCTGAACGGAGAGTTGGCGGCTAGGGAGAAGTCCCTGATTGAGGAGGTCAGCATTATGAGATTGCAGGAGGAGATTAGTGCGGCACAGAGGGCTAAATGTACCTGGCTCAAAGATGGGGACCGCTGCATCAAATTCTTCTATGATGTGATCCGCACCCGCCAGCACCGGAACAGCATCCCCAGACTTCTGAATGGCGAGGGACGTCTGGTAGGGGACCCGGTGGAGATTCAGGAGGAGGCTGTCAGATTTTATTCTGACTTATACCAGCAGTCGGATTACACTAGTGCGTTCCCAGCCCTTGTCACGAAGAGGCTGGTGACGCACCATGGAAATAGCCTGCTATTGGCCCCTGTGAGATTGGAGGAGTTGAAAGACATTGTGATGAAGGCTAATCCTAACAAAGCACCTGGGCCTGATGGCTTCTCTTCAGGGTTCTTTAAGCGACACTGGGGTGTGCTTAAGTTCCCTGTTCTGGAGGCGGTACAGGAGTTCTTCCAGGAGGGCAGGCTTCTGAAGGAGATGAACCACACTTTCTTGACGCTGGTTCCTAAGAAGGAGGGCGCGACCTCGCTTGCAGACTTTAGACCCATTGCTTGCTGTAATTTTCTTTATAAGATTATTACTCATCTTATGTGCAGGCGTATGGAAGGGATTATGCAAGGTTTGGTGTCCCAGAATCAGGCAGCGTTCATCAAGGGCCGATCGATAGCGGAGCACAGCCTACTTGCACATGAGATGGTGAGAGAGTTCAGCAAACCTGGGGGGATGAAGGCTTGTGTGAAGCTTGACCTATGGAAAGCCTATGATACGGTAAACCGGGACTTCCTGTGTCACTTGATGCTCGCCATGGGGTTCGACGAGAGGTGGGTTGCGAGGGTGAGGGAGTGCATTTGCTCCCCTACTTTCTCAGTCCTCATCCAGGGTACGCCACATGGCTACTTCAGGAGCAACAGGGGGTTGAGGCAAGGTGACCCCCTTTCACCGTACTTGTTTACCTTGGTGATGGAGTATTTCACATGCATGATTGACACGGCGGTGCATAGCAAGAGGATCGTTCCCCTCTTCCGGTTGGTGAGACCGATGGTTTCACATCTGATCTATGCTGACGACTTATTGGTGCTCCTCCAACCTTCCATGCGGGGCATGAGAGCGCTCTCAAACATTATGGAGGAGTTCGGGAGGCTATCTGGGTTTCAGCTAAATAGGGAGAAAAACAGAGTCTACTTCAGTTCCAGATGCACGCTTAAGGAGGAGAGAGCCTTCGCTCTGGGAGTGGAAAAAGACGAGCTCCCAGTGAAATACTTGGGGGTCCCACTGACGGTCAACTACGCCAGAGAGCAGGATTGTCACAGCTTGGTGGATTTTGCTCAGAGGAGAGTGGAAGGCTGGCAGGCTGCGGGTCTATCATTTGGCGGACGGATTGAGTTGGTGAGATCGGTTATTGCTGGCATCACGATGTTCTGGCTCCAGTCTATCCAGATCCCGACGGCCACTATTCGAAAAGTGGAGTCCATCTGTGCTGACTTCATCTGGAGGGGAGGGATGCATGCGATCTCTTGGGACCAGCTATGTCGCCCTCGGGAGGAAGGTAGAGTGGGGCTGAGGCCTCTCCATGCGGTCAGAAAGGCAGCTGGTGTGAAGATGGCCTGGAGATTCATCAAGGGGGTCACTTTGGGCGGAATGGATGGCGAACAGATACCTACGGCGGACTAACTTCTGGGCCTACAGGATAGACAATAATTTTTCGGTCACGTTTAAGACCATTCTGAGGTGTCGGCCGGTGCTTAAGACCGCTATCTGTAGGAACATGAAAGATGGGACGACCACTGATCTCTGGCTTTATCCTCGGTTGGGTTCCAGATCCTTGCTGGAGATATTGGGAGGACAGCTGGACAGAGAGGCGGACAGGGGGCTCACATGCAGTCGGATCATCAGAGATGGGATATGGAGGCCAGAAGGATATCCTTATACAGCTCCGCTAGCCGAGGAGATTCGACTTATTACTATTGATGATAGCCAGCATGAGGACTCCTGGAGCTGGGCCGGCCCAGGTTCGGGGGGAGGGTCAGGACTATACTGCTTTCGTAACTGCTATGACATGGTTCGGACTCACCACGACCGGACTGAGGAGGTGGACTTCATTTGGGGTAAGGGGATTGCCCGAAAAATGCAACTGTGTGCCTACAGACTTCTGCGGGATAGATTGATGACGAGAGACAGACTCCTCAGGTTTGGGATGCAGATCCCAGATGCCAAGTGTGTGCTATGTAATGGGGAGGACGAATCTATGGGGCATCTCTTCTTTGAATGCCCGACGACCTGGCACATTTGGACTGAGCAGTGCGTGCAGCTGAGAGGAGTTGGTGTAGATAGAGACATCAGGAGCATTCTTAGCTGGATCCGAGATCACAGAGGCAGGGACCCGGGGTGGACCAGAAGAGCCAGAGTTCGTCTCGCAGCTTCCGTTTGGCATATCTGGAAGGAGCGGAACATACGTATTTTCGAAGGCCTGACTACCCCTCCTATTGGAATTCTACATAACATAGAATTCGATGTATCAGTAATGGCCCCATAACATTAAAATTTGGGGCATTAGAAGTGTGATATTAGTGTATTGTAATATCTTTACCGCTATGTGCGAGGAATAAAATTTACCCTTATTCCAAATATATATATATATATATATATATATATATATATATATATATATATATAAAGAGATGCAGCAGCCACCGCCGGATCCCTCAATAGAATTAGGGTTCGATAACGTCGCCTGGGATCCCGGACTCCGACCACCTAACGAACAGGCCAGAAGCAATCATGAAGCAGCCGGGGGTGGTTGGACAATGGTGCGTCGGCGCCGAGGGAGGTTGGGCGAAACTTCGATCAGACGAGAAAGGGGTTTACAAGGCCCGGACAAGAACGAACGACGCGGCCAAACGTGGAGGCCGGTGGACAATGGACAGAGACATATGGGGGGCCACAGGTCCATGGGGCGCGAAATGTCTCCGGCAGAGTTAACTCGGCACCTGCCCCTCCATCAATGATGACATCTGCTCCTCCCCTAATGACGGCGAACGGCAATGGGACACAAGGAACAGATGGTAGCGGTTTACATAGAAACACAACAGCGGAACATAGGCAAAATCCGATACCTACTCAAGTGCGAAGCCGATCTTGGGCGGACCTGTGCCGACCCAAACCTGACGGAAAGGAAGTGCAACTACGATTCGTCGAGCCCAGGAAAGTGGGCAATGGGATACAGGCGGTATTTACTGAAGATGATATTACCGAGACAACAGAATACTGGAGCAATACGGTCGTATTGTACGTGCTCGGCAATCGACCGTTCTATGGTCAAATTCGCACTTATGCCAACAGGGTTTGGAAACCTAAAGGATCCATGGAAGTTTTTGCTAGGGATAATGGCTTCTACTACGTACGATTCGAGATGAGCGAAGATATGGAGCAGATATTGCAAGGAGGGTCTTGGACGTTTGATGGGCACCTCATTATCATGAAGGCATGGACGATGGATTCAAAGTGTGAACGCGAGGTTCTGCACTCCGTTCCCATTTGGATACGACTTCCTGAACTGCCTATTAATTATTGGAGTATACCAATGATCACGAAGCTGGCTAGCATGGTGGGCAAACCTATCAAGACGGATGAGGCAACTACCTATAGAACTCGGTTGGGGTACGCCCGCATATTTGTAGAGATCAACGCAGGCGTAGATCTCCATGACAGGCTGGAGTATGAAATACCATCGGGTAAAGTTTTATCCCAACGCGTGGAATATGAATAGGTCCCGCCTACGTACCAAGTATGTCACTGCTTCGGTCACCCTCCTAAAAACTGTACGGCACGGAAACAGACAGATGGCGCGAGCATGAACCCAGAAGGAGACCAAGTTGCTATTGAGGAGAATGAAGCAGTAGAGAAAGATGACAATATGGAGTTCGAAATTGATATAGGATTGGAGAGGGCAATTATGCGGGTGCCAGACGAGGTAAACCAACCTCGGAACGTGAGAATAGAACATTCGGAGAGGACGGAGAATAGGTCGATAGTGGTCTTCCAAGCGACGGCGGATACCGCAAAGGGAAGGATGAGAAGTAGCAGCATGAATGGAGGAATGACCTCACGAGCAAGTATGGGCGGTTGTAGTAAGAAACATATTAACAGCTACTATCGGAAAGGGACTTCTTCAAATACTTCCGCAGGGACGTCATCAAATGATTTTACAGAGGGATATAGCAGGAAAAGACACGCGGAACCAACGCGGGAGGATGTGGGGATGACTCAGGGAGGACAAGAAGAGATGACGAGACTGTGTATCGACAACCCAAGATGGAAAGAGGCAGATCTAAGTACGGAAGCTGACGTTCAAAACGAAGAGTTTATTCCCGCGGACGGAAGGAATGAGTCTGATACCTCCCAGGTATGGACTCAGGAGATATTCCTGGGGGCGACACAATAAATTAATGTCGCTCCTCGCATGGAATGTCCAAGGGACATGTTCCCTCGATAGATGGCGTGAGATTAGTGAGGTGGTGCGGAAAGAACAATGCACCATTTGCGCATTGTTAGAAACTAAAATCAAATCAGAAAGGATGCTTGCCAGACGTACGCCCATGCATTGGCAACAAGTACACAATCTACAACTATGTGATATGGCTTGTATTTGGGTATGGTGGGATTCCAGGAACTAGGACAGTCAGGTAATCCACTTACCAGACCAACTAATAGTGCTATTGTTTACTAACAAAGGAGGCAAATGTTCTTGTTTGGGTCGGTCTACGGGCATAATGACCGTCGAAAGAGGGAAGGATTATGGCAGGAACTTGTGCAGGTATCTCATTTGGCGGAGGCTCAACAGAGACTCCCGCTTCTCGTCATGGGAGATTTTAACGCCATTATGTATCAACATGAAAAGATTGGAGGGAGGACGGTACCCGACAATATATTACAAGACTTCCAACAATGCTACATACAAGCTGGACTGCAAACTCTGGAACGAACTGGACACATGTGGACATGGCATAATAAGGCGGTGAGGAAGCGTGTCGCATGTCAGCTGGACCGTGCACTAGGAAGTCGCAGTTGGTTTGATAAATTCCCCGAGTCAAAAGCGGAAAGGCTGCATGCAGGTACCAGTGACCACTCGCCTATATGCATTAGACTGATGGAGTCGGAGCCTACACAGGCTCGGCCTTTCCGCTTTAACAATAAATGGCCAGCCATGGATGGGTACTCTCAAGCAGTTGCGGCGGGTTTGCATGCAGAAGTGTCGGGCAACCCTCAATTTTGCCTTGTGTTCAAATTGAAAAAGGTTAAAGCCAACCTAAAAGCTTGGGCCAAAGCTTCGTCAACTCGCAGGTTACAGGAAGCGAAAGAGGAGCTTCGCGCGGTCCAAGCCGAACTCCAAGGGGATATATTGAATCCCCTCCTTGCGGCGAACGAGGTGGCGTTAGGGCAAGAGGTGAACAAACTCTGTATGCTCGAACAAATTGAAATTGCGCAGCGGGCCAAGTGCAGTTGGCTGCAAGAGGGAGACCGGTCGACAAAGTTCTTCTATGATGTGATAAAGGCGTGGCAACACAAAAACTCCATTACTCGACTGATCGGATGGGACGGGAAGGAAATTGCAGCACATGAAGCGCTACGAGAGGAGGCGATAAGGTACTATGCTGAACTTTATCATCAAAATGATTATTTAACCATACTCCCTGAGATTATATACAAGAAAGTTGTGACTACGTATGGGAATCATACACTGCTCGCCCCGGTGACGTTGGAAGAGATCGAAGCCATAGTCATGCATGCGGGTAAAGTGCATTTAAACCCTCCTTAGATGCACGAAAATGCAAATAAAGACTCGCTGATCCGAAAAACCCAACTAGATACGAAAATGCTCAAATCACCCCCTCCGCTAACTTTTCTGTTTACGGGTGTTAAAATGGGGTTGTTTTGACCATTTTACCCCTGGGCTATCTAATATTAACTTGTTAAAAACGGTTAGTCCTAAAATTATTTTGTTAAAACGGTTACGCAAAAATACTTGTTAAAAAGTGGATAAATATTAACAAAGGGAAAATGGTCTTTGCTAGTAAAATTATTTATTAAAATTATTTTAATTAGTATTAACTTGTTAAAAACGGTTAGTTTCGTCAAAAAAATGGATAAATATTATTTAAAATTATTGTCATAAATTATTTTTTATTTAACAAATATATAAATATTTTTGGGAAAAATAAAACTGATAAATACAAAAAAAAATCAATTCTTAAAAAATAGAAATGATGAAAAACTGGAAAAAAAAACCAAATAAAAAACAAAAAATACTATTAAAATATGGAAAAAATAAAAAATAGACAAAATATTCCAAAAAACCAAAAAATGAGGATAAATCTTAAACAATGAAAAAAGACAAAAACAAAAACTATACAAATTTGAAAATAAAAGTCACTCTTAAAAAACTAGAAAAGATTATTAAAAAGATGAAAAAAAAAATATGAAATAAGAACTAAAAAAATGGAAACAAAAAACAAAATATTAAAAAGATTATTAAACAAAAATCAATTCTCATGCTTGACGTCATTTTCGAAAATAAATGTTTATAATCTAAATAGTAGGTTTTCATCTTAAATTTTTTCTGGAAAAAAAAATATTTTAACAAAGGGAAGATTTATGAAATGCCCAAAAACTAAAAAAGTTTTATGTAAAACCCACCGCTAAAAAAATTTTCATCGCGTGCCCAGAATTAGAGAAACTTATCCAAAACGGGTTCCAAATGACCCTTTTGTCCTTCCTTTTAATTTATTGGAAACACCCACAAAACTGCTCTTAAAAAAACGTTTCAATACTCCATCTTCTTCCATACGCTGCTCACTTTCGAATCTAGGTTTTCTCCTCAAAAATCTTCAAAAACTCGTCGAAAAATTTCGGAAAGACCGGGACGAACGACAAAAGTGCTAAAACGGAGGTTCAAACATCATTTTTTTGCGAATCTAAAATTTCGGAAGGCCGTCTAACGGTGAAGCCGTTACTTTCAGTCTCCTCGACGATACGCTCATTTTGCGACAAACGGGACCTCGTTTCGACCTCCCAGTCAAAAGTTATGGCCCTCCAAAGTTTCAGCTAACCATAAAATGCAGGAGAATGACATTCTCCGTCTTAATTTACACGGAGAATGACCATTCTCCGTCTTAATTAGGACGGAGAATGACATTCTCCGTCTTAATTTACACGGAGAATGGTCATTCCAGTGTTAAAACGCAGGAGAATGACCATTCTCCGTGTTAGAAACACGGAGAATGCCATTCTCCGTGTTAAATGAAACGGAGAATGTCATTCTCCGTGTTAAATAAAACGGAGAATGGCATTCTCCGTCCTAATTAAGACGGAGAATGGCCATTCTCCGTGCTAAATTAAACGGAGAATGACCATTCTCCGTCTTAATTAGGACGGAGAATGACATTCTCCGTCTTAATTTACACGGAGAATGGTCATTCTAGTGTTAAAACGCAGGAGAATGCCATTCTCCGTGTTAATTAGGACGGAGAATGCCATTCTCCGTCTTAAATAAAACGGAGAATGCCATTCTCCGTCCTAATTAAGACGGAGAATGACATTCTCGGTCCTAATTAAGACGGAAACGGAGAATGTCATTCTCCGTGTTAATTAGGACGGAGAATGGCATTCTCCGTCTTAAATAAAACGGAGAATGGCATTCTCCGTCCTAATTAAGACGGAGAATGGTCATTTCCAGTGTTAAAACGTGTAATTTAGTTTTTTCAGGAATAAAGAGTTTCGTTCTTCTTTCAAAGCGATGATAATTCTTATGGAAAAGAAGAAGAAAGATCTTCTCTCCACAATTGAAGATCTGAGTTCAAATGTCTCCACGATGAAGATGATGATGATGGTGATGATGATGACGAGCGATGATCTGAGTTCGACTGAAGAAAAACACACCGAACTACGAACGATCTTTGCGATCTCTGCTGAATATGAGAGCAATGGAATTCAGATTTCCCGTGAAGAAGAAGAAGACGAAAATCGCAATCCAGATCTGAGTTTTTTGAATTCAAATACATATAGATGACCAATTCGCGCGGAGGGGTAGTTTCGGTATTATAAAAATAGCAGTTTCTAGCGGGTGGCATCTAAAAGGGAATCTTGGAATATTTAACGTGAAAATACTTAATTCTGGGTATTTCATAAAACTTATCCAGCGGGTGGGCATTTCATAAAAGCCCACCCCGAAATTGGGTTTCTCAGCAATTTTCAGTTTAACAAATGTCCGGTTAGTCCTGAACTTGTATCGTAATTATTTATTAGTCATGATTATTATCGTAATTATTTATTTATTAATTCTAGAAAAGATTATTAAAAAGATGAAAAAAAATATGAAATAAGAAATAAAAAAATGGAAAAAAAAACAAAATATTAAAAAGATTATTAAACAAAAATCAATTCTCATGCTTGACGTCATTTTCGAAAATAAATGTTTATAATCTAAATAGTAGGTTTTCATCTTAAATTTTTTCTGGAAAAAAAAATCTTTTAACAAATGTCCGATTAGTCCTGAACTTGTATCGTAATTATTTATTAGTCATGACTATTATCGTAATTATTTATTTATTAATTCTAACTGAAATTGTAAATCTTGGTACAAATTTATTTTCATCACATGTATTACTTAAACAAATAACTTAAATATTACTAAACGTGTCAAAAATCAAAAAATAAATTGCAAAACATGTATGTCGAAGCATGGTCCGGGTTCAGTGGCTGCCACCGCCTTTGTCAATTATCTACGAATAGGCTTCCATAATTTCTATTTGGACGTCTTGAAAAAAAAGGAATAAGTAAAAAAAGCTTCAAACATTAAATGAGAGCAAATAAGTAAAAAAAAAAAAAGATAATATAAAAAAATTTGCAGTTGGATTTGAGATCTGTAGGTAAGAAAAAGTTTCAATATATTAAATGAGAGCAAATAAGTAAAAAAAAAAAAAGAAATATAAAAAAATATATTATTTTTCCTTCCAACCAACCGGTCAAAAAATAGAAAATATAAAGTTTAGGTTTTATGTTTCAAACAAACATTGTCTTATACATAGAGAATGAAAGAGAGCCAACAGCCAAATGTAAGCATTAGGAGTATTTTGGGAAGTCCACTTTTTTTTTAATCCAAAAAATGGCCTCTAACGGCTGTTCTAACGTCAATTTGACGGAAAGGGGTATTCTGCGCAAAACAGGGTTTGCGGGAGGTGCAAACAGCTTTAAGTTTTCTAAAAGGTCTTATTTTGCGAACGAGACAACTCTAAGGAGGGTTTAAATGCACTTTACCCTCATGCATGCTGATCCTAACAAATCCCCGGGATCGGATGGTTTCAGCAGCAAATTTTTCAAACATCACTGGGCGGACGTTAAAGAACAGGTTCTGGAGATTGCAGTAGACTTCTTGACAAAAATAGGCTACTTCGGGGGTTGAATCACACGTTCCTTACGCTCCGAAGACGGAAGGAGCTACATCACTTGGTGACTTCAGGCCAATTTCATGCTGTAATTTTTTGCACAAAATTATTACACATTTGATGTGCAGGCGTATGGAAAACATCATGCAAGAATTGATTTCGCCAAATCAAGCAGCTTTCATTAAGGGCAAAGAAATTGCAGAAAATATCTTGGTGGCACATGAAATGATCCGGAATTTTAATAAACCCGGGGGGAATAAAGCCTGCATTAAGCTGGATTTACGAAAGGCTTATGATACAGTCAACCGCGAGTTCGTCTGCCAGATCATGCGGGCGATGGGTTTTGCTCCAGCTTGGGTCGACATGGTGCGTGAATGCATTACAATGCCAACATTCTCGGTCCTTGTTAGAGATCGTCAGCCTTGTGGTTTTTTTGCTAGCAATAGGGGCTTGCGGCAGGGGGATCCCCTATCCCCTTATCTATTTAGCTTGGTAATGGAATACTTCCCCTGTCTGCTGGACTCTGCGGTCCTTCGTAAGAAGATCATGCCTCTACAAAAACATTACACCGCATATCTCCCATCTGATTTACGCGGATGACCTTCTGGTTTTTCTCGTGCCGTCACACACTGGGATCCAGGAGTTGGTTTCGATCATGGAGACGTTTGGTCAGCACACAGGTCTTCGGCTGAACTATGAAAAAAGTAGAGCCTACTTCAACATTGCTCCCATACGGACGAGAGGGCAGGGACGATGGGCGTGGCAAAAGGAGAGCTTCCAGTGAAGTACTTGGGTGTTCCATTATCAATCAATTATGCCAGGATACAAGAGTGTCAGAGTCTGGTCGAGTACACGCAGCGTCGGGTTGAAGGATGGCACGTACATAGCCTCTCTTTCGGAGGTCGTATAGAGCTTGTGAGATCAGTGATCACTGCTATCGCACGCTTTTGGCTACAGGCAATCCTCCTTCCCGACACCACGATTCGGAGGATTGAGAAAATATGTGCAAATTTATATGGAGAGGGGGTCTTCATGTAATTAGCTGGGAGAATCTTTGCCGCCCCAAGGAGGAGGGAGGAGTGGGAGTTCATCCGCTGCGGGTGCTCAGGGATATAGCTAGTTTGAAGCTGACATGGAAACTACTCACAGGAGTATCGTTTTGGGCCATATGGACGAGGAATAGATATGTTAAAACATCTAATTTTTGGGAGAGGCCATCTAATAATAAAGACTCGGTCATATTCAAGAATATAGTTCGCTATCGAAGAAAGTTGAAACTTCTAATTTCTCGGAGTTTTAAAGACGGAGAGACTACCAGCCTCTGGTACGACCCTTGGCTAACACACCAGAGTTTGATGGAGCATGGAGTCGGGAGCTTGCAGACGACGGCGGTTAGGGGAGCCCGGGTCAGCACCATACTGATCAACGGAAAATAGAAGCCAGAGGCGGTCGGGGAGCTCCGCCAATACAGCCAGGAAATTCGAGCATGCCACATTGACCCAAACCTGGACGCCGACAGTTGGGTTTGGAAGGATACCGGTAGTACCAAATTTACGTACAAGGAAGCGTACAATTGCATTCGCCATACGCACGAGAAATGGGATATGGCGGAGATGGTATGGGTCAAGGGCCTCGCGTCGAAAATGCAGTTGTGTATGTACAAATTATGCCTATGTCGTTTGCTGACACTAGATAGGCTATGAAGATTTGGCGTAAGGATAGAGGGTCAGAAGTGTGTGTTATGTGGAGCTGGCAATGAGTCATTGAGTCATTTATTCTTTCTTTGCTCCTTCACTTGGGAAATCTGGCATGCTCAAGAGAAGATACTACAGTCTACACATGAGCGGCGGGGCTCCGCGAGAGTGGATGCATACTGGGGAAGACATCCGTACTGCGAGTGGCCACGAAGCGAGGTGGTTTCACATGGCACGTATCAGACTCGCAGCCGCAGTTTTGCATGTGTGGATAGAGAGAAACAATCGAATATTCGAGGGGGTGGAGACGTATACTATTGGGATACTTCATAATATCGACAATGATGTACATGGGATGAGAATATGATTATTAGCTTGCGGCTATGTAGAGGGATACTCCTGTATACTCATTTTATATGAAATACAATTACCTTTTTCAAATATATATATATATATATATATATATATATATATATATATATATATGGATTGGAAGAGGGACGCCTAGCGCCTATTCCAGTAGGTAATTAGGTATCCATGACGTAGCTGGTTTACACAAAATCGGCATCCGTGCCCCAGTCCAGTAGGTATCGAACACGGATACGGCTGGATACGTCATGGATATAATTGGATCCATCCAGAGACGGCATGGCTAAAGCAAGATATCCTCGGATAACGCTGGATACAGCAAAATAATATTGGATATGTCTGAAGATAGCTAGATATGTCTGGATACTGTTGGGGATATGTTGTGGACACGAATTAGACCCGATTCAATAGTGAACCTAGAAAAATGGGGTGGATTTGGCCCAAGTATTGTTTAGACACATGTTGACTTTTATTTTCAAATCGTAACTTATATACCCGCACCCACACCACTAAAATAATCGAACTACCTTTCTATGATCGAAAGAACAAGTAAAGAAATAAAGAAAGAAAATCTAGTAGCAACAGCCAGAGAGGAAAAAAAGAATACATGACCGTGCCCCTGTCCAGTACATACAGGATACGGCCGAATACGTCATGGATATAGCCGGATAAGTCCGGATATGGCATGGATAACGCAAGATATGTTCCGATAACGTAAGATATGTTCGGACAAAGGTGGATATGGCAGGATACTACTGAATATGTCTGAATATATTTGGATATGTCCGGATACGGTCTGGACATTAATTTGATCAAAATTTGATCCGATTCAACAGTGAACCTAGAAGAAAAAACAAACTGGATAGGCCGAAGTATTGTTTAGACACGTGTTGACTTTTCTTTAAAATTGGGTTAATTTATAACCACACACGCCTATAACATAATATGAACTAGCTCTCTCTGATCGAAAGGACAAGATTAAAAAAAAAAAAATGTAGCAACAACCAGAGGTTAAAAAGAATGCATGTGCTGAAATATATATATATATATATATATATATATATATATATATATAATGGCTATTATCGCCTGGAATGTGAGGGGGGCGTGTTCGCTAGGGAGGTGGAGAGAGATATGTGGGGTGCTCCTCAGAGAGAAGTGTGACATTTCTGTTATTTTAGAGTCCAAGATTAAAGGGGAGAAGACCCTTACTCGTCGGACCCCTTCTCCTTGGGCCCAGCTGCACAACCTGGCCCTTTGTGACATGGCCAGGATTTGGGTTCGCTGGAACTCGAAGAGTTGGGATGGTGACTTGATATTGATGACGGAGCAGTTGATTGCCATCTCCTTCGTGAACAAGGGTGGCTTCCGGTTCTTACTGGGGGCGGTCTACGGCCACAACGACAGAAGGAGAAGGGAGTCACTTTGGAGGGACATCTCTCGTGTTTCTGATGTTGCTGAGTCGTCGGGTCTTCCTCTGCTCTTGATCGGGGACTTCAACGCTCTTACGCATCACGGGGAGAAACTGGGTGGTCGTCCGGTTCCAAATTCTATCCTTTATGATTTTCAGAGATGCCTCCTACTGGTAGGGCTGCGGGAGCTGTCTCGATCAGGCTTCATCTGGACCTGGCACAACAAAGCAACTCTCAACAGGGTTGCTTGTCAGCTTGATCGAGCTCTGGGCAACGGGGAGTGGTTCCGTCACTTCCCCAACTCTTCGGCTGAGGGTCTGGCAGCTGGGACGAGCGATCACTCCCCCATCAGGGTTGGCTTCTCTGCTCGATCTCTTGGGAAGTCCCGTCCGTTCAGGTATAACAACAGTTGGTATCTCTCGGAAGGCTACCTGGAGGCTGTCGCAGAGGGCTTGTCTAGTGGTCAGGAGGGGACGGCTCAATTCCGATTGGTTCGTCGACTCAAGGCCACGAAGAGGGCTCTCAGGAGTTGGGCGCAGGGGTTGCCCAAGTCTACTCTAGAAGATAAGGAGGCTGAGTTGAGATCCTTGCAGCAGGATCTGCAAGCCGACATGCTTAATGGCGATCTGGCGGCTAGAGAGAAGGAGCTGATTGGAGAAGTCAACATTCTGAGGATGCAGAAGGAAATTAGCTCGGCCCAGCGAGCCAAATGTTCCTGGCTGAAGGATGGAGACCGGTGTTCTAAGTTCTTTTACGACGCTATCCGGACTAGACAGAATCGGAATCACATATCTCAGCTTCTTGATGCGGATGGCACTCTGGTGGGGACGCCGGCTGAGATACAGGACGAGGCTGTCAGGTACTACTCTGATTTATATTTCCAGACTGACTATCTGTCCGTGTTCCCAGAGATTGTTACGAAGCGGTTGGTGACTCCATTTGGGAATAGCATCCTTCTTGCTCATGTCACTTTGGAGGAGGTGGAATCTATTGTCAAGGGGACGGACCCCAACAAGGCCCCTGGTCCAGATGGCTTCAGCAGTGGTTTCTTCAAGCGCCATTGGGATATTCTGAAGCTTCAGGTTGTGGAGGTGGTCCAGGAGTTCTTCACTAAAGGGAAGCTTTTGAAGGAGCTGAACCACACTTTCCTGACCCTGGTGCCTAAGAAGGAGGGCGCGACTGCATTGACGGATTTCAGACCTATTGCATGTTGTAATTATCTTTACAAGATAATTACACACCTTATGTGCCGGCGGATGGAGAGAATCATGCAGGACTTGGTTTCTCCAAACCAGGCTGCGTTCATCAAGGGGAGGTCGATTGCAGAGCATAGCCTCCTGGCGCATGAGATGGTGAGGGGATTCAGCAGACCTGGTGGGGAGAAAGCTTGTGTTAAACTGGACCTGAGGAAGGCTTATGATATGGTCAATCGTGACTTCCTATGTCATCTGATGTCTGTCATGGGATTCGCGGATCACTGGGTTGCGTTGATCAGGGAGTGCATCACGTCCCCTACTTTTTCAGTTCTCATCCAGAGCATTCCTTACGGGTACTTCCAGAGCAACCGTGGGCTGAGGCAAGGTGACCCATTGTCCCCTTACATGTTCACGCTTGTGATGGAATACTTTACTTGTCTGATGGACCTGGCAGTGCACCGTGGACGGCTGGTGCCTTTGTTTCGTAGGATGGACCCCCCAGTTACCCATCTTATCTATGCTGATGATCTACTGGTCTTCATCCAGCCTTCGATGATGGGGTTGCAGACGCTAGCGGGTATTATGGATGATTTGAAGTCCTTCTCGGGTCTCCAGCTGAATAGGGATAAGAGTCGGGTCTACTTCAGTTCCCGGTGCTCCCAGAAGGAGGAGCGGGCGGATGTCCTGGGTATCGCGAGGAGTGATCTTCCAGTGCGTTATTTAGGAGTGCCCCTCACAGTCAATTATGCGCGGGATCAGGATTGCCAGGGACTGGTAGAGTATGTCCAGCGGAGAGTTGAAGGCTGGCAAGCCGCCGGTCTGTCTTTTGGCGGACGCATAGAGCTGATCAGATCTGTGATCTCGGCTGTGGCCCAGTTTTGGCTACAGTCCATCCTTCTTCCGGTGGCCACTATTCGGCGAGTGGAGCGTCTTTGTGCTGATTTCCTTTGGAGGGGAGGTATGCATGCTATCTCGTGGGAGCAGCTCTGTCGTCCCAGGAAGGGGGGAGGAGTGGGGCTCAGGCCGTTGCTGGATATCAGGGAGGCATCTGCGCTCAAGCTGGCCTGGAGATTCGTTAACGGATGGTCTCTTTGGGCGGACTGGATACACAGCAGATATGTGAAGCAGGACAATTTTTGGACGTGTTCTCCTGATAACAACCATTCGGTTACGTTCAAGACTGTCCTGAGACACAGGGGTGTGCTCAAGTCTGCTATCCGGAGGGTCATGAAGGATGGGTCGGGCACGGACCTTTGGAGGGACCCTTGGATTGATCGGCGTTCGTTGCTAGACATTAGGGGTTCCCCGACTCATACGGAGGACAGGCGAGGTCTGAAGTGTAGTCGGATCTTACGAGATGGAGAGTGGAGGCCGAACTCTTATCGGTACACTGAGGAGCTGGGAGGGATCATTATGTCTACAGTCATCGATCCGGCTTTGCCTGCGGATCGGTGGATCTGGGAGCCACCTGGTGCATCTTCGGGCTCGGGGGAGTTCCAGTTCCGTAGTTGCTACAATCTTATCCGGCATACTTTTCCTCTGAGCTCTGATTACGAGTTCGTCTGGTGTAAGGGTCTGGCCAGAAAGATGCAGTTGTGTGTTTACAAGCTTCTTCTGGGTCGCCTCTTGACGAGGGACCGCCTGAGTTCCTTTGGAGTGCCAGTGCCGGACCCAAAATGTGTACTTTGCTGTTTGGAGCCTGAGTCTATTAAACATATCTTTTTCGAGTGCACTTTGGCATGGCAGATATGGTCGGAGCAGAGTCGGGTATTGGGAGTGGGCGCCTCTGGACAATGTATTGGAGACATCATCTCAGCGATACGAGATAGCAGGGGTCGAGGTCAGGACTGGTTCCGCACAGCTAGAGTTCGTCTGGCGGCTGCGGTTTGGCATGTTTGGCGGGAGCGAAATCGCCGGATCTTTGAGGGCTTAGTCACTCCTCCGGTTGGCATTCTCCATAATATTGAGTTTGATGTGAACGCTATGGTGAATGGATGAGTGTTGAGTGGGAGTCCCACTCAGATTGTATGTTGTATGATTATGACTTTTCATTTGGAATAAAATTTACCCTTTTCCAAAATATATATATATATATATATATATATATATATATATATATATATATATATAAACCCCCCCCCGGGCCACAATCGCAATTGACCAGCTACCTGAGGGAGAATTAAAAGGCCCTACTCCACTTCCCAGGTAATTAAAGATTAAATGCAGTCGACAAGATTCTAACACCACATATTGTAGCAGAGGGAGTGGGCTTAATCAATTGTATATATTTATATATATATATATAGTGCTGTATATATATATATAGGGGAATATATGGCGACAGCGGGCTCTGCTAGGGTTTCCACCCCGACGGCGATGGCACCTCCCCTCCGCCCCGCAGACCCCCTTGATGGTGGCGTTCGGCGGAAAGGTGGGAAGGGGGGGCTGGGTGGCTGCACCTGGGTGGTGGCGGCGGCAAGGGAACCCCCCCAGGCGGGGGGGGGGGGGGGTTCGGGAGACAGCAGCGTCGGGCTTCAGGGATCCCTCCCAGGAGGGGGGTCGGGCGGCGGGACCTGCCCAGGAGGGGGGTCTGGCGGCGGGATCCCCCCGGTAGAGGGGTTGGGCGGTGGGAGCAAACGGGTCGGAGGGGCGTCGGCCGGATCCAGCGGGACCCCCCCGTGCGGGGGTTCGGGCGCGGGTGGAGGCCTTCCTCGAGGCGGTATGGGGATGAGCGGGGGACACGGCAAAGGAGGGGGAATGCCGGGTGCCACGGTACCGGTTTTTGAATTCGGGTCGGGTACTATGCCGGAGGCGGATGGGACTGGAGAGGCCGGCTGGCAGACGGTGGTAAGAAGACGGACCGGCGGGCGACGAGGGGCCCAGAATCAAGGGACTCTTGGGAGTCGGCCTCCTAGAGACAGTCGATCCACATCGCCGAGGGGGGGTTCGGTTCGTACTGTGCCTGGATGGCGACCTAAGGCTACGGCGGCTGAGAAGGCGAAAGGTATTGTTGTTGATACTGGTAGGCAGGGCCCGGGCGCTGCGACCCCTCCAACCAGGACCTCTGAGGAGCAGAGGCCTCGGTCGTGGAAGGAGGTGTGCACTCCAATAGAGTCAAAAAGCCCACTGTCGATGGAATATGTTACCCCGATGGCGGTTGGAGGAGGACTCAGGGCATACTTTCCCGCAGAGGAAATAGCGGAGGTTTCTGACTTCTGGAAGAACACCTTGGTGCTATATGTGTTAGGGAACAAGCCGTTCTATGGCCAAATCCGGGATTATGCGGAGAGAGTTTGGAGACCCAAAGGCAGCATGGAATTCTTCTCCCGGGAGAATGGGTTTTATTATGTCAAGTTTGGGCTGGCGGAGGATGTGACCAGGATTTTGGAGGGAGGGCCATGGTCGTTTGATGGAAGACTCATTATATTGAAGGAATAGACACCGGAGCTGAGGTGTGAGAAGGAGGTGTTGAATGCCATCCCCGTCTGGATCCGATTCCCAGAGTTCCCAGTGAAATATTGGAGCATTCCACTTCTCATGAGACTCGCCAGCCTCGTGGGGAAGCCGATCAAAGCAGATGAGGCCACTGCTTTCCGTACCAGACTGATGTACGCCAGGATCTTCGTGGAGATCAAGACGGGCTCAGAGCTACCGAGCATGCTTGAGTATCAGGTACCGTCTGTAGAGGTTCTGACGCAGTCGGTGGAGTATGATTGGGTCCCACCCATGTGTTCTTACTGCGAGTGCTTTGGGCACACTACCAGTGCGTGCAAATACAAGGGGAAGGAGGCCGCTAGGCCACAGGCGGCTCAGACGGAGGCACCTGGGACGGAGACGGTTCAGACGGAGGCACCTGGGGAGGAGACGGCTACCAGTCACTTGCCTGGGGAGACGGCGCCAGACAGACATATGAAGGAGGACACAGTGATGGAGGTTGATAGGAGGCTGGAGACAGGACCACCGCAGAGACAGGAGAGCATGCAGGGTGCACTGGTCCCGTTCAGGCCACAGAGGACTATGGTGACCAGAGGTATGAGCGCGGCTACTAGTGGTCAGATGGTGGTGGAGGCCGCTCCGGCAATTATGGTATACAGTAGCAGGAAGAGACACGCCCCGGCCACATTGGACGATATCCCTCAGGCGAGGGATATGGATGAACAGACTGAAGACAATCCTGACTGGGCTCTTACTCTTAGCAGGATTCAGGCTCATCTTGATCCTTCCTCCATGGTAGATGCGGTCATTGATCAGGCGGATGAGACACTTCCCTCGAGTGTCGATCCAGACGGGTTCCAGGGGGACCCCTCATCTATTATTTAGATGTCAGTCCTTGCATGGAACATTAGGGGGGGTTCCATTGGACGATGGAGGGAGATTGGAGGGGTTCTGAGGAGAGAGGCGTGTGACATTGCTATCCTGCTGGAGACGAAGATTAGAGGGGCCGCTATGCTCTCGCGTAGGACTCCGGCAAGCTGGGACCACATTCACAACTTAGATCTTTGCGGTATGGCGAGGATCTGGGTTAGGTGGAACAAAGGTAGCTGAGAGGGGGTGCAGATCCATAAGTCCGAACAACTCATCGGCGTTACTTTCGAGAACAAAGGTGGGTTCTGTTTCATCCTGGGTGCTGTATATGGGCACAATGACCGGAGACTCCGGGAGGCTTTATGGGAGAACATTGTGCATCTGGGTCTTATGGCGGACAACATGCATCTCCCTCTGCTCATTATGGGGGACTTCAATGCTATGTTGCTTCGTCACGAGAAGGTGGGAGGTCGACCTGTTCCGGACTCGATCTTATATGACTTCCAGAGGTGTTTGCTTATGTCAGGGATGCGAGGGCTGGAGCGTGCTGGACACATTTGGACCTGGCACAACAAGGCTACTCATAATCGGATTGCTTGTCAGTTGGATCGGGCCTTGGGCAATAGTGAATGGTTCAGATGCTTTCCGAACTCGGTGGCGGAAGGTCTTGCGGCGGGTACTAGCGACCATTCTCCCATCCGGGTAGGCCTCTGTGTGAGACCCACTTTGAGGGCGAGGCCGTTTCGGTATAACAACAGCTGGTATCTGTCGGCTGGTTATGAGGAGGTGGTTACTGAAGAGATGCAGCACTTCCGGGATGGCACGGCTCAGTTCCGCATGGTTCACAAACTCAAGCAGCTCAAGCGGGCCATCAGAGGGTGGGTGAAGACGAGACCACGGACTTCTCTGGCGGATAAGGAAGCCGAACTTCGGGACACACATGTGGCCCTCCAAGCTGACATTCTGAACGGGGAGCTGGCGGCTAAGGAGAAGATCCTGATTGAGGAGGTCAGCACCATGAGACTGCAGGAGGAGATTAGTGCGGCACAGTGGGCCAAATGTTCTTGGCTCAAAGATGGAGATCGCTGCACCAAATTCTTCTACGATGTGATCCGCACCCGCCAGCACCGGAACAGCATACCCAGACTTCTGAATGCTGAGGGACGTCTTGTAGGGGACCCGGTGGAGATTCAGGAGGAGGCCGTCCGATTTTACACTGCCTTATATCAGCAGACGGACTACACTAGCACGTTCCCAGCTCTTGTCACGAAGAGACTGGTGTCCCGTCACGGGAACAGTCTACTTCTGGCACCTGTGAGGATGGAGGAGGTGAAAGACATTGTGATGAAGGCTAATTCCAACAAAGCTCCCGGGCCGGATGGATTCTCTTCAGGGTTCTTTAAGCGACACTGGGGTGTGCTTAAGGCCCCGGTTCTTGCGGCGGTTCAGGAGTTCTTTGTGGAGGGCAGGCTTCTGAAGGAGATGAACCACACATTCTTGACGCTGGTGCCTAAGAAGGAGGGAGCGACCTCCCTTGCAGACTTTCGGCCCATTGCTTGTTGTAATTTTCTTTACAAGATTATCACTCATCTTATGTGCAGGCGTATGGAGGAGATTATGCAGGGATTGGTGTCCCAGAATCAAGCTGCGTTCATCAAAGGCCGGTCGATAGCGGAGCACAGCTTGCTAGCTCATGAGATGGTGAGGGAGTTCAGCAAACCGGGGGGGATGAAGGCTTGTGTAAAGCTTGACCTCCGGAAATCTTATGATACGGTCAATAGGGACTTCCTGTGCCACTTGATGCTTGCCATGGGGTTCGACGAGAGGTGGGTTGCGAGGGTGAGGGAGTGCATTTGCTCCCCTACTTTCTCAGTCCTCATCCAGGACACGTCGCATGGTTACTTCAAGAGCAACAGGGGGTTGAGGCAGGGTGACCCCCTCTCCCCGTATCTTTTTACCTTGGTGATGGAGTACTTTACATGCATGATGGATACGGCAGTGCATAGCAAGAGGATCGTCCCCCTTTTCCGGTTGGTGAGTCCGGTTGTTTCACATTTGATCTATGCTGACGACTTATTGGTGCTACTCCAGCCTTCCATGCGGGGAATGAGAGCACTCTCTGACATTATGGAGGAGTTCGGGCGACTTTCTGGGCTTCAGTTAAATAGGAAGAAAAGCAGAGCCTACTTCAGCTCCCGGTGTACTCAGCAGGAGGAGAGAGCCTTCGCATTGGGAGTGGACAGAGGCGAGCTTCCAGTGAAATACTTGGGGGTCCCGCTGACGGTCAACTATGCCAGAGAGCAGGATTGCCACAGCTTGGTGTATTTTGCTCAGAGGAGAGTGGAAGGCTGGCAAGCGGCTGGTCTATCATTTGGAGGACGGATTGAGCTGGTGCGTTCGGTTATTGCGGGCATCACGATGTTCTGGCTCCAGTCTATACAGATACCTACGGCTACTATTCGGAAAGTGGAGGCCATATGTGCTGACTTCATCTGGAGGGGAGGGATGCATGCGATCTCCTGGGACCAGCTTTGTCGGCCTCGGGAGGAAGGAGGAGTTGGGTTGAGGCTGCTTCATGCGGTCAGGAAGGCAGCTTGTGTGAAGATGGCATGGAGATTCATCAAGGGGGGTCGCTATGGGCGGAATGGATGGCGAACAGATATCTTCGGAGGACCAACTTCTGGGCCTGCAGGATAGACAACAATTTCTCGGTCACGTTTAAGGCCGTCCTGAAGTGTCGACCGGTGCTCCAGACCGCTATTTGCAGGAACATGAAGGATGGGACGACTACCGACCTCTGGCTAGACCCTTGGTTGAGTTCTAGATCCTTGCTTGAGATATTGGGAGGTCAGCTGGATAGAGAGGCGGGCAGGAGGCTTACATGCAGTCGGATCATCAGGGATGGAGTGTGGAGGCCAGAAGGATATCCGTATACTGCTCAGCTTGCCGAGGAGATTCGCCTTATTACTATTAACGCTAGCCAGCAAGAGGATTCCTGGAGCTGGGCCGGCCCAGGTTCGGGGGGCGGGTCAGGTCTATTCTGCTTTCGTAGCTGCTACGACTTGGTTCGGACTCACCACGACCGGACTGAGGAGGCGGACTTCATCTAGGGCAAGGGGGTTGCACGTAAAATGCAATTATGTGCATACCGACTGCTACGGGATAGACTGATGACGAGAGATAGACTCCTCAGGTTTGGGATGCAGATCCCGGATGCCAAATGTGTACTATGTAATGGGGAGGATGAATCTATGGGGCATCTCTTCTTTGTATGCCCGGTGACCTGGCACATTTGGACTGAGCTGTGCGCGCAACTGAGAGGAGGAGTTGGGGTGGACAGAGACATCCGGAGCATTCTCAGCTGGATCCGAGATCACAGAGGCCAGGATCCGGGGTGGGCCAGAAGAGCCAGAGTTCGTCTCGCCGCGTCCGTTTGGCACATCTGGAAGGAGCGGAACAGACGTATTTTCGAGGGCTTGACTACCCCCCCATTGGAATTCTACATAACATAGAATTCGATGTATCAGTAATGGCCCCATAGTACTATATTTGGGGCTCGAAATATTGTGATATTATGTATTTTAATACCTTTTCCGCTTTATGCGAGGAATAAATTCATCCTTATTCCAAAATATATATATATATATATATATATATATATATATATATATATATATATATATATATATAGTGCTGTTATTGACACTCCTAAATGTCATCTTGCACTCCTCTTTAATTTTTTATCATTTAAATCCCAAATCTACCCATGCATTAAATCTGACATTAATTTGTGCATGCATGGAGAGAGGAGTGCAGGATGACATTTTAGAAGTGCCAATAATGTTAATGCAAGGACAGATTTAGAATTTGAATGATAGAAAATTAAAGAGGGTGCACAATAACATTTTTGGAGTGTCAATAACGGCATCATATATATATATATATATATATATATATATATATATATATATATATATATATATGGTAAATTTATTTATTCATCAAAATAGAATAAAAATCATACAATTTTCAAACCCCCATAGGAGGTTCAATAGACGTCACATCAAATTCAATATTATGTAAAATTCCCACAGAGAAGGTAGTGAGGCCCTCAAATATTCGCATGTTTCGCTCTCTCCACACATGCCACACTCGCTGCAAGTTGTAGCCGTGCTTTCTTAAAACATAACTTCCCTCTGCTTCGCCTAGCTCGGATCTCCCGAATGATGCCTCCAATGTCTATAGTATCTCTGCAACCCCCAAATGCCTTGGAGCACTGCTCATGTCAAAGGGACCAACTCAGTAGACATTCGAAAAGTAAATGTTGAATCGACTCGTTGCTACGGTTACACAACTCAGTGTTGAGTGGTAAGCTGAACTCCAAAATGAGCAGTATGTCCTTAGTCAGGAGACGACCCAGCAATAATCGGTACATGCAAAGTTGTATCTTGCGAGCGAGTCGCTTTAGCCAAATAAAGTCAAAATTCTCCATCCTAGGGTGTGTCGAACGCACGAAGTTGTAGCAAGTCTTAAACTCAAAATCTCCGCAGCCAATATTCTCCTAGGCGGATTCCAGACCCAGACATCAACAGATATACCAGGGTCAATAAGGACCGCCCTAATAGCATCACCGATCAGAATATTATTATTATTATTATTATTATTATTATTATTATTATTATTATTATTATTATTATATTTTGTCATTTGCATGTCGCACCCGTATCCTAATTTTCTTGAAGAAGGCCATATCTCGTACCCATATTGTGTATGTATCCCGTATCCGTAATCATGCAACATAGACGATGGTGATGAACTTAAGGTCTCACTTCAGCCACGGGAAAAAAGGATACATAGTCACAAAGCCTAGGCCTTACATATTTTGGCAGCAATCTTATAGAATCCTCATACCTGTTAAGTCAGATGCGTATGACATTTTCCTTTACGACATCAGTAGCACTAGGAGCTTCTTCCTTCTGTATATGAGGATCTTCTTATGGTATATGCCTCATAACCTAGTGTAAGAGAATGTAGATCGAAGTCTACCGATCTATCATTCTCTTCAAATAAAAACTCCAACCTTATGATAAGTGGGCAATTGAAGGTGCGTCCTTCCTTAGTTCTGTAGTGCTCCGCTCCGTCCAGTTCAACAGGATGTATCATTGGCAAAACGTCATTCGAACATCGCTATGCAGTGACTTGCTCGGAGTCATGCTCGGTCGAGGTAAGTTCTCGTTCAGGTGGGTGGTTTCGATGAACTCGTCTCTGCCTTGCCTTCACGCTTAATAAAATAGATGTCATGCTTGTTCTAGTTAATAGGCTTGTTGCATGCTAATAAAAGAGATAAACCCACATAGCTAAAGAAATAATCACATTCTTTATCAGATTTGTGTAGAACATAGAAATGTTAAACTTGTTGTCTATATAGTACTTCACATCGTGTTTTAATTTGGCACTCACCTGATAGATTCACGTCCTGCATAAAGTAGAGTTTTCTCATGTTACCACATAGATTATCAACAATGTCGCTATAGTATATACGTTCACATGGTTTCAATGCTTGTCATATAGAGTATGACACTGTTTGGAGTACTTCATGAAGCATGGTTTGTTCAAATTAGGTAGGAGGGCTATTAAATAGTCGTTCCTGAGTTTGAGATGGAAAAAATGGTAACATGAAAAGTTCTCGGGATCGTGGGTCGCTAAGACAGTCCCTAGTCTGGGAGCTGCATAGAGATGAAAAATTGAGATGAGAAATGGCTGGAGTAGTATAGTAAGTTTAAGCAGAGACTTGCATGGTCATTGGACAACTTGTGCATAAGGGCGTGTTCCTCGAACGATTACCGGGACACCGGAATCGTATCGTCCTAGAGGAACAGGGGTATTGTAGCACCGGTGATTCAGAAACTCAGTGGATGCTAGCTACCCGGTGATTCAGAAACTCTTATGTCAGTGACCCTCATATAGGCTAAGTCGGCATAATGCTAGCGGCAATCCGTTAGTTGAGTAAGGAAATGAATGCATGACACGCTACACATTTTGAGTTAACATGTGTCTTCTACAGAGACACGTTTTGATGATACCATTTTTATGGTTTATATCGAGTTAGCGTCATATCGAACCGTAAGGATTTGAGTATGATATAGTTGTATCGAAACACGAAAGGGCGGATGGTAAGTATGCGTAAGTTTCATTCTGTTGCATGGAACGGTCATAATTTTGCGACACAAGTAGGCTTAGTATATACCATAAAATTGATCCTAAGACAAGATTAGAAAGACCATGTCATAATAGTGTGCACTCACATAATTGAACGTGCTGGTTTTGTAGAGTGGGCGAGAGGCCTCCCCACTAATGCATTATATGTATTGATATCCATCAGATTGTTTGCAGGGTGCAGGAAGTAACGTTCGGTGCGGAGCTCGCTTGGACGCGCAGAAACGTGGAGTTTTCTTGACATTTCGAGACGTGTGCCTGCGTTGAAGTCTTTGCTCGTATACGGGACATAATGTATGGACATCGCCTATTTTAATCGTTCTCAAGTTATAAGCCTCACGGAATGAGTTATTGTATTGAGAGAGTGAGTGAGAGATGAGGGAGAGCTTGAGTTATTGTAATCTTAGCTTCGAGCCGTTGTAACCTTCTATTTCAATATCGATAAAGATGATTTCATTTCTATATATTTTGTATGTCTATTCAACATTTCTGCTTGGGACTTGTTGCAACTATGTCACTTAGCTATTCAATTGACCGTTTTTGTGCTTGCCTTGTGCAAGCGCAACATAGGTTCGTACGGCATCACGTCCATGCGAGGACGATCGGTTTACGGAATCGGGGTGTGACAAGTTCCAATCGATAAGAATGCTTAGCAGTCACTTACACAGGGGTGCCCTTCTAAACAGATATACACTAGAAATTGGTCATGCAACTAGCGCTCAATAACCATCCCCCTACAAACACTTGTTGAACCTAAAATTGGTCGACATTCACCATTGCAAATCAACCATAGAGCTACGTCGTATTGACACAATTACAACACTCAGACATGACGGCACGGCCACAATACTGGTTATGTCGTGTCCGATATGCAAGGGCAAAGCCAGCATTTTAATTTACCCCGGGCTGAACTTAACACGTCCATACCGTACCTTGTATAGCCAACTGTGTCCAACATACTAAAAAGTAAGAACCTAACAAAAAATATTTAGTTTACTAGGTAGAATTTTTTAGGCATAAATTCAAACACTAAAAGCCTTTCGTATTGCATTTAAAAAAAAAGGCTTTTGTATCCTCTTTCCCAATCAACATAGGATCCACGATGTGGCAAAACCCGTCGAGGGTGGAGAGGTTCGGATGGGGAGGGAAGTACCGGTAACGATGCTTGACGCTAATGATGGATGGATCTATATGAAGATTTGACAAGACATGACATATATGCCAAGTCTTGTAAGTGGAGTACCTACCCTCTTGCCTAAACATAACCATGACAGTGGACAACTATACAAAGTTCACACACATTTAATAACATATTATTATGACTTCCTTGATGAAAATGAGTAACACTACATGCATCAGATCTTAAAAAATTGGAAGAAAAAAAAAAAGGGTGAGCTGGAGCCCACCAATAGCTCCGCGTGTGCCGATATGTATCAGAAGAATTCCAGTGACCACTGTTTGTAGGGTATTCTTCTGTAAAGAAAATTAAGTGTTCACTAGTGGGAAGTTGGAGGCAGCGGATTGGGAATATGATGAGAGAAAATAGTCTCGGGTGGTTAGGGAAGTGACAAGATACTATTCAAAGAAGCTTCTAGAACTAGTGGTAGTCCCAAACGAAACTTCAACGGATACCTTCTTCTTTTTTGTTAAGGATTCAAATTGTCGTTGGTGCGTCCTACTTTTTTCCACAACAAATCAACAAATTCGAGGAAATTGTGAACCCAACATCAACGGAAAGTGCAGTAATAAATTCATTCAAACAGAGCGTTATTTACTTGCAATGTGCTATGTATAATTATAGAGCAACTTTGAATTAATTGTAGTTTCATTATTATGACGATTCATTCATTCAGAAACAGAGCGAGTGAGAGGCTTACACGATGAGGATCCATCCGACGACGCAGACGATGAGGAAGGAGAGGAGTGGGGAAGACGCCATGACGACGAAGAAGATGATGATGTTTCTCTACAGCGAATGATTAAAAAATTAATAGCTGTTCAATTCTATGTTCTTCGTGTCTCCTTTAAAGAAACCCTAATTTTCGGATCTGTAGAGAGAGAGAGGAGGAGGAAGAGAGAGAGAGAATGGTGATAAAATTTAGAGAGAGAGAGGGGGAATAGAAATAACGATAGTTTCGGAGGAAGGACAGTGGAACAGGTAGCAGGTATAGCCCCTCCTACAAATACGAATCTGGACAAGAGGCTTGGGGGTGTTTGTTTGTTTTTTGTTTTTCCAAATTCGATAAGACACTCTACATTGGCTATTTATAAGGACACATGGAAAATTGATCAGGGCTAGGCAAAAACAAATTTTGATCTATTTATAAGTTTTTCATTGAAAAAATTACTCAGGCTAGCCAACATGTGAGTATATAAGTTTTTTTTTTTTTTTTTTTGCTCTCCTCTATTTCCTCACAAGAAGAAGAACAAGAACAAGAACAACAAGAATAACAAGAACAAGAACAAGAACATCAATTTTTTCAAACCTAGTTTATTTTGATTTTTTGCTCTCTTCTAATTTCTCAGATCTCTTTCTCCAAACCCTAGTTTATTTTTCTTCTTCTTGTTTGGGCATTATGGATGAAACCCTAGTTGTAGAAGAAATTGGATTATCAAATTTATCAAATCTATTCATCTATTAGTCTATTAACCAATTTTTCTTTATTAATAGAAGAATTATGCATGAAATCCTAGTTGTAGAAGAAAACTATGGAAGAAACCCTAGTTGTAGAAGAATTGGGTTCATATCAGGACTGCCACAATTTCTGACAGTCCTAAAAGTATTGAGGACTGCCAAAAATTGTGGCAGTCTTGAAATAGACTCGATGTATAAGAGAACTGCCACAAATTGCTGGCAGTCCTAGAAGTACTGAGGACTGCCAGGAATTTGTGGCAGTCCTGAAAGGGACATGCTCTACAGCAGGACTGTCACAATTTCTGGCAGTCCTAGACATATTGAATACTGCCAAAACTTGAGTACAGCAAGTCCCTTTCAAGATTGCCACAATTTCTGGCAGTCCTAAAGTCGAAATTTTCGAATAAAAAAAACATGTTAGGGTTTATTTCAATCTTAATAATATAGTGAAATATGCATTTTAGGGTTTATTTCCATGCATTCTTTGCGAGGAAATAAGTATTTAAACTTTATTTCCATACTTTTAAGGTTTATTTAATTTTTTGGGTGCCATCAAAATTGGGAATGAGAAGGAAACTAGGGTTTTGATGGAGATGGTGATGATGGAAATGGTAGAGAAGAAGAAGATGATGATGAGAAGAAAACTAGGGTTTTGATGGAGATATGAGAATGGAAATGGTGGAGAAGCAGAAGAAGATGGATAGAAGAAGAAGAAGAAGAAGAAGGGTTTTGGAAGAGAGAGAGAGTGAAATTTAGAAATGAGAGTAAAATTTGGGCTTTGGGGGGTGTGGGGTTTGGACAGTCCCATGAATAGAAAATTTGGATAGCTCCAGTAAATAATAACTAAGCCCAAATAATCTATATTCAAGCACATTACATAGTATAATAAAGATGTTTTAGATAGAAGACGTACTGACTGTTAAATTGTCTAAATCTGGCCTCACAATTTTTTGTTGATGAAAATATATAATAAAATGAATAACGATCAATACCCAAATGAGAAGTGTAATATGTAATCACACAATTTAGAGCCACCAAGACCTGAGTAGGACCAGCCCAGGGCACGGACAAGGTGGACGACCGTCATGGGCCCCCAATTTTGGAAGTCCCTTAATTTTACAATAGACTAGGTATATCAAAAAAGAAAAAGAAAAAAAACAAAGATCCAATATGGAAGCAACAAAAAAGCCAGCTCTCCAATCGAAAAAAAATATGATACCTTGATTGATAATTTTGATAGCTTAATTAATGATTTTGCTTGTAAAAATGCTAAAAAAAATTATTTATGTGAGAAAAATGGCCCAAATTTTAGATTTTGTCATAGGTCCCGTAAATCATAGGACCGACTATGGTCCTGAGTCACCTGATGCAAGACCAAGAGCTCCGGTCTTCGACATCATTATTTCTTAAATAAATACTAAGCCTACACATCCAAATTCTTAAATTATATATATATATATATATATATATATATATATATATATATATATATATATATATATATATATATATATAATCTGATCATTATTGTAGAAAATAAATTCATCTAACAATTGAGGGATCTTTAGAAACAAAATAGCACTCAACACACCGGTCAGAGCAATATCTTTAAGAAATCTCAATTTTTTGTATGATTATAAATATGATTCTTAGAGTCAGTAGGGAATAGGGATTCAAGAATTGGAGGTCTTGAAGGGATTGTAGAGTAGGAATTGAGGAAGAAATTGAATAACTTGAAATACAAAATTATAAAATTAACCCTAATATATTTTTTGAGGCCCCCAAAAATTGGAGGCCCTGTGCGGCCGCACTATTGGCACGTCCCTAGGGCCGGCCCTATATATATATATATATATATATATATATATATATATATATATATATATATATATATATATATATATATATATTATATATGCTTTGTTGCAAAGGCTAACATATAATTATATTGCCAAATAACATTCAAAAGATTGAGTAATCTTATGACGTCGAATAACATATACAAGAAAAAGTTATTGAATAAATTCTACTGAAAATTTGACATAATATGTATATATGCATGTGAAATATCATGTGCCAAACTTTGTTTAAACAGAACAAATAAAATAAACACATGTATCAACTCTTAGATTGTTGGATATATTTGCCTTTATCTTCAAAATTCTGTAAACAAAAATAAATAAAATTAAAGTTACCGGCCTCCGGGGAAGTCGAGCATGAAGCACTGTCCTAATAGTTGATTCGGATTTATGTGCAGACTTTGTCCGAATACTCCTAGTGGTAAAACTTCCGCTCTACCGGTATCCCGTCGTCGCACACGACTCGGGAAGATTGACCCGAACTTAGCTTTGCCCAGAAGATGTAAAGAATTAGAATGGAAGTGGACGATAAAAATGAAATAAATTTTGTAGGAGGAATATACATAACTTTTAGACAGTGGAAACATTTTTCTCCTTTTTAACAACATAAAGAAGACATGTATATATATAGGAATCATGTCACAAACCAATATATTAATGGCCTTTCAATAGGAATAAAGGTGTGATAATGGGTACTAATGTGACCGTTTTAGGGGGTTAAAGAAATGATTCATGATAGGATTTTAATGTGAATAAAGGAAATAATAATATGGAGGAAAATTGGTTTTTTCACCAATTATTACAACATGGATTAGATCAAATATACTAATCCATGAATCAGATTATTTATTTAAATTATGGTAGTTCTTTGATGCGTAAGATGAATATTGTATCAATATTTTTAAAATCTAAAATACTTTGCAAAGGCAACGCGTGTGCCCGACATTAGTATATATATAGCAAATACAATTAAAATATATTCAATATTCAAATCATATTTAAACTAACTATATAGTAATACCTAAACATATATCCAAAGTCCTAAAAACATATTGTAACAAAATTTAATTAAAATATACTCAAATCGTATTTTAACTATATTAATAAAATTTAAAATTTTATCTAATTTTCTTTTTGGTAACATGAACATTGACTAGTATATATCTCTACTTGTCCACTATTATAAAACAGCTCAAAAAATAAGCGGTCTAAGTCTAAGTTGTATGTATGTCCTCAATTAAGTTGTATGTTTTAGCCAAACATACATGTGACAAGTCATCTACTTATCTTGGGGACGCATCAACACCAACATCAGAAGAGAGCAACAATGAAGGTCAAGATACAACCCAAAACGAGGACGGACGCTCGATAGAGAAAGTTATCAACACAAGGATGTGGTCGACCTAGAAAATTGTAGGCACAAGTAGACGCTAGACATTGAAGGTTATTGTTGTCGGTACACAACTGAGAGAGCTATAAGCCCAAACCGGTTTGTAGGTTGGGAGAGAAACCTTTTGAGCAGGTCATGTCAAGTTTTACGTTTAACCTAACCTGGATTTTTTCCAACTGGGCTGGATCACAGACCAATGCACCTCCCTCTATCTACAACCAGGTTTCATAGGGTTAAAAACTTCATCATACAATGCACCTCTCCTCTAACCAAAGATATTAGTAATGTGAAATATTTATTTTTAATTTATTTTAGAAACCGTGGTCTTTAGAAATTGAACTTTAGAATCTCGGAAAAGAAATAATTTTTACCGTGAAAAATATTTGTGCAGGATCTTTAAAATATTAGAAATGATCCTCGCTGCTACTACTATACAATCACGATCGGATAAACAGGGTGGGGTGGGTCCGGTCTAAACAACTACGACAGCCTTCCGACCCAAGTAGCCTTTGTTTGACCAGCAATTTGCCCTTTCCCTCCCAAAATCATACAAGTCTGTCTACATATTATTCAATTTCAAAGCATGCTTGCTTCAAAGATTGCTCAATAATTGAACAGCAATGGAACATCAACATCGGATTGACTCACTAACAAAGTAATAAAATAGACCAGCAACGTAAGGCCTCGTTTGGAATGGTGTCGACTCCTCCACTCATTCATTGTACGCCACGCCAGCAAAGAAACAATAATAAAAGCAATAGAATTTGAATTTGATGGGCCGGCCAGACAAAAGTGAGAGAAGAAAATTTCAGCACCTCCTAAAGACAAATAAAAAAATAAAGACTAAAATAAACTAAAGACTAAAAGGCTTGTTTGAAAATTCTTTTGTCTATTCTCTCTCTACACATGTAAGTGGGGCCCCATTTCCTTTTTCAACCTTTGTTCTCTTTTAGTTTGAAAAGAAACAAAGGTTGGTCATGGTCACCCACTATATATATATATATATATGTCCCATTCATTCATTCCCCCCATCCCTCCCCACTTCTCTTCCACAGTTTAGGGGGACTTGTTGGCCAGCTCAGCTCTGAGCAGAGATTCGCATAATGCCATCAAGGACACGGCAAAACCAAAGCATTCAGCAGCCTCCAATTGAGCAACCATACCATCACCACCATCCAATTTTCTGCTTGATCCCAACAGGAATGCTATCACGATGTGTGTCGAGACTGGCGAAGAACTAGCACTGGTTACCAGGTGCAGCTGCCGCCTTCTGGTCGGCCGGGGGCTTCGCGGAGACCGGAGACGATACCGCGCAAGGGAAAGCGGAGGCTGACACGGCCGTTAGCCCCTTGGCAGGGTCAGAGGAACCGGCTAGAGCGAGCGAGGACTGCTGCTGCTGCTGGGATTGCCGTTCGGATAGGCGCTGCTGATAAAAGCTTGCAAACGAAGTACCAGCACCGGACTGAAAGTATTGCGCAGCTTGGATGTAGGAATTTGAGAAGAAGCGCTGAGGTTGATGGAGGGAGTGCTGCTGAAATTTCGCGGTGGAGGCAGACGTAATGTGGGGATGGCCCAGGATGGAACTCGGGTTCTGATTGCTTGCAGGTGGTGGTGGTGCTGGTGACGGAGAGGACGACGGGGAGTTCCTTGCACCTGGTTCAAGTAAGCTGGCTGATGCCGGTCCAGACTTGGAGCTCGTCGATGCCCGGGGACTGCCATTACCACCAGCACTGCCGATTTTCAAGATAGAACAACTCTGACGAGAACCTGCAGCCATGGCAGCCGCAGATGTAAACGAAGAATTGCTGCTCCCTCCAGCAAGGTGCGTCTGCCCCGACAGACCAAACGAAATATGTGTTTGGTGGTGGACATTAGAGCTTAAAAGAGATTTCTGCTGCTGCTGCCGCTGCTGCTGTTCATGGGGAAGTTGATTCTTCGCAGATGACGTTGATGTAGCGGAATTAGCAGGTCGGCCAGCACTAGCACCTTGAGGGAATAATCTAGTGATGGTTGATCCTGATGGCATCCGATCCGAGTGGACTATCGCATTAGTGATGCTATGAGATGAAGTCTTTTTTGTAGCTCGCGACGGCATTTGTTGCTGCAACTGTAATTGTTTCTGCTGCTGAAGCTGGATGAAATTTTGCTGCTGCTGCTGCTGCTGCTGCCGTGGCAATTGCATATTCAGAGAGCCCGACGTAGGGTTGGCAGCAGTGACTGCTGCGGAGCCGGAAGCCGGAGAAGCAATAGAAGACCGATTTGATGTCCGACCAACATTAGCAAGTAGCTGCATCAGGTTCGCGTTCCGGGAAGACCCTTCAGCAATGCAGCTGCTGTTGACGGGTATTGTGGGTATCGAATGATCGTTGTTATCCGGCCTGCTGGAGAAGCTGAGAGAATGCTGAGCACTGCTACCAGGCGCCGCCGGCTTACTGGTAGAAATCATCTTCATCTTCCCCTCCTCGCGGGAGGCATTGGCATTCGCAGCCCCAGGGTCTCCTCCAGATTTCCCATCCTCGTGGTGAGACTTGTTAAGTTGTGCAGCCTGAGCAGCAGCAGCAGCTATCTGCTGGTGGCCATGATGCCTGGCTGCCTCCGGAAGACTCTGAAAGAAAGCACGATTCTGTACCATAGATGAAAAGTCGATCCCAGGTGCACCGCCAGCAGCAGCAGCAGCGGCTGCAGCTGCAGCCAAGGACATGGCGTAGGCGTGAGATGGTGTAAGGTTAGCCTGGTTCTGTTGGGGTTGCTGCTTCTCTTTATGGCAGCCACTACCTCCAGCACCCTTACTAGACAATGCTGCAGCAGCTGGGGCGGAATTCTGAGGATGATCAGGCACTGCAAAGTTGCCATACACACTTTTCTGAGCTTGCGAGGTCCGGGTACTATCTGCAGGGGATGGGGCGTCCTCCTCGCAAGCAACCTCCCTCCCCAATTTACGAGATTGCGGGGGCAGCAAGTGCAGGTGTTGATTGGAAGCTGGAAAGCTGTGGGAGTTTCCACCTGCAGGAGCAGCTGCAGCTCCTGCACCGCCAGGGGGCTGTTGTGACTGCTGCGAGTGATGTTCCTGGGAGGAGGATGAACTGGTCGACGTACTTGTATTATGGTGAACTTGTTGAGAGTGGGCTGGATGCTGCTGCTGAGAATAAGGATTGAGCATAGGGGGGGAAGGGTAGAAAGGCCCAGGGAAGAAGGGCATTGCTCGAGCAGGATTTGCTCCTCCATACGGCAAAGGACCCCCGCCAACATGTGTAGGTGTAGGAAATGCGTATCCATTGTTCTGGAGAAACGCTAGGTATTGGGCATCATTTGTCAGCAATGTCGGATAGTTGAAGCTCATGTTGGTCACAGGATGGACGGGCGGCCCAGAACCGGCAGCTATGGAACTAACAGAGGCAGCAGATGGACTTGAATTGCAAATCCCCTGGTTTGATTTCGCCGACGGAGTGGCCGCTGGTGGTTGCGGTGCAGTAGGAAAAATGAAAGCAGGGCCATACTGTCAAAGAAAATGAAAATGAGAAGAGAAACAAGAAGCAATTGATTAGTATGAAGAAATTGGCGCAGTCGAGCAAAAAAAGCTCACAAGCATGTTGGGTGCTGCTGCTGCTGCTGATCCAGGGTGGGGGGCTTGCTGAAGCAAGAACTGATTTCTATGAGCTTCCATCAAAGTACTATTCGTCGCTGCTGCTGCTGCTGTTGCAGTCTTCTCTTTGGCAGAAGGGCCAGCATACGTTGCTGCTGCTGCAGGTGACGCCTTGTCCTGCAACTGCCCCGAGCTCCTCCCAGGAAAGCTTCCCTTTCCCTGCAGCAGATTGCTGAGGACGGCATTCTCCGATTGCAGCATGCCATTGGGATTGCATGGCTTGGCCCCATAGACGAGTGGGGTACCCGCTGCTGCAGGCGGCCAGAAAGGGTTCATCCGCGCAA
The DNA here is from genome assembly GCA_029216955.1 of Iris pallida. Taxonomy (NCBI): domain Eukaryota; kingdom Viridiplantae; phylum Streptophyta; class Magnoliopsida; order Asparagales; family Iridaceae; genus Iris; species Iris pallida. The sequence goes on along the minus strand of JANAVB010043220.1, from coordinate 14,797,557 downwards.
TCTGCTGGTTGTAGCGAATGGTCTGTGCAATGTAGCAATGTGTTGCACATCGCTTTCGCTTCCGTGGTGGCGGACAAGTCTTGGTAGTTACAGAGCTCCCATCCATGGGCATAATAACAGCAGGGAGGGAGGGAACTTGACCCACATACCTGATCATGGACAGCAAGGAGAAATCAATATATCACTCTCATGGCGATAACAGAACGCGTAGCTAAAAATAGAAAGGGGTAAGAGTTGAAAAAGCATAGCTCACCCAAAATGGGGAAAGTTGCCAGGCCAACCAGCAATCGGCATCGTCAACTGCAGTGATGCCGGGTGAGCCGAAACAACTGAGGGTCCGTTCTTGTCCGACGGTTTGGGGTCGGGCCTCGGCTCTTCCGGTTGCTGCTGCTTCGTTTGTTGTTGAACTTTGCTGCTGCCGCAGAGGCTGAGGCCGTCTTTATCCTTCTTCTCCAAATCCATATCTTGTCCGAGTTCAAGGATTTGCTTCTCTTCCGTGGTACACTTATTCTTTGAATGAATGCCGTTGGCCATGCACTTCTTCACGGCGTTCCGTTCTTCTCCTGCATATGTGCATTCCGTTGTTGTTGTTGTTGCCTCCTGCTTCAAGGATTTGTCTGGGTTCTCAATTTCACCATTCATAATGTCGAGTTTCTTCACTGGTACCACCGTCAAACCTTCCAGTTCAGAATTTCCCCAAGGAGGAGGAGCCATTAAATCAATACTGAACTTCTCTTCTCTAGGGCTACATTCAAATAGCGGAAAAATAAGAAGAAAAAAATTAGAAGAAATGAAGTGAGTTGATTTTGAAGCTCACGCTTTGTTCGCAGTTGCTTCGTCCAAATTGGAACAGGAAGCCTCCTTCGACTTGGTCGCCGTCGTTTCGTCCTCGGTTTCCTTCTGTTCCGGGACAGAATTGCCGTTCTCCCGCGTTGCTGATTCTTGCAGGTGGCTGCCGGTGATACTGTCGTTTCCGACGACTGCACGAGACACTGCTGCCATTTTCTTCCCCTGTGCCGATGTCAAACCCTCGTCTGCTTTGGGAGGCAGCAGCTCCATTTGGATTCTCGTCGCCAGGCTCTCCTTCTCGACTTGAGGGCGAGGCCGTCTCCTCTTAGGAGCTGGATGCAGAACCAAACCAACATCAGTTCGACAATCGATCAGACAAAGAAGCCAACTTAAAGAAGCCAACTTTCAAACTCACCGGTCGCAGAATTAGTAGAAGAGTCGAGATTGTGCCCAGGCAAAATCGACGGCTGCAACTGCGACATAGACGGCGGCGGAGAGAAAGAGCCGGCCGGCGAAGAGGCTCCGGACTTCGCTTCGGTACTCCATCCATTAACGTCCTTTGAGTCGAGTTTGTGGTGGGATTCCTGCCTCGACGGCGATGACAGCGGAGATTGCCTCGTCATTCCGAAGAGGACCTCGGCGACCTCGATCTCAATCTCCCGTGTCGAGGACGATGACGGCTTCGAGACCTTCGGCTGCCGGTGCTTCGGTCCACTAGTCGGCTTCTGCGAAACCAAACAAAAATAAGAAAATATAATTGAGAGTTATGGTAATCTTACCGATCAATCCGGCACCGACCTGTTTCCGAACGGAAGCATTCGAAGAAGACGGCGACATGGCTGTATTGGATGAAGGGCTGAGCCTCGCCGGCGATGCCGGCGACTGACGCCGATGCATCAACAACTCTCCACCCCTACCACCACCACCAATACTTTCTTGTGATCTTTTCAAAGATGCTGCAGAAAAATAAAATTGAAAATAAACAAAAAAAAATCCAAATATAAAAACAAAAAATACGAGACAACAAATCATACATGAGCGAGCTTTTCTCGGGATCGGAACCCCGATCATCTCCTCCGCCACGCTCCAAGAGAGCGGCGCCGGAGGTCTGGTCGGCTTCGAGGGGAGGCTCCTGCGCACGTGGTGGTTCTGGTTCTGCTGCTGGTGCATCGAGGACGACGAGGACGAAGCCGGAGGCGGCGGATTCGTCGCTGACGACGATGCCGCCGTTGGGAACCGGAAAAAGTCATCTTCTTCGTCCTCGCCGAGGCTCTCTTCGGCAGAATCATCCCCATCGTCCCGATTGCTCGCCAACCCCTCCCCCCTCCTCGTCCTCCTCCTCTTGCTCCGGCTACTGGATCTGTACATCTCCATCCTTCCTCCACCGCCATCATCATCCTCTGCTCAAATCAAATCAAACCCACAAAAAAAAAATCAAGAAAGAGTTGATGAATTCCACTACATAGATCTGGACGAAAAATTTGAACAAACCTGGAAAGACTCTTAGATTGCTACTCCTCTGCGGTCGTCTCCTCGACGGACCACAACTGTTCATCGTCGTCGCCGAAGCCGCCATGGATCCTCTCCTCCCTTCTTGATTCCTCTCCATGATAACTTACTCTTCTTCTCATCAAGAATAAAAAAAAGGAATAATAAAGGTCCAATCTTTCTTATATATAGGAAAAGGAAAGGAGAAAAAAAAAATCCAATAAATTTCGGCACAAATCTCTCACTTCCCTCTTTCCTTTCTTGCCTTCTCTCTCTCTCCGTATCCTCTACTTTCGGGCTTTCTACTTGCCAACCCCCATCGATGGACGGCCAGGATCATCCATCAGTGCAGCGCCAGCGGAACGATCCCAACCGTCCGATCCGATCCGATCAAAGGAGCGGTGCCACGTTGGCGCTGTGGGGACCACTACTCGACGAGGCCGCCACGTTTCTGAAAAATATCGCCGCCTTCCCCACAAGATCGTATGCCACGTGTCGTACTATTAATGGATACATCTGCAGGGAGGCCCACCTGAGCTACAGTGCTGTCTCTATCTCTCTCTCTCTTTTCTTTATTGTGGGGACCAACTTGGTGGACGGTCAGGATGCCCACCGAGAATGGCTCTCCGCCGTCGGATCCACGTTCTGACGAGGGAGAAGCATTCGTCCGAGCCTCGTGGCTCGGAGGGAGGAAAATCCGAGCTGGCAGCTACGATCTCTCGGGGACGTGGACGTGCCAAATCTGACCGTCTAGATGTATCGCGGATATTCCAAGTACTGTGGGGACCACCCGAAACGGGTATTATTATAATATTATTTATGGGGGACATTGTTTTTGTCGTGTCAACCTCGTGGAAGTTGCTGACGCCGTCGCTCCCATTCTCGTCCCACGTACGCTCTACTGGAAAAGTGATAAAGAAGGAAAGATTATTTATCTATGCGGGAGACACTAAGTAAGTAGTAAGTAGCTTAGGGCGGGGACCACGCCTGTGTGTGGCCGCACTCGCGTTTTTCTATGCGGGCGGGCGTTTCGGCATGGGTGGGGGTCGGGAGCCACGATTCGACACGTGCGTCGGACGCGGGTTTGGTTCCACGTGGCATTTGCGGTGCTGTGATTGGGTTGGAATTGGGATCTCTAAGATGATGGGGGCATGCATGCATGATGCACTCTTCCGATGCGGTGGTGGTTGGTGAAGGTGGGGGTGTTTTTCTAAACTGTGGACCCCACTTTCTGTTGCATCATGTCCCAATTATAGGTTTTGAGATTTTTTTTTAAAATCGTGAATGTCTGAGCCTTATTTCTTTATTTAATTTTTTTTAAGTAAACAAGTTTTTCTCCCCTATTTTTTCTCTACTATGTTTGAAAGTATTTTATCTAGAAAAATATCATATATATATATATATATATTCTAAGTATATATATATATATTATATATATATATATATATATATATATATATATATATATATATATAAAATATATATATATACTTAGAATATATATATATATATATATATATATATATATATATATATATATATATATATATATATATTCTATATATATATATATATACTTAGAATATATATATATATATATATGAGTAATTGTGGCGAACTCTTCTTCACTGGAGCTCGAACTCCAACCACTTGGGCCGCATGCATCTATTTTAACTACTAGGAGATATATATATATATATATATATATATATATATATATATATATATATATATATATATATATATATATATATATATATATATAGTGAAGAAGAGTTCGCCACAATTACTCATATATATATATATATATATATATATATATATATATGTAAAATTCTACAATACATCCACCCTTTTGAGATGTATCGATACATCCCAAATCTGAACCATTGGATGTTCATCCAATGGTTCAGATTAAATTCAGATTAAATAATGCAGGAGACATCATTTAATGTTGTTTTTGACTTTTGACCTCTTGTTAACTTGCTATAGCAGGCCATTCTTCAATTCAATTTTTTCAATGAACATCCTAAATTAACGCATATTTACTTTCTCTTTCGTCCATGTAATTTAATATTTTGTACAACTACGTATATATAACAATAATTGTGTGTCGGCCGAAAAGGAAGGACACAGTGTGTCTAGGTTTGTAGGCGATGTAGACGACACCACCGATGCTCCGATAGCTGCTTGCTATCTAGATGATGACACCGACGACGACATGGACGAAGATCCTGTAGCCAATGTGGATAATAGTAAGGGAAGAATTCAGAGGAAGAAGAGGGGTAGGAAGCCGATAAAAGCTCGTTATCTCAAATCTCTTCTTTGTGTAAATTAAATTCGAGGACAAAAACCTAAATTTTAGTTATTGCTTAGCAGAGTCTGCTTAGTTGTTGTAAAATTATGGTGTTGCTTCTGTAACATTTTCATCTTTAGTCTCATATTTTCTATGAATATGTGTTCTGTTTGATTTTGATTTAGTAATCTTTCCGTAATTTATTTTTTTATTTCATCTAACAATTTAATATTTTGGTTATAAAGCTACAGGCCATGGTGGTGGTGGTGGAAGGAGAAACGAAGATGAAGAAGGAAAGAAGAAGAAGTTCCGGTTCGCGACGGACTTCGTCGAGCCCTCCTCGAACAACGAGGAGTACTAGCGAAATTAAACCTCTTATAGAGTTCCTCAAATTGTTAATCATGATAGCCTTTCATGATTACCCTTCAAATGGCTAGTAGATTTTTTGCTAGTCTCGAAATTTATTTGTCTTTCCATCTTCCTCACTTTTTGTACTTTTCTCTTACTATATATACAATAGTTTTCTTGTTTCAACTATTATTTGTTCTGAAATACATAGAATAGTTTTCTTATTTCATTTTGTAGTACTAGAGAAAGATGTCTACTCGTATGGAATATGATTACACTAAAGAGTTTGTACATGATTACACTACTTTGGAATTGTTCACATGACTGCTTCTACTCTTCCGTACCCCAATCAATACACAAGGATCCAGACAAGTTGTGTTATTGTACAATATTTCACATGTGCCACTCATGTTTCCCGTTATACGTATTTTTCAGGATATGTATACGAATTTCTGACAAATGTCAGGTGGCCCGTATTTTGACTTATCTTGCTTAGCTTAGCCTTGGTTTAAATCTTGACTTGATTGGTTCAACTTGGTTCAACATGACTTGGCTTGGCTTGGCTTGGTTTGGTTTATTTTGGGTTGAGATGAAAGGGGTTGCTATATAAGTCAACTTCTTCTCTCTCCTCTATTATTTGCATTTACTTCTTCATCTTCTTCATTTACTCCTCCCACCTACCAAGCCCAGGCAAGTGCAACTTGTTTCATGAGAGATCTCAAGTTTTCTTGTTCCATTCTCTTTCTTACTAGATTCTAAGCCTCTTTAGAAATAAAAGTTTTCGGTTTTGATGGTTATATTTTTTGTCACGACCCGCACCCTAGAGTTAGGGCACGAGAACGTAACAACGTCCAGCCTACGCCGCAGTGTCGGCGGTAGAACGCTGTCCTAGGTCTCAATGCATCTAACAGTATAAGACTAAACAGTTTATACTCCCCGAATGGGGGTGACATAGCAGAATGTAAACTCAATCATATCTAAGGTAGAGCATAAAGGAAGATAGATAAAACATGAAATTGAAAAGAGATACAACAGATAGAAGTCTAAGTGTCTAAGATACAAACTCAGGATACATCTCAAAACTCAAATACACTAATCCATAAATACAACTCAAGATGACTGAAAATAAACTATAAGCAAAAATCCTAGCTATCTATGCAACCTCTACTGTCTCTTCTAGGCTAGCAGGCAACCTCCAGGCTATCTGTAAAATTTATCAACGGGTCCAGTCAGGACTGGAGCGAGCACAGTACATCTCAACAAGTCATAACATGATAGGAAATGTAATCATGCTAGAGAATAAAATACAAGATCTGAAGAAATAGCATAATGTAAAAGAGAGACTGTAAGTAAATATCTATGATATATATAAAGAGAGACAGTGCTAGTGATTCAGAGTACTGCATAAACATGTGAATGGCTAAGGACTGATTTATGATTACACTATTGGAAATTGATACATGATTACACTACTTGGATTTATTCACATGTTCACTTATACTCCCCCATCCCCAATCAATACACAAGGATCCATTCAAGTTACGTTAAGATTCATGATTATACTACGTTGTCCATAAAGGGTGATTCATGAATTGATTCGTGAAGGCTCGGTGATCATGAGGGTACATGAGTCACTAGCTGATTCCCGAAGATTCATGATGATAGAAGCATATGATACGTGATGTAAGTAAAACACACATGAAAAAAGTATCTGATGCTCCCGAGAGGGATAACATCTCATGAAGGGATCCATATAGTACCAATCCGTGTTACCAACGTGTCAGCATCAAGTAAGATAGTCTAAAGCAGGAAATATAATCCTAAACATGATATAAAATGATCAGAGAATGTACTCGCCTGATATCTGAATGTCCAAGGTAAAGATACTGTCCGGGGAGAGGTGTCTGGCTCCTAATTAGAACAGCATAAGTCACAACATGTCCAGAAGGGTAATATAAAGCACTACAATGCATTCTACATGAATCTAGGTCAAACTAGGCCAAAGTCAACCCTTGGTCAATTCTGGTCAACTGCTCTAGTCAAACTAGGTCAAACTAGGTCATGTCCTAACCCAGTAAGTCTTACTAGGCCTAACCAAGACAATCCTAGCAAGCACACATCAATACAAGGCTATACAAGCCAACATACACCCAACTCTATATTGCATGCAATTATTCAATACTCAAATAGGCAAGAATTCACATTGGATATATACTAGGTAATCTATTACTTTAAGCTATATATGTCTACACATATATATACATGCATATATTGGTATTCAATATTAGGTCTATAATTATGGCATTTTAAATGGTTATATAAACTTATATATTACAACACAATATGCTAACATATATATAATATACATACATAGCTAAGTTAACTATATTCATAAATACTTATTTAAGAGGCTACGTGTGTGTATGTGAACATGGCAAAGGGGCAAGTGAGGGTTAAATGGGCATACATACACTACAACAAAAAACCCTTTTAATGACGTTTGATAAGTGGATTTCATGACGGCTGATAAAAAAGCGTTATGAAAGTTCGAAATACCTTTTTTCTATAACGGTTTAGGCTAATTCTGGACTTTTTATAATGTTTATAAAACAAAGCGTTATTAATATTTTAGAGTGGTGGCAAACTTGTAATATTTTTTAAGTTCAATTTTTGGTAAAATCCTTGCTAGATCCCGCGCTTCAACAAAAATTCCCCTCTCCCCCAAAACCGTTCTGGTCTTCCCCTTCTCCTCCTTTCGTCTCCCTCCTCTCCCCCAACTCCTTTCGTCTCCCTCCTTCTTTCGTCTCCACCTTTCAGCAACACCCTCCTCTCCTTCTCTTCTTCTCCTTCCTTTCCCCCAACTCCAAAACCCTAATCCTAATCCAAAATCCTAAACCTAGTTAGAAAGGGTGGAGAAGATGGAGAGGGCTTGTCGAAACCCTAATCTTGGTCATGCAGAGAGGCTCCTGCGGAGGGAGAGTCCACGCGGCTCTCCTCCTCCGATCGGTCTTCGGGTCCGTGGCCGACGCGTACAAGAAAGACCCGCCGTCCGGCCTCTTCGACTGCCTCGTGGAGGCGGCTGGTGCCGGGGTGCAGGAAGTTGGCGGTGCCGAGGATGCTGGAGGAGGCTGCGGACTACGTGGCCGATAGTCGGAGGCAACCCTGCCGCTCCTGGCCCTCTACGTAGCACCGCTCGGGCAAGCTCTCCGCCGCTCCCTATACTCGACGCTGCAACAACAGAACTCCGACCAGCAGCAGCGGCCGAGCAAAGAGAGGGCCGAAAGATGGCACTCCCTGCCCCCGTTCGTGCCGGGACCAGACGGCGTCTCCTCCGCCGGCCGGGTCCCGCCGGAAGGGAGAGCGGAGCCCACCACCGCTCAGGTTTTCTCCTTTATCAATGTGCAACTATTCAACAGGTTTGTGCTTTTTTATTTGTTTTCATCAATTATCTGGAGACAGAAATATAAGGCACATTATCTTCTTTGTTAACATATGTTGCTATTGCAGTCTTCTTTTGCGATGTGAATGTTGCTCCTTTAGCAATGGAGAATATGTGAAATCTGGTATAGCTGATTTGGACCTACGGTGTGGACAAGCAAAACCAGAGGTCAGTTTGATTTATTACTGTATTTATTTTTACCTGTGGGTGTTGTCAGAACATTTATGTTCATCTGCCTGCTTCTTACATTACAGTATGCTGGGTCTTCTTGGGATGAACTTAAACACATAAGGCAAGCTGTGGGTTTCTTGGTATGTAAAGCATACTCACATTGTTTGCATTATTTGATACGATATGTGTAATTCCTGTTTTGATTCATAACACGAGTATTGTGATTTTTTTTTTGTGCTCGTTGATGTTTGCCTCAGAAATAGATACTTTTTTTATTTGAGATTATCTGAGATCTACAGAGTTGGATATAATGTGATAGTTCTTATTGATATTATTGTAGTCAAAGTTGTACTCGTCAATGGGGTGACTGGTTGATGAAGGTCTTTCATTACGTGAATATTTGATCCTGTTATACTTTGTAGCACTGCTTGGTATTGACTCCACCATACTTATAGGCGTGATTCTTATTTAGGGCACTTGGTGCCAAACAGTTTCCATTCCGGATGGGCGTTTACCCAACAACACTAAATGCCAGGACTCGGATAAGTCAATACTAACGGTAGAATTTTAACTATCAAGTTATGATCACAGATCAATAGTTGTGCTTCCCGGTTTCATACTGACTCCAACTTTTGTAATAAGCTTTAGGGTTCTCTAGATTACTGAATTTTCAATGGTTCAGTGTCGAGATGAAAATGCCTGCTTATCTATGATGCCAATCTTCTGTTTTTGTGTGATGATGTTTTTTGGTACTTCAAAATTTTGTAAAATTATGGGAAAATTAGGGCATGGCGCAGCACATGCATAAACAAGCTCTCTTATATGCTTTAATGTGTCTTTCTATAGTTGACTCTAGTCAAACTCATTAGCTTTTGACCCGAGGCTTGATTTTAATATGAAACGTGTCTAGATTATAAATTAGCTTGTGTTCCTGAGAATTATCTGCATGTTCAGTTCTGCCATTTAGTTTATCTGTGACCTCACTATGTTATCATTTCATATAGTTTGAAGACATAATCTTGGGTCTGATGATTGCTTATTGTGTATTGCAGGTAATATTTCAGAAGAACAGGATATCTTATGATGAAATAGTCAATGATCTTTGCCCGGTAGTAACAAAAAACTCACTCTCTCGTGCATAAATACTCTCCCACATACACTCTACAGATACATGCAAACTCATTCTTTCTCATGCACTTGACATATACATCCTTGCTTATTTTCTTTTAGGTATTGAGTGTCCAACAGCTTTATAGAATATGCACACAATACTGGGATGACAAATATGACACTCAAAGCGTCTCCTCGGAGGTGTGCACTCCATTAAAATCCCATATTCTTGTTTAGATATATTTGGTTTCTCCTGTCTTTTATTTGCCTAATGTTTAATACTTCAATGTTTATAGTAATTTCTTAATTTGAAAGCTGCCCTTTGGTAAGCAGAATTTCTATTTTACCAATATTTTTATTGGTTGCTTAATACATTTACTGGTTTATGTTTTATGTTTTTTTAGCAAGGAATGTTATTACCCTTCCTACATAAGTTGCATCTCAGTGACTGTTGGATCTATTACCCAGGTTCTTTCCAGCATGAGGGTATTAATGACAGAGGACGCCAATGATGCAGATAGCAATGCGTTCTTATTGGATGATAACTCCAGGTAAAAGAGAGTAAAAATTCCTGTTTCTTTTTGTTTTATCTAATAGTAGTATGGAATACACAAGTAAAACATTGTTCTGTTATAACTCCTGCAGCATTCCCTTTTCGGTGGATGACATATCAAATTCTGTATTAGAGAAGGACTTCAAGGATGTCCAACCACCGGATGTTCTTCTCGAGAACGCAGCCTTCCAATTTTTACGCGAGTGAGGCAGTCGGGACCTCAAGCATTCTTTAGTTTGTTCCTTTTTTTTCCTCCATCCTTCGCTTCAAGCTGCAGATGGTTCTCTTCAGATCTTGTACATCCAATTCTTTTCATCCAAGTATCCTGTAAATTTGTTCTTCAAATTAGAAAGTACAGGGCAAGTTTTTAGTAGGGTTGGGATGAATTTTTCCCTCCCATAGTGTTTTTTCCTTCTTCTTTAATTCTTTGTAGGCAAGTTTCAGAATTATGTTTATTCGTTTACACAGCTTAATTAAAGGGAGAGGAAAGCCTCTTTCCATAGAAGTGCCTCCCTTTTACATTGTAAAGTGTCGGATTATGTAAACAGACAGAACTATAAGAGTAACAAGGAAACCTGTCTTGTTTATACATTGCGCTAGCAAGTAACATTCGTTGAGCTCGATTTTAGTACATGATTGATCCATCAGTAGGAAATGTCTAAGCTTTCTCCCTTTCTTTTACTATTATTTGGATTTAATTAAGAAGTGTGTTTATCCAATCATGATAGTTTTCTATAATACATGAAACGTAATGTGTTCTCATGTGTTAAATCACAGGAAACAGGCATGGAAGTTGAAGCAGATCAAGCTGAGATTGAGAGACTGGAAGAACGTGTTTCAATCCTTCGAAAGGTATAGAGTTTGAAACTGTGTTGAGGTGAGGTGCATGAGTTTCATTCTTGTCATGAGTTTCCTTCACCTTGTTTTATGTTTGAATGGTTCATTTTATGTACTTAACTGTATAAATAGTGTATGAAATCCCTGCAAATATCTTTGTTTGCATTCACTACATTAAGTGGCCATTGATCCTATTTGGGTGAGACAATTATACTGAAGGACAGTTATTTGGGAGAATGATGAATGCTTTATAAAAGCTAAGAGGGAGCAGGGATCTTTGAGATTAGAAATGACAAGGAAGGACTGATACTAATCATATATTCCATCTAATTTTAATGTAGATGTTTTAATTTATAAATGCAATTTGGTAAATAAGTAATCATTTTATTCTGAGCAAGAGCTAATTCTAAAAGCTTAGTTTTTACACAACTTTCTTTAAGCTGATCCCAGAAGAATGTTTATTTATCTTTTTAAAGAACTTATTTTGACACCTTTTTCTAATATTAGATTTTAGCAATCAGTTAAATTTGTAAGTAATCAGCTCCTTGGATCTAACTCCACATGTTTGAGTGGTGGTTTTATTTCTTAGCTGTGCATCTCTGACAATTTATCCTCTTTTTAGTGAATTTCTTGATTATTTTATTTTCATATTTACTAAATATTCTTGTACTTATGCATAATACAGGCTCTCAAGAATCAAAGTGGTAATAAGAGAAAACAACCTGTGTCGTCCTCTGGCCCTGCCAATAGTTCAGGAACTGCAAACACTGCTGGACCCTCTCCAAACTCGGCGCCCTCAACTCCCTCCACGCACACACCTGGAGATGTATGTCAGTGTCTTCACTTCAACAAAACTGTGTTGAAGCAGATCAAGCTGAGAATTTTTGCAACAAAACTAATAATTTGGTTAGCAAAAGAGAGATTTATTCCTATTTTTTTGGTACATTCTGTATTTGGATATTCAATGTAATGAAGATGTTGATATGTACTCTATTTTGAGAAATGTAATAAAGATGGTGATATATAATGTTAAGTTTTTGGAATGTAATATATACTGTGCAGTATAGAGCATTATAAATATGCTAATTTGAATAGTATAAAGTGTTATAAATGTGCTGCATTGAGCCTATACATATTATCTATTCATGACATTTTAAAATTGTTCTGAATTGTGCACTATATATTAACTATTCATAACGCTTTTATAGAAACTATTCATGACGGTTATTTTATGACGCTTTTAAAAAATATTTATAACACCCGTTTTCATAACGGTTGCTGTGAAAAAAAAAGCGTCATGGTTCGTCATTAATGACGCTTTTTAGCCGTCATTAAAAGGATTTTTTGTTGTAGTAATAGTGTATACATATCAAAGAGTGTCAAAGTGTAAGTGAACAATGTGTCAAGTGTGATAGTGTCAACATAGTGTAAGGGGGTACATGAGGTAATATAGGATTTGTGTTAACATAGAACATTACATCTCATTAACTTGTATATTGCATACATTACATCTATTATTATATTACATTCATGCTTGCATTCATTCATCATTCATTTATTCTCTTGCACCACTATATGCACCATACATTACATACTATGGAACCTACATATTCATTACAAGCCATACTTATACATGCTTACATTATCACCTCATACATCATTTATTTAACCATTTACTCATGCATGCATTCTCTATTTAATTACATAATATATATACATTAACATGGGTTAAAATTAAATAGAACATTATATTACACACAAGGGTGCACAAAATGCATATGCCGAATAGTAACTCCTACTAATAATCAATACTGTACCATCTCAGCATGGATTAAAATTTAGGATTAAAGTATGTTATAGATCTATGTGTTAGCTTTCCGAAACTTCAAACGGATCGCATTTTCGTTTCCGGGAACTCCCGAAATCGCGAAAACACCGAGAACGCGTTTGTCTTTCGTACAGCTGACACTCAAATAATTTTTCAGAAAGTTATAGAAAGAATTAGGCCTATTAATACATGTTTTTGGAAAGCTAACTTCAATACGCTTCTTTTAAAAAAAAACGGGAGATTAAACCGAGCTTTGAGCTAGAAGTTATGACATTTCTAAGTTAGGACTGAAGTTAAAAACGTGGATAAAAATCATGACGGATTTAGATAGTTTGAGCCAAAAGAATACACAATATATATCCTAATTATCCACAACAATAATAGCAATAATAATATGAGGAACCACACTCACAAACTTGATTATATAATCATCATGAACCATTTATTACATATATAAATATAGATACACTCTCATTACAATATATATATATATATATAAATCTATATATGTAACATGAACACATCCACAACACAAAGGACACTCCTATGACCCTCAAATGGACACAAAATGGACACAAATGGAGATACAACCATGGGGGTCATTCCTATGGGTTCAAAATAGACCTATATGTATGAGGAAATGAAAATGAGAAGGGATTTATACCTCCCGGTAGATCGAATCGAAGAAAAACCTTCCCGGAGCGACACCGACACGTAGAGATTCCAAAAGGACACGAACGAGCTCCGAATTCTCCCAAACTTGGTTAGCTTCCTCCTTGGCTAGAATGGAGAAGGAAAAAAGAAGATTTGGTGGTGAAATGGAAGAATTTGGTGGAGAAATTGCTAGGGATTGCTCTCTAGGAATTTGGGGAAGAACATGAGAGAGAAAAATAGATGGATGATGACAAATGGGAGGCTCAACCCTATCCTTATTGTGGCTGGCCATAAAGGTGGTTTTGTCCTATTAGGAAAGTCCAAAAGCCCCTACTAACCTATTCTATGAGTATTTAGGAAGGCTAATTGGTTGGGGCTAAATTAGTCATTCTAAAGTCTCTAATCACACTAACCTTATCCATAATAATTAGTCTAACCTCTAACTAAAATATTTCTATCATGTGGACTAAAATTAATATCGTATGGGCCATGCCTAACTAGTGTGTGGATCCCACTAGAGTCAAACTATCCCCGGGTCCCCGTTTCAAGTCGGATTGAGTTAAAATTCGAACCCGACTCAAATAACCCCAAAACAATATCATAAATAATAAAATAATATCAAAATAATTCAAAGAGATCAAATGCAAAAATATCCTTAGGCCAAAAATGACATTAAAATATCATAATCACATGGTTAGGCTCTAGGTCAAACAGTCTCTAGGATTTCACTAGCAAAACGTCAAAATCACAAGTCATTAATTTAAATAATTTTAAAATGATTTAAAATCACCAAAAATCATATCATGAATTAAATATCATTATTAAAATAATTATAAATACGAAATTTCAAAATTACCCTCATTTGGAAAACTGGGTGCTACATTTTTGTAGATCTAAGTTTTAAGTTCCTTCTTATTTAGTTTTCTTGGTTTTGATCTCTAAAAACTTGGTATTTCCAAAAACTAGTGGTTCCATGTTGTAGAAAATTTGATTTCATGCAGTTTTGGTTTTTGTTTCGCTTGATTTCGACTTCGGATGAGGAAGTTATGGCCATAACAAGTTTTTAGAACTTTCATGGCTGAACTTGTTGTTTGGGGACGATGAACCCCATGCGCCGGGAATCCCATGCGCCCGGGAGGCCATGTGCCGTAAAGTTCCGGCAACGCATTCTTTGACTCCGAGCGTGTCATGCGCGTAGGTTCCTTACGCGCATGTACTGAAGACGCAACGTGAGTTTAAATTTCCATGCGCCGATTATGCAGGAATCCCATGCACCGATTGTACAGGAATCCCATGCGCCGATTGTTCAGGAATTCTCATGTGCCGATTGTGCAGGAATCCCATGCGTCGATTGTGCAGGAATCCCATGCGCCGATTGTGCAGAAAATCCCATGTGCCGATTGTGTAGAAATTCTCATGCACCGATTGTGCAGAAATCCCATGCGCCGATTGTGCAGGAAATCCCATGTGCCGATTGTGCAGGAATTCCCATGCGCCGATTGTGCAGGAATCCCATGCGCCGATTGTGCATGAATTCTCATGCGCCGATTGTGCAGGAATTCCATGCGCAGATTGTGCAGGAGTCTCATGCACCGATTGTACAGGAATCCCATGTGCCGATTGTGCAGGAATCCCATGCGCCGGAATTGCTCTATTTTACTGTTCTTGCCTGTTTAGGTTGTTTTGTAATTAGAATCTTGAAAAACTCAAAACATGAAAGTTGTAGATCTTTTTCTTGGCTTCAAGAATATGTTACCAATTATTTTATGCAAGTTTTTCTCATTCATGATAATGTAAGGATAGAACACGATAGTGGCCTGTTAAGGCGCACTCTTGACAAGTATCAAGTGACATGATAATTCTTGATAGTGACCCGTCGTGGTGCACTCTTGACAAGTAACTGGACATGGTAATTCTTGATGGTGGTCCGTTGTGACGCACTCTTGACTTGACAAAGTAACCTAACATGATAATCTCGATATGCCTTGCTAAGTAACTCTTGTCTTGACATCGTGGGTGACTTTCTTGATTGTGCCTGTATAAGCCACATGTCTCGTCATGCAACATGTCTAGGACATAAATTCCTGATTTACCACGGTCAGGGATTTATACTGAATCTGACTAAGTTAATGACTAGATTGATCAAGTAGTTCATATATGGAGACGTTTCCAGTTACAGGCGATCCCGTTATCCCGGCCACACCTGATGGACTTGTAGCCTACCGACGAGTAGGGCACATTTCCAGCCTACTGTCATGCGGGGCACTTCATGAAACAAGTTCTATGCACACTGTCATGTGTTGCACACCAAGCCACCTAATAATTCTTGATAACTCTTAAATGAATCTCGCCTGGATAACCTGTATAGCTGTAGGGCTTGTGACTGCGAAAATATCTCATTGCATCTTGCTAGTAAATAGGCTTGTGATAACACTAGCTAGTTAAGGTATCAAGCCGTACTCTTGCTTGGCCGTGATTGATGGATGTAGTCCAGTCTAGTATTGTCTAAGCAATACCAGTCTATGATTATTTCAGCACATGCTTTTTCATGCTGTACTCTTGTCGATAATTGGTTAGAGACTAAGTTTTGTTCAGGCGAAGGATTACAACCCCGGTCCTTGTTTGGTTTACGGGTTGTAACTTTGCTACCAGAATAGTTTCTTAGTTATCTTATCGTTTATCACCCTGCTATCCAATTTCTGGTTTTCTTGTTATTATTATGCCTTGTTTTCTAACTTGCTGGTTTTATTTCTGGGGTCTGACCAAGCTGGTTTTGTATGGCCAGATTTCGGAGTAGGACTCGAGGATCATCCAGCTTTTCTACCAGATGGTGACCACTAGGCATAACACTGGCAATGAGTGGGTTCTTATTTTGCTCTCCCACTCTCTTGTAAAAATATTCTTTTGAGGCATTTAGCCGCCGAGCAAGTGTTAGCTCATTTGCAACTTTACTTACTGTCTGCCTACGGGCTGTAACATGATCGACAAATCCTAGGTTGATCATGTATGACTGAAACTCTTGCTAGTCTTCACGTTTTGTATGACTAGCTTCATGATCATCTGAATATGTAATGTTTGGGACACCTTACTTTGTATGTCTAATGATCTAACATCTTGTGGCATTTACTTACTTGCTTGAGATTGAGACACTAGGCTTGTTTATGACCATAAGAGACTGTGTCATATCCCTATTTTGATAATAGGTATATGATCGTATTTGGGTTATTTTCAAATTACGTATTTGTTTAAAATTTTATTTATTTTTCGGACTTGTGCTGGCCTTACTTGTTTAGGCTTGACATTTGATTATTACTTCTATTAAATTGTTATTAACATTATTTTATTATTATTATTGGGTTAATATGGTTTGCTTCTATTAAATTGTTTCCATTATTATTATTGTTATTATGATTATTATTATTATTGTCATTATTATTATTATTATTAAACCCTAATCCAATCCCAAACTTTTCCCTCTCTCCTCACTTTCACTCCCCCTTTCCCCCTCACCCAGCCGACACAGCCACCCCCCCTTTCCTTTTCCCTCAGCTCTCTCTCTCTCGAGCTCACTCCCTTCCCTCTCCCTCTCGATCTCCCCCTCTCCTCTCCCGCTCTTCCCCGGCCAGCTCCGGCCACCACTGCCACCATCACCCACCAGCACCGCCCACCGCCATCAGTCACCACCACCACTGTCCCTTTCTCCTCCGGCACCCCGAGCGCCGTCGGCGCCCTCGTCTCCACCGCCACCACTTCCATCTCTCCCTCTCTCGCTGTTCCCGGCGCCCGCCACCACCGCGGCCGCCCTCGTCTCGGCCACCGCAGTCGCCCCCTTCACCATGGCCACCACCACTGCTCTCTTCCTCCTCCGGCCACCTCCCTCTCGGCCGGCGCCATCGCCACGACCAGCACCACCATCATCGGCGTCTTCATCACCTCCGCCACCACCTCCGTCGACGTCGGTGCCGCCATCTCCCCCGCCCCTTGGCGCAGCCGCTGCCGCTGCCGTCCTTTCTCCACCGTGGGGCCGACCCGACCTGGCCGAGTCCCCCTATGGTGAGCTCCGCCACCCTTCTCTCTCCCCTCCTCGGCCTGTGAGCTCCTCGGGGAGCGAGCCCCTCATCGGCGTGCCTCGGAACGCGTGCTGTCTCGAGTAGCGCGCTGCCTCGTGCAGCGTGTCGCCTCGGGCAGCGCACCCTCGATTGGTGTGCCCCTTGTTCCTTGTGCCATCTAGGGATGAGTGCACCTCGGTCTACGTGCTACCTTGGGCAGCAGGATGCCTCGAGCCCCGCACTGTCTCGGGTACCGTACCACCTTGGTTTGTGTGTTGCCTCGATCCTCGTGTCTCGGCCTTTGTGCCTACCTCGTGACCCGTGCCGTCTCGATTTGCGTGCGCGTACCGATTTGCGTGCCGCCTTGGTTTGCGTTTCACCTTGGGCGTCGTACTGCATCGATTTGCGTGCATACGTCGACTTGTATGCCGCATTGATTTGTGTGCTTCCATGAATCTTGCTCCGTGTCGATTTACGTACATGCCTCGATTTGTGTGTCGCAATGATTCGTATGCCATCTCGATATTCGTTATCCTTCGATTTACGTGCACGTCTCGATTTACGTGCACGTTGTCTCCTGTTCATCTCGATCTTCGAGTCATCTCGATCCTCGTGTGTGTCTCGATACACGAGCACGTCTCGGGTTGCGTGCTCGTATCGGTCCGTGTGTCTCAATTTCTGTGCCAGATTCCTGCGCTGCTTACGGGACCCACACGGTATATCCTCCTGCCATCCTCCGTGATTTCATACATTATTTTATTATTAATGCTTATGATTGTTTATTTTGTGTTCCGAGGACCTCGATTGGCGTGCAAGCTTGGATCCAGGACGCCGAAGACTTGCTTACCTAGCCGAGCCCTCTAGGCAAGTATCCCTTGCTCATCGACGGCTCTTGCCCTCTCTCCTGGATTTTTATTGTATTTAATTAATTTGTACTTGTAAATTGTATAATCATGATTAGTGTAGCCTAGTAGTAGAACTGTCATGATGATAACTTAGGATAGCTTGGTCCGATACCGGGATAGACCGTATCAGACAACTCGGACGGGTCATCCACACCTCCGAGGACACGAGCACGACTCATACGTATGGATTGTCCCCATATGCCCCGTGTCTGACTCGCGGTTGGATAACGGCTTTGGCTAACTGTTTCTATGACTTTGTTTGTGGTTTGGATATGACTGTGGATCTTGGTGCGCCCTGCGTGACGATTCTTGCTGCATGTGTTGGTTTGGCGTCCAGTACGTATCGTAATGCTGCTGGAGGCCGAGACTTAGTGTTCTCGGCTAAGAATTGGTGCCCAGTACGCATCGTAGTGCTACTGGAGGTCGAGACTTAGTGTTCTCGAATTGCGATTCTGCGACGGGTTGCGCCGAGTGGATTTAGCCCCAATTTGCAGGAAGCTCCCGTTCAGAAATACAGAGGAGACTCTGTCGAATTTTTTCAGAATTCCTGGTCGGGAATTTGGTTCGAAGAGTTGGGCAGAACCGTTCTTTTGGTTTGCTGAACCAGCCTCCTGCAAGTTTATCGTAGTATAGTATGCCTGATCCCAGTACCTGCTAGGTAGACTCATAACTAGATTAGTCGCCTAGCTCTCAACCTATCTTGTCCATCGGATAGCGTAAGGAGCACGGTTCTACTCGGGAGACGGTCTGCAACCCTGGTCCTTGTTTGGTTTAAGGGTTGTGGATCTGCTCCAGAGTGGTTCATGCAATCCTTGCCACCTTTATGGCGGCCTTTAATCATTATATTCTTGTCCCCTGACCATTCATTCTATGAGCTATCCTAGTCTAGCCAGCTAGGACTGATAGTTGTCCTATGTGTCGGGATTTGTGATTTTGGATATATCTGAGGATTGAGTATTATGGAGAGTATGATCTCGAGAATATTGATTGATAGACTCACGTGGACTCTTGGATAGTATTGTTATTCCTTTTGAGGATGTTCTAATTCGATCAGACATGACTGTAGATTCTTGGATTTTGATGATCGCGAACATTTTGCGGAACGAGGAGAATACCGAGGATTTTGATACATAATTTTTACTCGACTTCCCAAGCGCCCAAAACCTGGTACCTTTGCTGTATCCCGGTAGTTGGGAGACTTAGTTGCTGATAGCCTGTGATCAATGACTCGGAGGATTCTTGTGAGCCAGAGGGCCTAGCATTGTCTTTAGTGATTAGCCTAGTACCAAGTGATCGTATTTTCCTGATATGATATTTATCCCATCGAGGATGGGAAGACTATTGATAGATTGATCCGGTGGGTAGACCGACTTGATGATTAGAGCTGTAGACCCCATGTGTACTTGAGATGCTACTATAGTAGAGATCCTGACCACGTACCTAACCTGGTATCCATGCCACGATGTAGGCAGAGGACTCCATGTGATTGACCGAATGACCATGTTCCTGACTTGACTACTTGTACCCGTGCTGGTACCATTCTATGTGTGCACTGAGGTATTATCCTACGTGTGCACTGAGGTGCTATTCTATGCGTGCACTGAGGTGCTACATGATTCTATGTGTTATATGGCAGTGCATTCATCTTCCAGCACGGACATGGTAGTTGGCCTGTAGTTTTAGCGTGGTTAGGACTGATTGACTGCTTGCTGTATTACACTAAGAATGAATCCAGATTTGAGACTTTGGGTGTCGAGGTGGATTCGTACTTAGTGTACCCGTACTGAGATACTCATCTAGGAGGATGAGCATGTGACCACGGCATGTGATTCCAGATAAATGTAGGGTTAATCTAGGCAACTAAAGATGGTAGAAGCATTGGGAGGGAGCAGAATCTCGAGATCGTGCATGCCAGCCGCCACAGGTGCTATGATTACCTGTCTAGCGCAAGGCTGACCGCCCCGGATATTATTATCGTCCGCAATAGCGGACGGCAGTATCCGACTATTATATGTACTACCATATAATTGATCTGTTTCGCATGGTTGCCTTTGAGGGACCAGTGCTTATCTATGTGCTATGCGTTATTATTTGGCCTTGTTAGCCCTGCTGGACATAGCACGATCTGAGGATTCTTATATTGCATTGTTGGGGTAACCCAACCTCCACGTAGATAGCCGTAGACATTTGAGTGGCCGCTTATTCACCTAAATTGTATGGCTTGTTGCTTGCTAAGCTGGCTGGCACGTAACGCTGTCCCGGCGCGGTAATTCATTCCCTTGTTCTTGTTTGATGTAGGGATGAGTTACTGTTCCGATGTCAGACTACGAGTTCCAGTTGGCAATGCAAGTATTAGTGGGTGTTAGGATGATTGTGATGATTGTTGGTTACTTACGTATTAGTTGGATTGCTGCCTTATATTATGTAATCGTGCGTTGGTACCGCACGATCCTTTACCCTCATTACCGTTGTTTATACATGTTATTTCTGTCATATATTATATCCTGCTGGTTTTCTTCGCCCGTCCTTGAGCCTTCCTTTCTGTTACTTGCTACGGTTGGCCTAACCAACCATGGATTGTTTCCAGATTGCCTGTGACCGACCATGTGGATCTTCCAGACTTGACTTGGAGGACGTGCTTCAGTTCTCGACCATGAGGGAACTGTGTGGGAAGGTATTCTTGTCTACATTATTTCTTATTGTAGATTCTGATTATCATATGAGTATTTTCTGTTTTTCATATGATTATCTCTCTTGTCGTTATTTCATTGATTATTGCCTGTGGATATGAGATCAAATTTAGGCCATAGACTGCTTGCATGCTAGGATACCCAACAAGATTGACAGCCATGATCGCCGTATAACGTCTTTATACCTTATACGGTGTAGCTGGCCTACGTCCGTCCCCGTATTCCGGTACTGGGGCGTGACAAGGTTTTATTGGTGGCCCATGCAGGTCTCGTTTGAGATATTGTTGGGTATCACATGATTATTGATCTCAGTCCACAATTCCTTGGGATTCTAACTTACTACACTTGCCCTTCGCTCCCTTGATCTTGCAAACTGGTCATTTTCTCTACTTGGACCTATCTTGCTAGGCCATGTCTTATTCGTTGTTATCTACCTCTGATCCTTGTTTGATAGATATGATCCTGTAGTTGGTCATATCGATCACCTTATTTGATGAGATGTTATCTTATCTCCATCATTTGGGTTACATGATTATTTATCTTGGGTTTTGTACTCTCTACCGGTGTTTCACCTTAGTTGATTTCTTGTTATCTCTTTCGTGCGTTGACCTCGTGTTGACTTAGTATCATTATCGCCCTCTTCGAGCGTTGGCTTGATTGTTGTAGAAGGTAGATTTCATCAGGACTGAGATTTGGATATTTTAACATTTGTTGAGTATCCAGGGGATATTTTTGTATGAATTCAGCTCCTTTGATTCTGGACAGTTCCGCACTTATGATTATCAGTTTCGAATATTATTTTGATTATAGATATACTTTATGAACATTATGTTTTGATATGGATCCTTGGTTTGGAGTATTTTCCTAGAAAAGCTATCTTGTGGTTATTGTTAAAGATATTTTTGGATGTGTGTTACGATTCACCGGGATTTTGGATTTTGATTGTTTTCTAGGACTCTCATTACATTGTTAGAGATTTTGTAATTTTAGTGATTTGGATATTTGGGTTATTGATTTGATTTGTTTTGGATATTTGTCAAAAATACCGGGTGACCCTAGTATACCTTGACGGCGTGGTAACGAAAGTTGCAGTCGCTCGATTACAGTGTTTTGGTGAATCTTTTGCAGCCATTCCGGATGGCGTGGCAAGGAATGACCATGACACACATTTTTCGGATATTAGGAACTACGGTCATTGGTTCGAGACAGATATCCTGTATTTTATGATTTATGAGAATTTTTATGCAGTTGGGATTTTACGTTTTGGATATTGTTTTCGACATTCTATACTTGTTTTCATTTATGGGGATTATTTCGTATATGCGAGGCTTTGATTTTCGAGATTCTTTCGATGTTTTGGATTTACCTTGCGAGTTGATTTATTTAGCTAGACCTTGTTCCCTTTGATATTTTCATATTGAGATTTTGTTCGTTTCTTATTGTATTACTTGATTTCTGTAAGGTGGGTAGAGTTTTCATGATATGTATATATTAGTTTTGAAAATCCTATATTACATGGTTTCGAAATTTCGAGGACGAAATTTTTGTAAGGTGGGTAGGATGTCATATCCCTATTTTGATAATAGGTATATGATCGTATTTGGGTTATTTTCAAATTACATATTTGTTTAAAATTTTATTTATTTTTCGGACTTGTGCTGGCCTTACTTGTTTAGGCTTGACATTTGATTATTACTTCTGTTAAATTGTTATTAATATTATTTTATTATTATTATTGGGTTAATATGGTTTGCTTCTATTAAATTGTTTCCATTATTATTATTGTTATTATGATTATTATTATTATTGTCATTATTATTATTATTATTAAACCCTAACCCAATCCCTAACTTTTCCCTCTCTCCTCACTTTCACTCCCCCTTTTCCCCTCACCCAGTCGACACAGCCCCCTCCCCTTTCCTTTCCCTCAGCTCTCTCTTTCTAGCTCACTCCCTTCCCTCTCCCTCTCGATCTCCCCCTCTCCTCTCCCGCTCTTCCCCGACCAGCTCCGGCCACCACTGCCACCATCATCCACCAGCACCGCCCACCGCCATCAGTCACCACCACCACTGTCCCTTTCTCCTCCGGCCCCCCGAGCGTCGCCGGCACCCTCGTCTCCACCGCCACCACTTCCATCTCTCCCTCTCTCGCTGTTTCCGGCGCCCGCCACCACCGCGGCCGCCCTCGTCTCGGCCACCGCAGCCGCCCCCTTCACCATGGCCACCACCACTGCTCTCTTCCTCCTCCGGCCACCTCCCTCTCGGCCGGCGCCATCGCCACGACCAGCACCACCATCATCGGCGTCTTCATCACCTCCGCCACCACCTCCGTCGACGCCGGCGCCGCCATCTCCCCCGCCCCTTGGCGCAGCCGCTGCCGCTGCCGTCCTTTCTCCATCGCGGGGCCGACCCGACCTGGCCGAGTCCTCCTATGGTGAGCTCCGCCACCCTCCTCTCTCCCCTCCTCGGGCTGTGAGCTCCTCGGGGAGCGAGCCCCTCGATCGACGTGCCTCGGGACGCGTGCTGTCTCGAGTAGCGCGCTGCCTCATGCAGCATATCGCCTCGGGCAGCGCACCCTCGATTGGTGTGCCCCTTGTTCCTTGTGCCGTCTAGGGATGTGTCATGACCCGCACCCGCTTTTCGGACGCGAGTCCGTGAGCAAGCCCAGCTACGTATCGAATGGACTCCAGCCCGACTCGAATACGTAAACGCTGTCAAGGCTATGGTATACTGCCAAATTATGGCAAACAATCTATATCTCAATCCACAATAAGAATATGAAACAAGAATGAACACTATGGGTCGTAGTCCGCAGCCCACTAGCATAAATGTCCGATAAGACTCTAAGGAATATAACAAGAGTCTTCAATTGAAACAAGGAACATGATATCTCATGATAAGGAATAAAAAGCACGAGCGGATAATAAACTCAATAATAATACCTGAATCCCGCAATGCGTCGCAAAATCCTCCGTCATCCAAAACTACTAGCTAACTCCATGCAATCGCTAAACCTGAGGAGATCATCAGGTCCTCAGAGGACATAGCAAGATACATAATATACATGCCTATCTAACAGTTTTAACATGCACAGAAAATATAAACAAGGAAGAACAAGAACAAGACAAATGACCAAGAACACTAACACGAACACACGAACACTAGAACAACTACGCATAATGAACTGCCGGATGAACGAAACACGATGATCAATGGAAGAAACCAAACCCTCGTCCCGAGTGTGGACTCACTGGTTTGAACTAAACACTAACCCTCGTCCCGAGTGTGGACTCTCTGGTCAGTACTAACCCTCATCCCGAGTGCGGACTCTCTGGTCGGTACTAACCCTCATCCCGAGTGTGTACTCTCTGGTCAGTACTAACCCTCGTCCCGAGTGTGGACTCTCTGGTTAGTTCACGGCAAGGCACCCTCGTCCCGAGTGTGGACTCTCTGGTGCAAATACTACATCCTCGTCCCGTGTGTGGACTCTCTGATGTAAACACCCTTGTCCCGAGTGTGGACTCTCTGGTGCAAGTCAAGTCAAGTCTACACCCTCGTCCCGAGCGTGGACTCTCTGGTGCAATAATCGACATCCTAGTCCCTAGTATGGACTCACGGATGTAAACAGATCAAGAAAAACACCCTCGTTCCGTGTGTGGACTCTCTGGTGCCAAGGTAGCAATATCAAGGATTTAGCAGTTCACTACACGCACTCGTTCTATGATACGACTCAAGCAAGGTACTGACGAGAAACTCCAAATGTGAAACATAAGGCCAAAACATGAACATGGATATAAACAATAAAACAACTCCACAGAAAATAACAAGAAAAGCACATGTCCATAAATAATCCAAAAGCTAGAAACAGAAATAAAATGCATGTAAATAAAACTGTAGAGGGAGGCAAGGTATACTTGCCTGGTGGTAGCACGAAGAACCAATAACAATCTAGTCCACTACTAAGCCAAGAAGTCCAAATATCACAACTGTCTAACAGACAATGCCAACAGTCTCAGAATAGTCAAATCAGCTAGGATTGCCTGTCCTTAAGTCCAATTCTGGATACAGAGGCAAAACGGTAATTTCGGGCCAAAACGATGTCCGCCGTTGGACCCGCTTTGTACCGAAAAGCGTGCCAGAGTCAATGGTCTCTAAAGTCATCAAACTACATGTCTACAGATCCGGTTTTTTGATACGAATCCAACCGTACGTCCAAAGTTGGATTCCGGTGGGCCGTGCACAAAATCACTCGTTGAGTGGGACCGTGGGGCCCGCAAAACGACGATTTTGTCAACTGTCTAAGAATCGGACCAAACTTGGCATACAGGACCCAAAAAACGATACGGTCCTGCTGGCGCAAGTTTCGTCTCGATCTGACGAACGTACACAAAGTAATTGAGGAATTTGCAAAGTGCACGATACGGTAAATTTCGACGGATACGCATCAAATTCGTCGCACACATGCGACCAATTTGAATTCCGTAAAAGCCCACACGACCACGAAGCCGTTACGGAGCTTTCGATGCTTACGGTGCGCGACCACGTCGCCCGAAATGGCGGGACGGACGTGGTATCGGAGGATTTTAATGTTTCTAAACTATTTTTTTTTCATATTTTCTTTCGATTTCAATCTGATTTATACCTCTGACTAAACAACTAAAAATAAAAATAATGATTGGGTTTCCATCACGGTTAGGTTGTCTTTGAATCTGTTTAAATGGATTTCTAAAACTCCCAATAGATCGACATAGGTTCGCCTTCCAAACAAGGGTTTGGAAACAGCGTTCGCACTCTAAGTTTTGTGATATTTCCTGGTTTTCCAAGGATTCTCAAATAAAATCTAGAGTAAACCAGATCAATATACCTGAAGGGTCTTGTAGAGGATTAACCCATCTACACGTAGAAATTTACAGGTCAAAATTTGGTTAAGTATCCAAGGAGGAAACTCGATACGAACATTGTACCTGTGCGGGGAAAGCTGCTGCTGTTGTATCGCGGCTGCTTGTGCGCACGGCCGCTCCTGGCCGACTCCGGTGACCCGTGCGGCCGCGCGCGGTGGTACAGGGCGGCGCGCCACGTCGGGGCTGGGGGTGGTGAGCGCGTAATGGTCGTTAAGGTTTCCAGGGACTCTCTCGTTCTGTTCGAGCCTATATACTTATACGTGTTCTGTTCGTTATGTATGTGCTGCAGAACCGTCGGGTTGGGAGGGATTAAGGAGTATTAGCATTCAGTTGGAAAAGGGGGTTCGTGGGCCTGGCTCATCTACTAAGGGCTCAGTCTTGCCTGGGTGGGCAGGGCTCTGCCTATTGCTTATTTCTTTTCCTCTGAACTAAAGCATCCTTAACTACTAGGCCATCAATATACATGACATTCTCTAACAAACGAGACATGTCATGTTAAGAAAAAAAAAAAACAAGTCATCATAATCAAAAGTCCGTATGTTGCCACAAAAATTCCAATCAGGTAAATAAATTATTAGCCATCCAAGTCTTATAAATCAGTAAACTAATCCAATAGAAATTAATACTAATAACACAATCAAAATTTCTAGAGTGATTGATATTGCTAAAGCAGCTAATTTCCGTTAAGCACCCCAACAATATAATATAGAAATAACCTGTCATTATTGATCATGTAAACAAAGACTGGCTAGATAGCTATAAGAATCCATAAATTCCTAGATTGCTAGATTATAAACAAACTGTGGAATAAATGCTTAAAATGACTTAAGGTCTTTGACAACGGAAGTAAAATGAACATGGACATTACTGGTTAGGAATCATGACAATATGCATGAATTTCAGATACAGAACCTGCACGGGCGTAATATAACTCAACAAAAGGAATCAAAGATGGATGCAAAGAGAAAGGTGTTGTAGATCTTCTTGTTGTAGCTGTTACAGTTCGTTCACTTAATTCCACATCATATTTAAGGCTTCCTATACAGACATGACAGCATATGGACATGGCACAGGTTTTGGCGTCCATGTATGTATTGGTCTCATCCAACCTAATGATAAGTGTACATTCCATGCCGACATTGACAATGGTGTGATACCAAAATTCATACAAATATGATACAATGATATTATATCTATATATAAAAGCCTAATTTTTCACATATCATAAATACATTTCTATATATATATATATATATATATATATATATATATATATATATATATATATATATATATATATATATATATATATATATTTTTTTATATATATATATATATATATATATATATATATATATAACCTAGATAATTTCCATAAAATCCAACATATTTGTTAAGGAGAAATATTTACTATATTATTAAATAAAATATTATTTCTAATAGCAACCACATATAATATATATTATATATGTATAACAATTGTTCCTAGAATTGTCTCCAAAATTACCAAGGTAAAATGCCACTACAATATGTGTCTACACTGTTGTCTTTGGTCACACTACAACATCTCATGGGCCTTGGGCTTGACTTGGGCCCAATCGGGATAGGTTCGGTACAACCGGGTTCCCTAAAACTCGATAATATAATTAAATAATAAATAAAACTTCGGTAAAGGTTAAGTCGCAACTTGGCCTGGTTTTCCTAGTTAGGACACTCCTATAGCTTTGCACTCCCCTACCATGGCTAAACACTAGTCAAAGCACGCCACTACACTATCCGTGCCACGATTTCTAGTCGCCTTGTACTCTAATTCCTAACCATGACCAAAATCATCTACCGTAATAATTAACTAAATAATTATTTATAAAAATCTACACGTTACCATTTAAATCAAATAAATAAATAAATAATAAAAATATTTCAAAATTCCGGGAAGGGAAGCTACAGGATGAGTGCACCTCGGTCTACGTGCTGTCTTGGGCAGCGGGACGCCTCGAGCCCCGTGCTGTCTCGGGCACCGTGCCACCTCGGTTTGTGTGTTGCCTCGATCCTCGTGTCTCGGCCTTTGTGCCTATCTCGTGACCCGTGCTGTCTCGATTTACGTACGCGTACCGATTTGCGTGCCGCCTTGGTTTACATTTCACCTTGGGCGTCGCACTGCATCGATTTGCGTGCATACGTCGACTTGTATGCCGTATTGATTTGTGTGCTTCTATGAATCTTGCTCCGTCTCGATTTGCGTACATGCCTCGATTTACGTGTCGTAATGATTCGTATGCCATCTCGATATTCGTTATCCCTCGATTTACGTGCACGTCTCGATTTACGTGCACGTTGTCTCCTGTTCATCTCGATCTTCGAGTCATCTCGATCCTCGTGTGTGTCTCGATACACGAGCACGTCTCGGGTTGCGTGCTCGTATCGGTCCGCGTGCCTCGATTTCCGTGTCAGATTCCTGTACTGCTTGCGGGACCCACACGGTATATCCTCCTGCCATCCTCCGTGATTTCATGTATTATTTTATTATTAATGCTAATGATTGTTTATTTTGTGTTCCGAGGACCTCGATTGGCGTGCAAGCTTGGATCCAGGACGCCGAAGACTTGCTTACCTAGCCGAGCCCTCTAGGCAAGTATCCCTTGCTCATCGACGGCTCTTGCCCTCTCTCCTGGATTTTTATTGTATTTAATTAATTTGTACTTGTAAATTGTATAATCATGATTAGTGTAGCCTAGTAGTAGAACTGTCATGATGATAACTTTGGATAGCTTGGTCCGATACCGGAATAGACCGTATCGGACAACTCGGACGGGTCATCCACACCTCCGAGGACACGAGCACGACTCACATGTATGGATTGTCCCCATATGTCCCGTGTCTGACTCGCGGTCGGGTAACGGCTTTGGCTAACTGTTTCTATGACTTTGTTTGTGGCTTGGATATGACTGTGGATCTTGGTGCGCCCTGCGTGGCGATTCTTGCTGCATGTGTTGGTTTGGCGCCAGTACGCATCGTAATGCTGCTGGAGGCCGAGACTTAGTATTCTCGGCTAGGGATTGGTGCCTAGTATGCATCGTAGTGCTACTGGAGGTCGAGACTTAGTGTTCTCGAATTGTGATTCTGCGGCGGGTTGCGCCGAGTGGATTTAGCCCCAATTCGCAGGAAGCTCCCGTTCAGAAATACAGAGGAGACTCTGCCGAATTTTTCCAGAATTCCTGGTCGATAATTTGGTTCGAAGAGTTGGGCAGAACCGTTCTTTTGGTTTGCTGAACCAGCCTCCTGCAAGTTTATCGTAGTATAGTATGCCTGATCCCAGTACCTGCTAGGTAGACTCATAACTAGATTAGTCGCCTAGCTCTCGACCTGTCTTGTCCGTCGGATAGCGTAAGGAGCGCGGTTCTACTCGGGAGACGGTCTGCAACCCTGGTCCTTGTTTGGTTTAAGGGTTGTAGATCTGCTCCAGAGTGGTTCATACAATCCTTGCCACTTTTCTGGCGGCCTTTAATCATTATATTCTTGTCCCCTGACCATTCATTCTAGGAGCTGTCCTAGTCTAGCCAGCTAGGACTGATAGTTGTCCTATGTGTCGGGATTTGTGATTTTGGATATATCTGAGGATTGAGTATTATGGAGAGTATGATCTCGAAAATATTGATTGATAGACTCACGTGGACTCTTGGATAGTATTGTTATTCCTTTTGAGGATGTTCTAATTCGATCAGACATGACTGTGGATTCTTGGATTTTGATGATCGCGAACATTTCGCGGAACGAGGAGAATACCGAGGATTTTGATATATAATTTTACTCGACTTCCCAAGCGCCCAAAACCTGGTACCTTTGCTGTATCCCGGTAGTTGGAAGACTTAGTTGCTGATAGCCTGTGATCAATGACTCGGAGGATTCTTGTGAGCCAGAGGGCCTAGCATTGTCTTTAGTGATTAGCCTAGTACCAAGTGATCGTATTTTCCTGATATGATATTTATCCCATCGGGGATGGGAAGACTATTGATAGATTGATCCGGTGGGTAGACCGACTTGATGATTAGAGCTGTAGACCCCATGTGTACTTGAGATGCTACTATAGTAGAGATCCTGACCACGTACCTAACCTGGTATCCATGCCACGATGTAGGCAGAGGACTCCATGTGATTGACCGAATGACCATGTTCCTGACTTGACTACTTGTACCCGTGCTGGTACCATTCTATGTGTGCACTGAGGTGCTATCCTACGTGTGCATTGAGGTGCTATTCTATGCGTGCACTGAGGTGCTACATGATTCTATGTGTTATATGGCAGTGCATTCATCTTCCAGCACGAACATGGTAGTTGGCCTGTAGTTTTAGCGTGGTTAGGACTGATTGACTGCTTACTGCATTACACTAAGAATGAATCCAGATTTGAGACTTTGGGTGTCGAGGTGGATTCGTACTTAGTGTACCCGTACTGAGGTACTCATCTAGGAGGATGAGCATGTGACCACGGCATGTGATTCCAGATAAATGTAGGGTTAATCTAGGCAACTAAAGATGGTAGAAGCATTGGGAGGGAGCAGAATCTCGAGATCGTGCATGCCAGCCGCCACAGGTGCTATGATTACCTGTCTAGCGCAAGGCTGACCGCCCCGGATATTGTTATCGTCCGCAATAGCGGACAGCAGTATCCGACTACTATATGTACTACCATATGATTGATCCATTTCGCATGGTTGCCTTTGAGGGACCAGTGCTTATCTATGTGCTATAAGTTATTATTTGGCCTCGTTAGCCCTGCTGGACATAGCACGATCTGAGGATTCTTATATTGCATTGTTGGGGTAACCCAACCTCCACATAGATAGCCGTAGACATTTGAGTGGCCGCTTATTCACCTAAATTGTATGGCTTGTTGCTTGCTAAGCTGGCTGGCACGTAACGCTGTCCCGGCACGGTAATTTATTCCCTTGTTCTTGTTTGATGTAGGGATGAGTTACTGTTCCGATGTCAGACTACGAGTTCCAGTTGGCGATGCAAGTATTAGTGGATGTGAGGATAATTGTGATGATTGTTGGTTACTTACGTATTAGTTGGATTGCTGCCTTATATTATGTAATCGTGCGTTGGTACCGCACGATCCTTTACCCTCATTACTGCTGTTTATACATTTTATTTCTGTCATATATTATATCCTGCTGGTTTTCTTTGCCCGTCCTTGAGCCTTTATTTCTGGTACTTGCTACGGTTGGCCTAACCAACCCTGGATTGTTCCCAGATTGCCTGTGACCGACCATGTGGATCTTCCAGACTTGACTTGGAGGACGTGCTTCAGTTCTCGACCATGAGAGAACTGTGTGGGAAGGTATTCTTGTCTACATTATTTCTTATTGTAGAATCTGATTATCATATGAGTATTTCCTGTTTTTCATATGATTATCTCTCTTGTCGTTATTTCATTAATTATTGCCTGTGGATATGAGATCAAATTTAGGCCATAGACTGCTTGCATGCTAGGATACCCAATAAGATTGACAGCCACGATCGCCGTATAACGTCTTTATACCTTATACGGTGTAGCTGGCCTACGTCCGTCCCCGTATTCCGGTACTGGGGTGTGACAGACTGTTGGCTTGTAGATAAACCCTCATGCATCTAGACAGTCGTGACCGTATATCGAGGTAGATTATACTTCAATATACGTAGCTGGCTGTGTTTGTCCTCCGTTCTCCAGTATTCTGGTTATGGGACGTGACACGGTTTAAGTGGTGGCCCATGCAGGTCTTGTAAATCAAGATGTGTGAGGGTTTTATCGGATATATGTCTCAATCAGCACTCATCCTTGATCTCTACTCGTGTCTTCTAATCTTTTCGAAAGCTTGACATGATCACATGTTTATATCCTCGATCTATCATGGTCCTTCTTTATTGTTCCCTATGTCGTTTCTCAGCGGCATTGTCCCTGGTCCTACCGATCAGCAAGGCGGAGCACCTCCAGTAGACCAGCAGCAACCTGGAGACCAAGCCCAGCACTCTGGAGCGGCCTCCCGAGTCATGCATTCTGGGGGCATTTACCTATTAGGAGCAAATCTCAAGAATACTTCTAAAGAAAGGTATCCTCCTCCAAGTGCTATAGCCAAGTGAGCTCCAAACCTTAGCTAGCTAGCCTCCAAGACCTTTTTCAACAGCAAGGGATCCCAATACAAGGGACTAGGCTCAATTTGGGGGTAATTTGGATGAATGGTGAAGATTTGGGGAAGAACACTAGACTAGGCTTAATGTGTAATGAAAGGAGGCAAGCATTAATGAAGAGATATTATATAGGGGGTGTGCCTCTCTTGGCCGGCCATGTAGGAATTAGGGTTAGGGTTTTGATTCATTAGGTAGCTATGGGCTTCCCTCTTGGTAAGGTTCTAAGTCCTTTAGTAAAGGCCCATGTGTATAATCACCCTCAAGCTAAAATATCTAACTTAACTAAATATCTAGATATTTCTAACTTAGCCATAAAGTTAATATCTTCTAACTTAGCCTCTATGTTAATGACTAACTCTTAGATTAGGTCAAAACTATGTTAAGGGCTAACATGACACTTAGCAATTAATTAAAATAAAATGAAATTTTAAATAAAATCAAATAATTCACAAATGACCAAAATATCCTCAAGTCTAAAAAGTAGAAATAAATCACCCTAATCACATGGTTAAGCTCTAGGTCAAGTAGTCTCTAGGGTTACACTAGCAGAACACCAAAATCACAAATCACCAATTAAAATAGTTTTTAAAAGAATTAAAAATTACCAAAAATTATAACATGATTTAAATCTCATTATTAAAAGACTAAAATTACAAAAGTTCAAAATTACCCTCATTTAAAAAAGTGGGTGTTACACAAGACCCCTCAAAATGTATACAAAGATCAATTAAAAAATTTGTATAAATTGTTGCATGCCTACGTATCTCAAACACTCAACCCTACTGGACATGAGTTTTTTATCCATCCCGAGAGAGTAAATTTTTTTTATTATATGGGGGAAGAAAAAAAGGATGGATATAGGTTCTTACATGTTCAGTAGAATGATGCATCTCGTGGGAAAACCAACTGCAAGGACATCTCTCCCTTTCGGAGGATTTTTATGCTCAAAGGCTAGTAAACATTATGTCCCAAGCTTAGCAGAGAATGTTTATATCAAAAACAAAGGCCCCATGAGAAAACTAACATTCACTCAAATATTTGGAAAACGGACAGCAGCTGCAAGTAAACCATCAACATCTGGAAAACCATCAACTTATGGAATCCCAAACACTAAGGACAGGGTTGATGATCTATACAATTTTGTTGCTGCAAACTTTGAGAATGTCTTCAAAGAGAAGAAGACTATATCCGACATCCAGAAATTAATTATGTATAAGATTAAACAGATAGAGGTTGAATTTGCTGACGAAGAATAAGATTTTCCTTCCCTCGTGAAGAAGGTAAATGGGGCTAGTCCAAACTCTTATGTAAAAATACACACTGTGCACATTGACACTCTAATGCTAGCCCTCACTTTGATACTTTTATTTATGTTTCTGGATGTCATTTCTACATATACAGTGAGTCCATACTGACTATAATTTTTTTTATTCCGTCCCTCAAGGTGTAGGTGAAGGATATTTTAACGAAGAAGAAAAAAAGAAGAAGAAGAAGATGGAGATAAAGATTCATCTTTTGAGTTTTGAAACTTTTATTTCAATTTGGAAGTAATATTTGAATTGTAATATGATTCTGAATATTTGTTGGTTGTAACACCCAGTTTTTCAGATAAGGATAATTTTAAAATTTTATAATTATAATTATTATTTAATAATATTTATTTTATATTATAATTTTTAGTGATTATTAAATTATTTTAAATTATTTAAATTCATGACTTGTGGTTTTGACGTTTGCTAGTGAAACCCTAGAGACTGTTTGACCTAGAGCCTAACCATGTGATTATGATATTTTAATATCATTTTTGGCCTAAGAATATTTTTGCATTTGACCTCTTTGAATTATTTTGATATCATTTTATTATTTATGATATTGTTTTGGGGTTATTTGAGTCGGGTTCGAATTTCAACTCAATCCGACTTGAAACGGGAACCCGGGGGTAGTTTGACTCTAGTGGGACCCACACACTAGTTAGGCATGGCCCACATGATATTAAATTTAGTCCACATGATAGAAATATTTTAGTTAGAGGTTAGACTAATTATTATGGATAAGGTTAGTGTGATTAGAGACTTTAGAATGACTAATTTAGCCCCAACCAATTAGCCCTTTCCTAATACTCATAGAATAGGTTAGTGGGAGCATTTTGGACCTTACCATAATAGGACAAATAGTCCCATATGGCCAGCCACTTTGGGAGAGGATAGGCTCAAGTTCATTTCATTATTCTCATCCACACTCTCTCTCTTGTTCTTCCCTAAATTTCTAGAGAGCAATCCCTAGCAATTTCTCTACCAAATCCTTCCATTTTGCCACCAAATCTTCTTTTTTCCTTCTCCATTCTAGCCAAGGAGGAAGCTACCCAAGTTTGGGAGGATTCGGTGCTCGTTCGTGTCCTTTTGGAATATCTACGTGTCGATGTCGCTCCGGGAAGGCTTTTCTTCGATTCGATCTACCGGGAGGTATAAATCCCTTCTCCTTTTCATTTCCTCATACATATAGGTCTATTTTGAACCCATAGGAATGAACCCCATGGTTGTATCTCCATTTGTGTCCATTTCGTGTCTATTGGAGGTCATAGGAGTGTCATTTGTGTTGTGGTTGTGTCCATGTGGGAAAATCCCAAATTTGGACACACTATGTGTTGTTGTTATGTATGAATGAATTATTACATGTTTAATCTCATATTTTTGTATTGGAGATGTGTTCTATAGTGTCTCATATATATATATTAGTGTAGAGAGTGAGTTCTTGATATATTATGTTATATACTTGTGTTCTTTGGTCTCAAACTACCCAAATCCGTCATGATTTTTATCCACGTTTCTAATTTCATCCCTAACTTAGAAATGTCATAACTTCTAGCTCAAAGCTCGGTTTAATCTCCCTTTTTTTTAAAAGAAGCGTATTGAAGTTAGCTTTCCAAAAACATGTATTAATAGGCCTAATTCTTTCTGTAACTTTCTGGAGAATTATTTGAGTGTCAGCTGTACGAAAGACAAACGCGTTCTCGGTGTTTTCGCGATTCCGGGAGTTTCCGGAAACGAAAACGCGATCCGTTTGAAGTTTCGGAAAGCTAACACATAGATCTATAACATACTTTAATCCTAGATTTTAATTCATGCTGAGATGGTAAGTATTGATTATTAGTAGGAGTTACTATTCGGCATATGTATTTTGTGCACCCTTGTGTGTAATATAATGTTCTATTTGATTTTAACCCATGTTAATGTATATACATTATGTAATTAAATAGAGAATACAAGCATGAGTAAATATTTAAATAAATGATGTATAAGGTGTAAGTATCCTATCTAATGTAAGCATGTATAAGTATGGCTTGTAATGAATATGTAGGTTCCATAGTATGTAATGTATGGTGCATATAGTGGTGCAAGAGAATAAATGAATGATGAATGAATGCAAGCATGAATGTAATGTAATAATAGATGTAATATATGTAGCCTTGTTAGGAATAAAACTGGAATTTAGTTTTGTTTCACTAAATAAGAGATACATGAGAACTCATATATGTGAATGTTAACTTCTTATTGACACTTTGCTACACAACTGTCATGCCTCACTATCACTCCACACACAATGCACACTACACTATATAACCCTCACACCCTCACTCATTGACACTCTCACTCACACATTGCCTAACACTCATTCCATGATAACACACACATATTCTTGTGCACTTTCATGACACACACACACCCATGAACACATACACATGCTCTTCTCTCTCGCTCTCTCTCTCCTCTCTCTCTCTCTCTCTCTCTATATATATATATATATATATATATATATATATATACTATACATGGCTAAATGTGTTAATGTGGTAAATAGAGTTTTCCTATAGTTATATATACATGTGATATAGGGCCTAGTGTTGAATTCTCTTTTCATGTACACCTCCATGTTCACACACACACATAGCTTTACATGTTAGCTTCCTTTCTCTTATGTATAATATTGAATATGATGGCTTGTGTTTGGCTTGTATAGCCTTGTGATTGGTGTGTGATTGCTAGACTAGGCTTGGTTAGGCCAAGTGAGACTTATTAGACTTGTTGGGCTAAGATTTGACCTAGTTGACCTAGTTTGACTAGTCTAGTTGACTGGAGTTGACCAAGTATTGACTTTAGTCTAGTTTGACCTAGACAGCATGCAGATGCATTGTAGATTATATTTATCATTCCCTGTGTACATCTTGACTTGTGTTGCTCTAACTAGGAGTCAGGTACCTCATCTCTGACAGTACATTTACTTCAGACATTCAGATACGAGGCGAGTACATTCTCTGACCGTTTCATACTTGTCTGGATTTATATTCTTGCTCTAGATTACTGTACTTGATGCTGACACGATCATTATCACGGATTGGTACTATACGGATCTTCTTCTGAGATGTTATCTCCTTGTATTCACTAAATACATATTGTGATGTGCGTTTCACTTACATATTGTATTTATTGAATACCCATATCCTTGTATACTCCTTGTGCATATTGTACTCTCAGTATCACATGAGTCCCAGGGATAGACCATTGTACAAATATTGTATAACATTGTACATCTATTATATAATATTATACATCCATTGTATAATATTGTACATCCATTGTATAACATTGTACATCTATTGTATAATATTGTACATCTATTGTATAACATTGTACACTATTGTACAAGATAACGTAACCGGAGTAGATCCTTGTGTATTGATTTGGGGAGGGGGAGTAGAATTGGTTATGTAATCAAATCCTATTGTACAATATTGTATAACTATTGTATATGTCTATTGTACACCCACGTACAATGGAGTTACCATTGCATTTTCCTAGACCGTTTACATAACCATATTGTACTCTAAATCACAGTAGGCTTACAGTTCTTATTTATCATATTTAGGTATTTTCTGTTATCAAATCTCTACTGTTTTTCATATACTTCTTACTTTCAGCGTTTCATGTACCTTACTCTATTGCATGCTTATATTTTCTAACATGATATGAACTGCGTGAGATATTTTGTGCTCGCTCCCGTCCTGACTAGACCTGTTAAAATTTTTACAGAGGATGATGAGGCACCCTGCACCCTTACTTGGAGTTTGCCTAGTTGACACTCGCGACCTGGACCCCAGGGGAGGTTCAGGCAGCTACTGAGGACGATACCTTGCTTAGTATAGATAGTTTAGACTGTTTTCCTTTTATGTTTAGTTGTTGTTCTTGATTCAGAGTTTGTATATTGTAGAGATGTTGAGACTTGTATTTCATTTCTGTTGTACCTCGGTTGAGGATTCTCTTATCTATTTTATCATGCCATATTCTATCTCTAGATTGTGATTGAGTTGTACCTCTGTGTTGGCCTCCTTATGGAGAGCATTCATATTATGTTAGTTATAGTTTATGACCTAGAACAGCGTTCTACCGCCGACACTGCGGCGTAGGCTGAACGTTGTTACGCTCTCGTACCCTCACAGTGGGTGCGGGTCGTGACACATTTTTAGTGGTGGCCCATGCATGTCGAGTTTATGTAGTGGTATTCGAACTAGAGTATCACTACAGCCTGCAGCAGGATTAGGATTATTTTTAGAGGTACTCAATCACATTAGGAAAAACTCTTAATCAGATTCCTTTGTCTAAAATTGTTGCTTATTGACTTCCCTTGAATATAAACTGTCCTCCTTTGAATTTTCGCTTCATTCTCAAAAATTGCTCCTTGTTTTGATCTGTTTTCATGATGGTTATGAAGACAGGATCTCATCACTTCGGTTCGGAAGATACTATCGAGAGGCTTGCCACCTCTCGTCCTGTTCATCAGGGCCTCGAGACCGCAGCTCCTGTTGTGCCGACTCAGGTTGGCGTATCTGCTACATTAGAGGTGCACCTCTATCTGTACAGAGATTTTCTCCTGTCATTTCTGATTTCTCTCAGCAGCGGTGATTCATGCAGCATCAGCAGCAGACCAGGGGAAACCAGCAGGGCGAGCTATCGTCAGGCCAGTCGAGGATGCACAGACCGTTGGAGATCTTGCAGCAAGTTCTGTTTTTCTCAATTCCATTTCCGCAATTGTCTTTTATAATTACCTTGAAATCCGATTCCATCTGTTCCTTGTTGATTGATTAATTTTGTCATGTTACTCTTTTGTTGTGTTTATTTTTTTTTCTTCTGAGAAAATCATATGGGCTAGGTCGCCTAAATCATGGATCTAGAATCCTCGATAGTCATGTTAGTTGGCATAGTGAGGACATGTAGTCAGATTTAAGATGTATTTCTTGGGTATGGGAATTTAAGGTTTTCGCCGTCGCATGCGACTATACGAAAATTTTAAATACCATGAACCTAGAGGTACGTACCTTAGTCAAGGACTCTGTGATTATCGTAGCCTTGCTCACTACCATGATGAAGACTCTGGACAACATGATTTTGGACAGACGCATATGATTAGCAGATTGTATCTTGAGAAGGTTTAAAACATCATACCCTTTTTGTTGTTATAAATGACTTATGAGTAGGGATATTTAGATTGTAGAGCTTGTTCATAGGTAGTTCCTTCATAGTATATAGATATGGTGACTTGTAGAGTGTCTGTACCCTAGAGGTGATAGTTAGCATTGGTGCTAGAATAGTAACCCATTGCAGATAATTTACTGTTATTATGATACCAACCAGTTACGTATAGGATGTTAGTATGCCATACAACCTTGATGATTATTTATTGTTTTCCTTTACCCTTCCAGTAAGGCACCCAGTAACCAGAGCCTGTCCTTGAGCATAGTTGTAGTTTCACCTAGGACTAAGAGGTCTATATATATAGATGATATACTTTGGATATAATATGTGATGGGTTGTTGCTCTTGAGCATATATATATATATGTGGTATTTGGGATTGGTGTGCTTAGCTTGTGGGTAATTAGTTATGGGTGACTTGATAGGATTTGGAAGTTAAGAGCTAGTCTATTATAGAGTTTTCTTTGCTATTCCCTAGTTGCCAACACTAGGTAGCTAGCATAGGTAAAAGTCCTAAGAAGTTGACCAGCTGATGACCAAGTACTAGGATGTTGAGGAAATTGACTAGTGATTGACCCTTGTCTATGTTCGGCCTAGAAAAGGGTGCGATCATCTTAATTTCGAGGACAAAATTTTTATAAGGTGGGTAGGATTGTAACACCCAGTTTTTCAAATAAGGATAATTTTGAAATTTTATAATTATAATTATTATTTAATAATATTTATTTTATATTATGATTTTTAGTGATTTTTAAATTATTATAAACTGTTTAAATTCATGACTTGTGGTTTTGACGTTTTGCTAGTGAAACCCTAGAGACTGTTTGACCTAGAGCCTAACCATGTGATTATGATATTTTAATGTCATTTTTCGCCTAAGAATATTTTTGCATTTGACCTCTTTGAATTATTTTGATATTATTTTATTATTTATGATATTGTTTTGGGGTTATTTGAGTCGGGTTCGAATTTCAACTCAATCCGACTTGAAACGGGGACCCGGGGGTAGTTTGACTCTAGTGGGACCCACACACTAGTTAGGCATGACCCACATGATATTAAATTTAGTCCACATGATAGAAATATTTTAGTTAGATGTTAGACTAATTATTATGGATAAGGTTAGTGTGATTAGAGACTTTAGAATGACTAATTTAGCCCCAACCAATTAGCCCTTTCCTAATACTCATAGAATAGGTTAGTGGGGACATTTTGGACCTTACCATAATAGGAAAAATAGTCCCGTATGGCCAGCCACTTTGGGAGAGGATAGGCTCAAGTTCATTTTATTATTCTCATCCACACTCTCTCTCTTGTTCTTTCCCAAATTTCTAGAGAGCAATTTCTAGCAATTTCTCCACCAAATCCTTCCATTTCGCCACCAAATCTTCTTCTTTCCTTCTCCATTCTAGCCAAGGAGGAATCTACCCAAGTTTGGGAGGATTCTGAGCTCGTTCGTGTTCTTTTGCAATCTCTACGTGTCGGTGTCGCTCCGGGAAGGCTTTTCTTCGATTTGATCTACCGGGAGGTATAAATCCATTCTCCTTTTCATTTCCTCATGCATATAGGTCTATTTTGAACCCATAGGAATGACCCCCATGGTTGTATCTCCATTTTTGTCCATTTCGTGTCTATTTGGATGTCATAGGAGTGTCCTTTGTGTTGTGGTTGTGTCCATGTAGGAAAATCCCAAATTTGGACACATTATGTGTTGTTGTTATGTATGAATGAATTATTACATGTTTAATCTCATATTTTTGTATTGAAGATGTGTTCTATAGTTTCTCATATATATATATTAGTGTAGAGAGTGAGTTCTTGATATATTATGTTATATACTTGTGTTCTTTTGTCTCAAACTACCCAAATCTGTCATAATTTTTATCCACGTTTTTAATTTCAGTCCTAACTTAGAAATGTCATAACTTCTAGCCCAAAGCTCGGTTTAATCTCCCGTTTTTTTAAAAGAAGCGTATTGAAGTTAGCTTTCCAAAAAAATGTATTAATAGGCCTAATTCTTTCTGTAACTTTCTGGAGAATTATTTGAGTGTCAGCTGTACGAAAGACAAACGCGTTCTCGGTGTTTTCGCGATTCCGGGAGTTTTCGGAAACGAAAACGCGATCCGTTTGATTTTTCGGAAAGCTAACACATAGATCTATAACATACTTTAATCTTAGATTTTAATTCATGCTGAGATGGTATAGTATTGATTATTAGTAGGAGTTACTATTCGGCATATGCATTTTGTGCACCCTTGTGTGTAATATAATATTCTATTTGATTTTAACCCATGTTAATGTATATACATTATGTAATTAAATAGAGAATGTAAGCATGAGTAAATGTTTAAATAAATGATGTATGAGGTGTAAGTATCCTATCTAATGTAAGCATGTATAAGTATGGCTTGTAATGAATATGTAGGTTCCATAGTATGTAATGTATGGTGCATATAGTGGTACAAGAGAATAAATGAATGATGAATGAATGCAAGCATGAATGTAATGTAATAATAGATGTAATATATGTAGCCTTGTTAGGAATAAAACTGAAATTTAGTTTTGTTTCACTAAATAAGAGATACATGAGAACTCATATATGTGAATGTTAACTTCATATTGACACTTTGCTACACAACTGTCATGCCTCACTATCACTCCACACACAATGCACACTACACTATATAACCCTCACACCCTCACTCATTGACACTCTCACTCACACATTGCCTAACACTCATTCCATGATAACACACACATGTTCTTGTGCACTTTCATGACACACACACACCCCCATGAACACATACACATGCTCTTCTCTCTCTCTCTCTATATATATATATATATATATATATTTATATATATATATATATATATATATATATATATATATATATATATATATATATATATATATATATATATATATATATATTTTTCACACACACCCCCATGAACACATACACATGCTCTTCTCTCTCTCTCTCTCTCTCTCTCTCTCTCTCTCTCTATATATATATATATATATATATATATATATATATATATATATATATATATATATATATATATATATATATACTATACATGGCTAAATGTGTTAATGTGGTAAATAGAGTTTTCCTATAGTTATATATACATATATGTGATATAGGACCTAGTGTTGAATTCTCTTTTCATGTACACCTCCATGTTCACACACACACACATAGCTTTACATGTTAGCTTCCTTTCTCTTATGTATAATATTGAATGTGATGGCTTGTGTTTGGCTTGTATAGCCTTGTGATTGGTGTGTGATTGCTAGACTAGGCTTGGTTAGGCCAAGTGAGACTTATTAGACTTGTTGGGCTAGGATTTGACCTAGTTGACCTAGTTTGACTAGTCTAGTTGACTGGAGTTGACCAAGTGTTGACTTTAGTCTAGTTTGACCTAGACAGCATGCAGATGTATTGTAGATTATATTTATCATTCCCTGTGTACATCTTGACTTGTGTTGCTCTAACTAGGAGTCAGGTACCTCATCTCGGACAGTACATTTACTTCAGACATTCAGATACGAGGCGAGTACATTCTCTGACTGTTTCATAATTGTCTGGATTTATATTCTTGCTCTAGATTACTGTACTTGATGCTGACACGATCATTATCACGGATTGGTACTATACGGATCTTCTTCTGAGATGTTATCTCCTTGTATTCACTAAATACATATTGTGATGTGCGTTTCACTTACATATTGTATTTATTGAATACCCATATCCTTGTATACTCCTTGTGCATATTGTACTCTCAGTATCACATGAGTCCCAGGGATAGACCATTGTACAACTATTGTATAACATTGTACATCTATTGTATAATATTGTACATCCATTGTATAACATTGTACATCCATTGTATAACATTGTACATCTATTGTATAATATTGTACATCTATTGTATAACATTGTACACTATTGTGCAAGATAACGTAACCGGAGTAGATCCTTGTGTATTGATTTGGAGAGGGGGAGTAGAATTGGTTATGTAATCAAATCCTATTGTACAACATTATATAACTATTGTATATGTCTATTGTACACCCACGTACAATGGAGTTACCATTGCATTTTTCTAGACCGTTTATATAACCATATTGTACTCTAAATCACAGTAGGCTTACAGTTCTTATTTATCATATTTAGGTATTTTCTGTTATCAAATCTCTACTATTTTTTATATACTTCTTACTTTCAGCGTTTCATGTACCTTACTCTATTGCATGCTTTATATTTCCTAACATGATATGAACTACGTGAGATGTTTTGTGCTCGCTCCCGTCCTGACTGGACCTGTTAAAAATTTTACAGAGGATGATGAGGCACCCTGCACCCTTACTTGGAGTTTGCCTAGTTGACACTCGCGACCTGGACCCCAGAGGAGGTTCAGGCAGCTACTGAGGACGATACCTTGCTTAGTATAGATAGTTTAGACTATTTTCCTTTTATGTTTAGTTGTTGTTCTTTATTCAGAGTTTGTATATTGTAGAGATGTTGAGACTTGTATTTAATTTCTGTTGTACCTCGGTTGAGGATTCTCTTATCTATTTTATCGTGCCATATTCTATCTCTAGATTGTGATTGAGTTGTACCTCTGTGTTGGCCTCCTTATGGAGAGCATTCATATTATGTTAGTTATAGTTCATGACCTAGAACAGCGTTCTA
The DNA here is from genome assembly GCA_029216955.1 of Iris pallida. Lineage (NCBI taxonomy): Eukaryota > Viridiplantae > Streptophyta > Magnoliopsida > Asparagales > Iridaceae > Iris > Iris pallida. The sequence continues at coordinate 14,754,101 of JANAVB010043220.1, read as the reverse complement.
CCGTCGACACTGCGACGTAGGCTGGGCATTGTTACGCTCTCGTACCCTCACAGTGGGTGCGGGTCGTGACATTGGTCTTGGGGGTCAAACTAAATTTTGTGTTAGAAATATTGTAAGACTAAACTTTCCGCTTGTACTAAGCACCGTTGCGGTGCATGGTTCGTAATTTGTTTGAAAAATATAATATGGTCTTGAATTTAGAGTATGACTGATATTTGTTTGGATTATTGTATTGTGAATTATGCAAGTTCTATGTTGAATTACTAACGTGGATTTGGCAGATTACTGTAACGTGGATTATGCAGTTTATTGGACTTTGAATGAAGTATACTTAATTTGTTTATGATTTGTTTGGTGGAAGCGTTTATTTGATTTGCAGTTGGCCTTCACAGATAATTTTGATCTTTTGGTGTATTCCTTTGATTTGCAGATGTCCTTCACAGATTTCATGAGTCCTGGGTGCATTCCTAGGGTTTACAGGTGGCCTCATTATAGATGCATTCCTGGGATCACTAAAACTTTATTTGATTGTAATGTGTTTTGCTTTCTGTAAATAATCAATACATCGATGCCATTAGTATGAATTCGATGCCAGTGTAATGCATAATGTAATCCTGCATGTTCATCCCTTGTTATTGCTGAAGCAAAGTATGTAATGTAAGAAAAATTCTCTTGGATAGTAGGTTAATTATATTCAAACACTCACAAGCAATTTTGTGCAGCCAAACAGTGAAATCTTGATAAAATGATATTCAAATTTTCTTGAACATACTTTAATATTAAATGAATATACTTTGGTAAATGATATTAAAAATATTGTAAATATTTGATAAAAAATGAATGAGATACTTGAACATTTCTCGTCCTAAATGTACCATACTTTGTTAAAAGCACACAGAGTGGCCATTCTCCGTGTTAAAAGCATGGAGAAAGGCCATTCTTCGTGTTCAAAGAACGGAGAATGACTATTCTTAAAAGCAAGGAGAATGGCCATTCTCCGTGTTCAAAGCAAGGAGAATGGTCATTCTCCATCCAAAATGTACCATACTTTGTTAACGTAAAAATTCGAATATACTTTGGTAAATGATATTTTTTTAAAATAATGTAAATATTAGAAAGATGGTTAATATGACAAAATGTTGAACATTCTCCGTCCTAAATATACCATACTTTGTTAAAAGCACAGAGAGTGGTCATTCTCCGTGTTAAAAGCACGGAGAAGGGCCATTCTCCGTGTTAAAAGCACGGAGAATGACCATTCTCCATGTTAAAAGAACGAAAAATGGTCATTCTCCGTGTTAAAAGCAAGAAAAATGTCCATTCTCCGTCCAAAATATACCATACTTTGTTAACGTAAAAATTCGAATATACTTTGGTGAATGTTATTTTTTAAAAAGTACTGTAAATATTAGAAAGATGGTTAATATGACAAAATGTCACAATACAAAAAAAATATTCTCTTCGAAAATATTATCATTAGAAAAGTAAAAAATATTTCGTCCGATCAATACAGATTTTTTTTTTAAAAAATATGTGAGCAGATGATCCGCCCGATCTCAGAAGCAGGTTTCCTCAGTTCACCACCACCACCATGGCATGTAGCTTTATTACCAAAATATTAAATTGTTAGATGAAAAATAAAATTCCTGACAATGGCATGGACAGTAAAATTTACTAAGCCAAGAGCCTGCAGGAGCGGCGCCGCTGATACTTCTCCTTGTTCGAGGAAGTCTCGACAACGTCCGACGCGAACCTGACCGATTCTTCTCGGCACCGCTGGCACTCCTCGTTGTTCTAGGAGGGCTCGACGACGTTCGACGCGATCCGGACCGATTCTTATTTCCTTCTTCATCTCCGTTTCTCTTTCCACCACCACCACCACCAACACCACCACCACCACGGCCTATAACAAAAAAATACAAAATTTATACGTTATGCACAAAATATTAAATTAGATGGACGAAAGAGAGAGTAAATATGAGTTAATTTAGGGTGTTCATTGAAAAAATTAAAGTGAAGAATGACCTGCTAAAGCAAGTTATCAAGATGTCAAAATCAGCATTAAATGATGTTTCTACTCTATTATTCAATCTGAACCATTGGATCAACATCCAATGGTCCAGATTTGGGATGTATCGATATATCCATTTTCAGGGGATGCATTGTAGAACGACCCTATATATATATATTTATTTTTTTTTATTTTTTTTCCATATATATATATATATATATATATATATATATATATGGGGCCGGTTCAGCAGCCCCGCTCCCAAATCCCCGCTGAAGCCCCGTAAGTCTGAACCGTTCGATTTGGAAAACAGCAGCCGTTGGATTAAATTTGGGAGAGGGGTCCAAAATGAAGAGAGAGAGGGATGAAAAAGCAACCGGTTCACTAAGTTTGGGAGCAGCCGGTCCTCTTTCTTCTTCGTTCGAGAGGTAGCAGACGCACCACTTCCTCTTTCTTCTTCGTTCGAAACTTAGCAAATTTCCTCTCAATCTCCAAACCTTTCTTGTTCATTCTTCTCTTTCTTCTCTTCATCCTTCGAAAGAGAGATTCTGAAATGAATTTTTTTTTCAAGTTTGATTTAGGGTTCTGAATGAAGACAGGGGTCGAAAATATTGAGGGTGAAGTTGGTATTGAAGTTGAGACTGAAGTAGGACAAAGTATTGAGATTGAAGTTGACAAAACATCGACACCAACAAGGACTGATAACATAAAAGAATTATGGGTTGGTAAAATATTCAAATCAGTTGAAGAAGCAGAACATTCATATAAAGAATATGGTGCAAACAATGGATTTGGAATTCGTAAAAGAACACAACATAAGGATAAGAGCAATACCGAGCTTGTGTCGGTCACTTTCTCATGTTCTTGCGAAGGGACGTACAAGAAAAAAGATGAAGTTGTTGATCACAGACAGATAAAAAGAAGCACATCTACAATAAAGACAGGATGTACTGCAAGAATGCGCGTCGTACGGAGGGATAGTGAAGTGTGGTTGATCACTATATTTTCAGATGAACATAATCATATGTTGGTAACCCCGAGCAAGCGTATTTTAATTAGATCACATAGACAAGTGCCTACAGCAGCTAAAGCATTGGCCGAGAGTTTTAGTCAACAAAATCTCCAGCTTAGTAAGGTTCCTGCAATATTTGGTGGTAATGTTGCATTCGACAAAAGAGATATTTACAATCATATGAGGAATGTGAGGTCTGTGTATTATGAAGATGGTGATGCAGAAGGTGTCAGAAATTATTTCAAGAAGATGAGCTCTGAGAATCCTCATTTTTTCTATTCCATTCAATGTGACAGTGAGGGCAGAGCTGCAAATTTTTTTTGGATCGATGCACGCAGCCGTATGGCGTATAGTCGTTTCGGAGACACCGTGACCTTTGATACGACGTACAGGACAAACAAGTACAAACTGCCATTTGCTCCATTTATAGGGGTGAATCATCATCGTCAGTCGATACATTTTGGTTGTGCTCTTCTAGAAAATGAGGTCGAAGATACGTTCATTTGGTTGTTTGAGACATGGCTTGAAGCTATGGGAGGTGTGCCACCGATTTCTATTATCACCGACCAAGACTTGGCCATGACAGCTGCGATTAAAAAGGTTTTTCCTAATACACGCCACCGTTTTTGTTTGTGGCACATTAAAAAGAAATTTGCAGAGAAAGTATCACATATTTTTTTCAAGAAATCTAAGTTCAAACAAGCGGTTAAAAGCTGTACCCGCTTTGTAAAGACAACTGAAGAGTTTGAGGTGAAATGGGGTGCTCTGATGAGAGATTATAGTTTAGAAGACAATGCATGGTTGAAGCATTTGTATGAAATTCGAGAGTCTTGGATACCCATATATTGTCGGAGTACTTTCTTTGCAGGTATGAACTCGACACATTTATGATAAAATTCAAGAGTCTTGGATACCCATATATTGTCGAAGTACTTTCTTTGCAGGTATGAACTCGACACAAAGAAGTGAAGGCCATAATGCATTCTTCAATCGTTTTGTAACTTGCAAGACAAATCTGAGAGAATTTGTAATGAAATATGACCAAGCATTGGAGTCGTTCTATGTTTCTGAGCGCAAAGAAGATTACATTTCAATCTATAAGAAACGTGTTTTAACAACCACTAGTCCAATATTGGCCCACGCCGCGAGTATATACACAAGAAACATTTATGATAAAATTTCAAAAGAATGTGTTCATGTGCCGCAGCTTAGGGCGGATGAAAGGAAGGTTGATGGGGATGTTCACACGTTTGAAGTACGTTACAGGTCGGGTATCCCTGACGAGTGGATTGTCACATTCAATATTGTGACAAAAGAAGGCTTTTGTGGATGTCAATTGTTTGAATTTTCTGGCATACTATGTAGGCATATGCTCACGGTGTTCGATCGATATTACATAGATGATATTCCAGCTCATTTCATTTTGAAGAGGTGGACGAAAGAGGCGAACCGATCTAAAGTGGTGGCTTCTGATGGTTTAGAAATGCAAGATGAACATTTTGGATCACAAGCCGCGAGAGTCAGTGACTTATGCAGGAGATTTACACAATTGGCTTACATGGGGGGTGAATCTACAAAGGGATACAAAGTTTTATCAGATTTGATTGATAAAGCTTATGAAGAAATCCGGGAGATAAATGATGGTTTGCTTCAAAAAGTAAACGAAGATGAAGTGAGAATTCAAGAAAATGAAGGTACTCCAGGTCCTATAGCCCCTGCCGGTAGTAGGATTGATGTACCTATTTTATTAGATCCGCGAATTTCTCAAACAAAAGGAAGGAAGAGGACTCAAGGAAGTCAGAGTGGCACAAGTTCGAAGGATGCCAGAATGAAGAGTGGATTGGAGCTTTGCACTGAAAAGAAAAAACTGAGAATTTGTAAATCTTGCAAAGGACATGGTCATGATAGTCGCAACTGCGCCACTGCCCCCAAGATAGTTCAAAACACCGGTTCAAGTATGATTTTTTTATTGTAAATCTGTATATATGTTTTTGATGTTTCATATTGTTATTATTGAACTCATGTTATATATGTATTCCATATAGGAGATGATGGTGGTGATAGAGACCAAATTATTGGATAATGATATATGCACTTTGAAAGTTTTTCAGGTAAATATTGAAGGTTTTATCCTTATCAAGTGTGGTTCATGTTATAACATTTCAATCAAGTTGAAATTATTATCATGTTTTTTTCCTTATCAGGTTTTTTTCCCATTTCAAGTTGAAATTATTATCAGGTTTTGTTTCAGTCTGTCTCAGTTTGTCTCAGTTTTTGTTTCAGGATGTGGCTACTGCAATTTTGCTTCCTAGAAGAAATCATATACAATCCTTATCCAGAAGGAGACTTGAGCACGAAAGGTTTCCAGCTTTTTGCTTTTTGCTTGTATAGTGCAGCTATAAAGCTCCCAGCTATAAATTTCCCAGCTTTTTGCTTTAAAGTTCCCAGCTTTATACTAAAGCCAACCATACAAGAGTACAAAGTTCCCAGCTATAAATTATACTTCCCAGCTATAAAGTTCCCAGCTATAAATTATACTATGCAAATTTGTGATAAAAAGTTCCCAGCTATAAAGTTCCAAGCCTGTGAAATCAATGTTCAAAGCCAACCATTTTTCGTTCTTTATCTCCAGATTGCAAATAAAAAAAAGTCAGAATTCATTCCAAAGCCAACGTTCCCAGCTTGACAATAAAGTCAGCGTTCATATATCTCCAGAAGCCAACATTCCAAAGCCAACATTCCCAGAAACCATTTAGCTTGACAATAAAAAAAAAAAAAGGCAAGTTTCTGCAAACATTCAGACAGCCTCCAAGTTTCTGCAAACATTCCCAGAAACCATTTAGCTTGACAATAAAAAAAAAAGCCAAGTTTCTGCAAACATTCAGACAGCCTCCAAGTTTCTGCAAACATACCCAGAAACCATTTAGCTTGACAATGAAAGGTTTCGTCACATTTGCACATTAACCTGAATCCCCTACAATCTATTCCCTATTGTTTGAGAACATGATCCAAAATACAACTAAATTATGTACACAAGTTTTTGCAAACATTCAGACAGCCTCCAAAGAGCATATAATTAGACATATCCAAGAGCTCAAAAGAACTGTTTTGGTCCATCCAGGATTTTCCCTCTACAATTTTTTTACAAGCTTACAAAAGTAGAAACACATCATTCCTCTAAATTTTAAAACCCCCAAATTTCTTCAAAAATGAACCATATAGTTCGACTTGACGTTGCGCCACACGGTATTCAGTTTCGACTTCCAATAGGATCTCCTTCATGACATCCTTGTCCTGCCCCGAAGACGTAGTAGCTCCATCATCCACTAGTTTTTTCTTTGTCTTTGAGGCCTTAGATTGTTGCATCCAACTTATATATTGACAGCCTGGATTTTCCCTCTACACAAATTGAACAAACAAATTACAACTGAAATCATAGTTACACATAAATAACAATTAAATTATTGTGAACAAAGCAAAAAAACATGGTTTAAAGTATCGACCGATACCGATCCGATACGGCCGATACCGATACCGATCCGATATGGCAAAAATCAAGAAAATGATCTAAACAACAACAAAATAAGACCTCATTTGCACATTTCAGAAATTTGCGTCCACGATTCGAAGGCGTATTTGAAGTGAGTAATTTGCACAAACAAATTACTTCACAATAACATGGGATCTTCGCCAAATCCCATTCCGGCTCAGTTGCTTCATTTTGTGCCATGTGGGAGCCTAAACATGTTAGGACATTATAATATCAACACGAGGAACAAAAGGTAACCATAATAGTCAAATAATTGTGTGGAATATGTACCATAATTAGGAAAAATTGGTGAGTAAATGAAGGAAAACCCTAATTTCAGAATAAACAATTTACCTATTGTTTATTGTCTTCAACTTTTATGTTTTTGTTTGGAAAGAAAGTGTTGGGTTCATTGTGATATACCTGTGCAGACTTAGGTCTCAAGTGTTTTAAGGTTTTTTTGAACAGGCAATGGATCATTTTGATATACCTGTGTAAAGGCCTATGTTTTTAATGACAAAACTAGTTTTTACTTGCAGACTTTCTGTTTTTGTTTAATGTTCTATGATGTTATTTCCATTACAATTTAGATTAAAAGCAAAGCACAACCAACGAAAATGCACAATCAAAGTTAACAAAGTACAAAACTGCATTCATATCAAATTGCATTATAAAGTACATTACATTGCATTTTTCATTAGGAATTGTTTTAAAAAAAAATCATCCAAGGGAGCTTGAATCAACACACCACTACAATCTTATAATTTTTCACATTGGCTTTTTCTTCTTTCTTTAACCAGATCATCAAGCCAGTCAAATTTCCAGCCGATCTTTCAGTCGTAGAAATGTGCAATTTTCTCTTTCTAAACAGTTAGGAAAACCCTAATTTCAGAATAAACGATTTACCTATTGTTTATTGTCTTCAACAATACATATTTTGTTGAGCAAATGAAGAAAAACCCTAATTTCAGAATAAACAAACCCTAAGCATTTTTAATAAATCATATTTTGCAGAAACCCTAAATCTTTGAAAAACCCTAAATCTCGGATTTCTTCGAAACCCTAAATCAATTTTCTGTCCGTGTCTTGTTGTGTTGGAAACGTGTAGGATTTCAGAACATGTATTGGAAAAAATTCAAAAGGAGGAGAAAGAAGAAGAGATAGAAGAACACATCTCTCTGTGCTCCGTCTCTGCTCCCTCTCGAAGCTTTAGGATCAGAGGGAAGAAGGAAGAGGAGAAAGAGGGAAGAAAGCAACAGGAGAAAGAGGGAAGAAGGAAGAGGAGAAAGAAGGAAGAGGACAAACCTGAACGTCTGCGACTTTCTCTCTCTTCCTCCAAAAGACTGAACCGCCTCTTTCTCTCTCTTCCAGCCCCGTGATTTTGGCTCCTCTCCCAAATACAATCGAACGGCTGAGGTTGCTCCCTGCTTGTTCCAATCGAACGGTTCAGACTTACGGGGCTTCAGCGGGGATTTGGGAGCGGGGCTGCTGAACCGGCCCCTATATATATATATATATATATATATATATATATTCTACTATATAATAGGAAAACTTAGATGGTGAAACTTTTGAATTCCGAAAATACCCTTACATACTTATACTAATTAAAAATAGTTCATTAATTTTAATAAGGACAACTTAGTAATTAGGAAGACTACCCTTTGGTTTTCCTAAAGAGTCTTCCTAAACTAATTAAGAAATGTTAAAATACGTGCAAGGCACGTGCACATATGCTAGTGTGTGTGTGTGTGTATATATATATATATATATATATATATATATATATATATATATATATATATATATATATAATGCTAGAACTATAAATAAAGGACCAGGATCTCCTATGAAATAACGAAGATTATTCATAAATAGCATAGTCCAAGCAGACCCACTTAAAATCTTTACTGAACTATGACCGGCCATCATATTAGCAAATAAACGTATTCCTGAGCTTAATGCACGAAAACAATGAGGGATTAGCTCAAGGAGTACTAAAAAAGGTGCATATATATATATATATATATATATATATATATATATATATATATATATGAGATGTCCGACGTTACGTACGCGATTTTGTGCACGCTGTATTTTATGTCTTTTGTCTATACTGTCCCTTAGTTCCACAATTTTTATAAATGGAAGGAATAATACGCCCTCATGGCTTAATCTACTAATCTTTTGTCACCTAGCCAGGGTCTTGTGCCTCTTTAACCACAAGGGTCACTCAAGTTCGGCTAATATTTTTTTGGGTAAAATACTTTCAAAAATTAGTTTTTTGATATATATACAATCATTCTCACTTGTGATTAGTCCATTAATGATCCGGTACCATAATTATTCCATTTGAGGACAAACATCATGTGTCTAGGACAGTTTCTAATATTCTAAAAACAATGTACATATACTAAAAAAAAGAAGATACTTTTAACCACTAAAAAAAATTGTACGGATAAATAATGCTTAAAAATACATAAAAATAATAATATAAGCCAGTAAAGAAAAAAAAATTGCATCCATTCAACAATTTTTTTTTAACGAACATTCAACATTTTTCCGTTTGTTATTAAAAAATGTCTCTTAAAATTCTAATATTATGTCTTGAAACATGTCTCAAATCTTCAAAATCTTATACATCTTTTTACAACCAATGCTTCAAACACATCTCGAACTTTTAAAATCTTATATATCTTCTCGTAATCATTGTACCTTCAAATACGTGTCGAGCCTTCAAAATCTTATACATCTTCTCGCAATTTCGTGAAATCAAATCTCCAAAACATAAAGAAAATGTAAGATTAGCCCATGCATTATTGAGACATAGATCTTCTTGTATTATTATTTTTTTTGCCGTAAAATCACTAATTAATTTTTTAGAATCGATTCGTTCAATAAATCTATTTTCAATAGAAATTAAAGCTAGTTCATTGAGTCTTTCTTGCAACATGGTGGATCTAAGATATGATTTTAGTAACATCAGTTTTAAAAACTTCTTCCTACAATTGCAATGGTCCATTAAATTCTATTAGCAAGACATGTCATCAATAAGAGTCTCGCTTATGTATGAAATTCAATGTATCAATTGTTGTTTTTATTTCTTTTGGTAGGGCCACTTGTAAGATATTTCAATTCTCCGAGTGACCCTTTCCCATTTTTATCATAAACCATTTCAAACTTCAAAATATTTTCAAGTTGATCACAACATTCTTTCAAATCATTATCATCCACTGAACTAAACTTTTTCAAACCAAATAAAAATCCAAAAATATCCTCATATGACTTGTATTGTTCAAATCTTTTTAACAAATTATTTAATCTATAATATATATTAATTAATTAATTTTAAATAATTGTTCAGCCGAATGTACTGTATCTTATAGGGGTGTGTATATTTGGACCAAATCGAACCAAACCAAACCGAATCGGTCGGTTTTTAACCGAACCGATGGTCCGGTCGGATTGGTTCGACTTGGCCATTTGAAAAATCGACCGATTTGATTTGGTTCACGGTTTGATCATTCGAAAAAATCGCTTAAACCGAACCAAACCGAACCTAGTTAGTAACAACCTAAAGTTACGTTTATATCAAGTCCAACTTATCCCTCTCATAGTTTGTTTTTCATTTTCAATTCATAGATCTATTATTAGGATTATGGTTTATTTTCGAAAATCATTTTGAATTCGTGGAAGAAATTTATAATGCAAGCGATTTACTTAGAAGATTATTGTCCACTTTGGTATCTCATACAAACATCTTCGAACAAGAGATCGATGGTTAGGATTTATTTTTGTGTTAATTTACTTTGTGAAACACTTTCATATACTTAATTTTTTTGGCCTGATCAAAACCGATTAGCCGAATCGATCCAAACCGAACCAAGTCGGTCGGTTTCAAAACCGAACCGACCAATTGGTTGGTTTGGTTCGGCTATGATTATTTTCAAACCGATTAATTTCGGTTCGACTTCGGTTGTGATTAAATAGGTCGACCACCGACGGATGCACACCCCTAGTATCTTCATTATTGTTATCATCAAAATATATTTTTCTATGAATTTGTCATTTTACATTAAAGATAGGATTGGTTTCCATTTCAATAGATATGGAACAGAAACATACGAAAAATAACCCCCAACATTTGCAATGTCAAGCACATAAAATGTTGGTGTTTTTGCCTTTGGACTAGAAGAGATAGTCCCACATCGGCTACACCAAATGGTGAGTATCTCAATATAATGCATTGCTTGTGTTGAGGTGTGCACATGAGGTGTAGTGGGGCACAAGTTTGTGCCATGTGGAAGTATTTCTCTAGAAGGAAAAAGGATTAAATCCAACAAGGATGAAAGTTAATTTTTGTTGTGCGGACTCGGACTCGGACACAGACTCCAGGATGTCTCGTGCATGCACGGGAGTGTTCGGGGGGTAGGCGTGGACTAGCACACTTCTATGCTGATTGTGGGATGATCTAAAATATCAAACTCTATTTTTGAGTATTGGTATTTTAGTACCACATCGGATAGGAGAAGAGGTGAAGTCTCAACTCCACTCTATAAATAGAGCCCCTTGGCCTCCTTTGAAAGATGCACCAAGAAGAGAGTAAAGGGAGTCTGTAAAGTCCAGGAAGCCCGTTCAAGTCTCAAATATTGACTTACGAGCGTTCCAGAAGTTCTCCTGAACTTGCTGGTTTCTGGGAGCTTATCCGTACTGCGGGTATAGCTTTGAGCGCCGGTGTTCTACACCCCAGCGAGATCCGTTCTTCTTCTTCCTCCCTCTTTCTGTTGCCTTCGAGAATCTGAGACTCAACTGTTGTTGATCATCTCTTGTTGCCTTCGAGAATACCGTCGCTTCTCTTTAGAAGTTATACGGTTCTGTTGCCTTCGATAAACATTACGAAATAATCTTTTTAGATTCTCGTAATACAACATCACCTTCTTTAGGGTGTTGTTGCCAGAAACATTGTCTTTACAATTGTTTCTGAACTCGTGTTTTTTCCATCGATTGTTCGTCAAGGGACTAACAATCTCAAAGCTATACGATTCGATGGAAAACACTCGTGCTTCGCTTGTCGATACCGGCTTTAACAAGTTGGAGAAATTCGACGGTGAACACTTCCAGATCTGGAAGCGAAAGGTGACTCTGAACCTTCAACTCGTGGATGTTGATCACGTATTGGATGAGGAAGAACCAATCGTTCCAGCAACAGGATCTGCTGCTGTTCTAGCCGCTGCTACGAGCAAGCAGACGAAGTGGAAAAAGGATAACAGCATATGCAGGCTGCTGATCCTGAATTCCATGGAAGACTCTCTGGCCGAGTCCTACACAAAGAAGACTTCTGCCAAAGAGATCTGGGAGTCCGTGGGGAAGCTGTATGACGACGACGAGGCCCGGTCGAAGATGTTCATGGTTGAAAAATACCACAAATGGGTCTTTGAAGACGAGAAGACCATGCTGCCCCAAGTGAAAGAGTTCCTGAAGCTGCGCCAGAAACTGGAGGACGATAGCATGCCCCTCGTCGACAAGTTCGTCGTTGGAGGGATCGTGGCAAAACTTCCTCCAGGATGGAGCAACATCTATGCAAGGATGCATAGGAAGAAGATGGAGATTAGCCTGGATAATCTCCTCAGCGAGATTCATGTTGAGGACGAGATGCGCTCTCAACAGAAGTTGGACGCCCTATCCAAGCAACTAGCAACGGCGAATCTGGTTCAAGCCACCAGAGAGAACAAAGGGAAGCAGGCGGCTTCTCACCACAAGAAGAAGGACTTCTCGAATCTGAAAGTGAAGGGTCCAGGATTCAAGCAACAGAAGTCCAAGTCCCATGTGACTTGCTTCAACTGTGGCAAGAAGGGTCACTATAAAAGTGAATGCAAGTCCAAGCCCAAAGAGCAAGGTGAGCCTAACAAGGTTTCTTTGGTTACTAATCAGGTTGCCATGATAGCACAGGTTGCAACTGTGGGGGCAGACTTGGACTGGTGGATAGACACTGGCGCGACATGTCATGTCTGTTCAGACAAGGACTGGTTCGTCTCCTATGAGCCTACTTCCGAGAAAGTCATGATGGCGAACCAGGCACAAGCTGAAGTACTGGGGATCGGGACGGTGGAGCTGAAGCTTACATCGGGGAACATTCTGACGCTTCAAGGTGTGAAGCATGTTCCTGCAATCGCTAAGAACCTGATCTCTGGGAACCTGCTCTGCAACGCAGGCTTGAGGATGGACATCAATGCTGGCCAAATGGTGATGTCCAAGAAGGGTACTTTCTTCGGGAAAGCTTTTCAGACTGAAGGAATGTACAAAATTCAGCTTGTTGTAACCCAGCATAATAATGTTAATGCTATCACTAGTTTGAATTACTCTCTTGAATTGTGGCATAATAGACTAGGACATGTTCATTGTAAGCGAATAAACAAAATGTCTAGTCTAGAACTTATCTCCAAGTGTGGGAGTAAGGTAGAGAAATGTGAGATATGTGCTCAGACGAAGATCACTAGGAAACCCTTTCACAGGGTCAATCGAAGCACAGATCTTCTGGAGTTGGTTCACTCAGATATCTGTGACTTCAAACAATTCTCTACAAAGGCCGGGATGAAGTATTTCATTACTTTCATAGACGACTTCTCCAAGTATGCCTTCGTCTATTTACTCAAATCTAAAGACGAAGCATTCGAGAAGTTCAAGGAGTTCAGGGCCGAGGCTGAACGGCAAACTGGACAACAACTCAAGAGGCTGAGGAGTGATCGAGGTGGGGAATATAGGTCTCACGAATTCTCATCATTCTGCAAAGAACATGGAATAATCAACGAGACGACGGCTCTGTATTCCCACAATCCAACGGAGTAGCAGAAAGGAAGAACAGAACGTTGACAGAGATGATGAACTCTATGCTGTTGACTGCGGGTCTCCCAAAGTGCTATTGGGGAGAAGCTGCATTAACGGCCACTTTCATTCTGAACAGAGTGCCATATGCAACTTCCGACATAACTCCTCATGAACTCTGGTTCAAAGTCAGACCTAACCTGAATGTCATTCGAGTGTGGGGGTGCCTGGCTTATGTGAAGCTCCCGGATCTAAAGATTCAGAAGCTGGGGACAAGGACTACTAAGGCGATCTTCCTGGGGTATGCCGAGAAGAGTGATGCTCGGAGATTCCTTGATATCGAGTCAAATCATATCATCGAATCTCGCGATGCTGAATATTTGAAGAAAAGTTTGCAAGGCACAAGAACATTGTTCTCGCGGACATTCCGGAGAATAATGAAGGTGCGAAGCAGACAGAGGTCTTTATCAAACCAGTAGTCCAAGATGGAGCTATTGTCGAGGAGACACCAGCTGAACCAGAACTCGCTGAGCCGTCAACTAAGCGAGCAAGGAGGCCGAAAGACTTCGGAGATGACTTCGTCACCTATCATGTGGAAGCAGATCCGCTTACCTATGATGAGGCGATGAAGACCAGAGATGCTGTATTCTGGAAGGAGGCGATAGACAACGAGATTGACTCAATCACCTCCAATAATACATGGGTATTGGTCGACCTACCAGAAGGAGCAAGACCCATCGGATGCAAATGGATCTTCAAGAAGAAGATGAAAGCAGATGGAACCATTGACAAGTTCAAGGCCAGGCTAGTGGCCAAGGGGTTTGCTCAGAAGCAGGGGATCGACTACTTTGACACTTATGCTCCAGTAGCTCGGATGACAACTATCAGATTGTTAATTGCTTTAGCAGCAATACACAAGCTGGTAATACATCAGATGGATGTGAAAACGGCATTCCTTAATGACGAGCTGACCGAAGAGATCTACATGCAACAACCAGAAGGTTTTGTCGTCAGAGGTCTGGAAGACAAAGTCTGCAAGTTGATGAAGTCTCTGTATGGTTTGAAACAAGCTCCCAAAATGTGGCATGAGAAGTTTGACAAGGTGATAAGGTCAAATGGCTACAGGGTCAGTGAAACAGACAAGTGTGTCTATACGAAGTTTGCTGACGGAAGAGGAGTAATCGTTTGTCTATACGTGGACGACATGCTAATCCTAGGTACGGATTTAAGCTGCGTCACAGAGACAAAGAAATTCCTCTCGACCAAGTTCAGTATGAAGGACTTGGGGGATGCCGACGTAATCTTGGGGCACAAGATCATCCGAACAGGCACTGGAATAGCACTGTCACAGTCTCATTACATTGAGAAGATGCTCACTCGCTACGGGTATCAAGATCTTCCTATTATTGATACACCGTACAGGAGTGATCTGAAACTGGAGCCAAATTCGAAGGAGAGCGTCAGGCAGTTGGAGTACGCTAGCGTCATCGGAAGTTTGATGTACGCTACTACTGCCACAAGGCCTGACATAGCCTTTGCAGTGGGAATGCTGAGTCGATTTACGAGCAATCCAGGCGTAAAGCATTGGAAAGCTGTGAAGCGTGTTATGAGATATCTCAAGAAAACTCAGACATATGCACTATACTACAGCGGAGATCCGTCAGTAGTGGAAGGCTTCAGTGATGCTAGCTAGTGTTCAGAGGTGGAGAGCGAATATTCCACAGGTGGATATATGTTCGCCATGGGTGGAGCTGCTATATCGTGGAAGTCGAAGAAGCAGACTATGTTATCTCGCTCCTCCATGGAATCTGAATTCTTTGCATTAGACGCTGCTGCAGATAAAGCAGAGTGGCTTCGGGAGCTCATGTATGACCTTCCAATGGTTGGGGCTCAGATACCGGCGATTCCGATATACTGTGACAACCAGGCGGCAGCAGCGGTGGCATCAAATGAACTCTTCAACGGGAAGAAGAGGACTGTGCGGTTGAAGCACAGAGCAGTGAACGATCTCATCAAAAGGGGCGTCATTGCAGTGATCGATGTTCGGAGTCAGGAAAACCTGGCGGATCCGTTCACGAAGGGTCTCAAGCGTCAGCTGGTCGAGGACACAGCAAGGAAGATGGGCTTGAAGACTTTCTGATATTGTGTCATTGTAATCCTACCATAAAATTTTATGTTATTGGTTCAAAGAGAAATCTACTAGACATTTAATTTTTGGTTCAAAGGAGGATCATTGACTAGAATAATATCAGTTAACAGTGGATACTTGTTCTGCAGAACATGGAAGGGTTACGGACCCATAACCACTGTTGTCTACTATGTATTTTCTGTGGAAAATTGATCCTGTGGGAAGGTTGGCTTAAACGCCTTAATGAGTTCTCAGGCAGAGTGAATGCCTGGTGTGCTTTACAGGAAGCACGGTAGAGCAGCACTACAAGGAGTGAAACTCCATGCTACAGTGGGGTGACTCCACCATGAGGTTCCCAGGTAGGGATAATGCCTCGGCTTTGCAAGCTAAGTCACAGCGGAGTAGCACCGCAAATAGGCAGGTAGCCTAATGCTGTATGATAATCGTAATAAAGAGAGGTAGACAGCACTACAAAGAGGACGATGTCCTCATGTTACAGTGGCATGACACCACGAAGAGGTACCAGGTAGGGTAAAGCCTCGGCTTCGCAAGCCATGTCATAGCGGCGTAACACCGCACGGAAGCGCAAGGCTTCATGCTGGGTAGTTTTGGCACTACAAAGGGGCTTGTGACCTCATGCTACAGTAGTATGACACTACGATGAGGTACCCAGGTGGGGTAAAGCCTCGGCTTTGTCAGCCATGTCATAGCGACGTAGCACCGCAAAGAAGCACAATGCTTCATGCCAATGACTCTTTATAAAGAACTCACCTATAGTGTATGGAAAGAGATATCAGGCCGTCTCTTGAGGGTAAGCTTGTAGACGCCCAAAATTATACACTGAAACCAGGCTGGCACAAGGCCTTCAATGTGCAGCCAGAAGCACAGTTGATGTCATTATGTGAGTAGAAAGAATTGCAGTTATGGTACAGAATTCAAGGCTTAGTCCATTCTTGTATCATGCTGTTATTTAACCTATGCGGGAAGATTCAAGTCGTAGCGACATCTCTCCTAATGCATGATGGACAATCACTGTGGGGAACGCTCAACCCATATATTGAGATATGTGGGGGATTGTTGGTGTTTTTGCCTTTGGACTAGAAGAGATAGTCCCACATCGGCTACACCAAATGGTGAGTATCTCAATATAATGCATTGCTTGTGTTGAGGTGTGCACATGAGGTGTAGTGGGGCACAAGTTTGTGCCATGTGGAAGTTTTCTCTAGAAGGAAAAAAGGATTAAATCCAACAAGGATGAAAGTTAATTTTTGTTGTGCGGACTCGGACTCGGACACAGACTCCAGGATGTCTCGTGCATGCACGGGAGTGTTCGGGGGGTAGGCGTGGACTAGCACACTTCTATGCTGATTGTGGGATGATCTAAAATATCAAACTCTATTTTGAGTATTGATATTTAGTACCACATCGGATAGGAGAAGATGTGAAGTCTCAACTCCACTCTATAAATAGAGCCCCTTGGCCTCCTTTGAAAGATGCACCAAGAAGAGAGTAAAGGGAGTCTGTAAAGTCCAGGAAGCCCGTTCAAGTCTCAAATATGACTTACGAGCGTTCCAGAAGTTCTCCTGAACTTGCTGGTTTCTGGGAGCTTATCCGTACTGCGGGTATAGCTTTGAGCCGGTGTTCTACACCCCAGCGAGATCCGTTCTTCTCTTCCTCCCTCTTTCTGTTGCCTTCGAGAATCTGAGACTCAACTGTTGTTGATCATCTCTTGTTGCCTTCGAGAATACCGTCGCTTCTCTTTAGAAGTTATACGGTTCTGTTGCCTTCGATAAACATTACGAAATAATCTTTTTAGATTCTCGTAATACAACATCACCTTCTTTAGGGTGTTGTTGCCAGAAACATTGTCTTTACAATTGTTTCTGAACTCGTGTTTTTTCCATCGATTGTTCGTCAAGGGACTAACATAAATGGGATCAAAACACAATAATAATAATTAAACAATAATCTAATGTAAATGTCATTCAATAGATAAACCAATTGCCACCGGTCTCGAGCACATTCCTGTACAGAACCCAGTTAGCTAGACAAATGAACCAAACTAGCAAAATCCTACTCGAACAAGCTAATTGTATACCCATACAGACTTCGAACAGGAAGAGGAGGATACAGAAGAAAGCCTAATAACTTACAGGCTGCAAAATGCAGAGTTCCTAACAAGCTAGAATGCCGGCCCATGTATGAACACCTGCCCACCTCCAAATCATGTACTGAAATTACGCTTTGTAGCCTCCATTTTCGACAGTAGACCACCGATTTCAGATTGCATCTCTCATTTATTGAAATACTGGAGGTGTGCCCTCTCAATGACTTGCAGTTCCTCGTACTTCTTCCTGCGCCTTTCCTCAGCTTCACTCAGTTGTAGTTTAGCAATTCTGGATGCATAATATTCCTCAACCTGCACGTTCTTGGCTACTGCTATGCGTTTTAGGCCTTCGGCTTCTCTTCTTGCACTATCAGCTCGTTCTTGGTACATTTTTGCCTCAGCTTGTTTGAACCTCACAAGGCTCTCCAGTTCATCATCTGGCTTCTTTTCAGGTCTTATTTGCATTTCAGCATCTTTTGTTTGCCTACCTAGCTGGCTATAATCCAAGAGGGAAATAGTACCGGTGTTTTCCCTATGAGAAACTCTGTCCGAAGATGAAGATGGCAACCATGTCAATGCTTTGATCGGAGAAGTTGCCCCATTGCTTCCTTCAGCGATATTTCTTGATGGTTCCTTTGGAGGGGTTATGGAAGGATTGTTGCTGATGTTGGCTTCACTCTCTGAAATTTTAAGGACAAGAATTAGAAGGATTGCAGTTGAAGAAAACCTAGTTCATATCATGGTGAGGAGGCAGTACTGAACAGGCAAGCATGAACCACCAAATCTGTCAAACATGGGTTTGCAAAATTGAGACATACAGAGAACATGCTAAAATATAGAACATCAGAATTATATTTGACTAGTATAAGCAGTCTCAAGTTGCCTCCCTGCTCCAAAATAAACCAAGTTATAATGGTTTTATGGTCGTCATCATTTAGCACAAGAGATACATTAGAAGAAAAAGGTTACAATTTCAGCTATTACACTCACCACTGGAAGCTTATGTGTACCAGCCATGGGTTCGAGCTGAATCTGAGCTCGATTTTGATTTAGTTTAATTTGAGCTCTCTAAGCTAAATTTGTATGAATAAGATTTAGATAAGACTGGAAAGATTAATATGTCACTTTAAGGTATCTAATCTAGAAGAATTTCTTAGGGTCAAGTCATCTGTTTCCTATAGATAAATCATCATAAATTTTTGTATTTCTGAAAATTAAAGATGGAGAGAAATATTTGAGAGAGAAATTTAGTTGATCATGAAGTAAACCCTAAAATTTTCTCTCTAATATCCTTCTCTGCAAAAATTCCTTTATAATTCTCTATTATGCTTTGTTGTTCTCAAGTTTGGCTTCAAAGAGACGGTCACAACGGGCGTCAGAACGATCATCATATTCGTTGAATTTTTTCACTGCCATCTCCAAAGATCACTGTCGTTGACAGCAAAACTTGCCAAATTTATGCCCACAGCCAACCTCGGATCACCAAATGGAGACTACTGAATGAATATATAACTGGTCATCCGCCAGATAGCCGAATGGCTAGTCACCAACTCCAAGTTTCATAGTGCAAAATTTGAGCTCTTGGTAATTTTATTCCAGAATCCAAATGTTACATATTTGCAACTTTATTATTTTGAAGAGATTATAAATTTTGTGTGCACAAATACGCCTATACACCCAATGTTTTAGTTTCATTAATTGAAAGTCACCATATATAGAACCTTGGTAACATGGAAACAGAAAGCTTCAGTATGCAAACGAAAACAGGAAAGGAGTACAAGTGGATTCCGATAAGCACACTATGTTGGGGGTAGGCTCCTTCTTAAAACAATACTTTATCCAGAACATGAAATGTTTTTAAGGAACAATTACGAAGTGAAATTTTTTATGCTTTCAACTTGGAGTAATGCTGAGTTGTTGCTAATTAATGCATGAAACCCCCTGATGTATCTCGAAAAGTCCAATCCTCCTCAGATTCATCAATTCACAAAAATTTGTACTAATCAAAGGTTTGGTTGGACGTATTCCCTGATGGAGTTGCCACCTTGGGTTTTGGTAGAGGCAAAGAAAGAAACTTCAAATAGCAGTATATTAAGAAGCAATAATAAAGTATACATCAGTTGTTTCCAACTTTCAAATGTATAAATCTCCAGCCTCTGATGCTTAAAATCTCATGCTCACATCCATTGTGGCACCCGCAAACCGAATGAGTGCATGCTCAAGTCTTTTTGTTTCTGAAAGGTGGTGCCAGGCAACGGCAAACTACAAACTCACTTCCATGTTACAATATGCATCAGGTCAGGACCGATTCTGTCTTTAAAATAGAGGGAAATCAACGTGAATAATGCATTATTAAACTCTAATAGGTAATAGATGCACCCGCAAGGTGAATAAAGATGTCGAGAAGGTGCTAATCATGAAGATGGCTATGCATTGGAGAGGAAGATGATATCCGAAAGCTGTCTGTGAGGAAACTGGTAATAGACGGAGAGTAGTGAGTACAAGCTTCCTGAATTTGGAGAGGGCAGAATAGATTGTTGTCTGGGATAGATAAAAGTAGATACTACAGATGTGGTAGGCAGACAGTGGGATTGTAGTGTATTAGACTGATGAATATCGTAACCTTTGCATTCTCCCCAAGGTAGCCGGCCAGGTGCAATCATGTCCCTGGATTTTCAATACACACACTCACACGAATTGGCCACCTGAAGTATACTAGCAACAGCCATATTCTTTCAGTAAATCCTGGACAATAATCTATCTTCTATTCTATTGTAAAAAAACTCAAATTATTGTTGATGGAGGGAGGGTTACCACTGTAGCTGTGGAAGTGAATTTTGTCAATGGTGCACCATCAAAAAGATGACGATGAGGATAAATGACACCGCTAAAACGACCGTCTTAGGGTTGCTCAAGTCCATGAGTGAATTTTCCCAAGTCCATGGGCCCTTGAGTCCATAAGGTTGCTCGAGTCCACAAAGAGTTGTATATTAAAATTGAGTTACAAAGTATCACAGTGATGACCTTTTTACAATCATGTGAAAAGGAAACATAAAGAAACCCTATTATAGAAACTATATTAATCCTAATTATAAATATAAAAGCAAATCAAAACAAATCATAGAAAAATATATGACTATATTCGTTTGATCTACTCGTGCAAAAACTATCCTAAACTAATCCTAAAAGAATCTAAAAAGATTTGAAAAATCTAGCAAAATTGGCTTTGTGGATCGGGTCCTGACCGAATCGGTTAATCAAACAATCGGTTGGTTGAATCCAAGTCGGATCTTGTTTCCTGATTTTGCACGCTAGATTATACTCCACATGAAATAAACTCGTCCTTGAGTTCAACCTTGATACCTGGAGTCTTCTCTTCCACCAAAATAAGTACAATAAGCAATCGACGTCTTTACAGTAGAATTGATTACGTATAGTACTAGGGTAAACTTTGTTTCCCTAGCAAAATTGGCTTTGTCGATCGGGTCCTGACCGAATCGGTTAATCAAACAATCGGTTTGGTTGAATCCAAGTCAGATCTTGTTTCCGATTTTGCACACTAGATTATACTCCTCCACATGAAATAAACTCGTCCTTGAGTTCAACCTTGATACCTGGAGTCTTCTCTTCCACCAAAATAAGTACAATAAGTAATCAGCGTCTTTACAGTAGAATTGATTACGTATAGTACTAGGGTAAACTTGAATTCAACCAACTCTCAAACTCTGAGCTTCAGTCCAAGGTAGTCAAAGGCTCAAGACGCACTCGAGGCACAAAGGATCCATATCGTCCGAGGCGCAAGGCAGTTAAGACGAGCACCCGAAAGAAGCAAGAACAAAAATAATAAACAATAAAAATATACATAAATAATAAACTAGTAATGTAAGAAATAAAATTAAATAACATATTAAAACCAACAAAAACATGTTAAAACATAACCTAGTGAATTAGCAGAGCAGCAATAGTCAACAGAACTAACAAGAGTTTGTATTCTCCCTACCATGCTTTTAATAAATTTTAGTTCTTCCAACTTTGACAATCGTAGAAAGGGCTACCTCCCTACCACTTGTACGAGATAAGGGCCATCTCCTTGCCTCAAAAACTTTCGTATTAAAAAGAAAAGGAAAAAAAGTGCACATTTTCTTGGTTGCATCTTGCTAAAAGACGCGTCGGAGAAAAGACACATCGCCTAGTGAGGTGTGAAGCACAGCTGCTGCACATTTCTGCGGTGCACGCCTTTGACTACCATGCTTTAGTTAGTTGCCTCTGATCTCCGGATATATTTGAAAGAACTCATGAAGATGAATCAATATAAACATTTATATGCAGTAACTTTCGCTTACGGCCACTTTTGAATAGTCTCATGCAGATCTCCTTATGATAGTTTCTTCATAGGTAGATCCTTCTTAGGTATAACTTATGCGATGACATCTCTGAATTCTTTTACCTTAACCCTCGTGAATGACTAATGATTGGCCTTCTTCATCTTTGTCGTGGGCCTCATCTTGATTGGCGTCATTAAATTTCAAGAGATGAGATCAGTGTTGCATAAGACCATTATCTTAAGATGAGCTTTAAATTAATTGGATCGTCGTGCTTTCTTCCTTCTTCATAATCATCACAGTTGACATCTTTAATTCAGCACAGCTGACTTCTTTAATTGTTTCTCTGCTTTAAACGCCAACTTAATTGCATTTATCCGGTTGGTGCATATTAGGAAAAGACTCTTGTGGAGAATTGTCTAAGCCACTTATGTATCTTTCCATTTTTTTGTCTGTTTAGACCGTGACGAGTTGCAAATTGGAAATATGTTAAAATATATTATTTGATAGATTTACCATGTTTCATGCAATTTTCTAACTCTCGAAGAATCATATCACATTCGCTTTTAAGAACATGCCGAGAAGGCTCAGTGCAACTTGGATTCAATTTGAAGCTCTTGCGTATCTTCAAAATTTGAAGCTCCTTGCGTATCTTCAGAAAATATATTCTTGTAGAGAATTATCCAACCAACTTGCGCATCTTTCCACTTTCGTGGTATGTCTCTTTAGAGAGTGACGATTACAATTGGAAAAACGTGAAAGTATATTCTTCGATAGATTTACCATGTTTCAAGCAATCTTCTAAGTCTCGAAGAATCGTGTCACATTCACTTTTAAGAACTTGTCAATGAGGCTCCGTCCAACTTGGATTCAATTTGAAGCTCCTTACATATATGAGGAAAAGATATTCTTGTAGATAGTTATCCAACCCACTTACATATCTTTTCACTTCCGTCACATGTCTAGTTTAGGACCGTGACGATTGCAATTGAGAAAACGTGAAAGTATTATTTCATGATTTTTACCATGTTTCATGCAATCTTCCAAGTCTCGAAGAATAATGTCACATTCGATTTTAAGAACTTACAAGGCTCCATGGCAACTTGGATTCAATTTGAAGTTCCTTCTGTTGAGGCTGCTTGAGGAACCTTTTGTGAATGCCGTGAATCACCTCTCTTGCAAGACTCCGATGATTCAAGTGCACAGTACTCGCATCATGTCTGATATAGCTTCGCATTATTCTAGGTCTTCAAACTCGGTGCAGGTGACGTAATTGTTGTTTGCCATCGACGTTGTTCTAGAACTCGGCTTCAGATAGTCGATCGGTAAGAAGATAGCTTGTCTCTGCTGGGTGTTCAACAGAACTTTAATGCGAGGTTACAAGAATGTTGATAGTTGGGAAAAAATCTACAGGTGGTGAGGGTAATCTACAGGTGCTTGGCAACGGTGGTATGTCTGATGTAGAGATGCGGACTTGAGAAATACAATTACGGATGGCGATGAATGATGACGTGGATCAGGAGCTGTTGTTGTAGAGGATGTGGACTCGAGAAAAGACGATTACGGATGGTGGATCAGGAGCTTTTGGTCTGATCCACCCGATGTAGGGAGGGTTAATCTACAACAGCAAAAGTGGACTTTATTGATGATAATGTTGCCAAAATGATGTTGATGAGGATAACTGCCGAAGCGATCGCCTTAGGGTTACTAGAATCCACAAGCAAATTTTTATTTTTTGGAGCCATGGCTTGGTACACAAGCTATTACAGTTACCAAGTATATCAAAATTTAGGTGCAAAACTATTACACAGGAGGCCTTTTTATAGGCTTACAATCATGTCGAGAAGGAAACATAAGGAACCCTAGTATAGGAAGTTAGGAACCCTAAATTAATCCTAATTACAAATACGGAGAGCAAATACCAAAAGAAATCATAGTCAAAGATATATGACTATATTCATTATTTACATGTGCAACCTGGCCTAAACTAATCCTAAAAGAATCTAAAAGATTGGTAAAAATTTACAAAAATTGGCTCTGTCGACCGAGTCCTGGGTGATTTGATAGGTCAACTGATCGGTTGGTCAAATCCAAATCAGATTTGATCTTTGGATTTGGCTCATTGCATCAATTGTCCTATTTTGTCAGCTGTAAATAAGCTACAATAAGTCACAAGTGCTGACTCAAAAACCTGAAATTAGAAGTCACTAGACTGATAACATCTCACTGAAAGGCAAATTTGAAAAGTCATTATAGCTCATTGGAAAACAGAATCTGAGGGTCAGAACATCTTCCATAAAAAGCAAAATTTGAGAAGGTTGATCACGATAAAACATAACTTAAGTTATACTGCCTCATTAAAAACATTTCCTATTGATAAGTCATTTTTGTGGGGTCAAATTTACTGTGCCTTAATAGCATAAAAGGCATGCACCAAAGTGCTAGAGGTGCATGCCTCACTGAAGAGGTCTCGCCTGAACGGATGTGAGGCACTATGAATTATTTACGCCTCGCCTTTGCGTCTAGGTGTGGGTCTTTATGACACTGCATCTACTCATAAACATGTTTCGTTGATAAAACTCAAAAGCAAAGAGCAGGGACGATGCCAAGCTGGCGCATGCAAACAAGGGCCTCTCAGGAAACAAGTATTATCAAAATTCACTTCAATAAAAATACAAACCTAAAAGTTGACAAACTCCAATATAAAAGAAACAAATATATAATTGATAACCTAAAAAGATATCCTAAACCGACAAGATAAACACTACAGACATGCCTAAATTATAAGCAGCCGATTGTGATTACTAAAAATTACTGTTGAAGAATCAAAATACTGAAAAGGCATATTAAATAACTTCAACCTATGGATAGCCAGTACAGTCATAAATAACTTCTACGAACATTATGATTACAATTAAAGAAAGAAGGGAATATGTGTGGGATGCAATAAGTAGCAAGTCGTTGGGAGAGGATATGACGACATTATTAAAGTGAGAGTTGAGAATCAGGATAGTATTTGTTAGTTTCTGAGACGGAATGGGTGTAGCGAAGAAATGAAGGGAGCAGATGGGAACTCCCCTTTATGCATTTTGTTCTGGATTCAGTTTGCTCCATCACATAGTGTGTTGCACATACGCAAATAACACAACAATATGGACACGGTGACACAGACATGGCACCGATTTTGGTGTGTGCCCTCGTGTATTTTTGGAGTGTCTGTGGCACAACATGGCATGGCACCGCATTTCTTGGTGTTCGTTATTCCTAGATTATAGTTATCATGAAGTCAGCTTGGTGTAAACATAAGATATATTGAGAGTCGAACCTCACGTACAAGTCATATGATCACTATTATTGAAAAATATTCCACAACATTGCTAACATGAAAGTTCTATTTGTGCATTCACATTTTTAGATATACTTTTTTCAGCTTAAAGTAAATAAAAGAGCATCATATTGAATAGGAGAAATCAAGTGAAACCGAACATAGTAGGACGGAAAAATATTTATAAAATTAAGTACCGTACCTGAAAAGAATCCACTGATAACATTGATGACTTCAGAAAGATTGGCTTTAACTTCTAGTTTCAGCAGCATCTGATTAGCCATAGCATACAATCTTTGACCCTTTAAATCCTTACTGGAAGCAAAGATCCTCTTCACGTATTGAAGTTCCTTGACAAGAGTTTCGGCTTCCCAATCCTTGACACATGTCATGAAGACATCCTTCACAAAGCCATACATCTCTGATGGATGATTACAGGCAACACAGTGGAACTGAATCTCAGTACTCCCTGGAGTTCCCGAACATGGCCCATTCCTGATATGAGAGCCCAGCAACCCACAATCCGTATGGCACCAGTGAATACAAAGATCACAACCAACCCAGCCACAAGTGTTGGATGCATTGTCAAACTTGGAACAGACAAGACACATGCAAGCACTACAGAAGCCACTTCTCTGCGTGCAAACTTTGCACTCACAATCATCCACAGGCAAGATACTGCGGCATGCAAGGTTGCAACATTTCAAGTTATGAAATATCTCTGCTAAATCAGAAGACGGCACATTGTTGCTACTTCTTCGAAGAAGATCGGGCAAACCTGTCTTCAAGGCTACAAAGATCTCCAGTAAGGTACGAGGACATTTGGTCATAGTTTCTATAGTGAGGTCAAGCCTCCTTTTAAGTGCTCTTGCAAGGCATGTAGGTTTCCGCGCTTGTCTGCACTAATAACCATCTCACATACAGCTTCTTTCAGATATGATACCGAATGATCTGTCATCTCCTGAATTAACCTGCCCACTGCTTGGGTAGGCTCTGAGACAATTTTAGAGATGATCCTGTCGAAGCCAACTGCATTGAGAACCAGCTGTTCTCCTTCCTTTTGCTCGCTCCTAAATAGGTGCTACTGCTCCTCTCTTTGTCAGCAGCCTCTTTTCCTTACTGTGCTCGGATCTAGTATCACTCCGGGATCCATGACTCAGTGCTGGGGATGGCTGTCTCGGAAGGCTACATTGTCGTGTCAGATCATTGGGCTTCACATGTTGAGTATTACCGTTCACAAGCACCTCTGGAGGAGAGTAGTCCTGCTCCTACTACTCCCTTCCATTTGGGGTCGTTCGAGGCCTGAGCTTGCCATATAGTACTGCTCGAACCCTGATCGACGCCTTGGAATAGAGGATGGCTTCCTACCGACTGCTCATAGTCGACCGAATTCTGCGTCAGAGAACAGCTGGGGTTGTGTAGGAATGTTTGAGAGCCCGAGAACGAAATGGACGCCGTGAACCCATCCGAACCCGTGTGGAATGAGGAAGGCATAGAGTGCACACTCTTTACACAGATCGGAGAGCCAGGCCTCGGCTGTTTCGGCACGTGGTCCGGAGGAATGCCGGGCAGTCCAAGAGAAAGGTCCAGTGCCTCCAATATGAGATCGTTGTCCCTATGCCTGCCACTAGAAGTTCCGGACGAGTTCTGTTTCGCATCATCGGAAGTAAAGAAGAGGTCAAAACCTCTTCTACTGCTCGGACCTTCTTCCCGGGCATCTTCGTCAACAACCAGCCCTCCTTCGTTACGGGGAAGGGCAATGCTCTTACCCTTGTCCTTGCGGTTCTCCTGCGGCCGCAGCTCGTCCAACATAACAAGCTTCGAGTTGGTCGTTGGTTCGTCTTCGTCCCGGTGATGGTCCTCTGAAGCCTCTTTCTCTACTGCGCCCTCAGGCTCAGCCTCAACAATTTTCCCTTTTTCTTTTTCGTTTTCGATGTCTTCGTATCCTCCGTGACGACTTGTTCAACACCACCTTCTCCGCCTACACATCCATTTCTCTTCCTCGACCAACAAATTCTTTACTTCCAAGTTTGCTTCTTCTTCCTTGCTGCCATTTCTTCGTCTTCGCCATTTTATATATTATTTATTATATCATTCCCATTTGTACCCACAATTGTCTTCCTTCTTCATCATCTTCATCTTCTTTCCCATTATAAGGAACAATATGAGACAGAGCTTCTTCGTTCTCCGGCTCGGGCTGGAGCTCCCTTCCTCCATCTCGCTACTGTGCTGCTTCGACGACTACAGCTATCTCCGATGACCGCCTTCCTCCTCCTCCTCCCGTCTTCGGCGGCTCTCCGCTGGAGGAATCCCTGGACGACCTCAGATCTCGATGACGATCGCTGCTATCGTTGCCGCCGAATCTCCGCAGCAACGGAGGCGACGAAGAAGACGGAGAAGGGGAAGGAGAGGAGAACCGTCGGTCGTGGCGTTCGCCGCGGTGGTGGTGGTGGCTGCTGCGGTGCTCCCTCCTTCGGAGCGGAAGCCCTTGGTGAAGTCCCTCCGGAAGGAGGAGGAGGAGGCCGAGAAGCTCTCGGAGCGGTGCATCGTGACCCGGCGGTGGCGGTCGAAGGATCTGGAGGAGTCCCGACGGTCGAGGTGGAGGTGGCGGTGGTGCCTGTGGTGGTCCCGGTCCTCGTCGTCGCAGTCCTCGTCGTCGAAGCATCTCGGCCGCTTCATCATCGCCGCCGCCGAAACCCTAGAAGAAACGAAGGGAAGGAAGAAATTTTGGGTGGAGACAGAGAGGGGAGGGGGGTTTGATTTTGAAGGAGTGGAGCGGAGTGGAGACTCTTCTCGTTTTCTTTCTTTCGTCAGCCGGTCAGTACGTCTGTCTGTTCAGTCAGTCTCAGTCAATGACCGCAGTCGGATGGCCCCACCAACTCCCTCTCACTTTCTTTTATAATGGCTTGTTTGGTAAATGAATTTGGATTTGGATATCCAAATTCAACATGGATTTCAAAATTCAAATCCAAGTCCAAATCCAACTCCAATCAAACATAGAATTTGGATTTATGATTAATAACTAAATTATAATCATGATCAATAATTAAGCTATTAATTAATTATGATTAATTATAGTTATTAGTAATTATAAAATTAATAATTAATGATTAATAATTAATAATTAACGATTAATTATTATTAATTATAAAATTAATAATTAACAATCAGTTAATTTTTAAATAAATAACGATTAAAATTAACGATTAATAATTATAAATTATAATTAACGATTAATAATTAATAATTAACGATTAATAATTTTTAATTAACGATTAATAATTATAAATTATAATAAATGATTAGTAATTATAAAATTAATAATTAACGATTAGTTAATTTTTAAATAAATAACGATTAATAATTAACGATTAATAATTAATAATTATAAATTATAAATTATAATTAATGATTAATAATTAATAATTAACGATTAATAATTTTTAATTAACGATTAATAATTATAAATCATAATTAACTATTAGTAATTAATAATTTTTAATAATTAACGATTAATAATTAATGATTAATAATTTTTAAATAAATAACGATTATTATAATTATAAAATTAATAATTAACGATTAGTTAATTTTTAAATAAATATTAGTTAGTTTTTAATTAACTATAAATAAAATATTTTAAAAATAATAATTATAAATTAATATAATGATGATTAGTAAATTATTAATTAAATTATATAAAATATTATTCTAATCGTGATTAAAATATTATTAATTAAGATTATAATAAATAGTTATTAACAAATTATTAATTAATATTATAATAATACTAATAGATTATTAATTATGATTATAATTGGATATTAATTAATAAAATATTAATTAAGATTATGGTTATGATTAATAAAATTATTATAATTATGATTAATAAAGTAATAAATTATTAATTAGGATTATTATAAATTATTAATTAATAAATTATTAACTTAGAATATAATTATGATAACTAACTATTAGTTAGTTTTTTATTAATTAACTAATTTTTAATGAAATTATTAAAGAATAAATATTTTAACAAAATTATTAAAGAATAACTAATTTTTTCCTTCCAAATCCAAGTTCTGGATTTTGTCATACTTTCCATATCCAAATCCATCTCCAACCAAACATAGGATCCCATGGATTTCTCTCCAAATCCATAAAAATTCAAATCCACCTCCAAATACGATTTACCAAACAGGCCCTTATATGGACAACATTCTTCTGTTCTGGTACATTACACCAAATTTTAATGTACTAACTAAATGATTCCATTTTTATTCACCCACCAAAACTAGTTAAATATAATAAAAATGAACACGTAGTATTTTATTTTTCACAAATTACTTGTAAGTAGTTTTGTTTACCTATCAAAGTAGTTTTGACCTTCAATTTGTTACATGTCCATTTTTTATTGAGGGATGAACATCCTACCTAGTCTTGGTGGGTGAACAAAAATGGACTCATAACTAAATTATACCGGACTAATAACGTTCAAGAATGTTGTATGTATAAAAAAAATCTATAATATTATTTAAAATTTTATATAAATATTTAAATTATATTACATTTTAAAAAACTTATTTGAATTATATATATATATATATATATATATATATATATATATATATATATATATATATATATATATATATATATATATATAATATATATATATATATATATATGTTAATTTTGAATATGACCACGCACTTAGTTTAAATAAAATTTTAGTATTGCATATATTATATATTTGTTATATATTCAGATAGTCAGAATTTTTTTATAATTTATATTATTTTTAACTATGTGAGGAGATACATACGTGGTAGCTATAATTTTTTTATTTTTTATTATTATTTAATGGAGGATATACATATGGCTTGTACGACTCATTTCTGAGTTGTTTCTAAGTCGTATTACAATAGTAGAGATAGAGAACAGTGATAAACTGTAGTTACAATAGAAAATATTTTGGTATTAATTTTCAATTGGATATCAATGTTACAGTTTGATACTCTGTATAATGTTGCATCACATTTTATTCAACATCTGTATGTATGTATGTATCAATTCTAACTAAATTTGTCTATGTGTTTTGTATTTAACTAAATATATTAAAAAAACGACATTTATTGGAAGATACAACGAACTACTAGAAATTTTAAATTTGATCTTAACCTAAGAAAAAAAGTTTCCTACCTAACATCCTAGAAAAAAAATTCTCAAATAATAATATAGTATCAAGACAATGGACCATCAATATATATATTATATTATATTATAATATATATATATATATATATTATATATTATATATATATATATTATATATATATATTATATATATATATATTTTTAGAATTGGTTATATATATCGTTTTATAATTTTGGTATGTGTTTAGTTAAATAATACCATGCACTTAGTTTATAATAATTTTAATAATAATTATAGAATTTGTTATATGTTCGGGTGGTTAGAAAGATTTTTTTTATTAATTTATTTATTTTTTTAGCTACGTGAAAAGATACATACATGATAATTAGAAAGTTTTTAATTTTTTATTATCATTTAATGGAGGATAATATACGGTTTGAATGGCTCAATTCTGAGCCGTTTTCAAGCCGCATTATAATAGTAGAGATAGAGAGAAACTGTAGTTACCGTATAAAATATTTTGGTATTAATTTTCAATTGGATATCAATGTTACCCAGTTTAATACTCTGTATACATTGCACCAAATTTTATTCAATATCTGCATGTATTGTATCAAATTCTAAATAAATTTGTCCTGTGTATTTTATTAAATTTTAACTAAATATATAAAAAAATTACATTTATTAGAAGATTCAACGAACCATTAGAAATTAAAATTTTGAATTTATCCTAAGAAAAAATGTTTTGCTACCTAACATCCTAGAAAATTTTCTCCTATAAATAAATGATAGTTACTTGATGATACAATGGATCATCAATATTTTGTCAATCGAATACTTCTCTCTCTCTCTCTCTCTCTATATATATATAATATATAATATATAATATATATAATATATATATATATATATATATATATATAACTCCTATAATATGATAGTTACTTGATGATACAATGGATCATCATATTTTGTCATCGGAATACTTCTCTCTCTCTCCTCCTCTATATATATTATATATATTATATATATATATATATATATATATATATATAATATATATATATAGAGAGAGAGAGAGAGAGAGAGAGTTTTTAGAATTTGTTATATAGAATTTTGGATATGTACTTAGTTAAATAATATGATGTACTTAGTTTAAATATAATTTTAATATTGAATATATTAGAATTTGTTATAAGTTAATTTTAATATTGAATATATTATAGAATTTGTTATAAGCTTATATGTGATAGATAGATAGAAAGATTTTTAAAAAATTGATTTTTTATTATAATTTAATGGAGATATACATACGGTTTGGACGATTCATTTCTGAGCCGTTTCCAAGCCATATTATAATAATAGAGATAGAGGTAAAGTGTAGTTACCGTAGAAAATATTTTGGTATTAATTTTCAGTCGGATATCAATGTTACCCTGTTTGATACCCCGTGTACATTGCACCAAAATTTATTCAATATATGTATTGTATCGAATTACAACTAAATTTGTCCATGTGTATTGTGTTAAATTTTAACTAAATATATAAAAAGGATGCCATTTTGAAGATAAAACCAACCATTAGGAATTTAAAAATTGAACTTAACCTAAGAAAAAAGAGGTTCCTACCTAACATCCTAGAAAAAATTCTCAAACAAATAAATGATTGTTGTGATTTGGATAAATCCAAATATGGATGCCCTTACCCATACCACAACCTCTCTATCTCATTCCCTCTATATATGTTATCAATGAGAAAAGCTTTCTTTCTTATTTTCACAACACGTTATCAGCACGATGCTTGAGAAGATTTAGA
Source organism: Iris pallida (assembly GCA_029216955.1). NCBI lineage: Eukaryota > Viridiplantae > Streptophyta > Magnoliopsida > Asparagales > Iridaceae > Iris > Iris pallida. The sequence goes on along the minus strand of JANAVB010043220.1, from coordinate 14,721,869 downwards.
TCGCCGATTTAACGACCCTTTCTTTCGATAATCTTTTACGGAGGCTAGATCCCAGATGGACGGCGAGTCCAACCTCGCCGACAACGCGCTCGTCGCCTCCCGGGCTTCGTGCAAACCCAAATGGAAGGAATTATTAAATGCTCTAAAGAAGGAAGATGAAAGGCTGTAAGGAAGATGAAAGGCTGTAAGGAAGAAGAAGGCTGCAAGGAGTCCATTATCATAAAAGATCTGATTGACAGAGATCCACCTTGGCATTTATCATCTGGTGAGTCTTAACATTTATGATCTGGTGAGTCTTCTATATTTATGTTCTGGAGTATCTTCAAGATGGAGTAATGGTTGGCATACTTGTTGTTCTTTCATATGTTAATTCAAGTGAAATATGGGTTAACTGACGTTTGAACTAAATTGTTATTTATATAATGTATGTAGAACATCATCTTCTGAAAATTTGTTTTTCATTGTGTGCCCATCATCTAGCAAACTAAAAATGATTTCATGCACAAAAAAATAATCATAACAACTTAAAATAGTTTATGTTTACATTCAGTTCATGTCATGTTTATATTAAATATTAGATTTAAATCTGCACACATCTTCTTAACGTGTATATCCGGTTTACTTAAAATAAAATATTTTGGGCTTGGGTATTATTATTCTAAATTATCATTTGTTCATTTCATTTTTAGCTGCCTTCATCTAGTTTTTGTGACTTATGTTGTATATATATATAACGCAAGGATGATAAGTTTTCCTATTGCATCTTTATGCCATGCATGTGACCGAATTTGTTGTGGTATTATAGACCTCATGCCTAGACTTTATAGTCAAAGGCTTGCCTTATTGTTGATGTTTTATTAAATATAATTGTGATTTTAATTGTGATGTTACAACTTTATTCATGTATCATATATGAGTTTGTTGACCTTCCCAATTTTGAATTAGTAACATGTGTGCTCGTCCGAGCTCTCTAATCTAGTGGTATTAGAGTGGACATCCGGAGAGGCTGGCAAGGTTCGAGTCCTCCAATCGTATGTGTGCGTGAGATTTTCAAAAAAAAAGTGTGTTATACTTATTGATAAGATATTCCGTTGATACAACAACAAAAAAAATGAAGAGTTGAAGCATTTGGATTAGTTTGGTTTGCTAGAGCAATGGTTCCGTTGTTAATTCATTCACTTGTCTGGAATATCCTTATACTTGCGTATATTTTTATTATACTTACTCTATATATTCTGATGTTGTCATTGTATAAGAATAGATTTAATATATTTTGACACGACATCATCCCAAGACTTTGAGGCATACGTGCTTCCTATATTATTAGAGATTGAACTCTAGGTTCAAACCCATGAATGATATGCGGATGAGAGACTTCATAGAAAAAATGCGACGGTGCATTAGAAATGTGCAGAGTAGTATTCTCATTCACCTTCTTTTAAGAAGCAAACATATAATTAAATATCAGTAGCAACTTCGTAGAGTATTCTGTCTTGGCCATTAAATATCAGCGCCAAAATATTTATACTAACAAATTTTAAGCATATATGTAAGATTAACTTGCTACTAAAGTTGTACAAGTGTGTGTACATGTGGACATACTTAGTCTTGTCTTGGCTTTACGTCTGTAATGATTGTCTTATGCATTATGTTATTATTTCCATGTCTTTCATTTGCTAGAAGGTTAAAAATTATAATCTTTATTTGCATAAGATAAGCAATTTGTTTGTTTATGTTTTGTACCACCTCAATTGGGTACATGCATGACAGATGTTTCGCTGCATGCTCGGGAGAACCAGTTGTCCGCGAACTAAATTTTTGCAGGTCGCAGCGGATTGTTGGCCCCCGAAAGGCCATAAATTTAATTTTGGTATTATAAGCTATCATAGACCTGGAGTTCTATGTTTAGAATAAATTTCAATGAGCTATGAGCATCCCTATTTTTTATTATTGATTTCATTGGACACAAAAACACAAGCTTCTGAAGGTGAACTATTGTTATCCACTATTTCATTATCACAAGTCCCGAAGGATATTTATGGAACGCCTAAATGAGACTCACGATATACTCATGGGGTTTTGATATGCTATCAGTTTAGCTTTAATATGCTTCGTATTATTCAAGCTTATGATTACTTCACACCAAGATATTGCAAAATGTTGCTTATATGCTTAAATATATCCATAAAAGACTAGAATGATACATAATATGAACACATCACTAAGCTATAGATGACTAGTTCCATGATGACAATTATAATGATTTAAGAGATGAAATCTAGTACATGGATGTTGATATTTCATAGTGGCATTTTAAAGTTGCAAACCTCTTAAATTAGAAATTTTAAAGTTGGTGATATACGGTTGTTCTATCCGTAGGATTATTACGGATGCATTATTATCCTACCAACTATCATAGACCTGAAGTCTATGTTTAGATTACTAATATCTTTATTTGTAACTATTGGTAATATTGCCATATCTAGAAACTATAATCCATGAAAAATAGACGTCTTATGCATGACTGATAGTACTACGTACCAACATCATCCTTGATAATAGAATCTTTTCCTCCAACAAGAATACTAGTATGAAAATAGTATCCATGATAGCTGGTCATGCACATTTATTGAAGGCTACGGCAGAGCACACTTAAATTTATCCGAGGGAACTCACTCATATAAAATGTCTTATACTCTCATAATTCCAGAAGAAAATTATTGAGTTTTAAGGACATAAGGACAAACGTGGGTATTATATTGAAACTATGAGTGAGTAAATATAAATAATACATTTACAAGAACCAAGAGTTCGTCCTAGAGAACCAGAAGTTCGTCCTAGAGAACCAGAAGTTCATCGAAGTTCGTCCTAGAGAACCAGAAGTTCGCCCTAGAGAGATTATCCAGCTATTCACTATGGATACGCGTTACTCACATTAGGGTTGTCAAGTAACATATATCAAGGATAATTTTTTTTAAACCATAAATCCTGAAGATTGTATATGAATAACTAGTAGCATAGTCTTGAATTGCATCTATTTTAGATGACTTATGTTGGTATTGTTTGAAACTGTAATATGGCATCTATGTTTTGTAAATTATTATGTTTATCTTCTTAGATTATTAAATCTTCTAGAGATGAGGTATTTTTGTGATAGAATATTTCTGTGATCTGTCACGTTAGTAAGACATAATTCCCGCCGTTAGGGGGAGATATGAAGAGATAAATTATCGTTCTAGAAGAACGTCGTGAATTATCGTTCTAGAAGAATGTCGTGAATTATCGTTCTAGAAGAACGTCGTAAAGCATCGTTCTAGAAGGACGTCGTAAAGCATCGTTCTAGAAGAACGTATTGTTATAATTTTATTGTACCCTGCCGATTCATAAGATGAAGAACATAAATATAAATTAAATTGCGGAAGCGTACCTGAATCCATTGTCTTTGCTTGACGGATCTTGAAGCACACGTCTTTTTATGGGGTTTGATCTTCCAACCCGCTACGGCCCTTAATAACAAAGATGAAATCTTTGTTCCTCTCTTTGTTGATGGGGATACAGAAGAGAATAGAGAAAACCCTCTCTTGGTGGCCGTATGAGTTGGGGACCATAACCCTAATAAATACACATATTTATATATGTGTTGATATTTCTAATTTGGCCCCTCATCAAATTAGAATTATCTCCGGTATCTACACATTAATTCCATGACAATTATACCCTTAAGCCAATTTCCAAATAGACCACTTTAATTTGGCTTAATTATTTAGATAGCCTAACACAATTAATTTTACATGTGTGGCCCTATATTATTGAATAATCCAACACGTATTGCATCATCGTTTTCGAAGAACGTTCTAACGCATCATTCCAGAAGAACGTGTCATGGCATATTTCTAATTTATCTAATCTTGACTAAACTTGGAGAAATTTTTTCTTTGTTTGCTTACGTTTTATTATGCTGCATAAATAGCTATATCATCTATAAATTTAATTTCTAATAGAAGTACTAAAAGAACCAATAAAGACAATAAATGAATAAGTTCTTTTGTAAGAACGCGTAAGACCTAAAGGTTCTAAATATTTAGAACCTCGTGAAGAAGAAGAGGCCGAATAATACTAAAGATAAGGTTCATCTCTCCAGAAGAAGAGGCAGAATAATATAACACACACTAATGCTCTTGAAGAAGCCATTTCTGAAGTAGCATCTCCTGAAGAGAAAGTTCATGCATGACGATCCGGAAGATGTCATGCACCAAAGATCCAATTTCTCAAAGTATATCGCTCCGGTAGAGGATATACCTCAGATTCCAGAAGAGACTGAGAAAGAGGTACCGGTACCCATAAAATCTATGTTTTATACATAGTTAAGAGAAATTTGGAATAAAAAAAATGTCATAGATGACATTATCGAATGAGAATAAAAAGGGTGATAAAATTAAAGGATAACACTAAAACCACGACTAATCTAATGAATAGATGCGATATCTCTCGCAATATGTGGAGTGTTCGATCCTACAGTACAAAACTCAAAGAGAATAAACCCGGTAGGTTTTGACTCCAACATATATAAGAGCTCGAGGATTCATGAAATGATCATGAATAAATATGAATAAATATATTCTTCGATCCTGATAACCTAGACGATAAGATATATTATCGAAGGTCGTGGATTTAAAATTCTCAGGTAAATCCTTGAAGGATTTGATATTATCATGTTATCCCGGAAGAATCTACATATAGATTAAACCATCTAGAAGAATGTGATAGGCTCATTGAGTTTATGAAGAAATCCCTGAACGGATTCATCAAAATGGTCACCTCCTCAAGAGAAGATCTCTTGAAGAGATTAAAAGTATGAAATATCTTCAGAAGAGAAAATATGACAGTATCTCCTGAAAAGATTTGAAATATCTTCAGAAGAGACAAAGAATCTCCCGTAGAGATTGGAATCTACTGTAGAGATTGGAATCTCCCGTATAGGTCGAAAATCTCCTGAAGAGAGAGGAATCACCTAAAGAGAGAGGAATCTCCAGAAGAGATAAAGATAAATATTCAAAAGAGATCTCATGTAATCTCATGAAAAGATGAATCTCTAGAAGAGATCTACTATAAATCTCCTGTAGAGATAAATCTCCTGTAAAAATTTAATATGAATAATATACCTATAATGGTTAGATCAATAGAATCTTTTACAACCAAAAGAACATGTTCTGGGTCCTGAAGTATCATGTTTAAAGAATATAAATTCTTTATTGTCATTTACTCAGCACAATATTTTAGAATAATATTAGGCACATAAATTATTCTTGATGAATATTCTGATCTAATGAGATATGCAGATGAATGATATTTATCTGATACTCCATTAAGCGGATACCACAAACAAGGTATATTTTTATAAATAACGTTGCAGGTAGAGAGAATAAATCAAATCACTGCGGTAATTTCACCAAAGCGAACAGGGCTATGTTTTCAATATTCGACATATCAGAGGGAGTTGCGAGCTTTCAAGAATCACAAATAAAGCCTGCAACCTCTTCATAAGGATACTAGTATAAATGTATAGACAAATAAAGTATTGGGGTGATATGTAATATTTAAATTGTATTGGGGGTTGATTTTTTATTTTGAATTGATGTAAGAACAATAATGTAATATTTTTGAGGGAGAGCATCCTATAGATGCAAGCATCCTGAAGATGTTAATGGAGACATCTTGAAGAATGTCTTTGCGCATTGTACTCTTTTCCTTCGTTAAGGTTTTTTCCCACTGGATTTTTTCTTCGAAAGGTTTTTAATGAGGCAGTGTAAGTCGCACCCACTTAGATTCCTGAAGACTCATATTCCTGAAGAATATTATTGTACTATTTTCTTTTCTATGGATTTTTCCCAAAGGGTTTTTCCTAGAAAAGTTTTTAATGAGGCAATAATTAAAGTGGGCATCCAAGGGGGAGTATTGTGATTTGGATAAATCCAAATATGGATGCCCTTACCCATACCACAACAACCTCTCTATCCTATTCCCTCTATATATGTTATCAATGAGAAAAGCTACGAACAATTTTCTGGCTACCAATCCCTTCTCCTTCTTTCTTATTTTCACAACAATGATAGTTATTTGATGATACGATGGACCATCAATATTTTGTCAAACGGGATCATTCTTATTATATATATATTTCTAATACTTCTTATTATATACAAGGACGAAGCCAGAATTTTAACAGGGGAGCAATAATTAGGCATTCAGACTAAACAAATATTTGATGAATCATTCAAACTAATATCATATAACATTTGAAAGGTTGGAATAACTAAGAAGTATAACAACTCGACTCAGGTAATTATTCAAAATAATAATAATGATAAAACAAGCAAATAATAAGTACTTGAAATAATCCTATTGTTGATTAAGTGGCACTCGACGTGTTTTCATATTGTCCAAAACATCAATTATCGAATCAGTATTGAACTGGATTACAATTTATTTTTCAATATAAATAATCATATTATCTGTAAGAAAGTCATCCTCCATCTTATTACAAACTAGATTTAACTAATTTCATACCAAGAAAATCCCTTTCTGTAGTTACTATAGAAACTGGAAGAGTCAAAATAAGACGAAATACTTGATCTACCAAAGAAAAAAAATCTTTACTATTCCCATCTTCACCAATCCCTGGCAAAGTTCTGAAATTGTTGACAAGTTCTGTAATTCAAGATCTTTTGGCACATCTATATCATAATGTTGCAACTAATATCTTAGATGAATCTTTTTTTGTTTACTAAAATCTTCTGGGTATAACTTATCTACTAAGGTGCATATGTCATCAACATTGAACAATCTGTATGCATCTTTAGGCTCCAAAGTTGAACTTAGAATAAAGAGTTTCGTGTGTGTGTGCTCATTGAGCCTATGGTTTTAGTTCATGCAATTGAGTATCTGTGGTTGCATAAAATATGTCAAATCGGTAATGATGTTCAACTGTAACTTTATCTTTCTTCTGTCAAGCACTTCTACTAACAACATACCACGCACCCATGTCAGGAATATCAAGATCATGTTTCATGCAAAATGATGTCACCTTCCAAAGAAATACCACCCAACCATCATCTCTTAAATATTGAATTAGTATCTTTTTAGTTTTCACTAACTACATGGCATTTAATATATCTTGAGCTTGATTTTGCAAAGCTTGACATAAATCATCTGAATTCCCATCATATCGCGTATAACATACAAAATGAACACAAATTCATAAAACATCATTGCATTACATGTTGTATCTGCTTCTCCACTTTGAGAAATAGTATTATTTTTGTCATTGGCGATATCTATGAGAACAGAAGAAGTTGTACAATACATCTTTGTCACGATCCGCTATCCAAATTGTTGGGCTGGGCCGAGCCATGTCCACCCTACGCTTGTGTTATATCATAGTAAGATGTTCTAAGAATAGACAGTAAAGGATCTAAAGTACTAACAGTTTATATCATATTTTAAAAGTTTATCACAATATAGCATCTATATATAAGCGAAAGCAAATAAGTTCAAATCTAACTTATTACACTCTCAAAGTATCAAACTGGAGACAAAATCCAGTGACGAAAGGTAGAGTCTAAACAGTTCAACATACTAAGCCAAAAGGGATCTAAAGCAAGAATACTAAGCAAGGTTCCATGCGGGAACTTCCTCGGGAGCAATGACTTGGTCCTCTGCAATGGGCCTATAGTAAAAATCACAGAGCATCTCTTCCTCAAAAAGTATGCCTGCAATATTTTCCTATCAGGAAGGGAGCAAGTATTGGTTCTACAAACTATACATATTAAGCATGGAATGAAAAGAGATGTGCTAAAAAAAATATGTCATATCATAGTCTATCATATAGAAAATACATTTGTCATGGTGACATATGTATATATAGTGTTTGAAACTCTAGTTGGTACGTGATCAGTCAATGGGTGTAAAATATACTGATGTACATGTCTACATGAATAAAATATACGTACGTACAATTGTACAAGCATAAATGTACATACGTACGAATATACGAAATAAAAGCCTACGGCAAGGTTGCACTAGGTGCCACCAAGCTCGATACATGTACTAAGTTACAGTCTGATCACATACTCAACTAGCAGTTCTCCATCCCCAAGTTATAAACATGTGAAAGATACTAAGAGAAGTTTAAAATATTTGAAGCATATGGAAGGCACATAGAAATATGTGAGATATTTCAGTTATAAATAGTTATATTGATATTGTTCATGTGCGATTCATTATCATGTGCGATAAGTAAAGTTTGTAGTTTGTACTTGCCTCGAGCAAGACAATGCAATGAAAATGTAGAGAAGAAGCATGGTGTCCTGTCACTGTCAAAAGGATATAACAATCTTAATTTTCTATTCTATGTTCAAGACTTTAAGCTACTAAACACTACTATTGCGACACGACTTCTAACTAGGACCTCTAGCTAAGTTATGACTTAGCATAACATACCAATTTGGGTGGCACTACACCTATAAAAACACTTTATTCCTTAGAATCTTAACACTATGATGGCGGGCAAAGCTAAGGCACTTAAATACTAAAAACAGGAACTACCACACAAAGGATAATTGGTCAATTATAAATTCGGACTGTCCATTATGTTCCAATAATTATTTAGGTAGTAATAAAGCTTCAAGAAATATGAAATAAAATCCCAAAATTATCCATGTTAATCGTAATAATTTACTATAATTTTTATGGAATTTTAAACTGCTGTGGATATTTATCAAAAATCAGAAAACGTACGAATCTTAAAAGTAGATTCTGAATACCTATTTTTTACAGTGATAAATATGTAAATTAAATTTTGGAAAAATTGTATTAAATTAGATAAATTAACATAGTATTTAATTATGATTTTTTTTGAATTTTACTTTATTTAAAGACTGTTTAAAAAATAGAATACAATAAGGTACAGTTTTTGAAAATAAATAATTATTTATTTAATGTATTTGTCCACGTATACGAAATTGAACTAAATTTCAAATACGGGACCCAAGGCCATGAATCAAGTCCAATATGACTTGTACAGGTCTTGAATGTATTTGGGCTCACTTGAGTCCACACAACCCATGCTAGATTTCGGCTCAAATGGCCGTACTTAACAAAATATGTACAAATACAAAATTAAATACATAAGCAAAATAACATGTTAAAATAATATTATAATATATTAATACTATAAATTATACACAATAATAATATTTATTAATAATATTATAACATATGTATTTTACAGTAAAATATACAGTACTTATATATTTATATATATATACATATATACATAATACATCATATATATATATATATATATATATATATATATATATATATATATATATATATATATATATATATATATATATATATATATATATATAAAATATATATATATATATATATATATATATATATATATATATATATATTATATATATATATATATATATTTTTTTTTATATATATATATATATATTATATATATATATATATATATATATATATTATATATATATATATATATATATATATATATATATATATACTTATAGTATATATATATATATATAATATATATATATATATATATATATATATATATATATATATATATATATATATATATATATATATATATATATATAAGCCCAATGGGCTAATGGGTCCACAGCCCAAAGTACAATATGGACACATAGGCAAAATGGTAATTTCAGGTCAAAATGATGTCCGTCGTTGGACCAACTTGTACCGAAAAATGTGCTAGGATACAAGTCCACTAAACTTAAAAAATTATATATCTATGAGTCCAGAATGACGATACAAATCTAACGGTATATCCAAAGATTTCGATGACTCGATCTCAAAATGGTCCGTTGACTCGGACTGTGGGGCTCGCCTTACACCGAAATACGTGTTAGGACCCACGTCTTCCAAGTCTAGCAAACTTTATATATATTTGTGCTAGATTGACGCCACGAGTCATTGGTGGTGTCAGAATTGGAATCCGGAGTCCCGTTCCAAAATTAGAATTTTACAAGTTGGAAATTACGAATTCGAACGGCCAACTTTGGTGTCAAATTCAACCAATCAAACGAGCTCACAATGAAACAAAACTTTACGAACAAAAAGTTGGTTATACCAACTGTGCACATGAACTGGTGGCACGTCAAATAGAGCTGCGATGGCGGAGATACAAGTCCACGAAGTTGGCTCCACAAAATTGTCCAAAATAAATACAATTATTCGGGCAACTTGGCGGCCGATTTTGATCTATCAAACAATAGAATTAAAGGTTAAAATTTCAGGTGAAGGTAGAGGTATATACCGAGATTATAACGGAGCAAATAGTTTATCGATTCAACGGTCGAATTTATCGAAAAATGTGTACAAAGTTGCTGTCCCGAGGAAAGATTTCTGACTTCGATTTCTCGCGCGCGTCGACGGGATCCCGTGCAAAATGCACGAATCGCCCATGTATCGCATCAGAGAGGTCGACGACCACCCAAGGGGGGTCGCTCAGGTTCGTGGACGGGTTACGGGGGTTGCAGATGGCGGTGTGCGGCCGCACCGCGCTGCTGGAGTGCCTGCACGCGCATGTGCGGCCTGCTGCTGTCGCTGCTCATGCGCGCGCACTGCTACACTTGCAGCTGTAGCTGCATAGCCGTGTATACGGCTGCCTTGCTGCACGCAGCTATGCGATGACGTGCTGGGAGTCGAGGTGGTTGTTGCCACCGGGAATGAGGAAAAGAGGAAGAAGAATGATGAAGATGATAGATGGAAGAGGAGGTGAAGGAGTTGAGATGATGGTAGAATAAAGATGAAAAGAAGATAAAGAAATAGGGGTTTATTTCTTGGTTGACCAGGGGGTTTGCTGATGCTGTGCGTTTTAGGGAAAGAGAGAGTGGTTGAGATATTTGTTGTGAGGAAGAAAAAGGAGTCGGCTGACTATTATTAGAAAGAGAGAGAGTAAGGAAGGAATCTCTACAAAAGTAGAAAGAGAAAGTGTATGGGGATTAGGGTCGGCTACCATGGGAGTGTGTGGGTTGTCATAAAGAGATGAGTGGTTGGGAATAAGTAGGGGTTTGAAAGAAGGGCTAGGATTGAGTGTGCTAGGTTAAGTTATATTTGAGGAGTATGATCAATAAAGTTGTCCATTGGATTTGGAAGTGTGTAGACTTATGGTGTTTGGTGTTTTGTAGGGGGTGAGTGTGTTGTGTGTTTGGGTAGTCATGAGAGGGGCCACATGGAATTGGGTTGGGTGTTGGATCAAGTTGGGTTAAGTTTGGGCTAGGTTTGGTCATGACTACAAATTTAGTCATTTATAATCATTGATGGAATAGGAGTATATGGGAGATCAATTGGGTAGCATGCAAGTAGCATATACAAAGTAGGCTCAAATTAGGTCAAAACCATATATTTGGTCGATTAGGTTGGATCGATATCGAGCTCCGAAATTAAATTGGAAGTTAGGTCAGGTTTTACGGTAGAGGGTCAAATGGCCTAAATTGACCCAAAAATTGTACGATACAAAAAGAATAAAAGAGAATAAGTTTGAGTACGACATCATATACCAAAATAAAGATAATTTTGTCTACTATAAAACTCATAAAGAAAGTCTTGAGAGATTGACATCTCTGACGCTCCAAAAATTAAAGTCACAAAAATATATATTTAATAATAAAAAATAATTATAATAAAATATTTATTAAAAATAATTTATTTAGAAAATTTTAAAATAAACCATGAAATTCAGGGGGCTCACAATCTTCATTAAACTGCACACCAAATTAAAATAAGAGCTCCATTTAGTGTCTCCAGCACATTGTAAAGTACCAACTTGTTTTAGTTTCGTAAGAGACTCAAGCTCACCGCTAGCAAGTAAGTGTGATACATTACTAGCTTGAATAGCTTGCAACTCATCACGGCGTATAGAAGAAGACCAACTATATTAACCACAACGATCAACTTAGAAGAAAAGTGATAAACTGGAAGTACTTCTTTTTTTGTAGTAACTAATGCCATCTGAAGTCGGTGAGCTAGACCGTGAACAAAATATGCATATGGACACTCATTAAGAAACAAAGCTTGCAACCCCTTCCATTTACCACGCATATTGCTAGCCCCATCATAACCTTGTCCACGAATATTTTGGATACTAAGATTGTTATTTAAGAGAACATTATATATTTTATTCTTTAGCGTTTTCTCACGCAAAAATCCTTCTTTATCAACAAATTAACATCAAAACAAGACTATTTGTTATCTTTTAGACTCATCTCATGCTTCATCAACAATAATACAAAATTTAACATCACTAATTATTCCTTACGAATTATTTTTTGAACTTTTGTCGCCATGTAATTTTTCCTTTTGGATTTGTGACAAAATATATCTAGCATTTCTAGGTGCATTCTTTAAGACAACTTTTGCAACCTTGTCATTGTAGGAAGAAAAGATATTTATAAATTGTATGACGTTACCAGGATTTTTATAGTCCCGACTCTCATCATTTTTTCTAAAGACACATGCTTGAAATGTTAACCATCAAACTGTGTCAATCATTGTTGCGAGTCTTCGCCTATTTTCGGCAATTTGTACTTCAGACAATGTGTTGAGATGAGCTAATTAAATCTTGACAAGCACGTTCAACTGCATTATGTGTTGAATAAGGATTTCTACCAATGTGACTTAAGAAAGCACATTCAACCCCGCTATTAACTTTCTTTCAATTTCGAAACCCATTAGTAGCATGAATGCATTAGACATATAGCGGTCATTTGTCTTCTTGTTGAAAATAAAGCATAGTAGACAACAAGTTGCATCTTTTGCTGGAGAATATTCTACCCACGGGAACATCTTGTACTAAGAGTTTAAAGCGATGTAGATGTGCTTTTTTCCCTGATAATGTGAACTCTGGAATAGAAGTTTGATATGGCCTAAACTTAACATAAACGTGCCGAACATCATCTTGTTTATCTAAAGGATAATCGTATACTTAAGGATGCAACCCAGGATCATGTTCAAAAGTCTCTGTTTCCACATCTCTGATATCTAGCCGTGGAAATTTTGGAGAAGTAGGAGGATCTACATCTTAATTAACGGTGGGCGATATAGATGATGCACAAGTTGATCAAAAAGCTTCAGGAACTTTTCTTCTAAAAAAATTGTATATTTTAGATGACTTAATCACCATATTAGCAATATGCTTGATAACAACCCAAATTTCACAAAAATAAATTTAATGAACGATAAAAGTACTTTAGAAAACTTAAACCGTAAATAGATACTGATTTTCATACTTTTAATCTAATTAAGAACATTAAAATAGTACTATTATAAACTAAACAAATTTAAATAAGTTAAGGGCATATATCATAAATGGACTAATCCATGTAATTGAAGCTTATCATCGTTCTTTGCATTCACTTTTCACTTTTGATCTTTTTTGTAAAGAGAAGAGAGATTGAGTATGCGATTTTGTATAAACTTTAAAAACGGGTTTTAAAATGAGAAACTAAGAAGGAATTTCCAACATCAAATCAATCAAGAAAAAAGAAGGGCTATATAAATAAAACCCTCACAACATCACATACCTAGCCGAATGAAAGGCATGAGTTGAGTTCAAAATCGAAAATTAAGAGGGGCTTGTTCTTTCTATTTGGGGAGAAGAGAAAGTTTTTTTTATATCTTGACAAAGCGTATAATATCAAGATTTGATATATAAAATACACACACATATATATAATAACTATAAGATTTGATATATATTACATCTTGATTCTTGAGCCAAGCTGGCAAGTTCTTAATGAGGGCCGATTTTGTAAGTTGGGAAGTAGCAAGTTTCTTAATTACTGTTGTCGGAAGGGGGGGCATTAATTACAAGATTTGATATAATATATACCATATATATTACATGAGTCAAGATCGCAAGCTCTTAATGAGTGTCGATTACTGTCGGGGGTGGCATGGCCCCTACTAATTGTCCGACCTACATCTTTATCCCAGAGAGAGAGAGAGAGAGAGTGTGTGTGTGTGTCTCTCTCTCTCTCTCTCTCTCTCTATATATATATATATATATATATATATATATATAGCAATCATATTAGCATCTTATTGGATGCGGAGGGCAACGAGAAGACGGTACTAGGAGATATCCAACAAGAAGCAATTAGGTACTATTCGGAGCTATACACTCAACATGACTACCAGTGAGTATTCCCGAAACTAGTCTGTAAATGCCTAGTAACGACGCTTGGCAATAGAGAGATGCTACCGCTGGTTACGTTAGAGGAATTGGAGGCAATTGTACAAGGAGCTGACCCAAACAAGTCACCGGGCCAGATGGCTTCGGCAGTAAATTTTTCAAAGTTCACTGGGATGAGTTGAAGTTCCCATTATTGGGAGTTGTGCAGGACTTCTTCACTAATAGAAGGCTGTTACGGGAGTTAAATCATACATTTCTGATTCTTGTCCCAAAGAAGGAGAGCGCCACTTCTTTGACGGATTTTCGACCGATAGCCTGTTGTAACTTTTTGTATAAAATTATAACACACCTTATGTGTCACAGAATGGAGAGGGTGATGCAGGGATTAGTATCTAGAAATCAGGCAGCCTTTATCAAGGGATGGCCTATTGCTGAAAATAGCCTTCTAGCGCATGAGATGATTCAGGAGTTTAACAAAATTGGTGGTAAGAAGTTGTGCATCAAATTGGACTTGCGAAAAGCCTATGACATGGTGAACAAAGACTTCGTGTGTCATATTATGCTCGATATAGGATTTGACAGTGCATGGTTCGATATGGTATGAGAATGTATTATGACTCCTACATTTTCGGTACTCGTAAAAGGACAACCATACATATTTATTCGAAGAAACCAAGGGTTACAACAAGGGGACCCTCTCTCACCTTTTTTGCTTACATTTGTGATGGAATATTTCTCGTGTTTGATAAAAAAGGTTGTCTTCAGAAAGCAGGTAACGTTATTGTATAGACAGGTGGAGCCGAAGGTGTCACACTTGATATATGCTGATGATCTACTTGTATTTGTTGTTCTGACAATGGAGTGGTTGCAGACTATTTCGCAAATCATGGAGGAGTTTGGGCACCTGACAGGATTGTAGCTAAACAAAGATAAGAGTCGGGTTTACTTTATACTACTTGTCCGAACAAGGAGGAAGGTGCGGCTATACTAGGAATCGCCCGAGGGGAATTACCTGTCAAGTATCTTGGGATTCCATTGTCCATTAATTATGTGTGCCCCTCATTTTCAAGTTATTAATTTTAAATAAATCTTATATTTTTTTAAATAAATCTTATATATATATATATATATATATATATATATATATATATATATATATATATATATATATATATATATATATATATATATATATTCTTGACATTTCATTGACTTTTAATTGAAGCACTATTGTTATTGTTATTACATATTATTAACTGGTCAGATTGGTTTTAGAATCCTAATAGGCTAGAACATTTTTTAGGAAATATAAATTTTTTGCTTTACGTATATTAGGTATTAGGTTTTAGGATTAATTTATAAAATAATAATTAATATACTTGGCAATTACTGATTTAGATTATTCTTAGATATCTAGTTGTGTTGTTTGGGCTGGTAAATAAATAGACTATTACCCATACTCCCTAAATCAGACCAAGCCCAAACCAACCTATGGTATGGACCTTTTGATTTTATAATTTTTTTTCTTTCTTAAACCAACAACCCGATTACCCGCAGATTCAAATTAAAGCACTGTTTCTCTTCCTCGACTCCAGGCTATAGCAGTCTCTATATATAAACCACCGTTGTTCATCTCCAAGCTCAGAAAACCCTAGCCGTCATAGCACTCGTAACCCTATCTCCATCTCCTCCCTCTCCCGAGTGTTTCTCGTCGTCACTGATGGGCCAGCGCCGATGGGAAGTCCTCTTTTCTCGTCGTCACCACCGTCGAGTAGTCTCCATCCGGACACTGCGCAACCTAGCAGTCAATTTCGACCGTTCCACAGAGAGCCTTCGCGTACGACCCTTTCCGTCGACCACGCGGGTGCAGCGGCAGCGGCCACCTCTCGTCGTTGCTGGCCGTCGTGGGTGTTGTATAATTTGAGAAAAATCCAACTTCCTTCTTCCTCTCTTCACTATCATTCAATTTTCTATTCAATATTGTCAACCATTTTGTTTTGTTTAAATTTTGACCGTTTCAATATTTATTTTGTATTCATTGGTATTTTATGGACTTGTGCTTAATGACCAAATGACTACATGACTAGCCATAAAATTCTATTAAAATTCATTGAATTTGTAGGAAGAGGAGTTGTCTATATATGTATCCATATTGTTAGTATTGATATACTTGAGAAAAAAAAAGGATAACCATGTGATTCCTCCTCCTCCTTCACAAACATGTATTCCTTCTTTCCATTCCAATCTTTCCTACTCTGGGCAAGAGCTAAGTCAGGGTCAATCTCCCTGAGTTGTGTGCGACGACGGAATATCGGTAGAGTGGAGGTTTTACCACTAGAAGAATTCGGAACAAGTCTGCACATAGACCTGAATAAACTCTTAGGGCAGTGCTTCGTGCGCGACTTCCCCGGAGGTCGGTAACTTTAATTTGATTTATTTTGTTTATAGATTTTTAAGAAGTAATATTTCTAACAATATAAGAGTTGATTTACATGTTTTGTTTAATTGATCTTCAAAATTAGCATTCAGCTAGTGACAGAAAAATTATGTAAGTTGCTCAATTGTTCTCAACAATTTACATGATTAAACTAGTGTATCCAAGATTTTAAGATATATAATTGTTCTGACATGTTACCAAGAAAGCTCTAGCACATTTGTGTTAGTATGTATTTTTCTTCTCAAAATTGTGTTTTTCAGTTTATTGGAATTATCGAACAGTTCTCATATGATGTATATCTCGTTGTCCACATGAATGGTTATTTGTCTTTTTTTTAAATGATCGTTGCATTTTACTTGTCGATCGTGGATCTATTCTAGCTAAGTATACTAAATTTTATGTGTTGATAACAAATACTCTATATCTCTCCACCTTGGTCCTTAAATTCCACTTCCTTGATATGGGGCGATTTGTAGAAAGAAATGTTTATAAACATGCATACTTGTGTATGTATGTATGGAATATGTTATGTTGATGCTGCAATATACATTTGTTTTATAAATTATCTAATTGCATTTAGATGATATTTAATCTAGGATTGTTATTATTGACATGATACTATAATATTTAATCTAGCATTATTTTTTCTTGGTAATTGATTATATATTTTTGTAAACTTCATCAATCCTATAAATTTTGCAAACTTGTTCTGATGAATTGG
This sequence comes from Iris pallida, assembly GCA_029216955.1. NCBI lineage: Eukaryota > Viridiplantae > Streptophyta > Magnoliopsida > Asparagales > Iridaceae > Iris > Iris pallida. Next base: position 14,704,457 of record JANAVB010043220.1, on the reverse strand, counting down.
TTTTTGAACTAGTGAATTCGTTTTGAATGCGTGATTTATATATGTTATATTATAATTGATCCTTTAAACTTTTGAAGGAACAATTAATAATAAATTTGTGAAATAGATGTTTGTAATGATGGCAATGCTATGGAGATTGTGGTCTTATAAGTTTATGCTTTAGCATAATATACCATTGTTGGAGACATTATAATTCTATATATGCTGAAATTATTTGGCATAAATTTTTGATTTTGTAATGTTCATAAAGATCTTTTAAAGACATGTAAATATTTTTTTATTAGTCTGAGCTAATATATATAAATTTATTACCGCCGTAACAGTTACCTGATCTTATAAGTGAAATTTCTGAATTTCGCAACTAGCTGTTGGGTGTTTTTTCCTCGTAGATTTTTTCTTTAGCGATTAAACCAAATTTATTTCTCAAGACCAAGTGTACCTAATCATATTTCATGCATCATATAAAATGGAAATGCACGCGACGTAGAATTATGTTTTTTCTCCTATGTAAAATTTCTTGCTATCAGCTTGAAGAATTTTGATAATTATTTTATTTAGAGTAATATTACTATTTTTCTGAATGGTAGAGTCATTTTCATGGTTAAAAAAAATTGTGGCCAAGATGCAACTCATGGTTTAAAGTGTATACTACTTGCATATTGTATATTGAATATTATAGAAATGTATCATTTTTGAATTGAAAAGATAGTGCCAATCCTTGGTATTTATTAGTATAAACTTCTTAAAGGGTATAAATATTGCCAACTATCTATATATTCTTCTAATTATTGTGCTATTCCTTATGACATTTGTGACAATTTAGTGTTTCAATTAACTTGTGTCATATGCATAAAGGCTGATAATGAGAAGATAAATGTGACAATTAAAGTGTGTGCATAGCTAGAGTTATATTTGGTTTATTGTCTCTGATGAAATTAATTGGTATCTTATATATATTTTTTTTTTAATTTTGGTTTGACACTAACAATTAGTAATGATCTAAATGATATAAATCAATATAGGGCTATATATTTTTTCTACCACCTGCTTTTTCAGTAGATACTATGTTTTGTATTCAGAGACCCATATAGAAATAAAACACGTATATATACATGCTTATATGAAATATTGGGAGCTATCCTTCTTATGTTCTTCCTCTTTTGTGAATGATTAACTAATCATTCCTACATACTAATGGTTTATATGAAACATTCTGTCATAAATATGATGTCTACTATGTTTTACATGTTGTTTTGACGTAGAAAATAAATAGTTAATATGTTTACACACCATTAGATCACATTAGTAATGAATGTCATATCAGTTATTCTTATCTTTCATCCTCTCTACTAATGGAGAACTCCCAAATGTCACCATTCAGCTCTAAAGTTTGGTCAAAGAATATTTTTCCACTAAAGGATTCTTGCAATTCCAATTATTATGAAATATTATTGTCATTTCTTGACTTGGAATACATAATATGTTTAGACCAGTCTGAATGGCATAATATGATATGTTCCTTTATAGAATTTGTGGAGTAATAGTTCAAATTTTATTTCTATATCTATTAGTTTTATTTATTATTTCTTGTCTAACAAGAAATATTATTTTTATACTATTGTCTTGACATTTCTATAGTTATTAATATCAGTGACAATAAACATATTCTTCTTTTACTGGCTATATCCAGTCACTGTCATTGGCTAAAATACAACAATAACTTAACATTCTAATCCTTGGTGGATATTTGGTTAAACTTTTATTATTAGGTAGAACACTTTGTACAAACAGAAAAAATCCTCCTTTCTTAGTCCACTAGTTTAACACAATACATCATTGACATTTTGTCAAATATAAAAATATATGTTATTTTTAAATCTTGCATATTAAAACTTTGTAAAATGATTGTTGAAAAAGTTTGTGCATAGTGTAGAAGCATGAAAATTTTAGCAGACTGGACATATGCGCCCAAGTCATCAATGAGCCTTATGCGCCCAAGTCACTAATGAGCCTTATGCGCCCAAACCACCAATGAGCCTTATGCACCCAAAGCTTCCAGTGAGGAAATATACGCATGTGTCCAAGACAAGCTCCTCCAGAAGGGGGGAACATAGCCCTGTTCCAAGCTATGCGCCCAAGCCTGAACTGCCCCTGACTCGGTCAAAGCCACGACCAAAACGTGCACCGAAGCATACGACCACGTTAGTCTCCACGAGCAGTCGTGCACCGAAGCATGCGGCCACGTCAGCACCACGATCAACCCACGACCACGCAGCCTGCATGCGCCTGCATCCTATGCGCCCAAAGCAGGACCATGCGCCCACATGAAAACCAGTGTGTTTCCTCATGTGGGCGCATAACATCATTCCAGCTCAAGAACGACTATAAAAAGGGGTCTCATCCCTCTTCAAAAGACAGAACAGAGAGCATTTTCAAGAGCCAAATTGCTGCACTTCTTGCCAGTGAGCCGAGAGTTAGCAATTTTTTTAGGTTTTCTCCCACTTTGGTAATCGGAGTGTCAACGGAGTAAAGGAGCAACTGTCGCTCGATCTCCATCGTCCCATTCCCCAGAATTCTTTTTTGTACTCGAGGATCCTCAGCGCACTCAGGCGTACTCGATTTGTGGTGCCTTACACCAATAAAGAAAAGACAACATTTCTTCTTCTTTTTGTGTGTGTCCACAAAAATGTCGACTCTGCTGGGGACTACCTTTTCCTCTGACGAGAAGGTGGTGACGCAATCCGATACCGACAAAGTGGAGAGCACTTAGAAGATGCTGATCGTGAAGTTTGATCAGCAGGCGTTCGAAGAGATGCTCTCGAGGGATGGCTCTGCTCCCTCAAAATTAGCGAAGCCAGACAAGTCTCGCAAGACTTGGCTTCCGAAGGCTCGTCGTGCATATCCTGCCAGTGTCATAGCAGATATGCAACTGAAGGACTCTGTCACATGGGCGCATGGTTCCTCCACATAAGCTCCACGAACGAAGAAGGCTCACACCGTTCCGGGCTCTACTAGCCCAGCGACTTCTCTCTTGTGCAACCAACAATAGAGTGTTCAACGCTCAAGATTTGGAAAAAAAATACTACGATGCCAAGAATCGGACTGTTCGACACTCTGGGTAAACCCAGCAAGGCTCACAAACGAAGGAGGTGAAGCTGAGAGAAAATAGCATTGCTCCACCAAGCATGCGCCCAAAGCTATGCTCCCAAGAGGGTGTGTGGACGCATAACTCTAATCAGGAGGCTTCTGTCTTCGACAGATTGGGTGTCACGACCCGCACCCGCTTTTCGGATACGAGTTCGTGTCCAAGTCCAGCCTACGTCGCAGAGTCGACGGTAGAACGCTGTCTAGTATATATACAAGTCACAGAGTCTATTGAACTAATAAGGCAGTCTAGATCTCATCCACAAAATATGATACAATCCACTAATACAAATGAAACTGAATAATGAATGAATATATAAATGGAGTATCAAGTTTATCAAGAATTTTTTAGTTACATCCGGTGGGCACAAATCCACTACCAATAGACGATAATAAAATAAAAATATGGAAACTAAGTGACTGAGTCCAAACTGCTAAATATCAAGAGTACCCTCAGCTGCAGTGGTACTGTGGTCTAATGCTGGCTCAACCTGCTCGTGTGCACCTGGCTCAATACTCGGCTATACCTGAAGAGATTATCAGGTCCTCAGAGGACTAACAAGATACATAAAACATGCCTACTAATATAACAGTAAATAATATGTATGGAGGATAAGAACGGTGCCAGAAAGATATCTAAACTATGGAAATGTAATACTAGACTTGGCTATCAATCAATCGATTAACCCCTATAGCTTGTAGTACAATGCAAGATACTCCCAATCTATAGTAGGTTTCGACTGTAGCATAATGCAAGATACTTCCAGTCAAGATGAGCTAATTCTAGTATCGTTTTCCTCTCCTAACGGAATACAAGATTCGAGAATACACCTATAAACCGTAGTACAATACAAGATACTCCTAATTTATAGTGTCGCAAGTCAAGTTAATCAATCAATATCAAGGTAGAAGAATCTGCTGTAGGTCGTAGTACAATGTAAGATACTCTCAATCTATAGTATGTCTCAACTGTAGTACAATGCAAGATACTCCCAGTTAAGATTAGTCAAGTCAAGAATAAGGGGTAGAACCGGTAATTCTATCATAAGACACAATAACATGAAGAAGATTAATAGACAAACAATATCCTATACGTGCACGTAATCTAGAACAAGACAATCAGGGACATCAATCACAATGTGGAAATATGAAAGAAAAAATACTGCATATGTTCGGCAAGGTATACTTGCCTGTGGTCCTGAGCTGTTGGTACGGATTACAATCCGTATCGAAGTCCCAGTAACCTGTTTTGGAGTTTTACAGTGTCAATAAGATAATAAAAGAAAATAGCAACCTATCTATCCTTTTTGTTAGGCTTCTAGACCATTTCCTATTCTATTTGTACCCTTGGTAGGTAGGCCATCCCGATTTCTCTTTCCTAATGGTTTTGCTAAACTTATATTTATACTTGTGAAGTGTTTGCAGCCCTTATTATCTATGTATGTAACCTACCACATATTAATACTCACCTTTCTATCACCTAATTTAAGTTACTATCTTACCTGGTTTCCTTTTAGAGGTTTTCTGTCATTGTTGCCCTTGTTGGTATATGTAGGACTGGTGTATGATACAATCACATGCACACAGCCCCAAAAATCTATATATACTCCCTACCACCGACTTCTAGTATGTCCATTTATATAAATATATAGACTATGTAACCTATTGTTTTCTTGCATTAACTGTTACTTATATACTAGCCTATAGCAGATACTACAGTTCCTTAACAATCTGACATAGGAAAACCCAAGTTTTCGGATACCTTGTATATACATATCCTGTATTCTAGTACTAGTATACCCATACATACTAGCCTACAAATCTTACCTACCAGTGTTCTATCCCTGTACCTGTGCCATCTATATCTGCTAACATGTGCATATATGGACTGCTCCACAAATAGCAAGATACTCTTTCTATTTGGCCTTGTCGTACCTGCCCTTGGATCACACTTCATGCCCTTGGCCACATCCTCTTAACCTTACCTGCATAGTTGTATCCCTCTCACTGCCCATCATGTGACACCAACATATCAATGTGTAACTGAAACTCATATGCAAAGTAGCATATATCAGTATATATTTGGTCACTCTACCCAAAGCTACTTATGTATAGAACTTCACCACTGCTGGCCATCCCTAGACTCTGGTATGCCGGTATAGGTGGGATAGACCTGTATGCGAGCTCGTCCCCATAATCCTGGCACCAGTGTGGTGTCCTAGTTCTAAACCCCAAGCAGGCCTTGCTGCCACCGTCATAATTCTGCACTGACCTATTATTCAAACCTTCTGTACTGGAATCTCCTTTGCCCAGGTTCCTTTGATACTCTGACCATGACACCTACTAAACATGGTAGCATATGCTATAGACATATGTTTCTTGTAGGTTTCGCCCCCTTTGTGTATAGGATGATACCCCTTTACAATACTAATACAAATCCCCATCGATTTGACTGACACCAACTCTTTCCTGAACATGAACATATGATCCTTTGCTCCCAACTGTTCCCCCAAGACCAACAGGGCTCGAGTAATGTTACCTCTACTTCTTATACCTACACGTAGGAATATACCTCATTGCCAGGTGTATCCTTCCTGTTTACAACGGGTTCTTATCTAAATCAAACAACCTGTGATGTCATTCTGACAGGGGTGCATATCCACTCCCAGGTAGACAACACTGCACAGTTTCCTAGACCTTGGTATACCCATCCATACAGGACCTGTACTCACATACTTTCACTAACTAACTATGCAACACACTATAAAATTATCTGCTGCTAACTGCAGTCTTGACCAACTGTAGGTGCGCTCCTAACTGACACCCTAACTCCCATAGCCCAATTTTGTGTTCTCACGCACTGGGTCCAGTTATAGTTACACATCCTGTCTGTATTTTTCATATCCACATGATAAACCTGGATGATAATGATCTAAATACATTTGGTACGAAACAAATTCAGCATCAGTAGGATATCCCCTTGTTAATTTAAACTGTTGCCACCATCACAAGTCATATTGGTTACTTAGACGTGTTTGCCTCAAGTTGAACTTGATCTGTTACCAGTACTCATATGTGAATACATCCAGGAGGATGGATACAGATTCTCATCCTCCACTACTGATGCGGGCAAAGCACCGGGATTACTACTAGGCAGCCCACCCTTTAAAATGGAGTTCCCAACCGATACACAATGCGACAAACTTGTTCTTCCTAACCCGATACCCCATGTTCTTCTAGTGCTCCTAATACTCTGTTATACACCTTGCTATTCAATAGCCATCTAGACTTCTGAAATAGCCTCCTACTGACGCCTCTACTGTTTGTGGTTGTAAGATACTCTTAGTGATGCCCAAATCCAAGACCTGATACTAAGCAGCTGGCTCGCGTGACAGGTATTGCCATGCTTCGTCGCTCTTGGTTGTGCATCACGCGTATCTAAGGTGTGATACTCGACTAAGGTATCAAGAAAATGGTTGATGTTGTAGGAACCCTAGAGGGGGGTGAATAGGGTCAAGCTAACTAATCAAGCACTTAGCACAAGCAAATGGCAATTTAAAAATATAAGTGCAAGAGAAGAAGCAAACACAATACCGACACCCAATATATCCTGGTATCCTCCTAAGAGGCAGTCCAGTCCCGGAACTCTCTCCGGCTTTAATCCACTATTTGAGCAAATAGTTACACACGAGTTTGGATCCGAAGAACTCGCCAACTTCTTACACAAGAGCTTTAATCCGAAGGGCTCTCCGACTTCAACCGAGAGTTTGGATACGAAGACTCTCCAACTTCAACCGAGAGTTTGGATACGAAGACTCTCCAACTTCAACCTTTCACAATAGGTTTTGATCTCCTTATACAATAGGATGAAGATCTCACTTTTCAACTCAATAACTCTAACACAATTTGTAGATGGCAAATGAAGGCTTTGTAGAGTTGTATGTGGATAAGCTTTGGTGGTTTGGAAATTTTTAGGCTCAAAGCATCAACCTTGAATGAAGGGGGTTCAAGGCTATTTATAACCAAAGCAAAGGAAAGTGCAATAATGCAACTTTTTCAGGCTGACGGATCATCCGCCGGATTTTCGCGGAAATCCGCCGGATCATCCGCCTGAATAGTCCAACGGCTATAAAAAGAGCCGTTGGGATCAATCGTTCGTAAAATCCGACCGTTGGAATGCAAATGGTCATATAGCGGAAAATCCGTCGGAATTCCGCAGTTTTCCGCCAGATAATTCGAACACTCACAGAAGGTATTCTGTGAGACCATTCGGATCTTCCGCCGGATTTCCGCGGAGACCCGTCGGATTATCCGCCAGGATTCCGAAGATTGTCCTGGGTTATTATCTACCCTAGCTTTCGATTTTGCCATCCATTTCTTGTGTTTACAATGGTTCCTAAGACTCATTACAGACTCCAGAAATACTGTAGCAGGTGCAGGCTTCTTCAGAGTCTTGAAATGATGATGGCATGGCTTGGCTTCTTCCTTTAATAGGTGCTAGCTTTTTCCCTTGGCGGCAGCTGTCCAAAGATATCCAGTTTGTGAAAACTGAATACCTTTCGGGGGCTTCGCCCCCGAACCCCCGACGAGGGGCGCTGCCCCCTCGACCCCCGTCCGCTGACCGGGCAGCGGAACCCCCGGTGCGAGGCTCCAGAGATGTCGTCGGGTGGTTCAGAGAAATCTTGTGGGATCCGTCGTCTTTGGCCCACCATGATTTCTTCATTGCATATGTCCACATTGATCTTGCTTATTGCTTTTCTGCATGTACATGTTAGACGAACAAAGCAATATACATATAGCAAGTATGATAAGATAAAGCACATTAGGACTATGCAAAGTTTAAGTATAAGTGCTAAGGTGATAGCATAAATGTTAGTGATATCATAATGATTAAACTTAATTGAATGACCACAATCAAAAATATAGTTTTGATTTTGGCGACCCAAGTAAGTTTAAGATAGATAAGCTCATATCACTAATATGTAAACCAATAGGCACATATCACCAAAGGTATAAGTATAAATAGAAATGCTTTTAGCGATAGTATGAAGATTAGTGATAGTGAAGTGCTAAACTTAACATATTAACCATATTCAAAAACATGATACAATCATTGGGCCAACAATCTCCCCCTTTTTGATTATGGCAAATCGGTTAAGTTTAGTATAGACATAATAGATGCATGTATCACTAATATACAAAGGACATAAGCAATATCACTAAAAGCACACTACTTAGATTACTTATAAAAGCATACTTAAACTTACTTCTCCCCCTTTGACATGATCAAAAATAGGCTCCCCCGTACTAAGAGATAAAAAGAAATCAATCTCAAGCATAGAAATCAGAGCATGGGAAGGCATAGACAATCATGATCAAGATATACTAATTGAGGAACAATAGGAGAAGTGTGTAAAGACAAGTGTATAAAACTACATACCAAATGTAGAGTACTAAAGAAAATTGCTTGTCAAAACACAATATGGTTGGTAAAACTTAAAAGAATTTGAAGAAAAAGAAATAAGTAGTTTACCAACTTGAAATCCAAGGAATAAATCCAAAACACAATAGGGTATGAAATATTGCTCCAGTTTTGGAAGAGAACTATGAAATAAAGGATTTCAAACAAAAGCCATGAGGAATAGATAATTGCAACTAATAGATACCAATTGAGATATGAAATTAAATAAACTTGATACCAATAGAACAGATGTAAACTTGAAACATTGATCAAAGAAACCATTAATAATCATAATTGTCCACAAGTAAATAGTGGAACAAAATAAAAGAATGATCAATGTAAAATATTGTAATTGATATAAAGTAATCTCATTATTTGCAAGATCTATATGCTTATCCAAATTCATGCATTTGAACTCAATTACCTTATCATGCTATATGAATACCCTTTAGATAAACATGAAGGTAAAGGAGAAAAATACTTGAGAAGGAGAAATTCAGTCGACTTGAATGCTTCCCCTCAAAGTACTACCAAAGTAGATAAAAATCATGAATTTTGGATAAGTCCTCGACAAGGAAAGTCAAATCAATTAAGCATGAAAGAAAAGTCAAATCAACGAAAGCATAATATTCATCAAGATAAGATCTGAAAGTTAATATTAGCAAGATGACATATTTAACCCATATGAAAGAGAGAGATAAGATAATAAGGACAATTACATACACTCTCATAAACCCTTCAAAATAAAAAAAATATCATGACCTCAATCAATAAGATATGAAATAGAAGAAAGTATGGGTCCATGGTGAACTAGGTATATGACATATTTAAGGGAATAAATGAATTGAATCAATTAATTTGCTTCCCCTCAAAATATGCGTATCTAGTTCCAAAGCACTTATAGCATAAAATAGATAACTAAAAGATCTAGGGGTAAATCAACAATGGATTTCTCCCCCTTGTTCGATGCATATAAGGCTACAATATCGTCAAAAGACGAATAAAATCATCTTTAATCAAGAAGAGATAACCAATTAATAGCCACTAAAGATGAAAAATCAAAAGAATATTCCAATAAAGCGCATATAATCAAAAGATGGCATACATTAGTCTATATAGAAGAATCTCATATTCAAATATGATAGATCAATGTATGTTATCCTTTGAGAAAATGTCATCATGAAAAAGAATGAAGTCAGTTAAGAACAATCATGATGATAGACAGAATATAGCTCAAAAATAAAATAAAAATAAAACTCAAACAACATGTCCATGATTATCTAATTAAGAAATAATCAACCAATTTATGCTTTGCATGGACTAGGTATGTTTTATCACATATGTACCCATCAACCGGGTAATATCCAGACTTTGCTACTTCTAAATGAAAGACCAATAAAGTTCAAATAGCAAAGGTCATATGTGATAAACCATGAGTAGTCAAAGTAGAGTAATAAATTAACTTGACATTTACAAAATTAGATAGTTTAGGACTACTCAATCATTAGGATCATTCATAAAGAAAACAAATGAGTAAATATGATCTAATGAATCTCATCAAAAAAAAATCACAAGTCCAAAAAAAAAAATCTCACACATTAACATGGGAAAGAGTCGATCTCATTTAAATAATTACAAACATAAAAAGAAGAGATGTAAATGATAATACGATGAAATCATGACTCAAAAAGTGAGAGAAATTTAAGAGAGACTTGCTAATGACTAGTTATGGAAGAGAGTTAAAACAAGGAATCACAAACCTCTAAGAGAAAACAAGATTTAATAAAGAATATGTAAAACTAGTTTTAGAGATTAAGCATATCACAAATCTTATTTTTGTAAACTAGCATATCATATATAGATTGAAGTATAGGAATATAGCTAGATGTGTGAAAGTGAGCCAAAATTATATAGCTTAATAATATATCACAAATAAGCAAACTATATAATCCAAATAAGATTAATGAGGGAAGCCATTAACAAGATAAATGTGCTCATTAAATCTTAAGTCACTAACACTAAAAATACTTGCTTAAGCAAAGAGTTCTCATATAAGTATAATACATTTTGAATGATCAAAATGATTTTTAGACTCTTTACTAAGCAAGAATAAGAGCATAAGATGACAAATAAATGAATTGATCTCTTATCGAGTAAAGGACAAAAGAGATGTTCATGAAAACACAATAAAATAAATCTCTTTGTCAAGTATTGAGATTAACCCAAGATAATGAAATGATAGATCAATCTAGAGAATGCAAAATACTATAGCCACATTAAAATAAGTGTATTCTCTAGAAGTGGAAAAATCTCAACACAAAAGCTCAAACCATAGTAGCTAAATTCATGAGAAATATGATGTAACAATTACAAGTATTCTCATGTGCTACAAAAACATCATTGGGCAACAATAATTCAAAAGGAAGCATAACCCAAGGAATGAGCAAAGAAAGATCATTAAGATCAAGAAAGCTAAATGCTAAGGATAGTAAAAATCATTTTCAAAAACTTTCATAGTGCACAATAGAAATATATAGATGATATAGATTTGAAAATGTGCACTAAAAATGGAGGTTAATATGAAAACAAGACAAAGCACAAAACCTTGTGATTCTTAAAAGAACTTCCATAAATAGTCAAGTGCAATACATAACAAATATTTTCTCTCACCATCCCAACTTAAAGATATAAAACAAATGAATATCAAAAGCTAGGAAACATTTATATATATGAAACTATATATATATCACGAATAGGCATACATGAAAAGATCAAAAATCCATTAAGAACATGTATCCATAAAGTCAACCAAAAAGCTAAAAAGACATCATTAAAAACAAACCGGCAAGAAATAATTATTTCAAAAACTTTAAAGACGGAGAGTTAAAATCATATTAACTCAAATAAAAAACCAAGCTCCTATGGACTAGAGTGATATACATGCTTTATAAATAAAGATTAAGAATAACAAGCATGCATAAATTAAATGTGTCACACTTAATAGAAAATGAGTGATAAACTACAAGTGTGAACTAAACATTTAAGCTAAGTAACTAGTCATGCTAGATAAAAGAAATAATAAGAGAATTAACTAAGCATGCTAGTATTATATCTCACATTGATTTATACAATAAGCAACTAAGGATATCAATGTGAGCTAGTAGCAAAACATCAAGAGAAACATGCTAGATTCTACTAATATTAACAATTTAAAGAGAATCGCTTAGCATGTTACCAAAGTGGCTCTAGTGGCCACGCTTGTGTTGGTGCAATTGCTTGGAAGATGTCCTTTGAGCTTTGCAACCACCAACACGCTCCTCGATGCTATGTCCCGATATAAGAAGCTCCACCTACAACATTAGGCGAAGACTTTGGTATCCAAAAAAACTTGGATCCACATTTGTTTGCTTTAGGGACCCATATACTATTTACTCTAGCATTGGTAGAAAAACTCCTACGAATAGGACAAGTTAAGCTTATGTGTCCAATGCGAGAGCAATAGAAGCACCTAATACTAGTGTGTGCACATGTATCAGAATGAGCATGGTTATGAACATGTGACATACTAGAATGATGAATATCTCTAGAATGAGCATGAGAAGATTTGGTTTTAAGAATATTATGTTCTAATAACAAATCATCATGCATACAAGTAAGAGAATCAAATTTAACATTTAAAATATCATTCTCTTTTTCAAATAAAGCAATTCTAGAGATAAAAGCATCATTTTGTTTCTTTAAAGTGTCAATAGAAGAATCATGTAAATGATTTAGCTCATGAGTTTGCCTCTTAAGATCTTCTATTGATGAGGAAAGAGATTTGATTTTCAAAATTAAAGCCTCATTCAAACTCTTTAAAGAAACGCATGATGAGTTTTGAGAATCAAGTCTAGATAATAAAACATTGTTTTCATTTCTCAATAACTCATTAGCTTCTTCTAAATGAACAACCTTTTCAGAAAATTCTTCATTTGTAGAATGAAGGTTGTCAAGAATCTCTAAGGATTGTTTAGCCATGGCTTTCCACTTAGAGCATTTCTTGCATTTAGAAGAAATATGATTGTCTATGCTACTAGAAGTAAAACCCTCTTTATCGGAGGAGGAGTAGGAAGTATACGATGCCATAGAAAAATAACAAGGATCTACTCTAAGGATGTTAAGCCTAACAATAGAGTCCTTGCTCTGATACCAATTGTAGGAACCCTAGAGGGGGGTGAATAGGGTCAAGCTAACTAATCAAGCACTTAGCACAAGCAAATGGCAATTTAAAAATATAAGTGCAAGAGAAGAAGCAAACACAATACCGACACCCAATATATTCTGGTATCCTCCTAAGAGGCAGTCCAGTCCCGGAACTCTCTCCGGCTTTAATCCACTATTTGAGCAAATAGTTACACACGAGTTTGGATCCGAAGAACTCGCCAACTTCTTACACAAGAGCTTTAATCCGAAGGGCTCTCCGACTTCAACCGAGAGTTTGGATACGAAGACTCTCCAACTTCAACCGAGAGTTTGGATACGAAGACTCTCCAACTTTAACCTTTCACAATAGGTTTTGATCTCCTTATACAATAGGATGAAGATCTCACTTTTCAACTCAATAACTCTAACACAATTTGTAGATGGCAAATGAAGGCTTTGTAGAGTTGTATGTGGATAAGCTTTGGTGGTTTGGAAATTTTTAGGCTCAAAGCATCAACCTTGAATGAAGGGGGTTCAAGGCTATTTATAACCAAAGCAAAGGAAAGTACAATAATGCAACTTTCTCAGGCTGACGGATCATCCGCCGGATTTCCGCGGAAATCTGCCGGATCATCCGCCTGAATAGTCCAACGGCTATAAAAAGAGCCGTTGGGATCAATCGTTCGTAAAATCCGACCGTTGGAATGCAAACGGTCATATAGCGAAAAATCCGTCGGAATTCCGCGGTTTTCCGCCGGATAATCCGAACACTCACAGAAGGTATTCTGTGAGACCATTCGGATCTTCCGCCGGATTTCCGCGGAGATCCGCCGGATTATCCGCTAGGATTCCGAAGATTGTCCTGGGTTATTATCTACCCTAGCTTTCGATTTTGCCATCCATTTCTTGTGTTTACAATGGTTCCTAAGACTCATTACAGACTCCAGAAATACTGTAGCAGGTACAGGCTTCTTCAGAGTCTTGAAATGATGATGGCATGGCTTGGCTTCTTCCTTTAATAGGTGCTGGCTTTTTCCCTTGGCGGCAGCTGTCCAAAGATATCCAGTTTATGGGATCCAGAGATGTCGTCGGATGGTTCAGAGAAATCTTGTGGGATCCGTCATCTTTGGCCCACCATGATTTCTTTATTGCATATGTCCACATTGATCTTGCTTATTGCTTTTCTGCATGTACATGTTAGACGAACAAAGCAATATACATGTAGCAAGTATGATAAGATAAAGCACATTAGGACTATGCAAAGTTTAAGTATAAGTGCTAAGGTGATAGCATAAATGTTAGTGATATCATAATGATTAAACTTAATTGAATGACCACAATCAAAAATATAGTTTTGATTTTGGCGACCCAAGTAAGTTTAAGATAGATAAGCTCATATCACTAATATGTAAACCAATAGGCACATATCACCAAAGGTATAAGTATAAGTAGAAATGCTTTTAGCGATAGTATGAAGATTAGTGATAGTGAAGTGCTAAACTTAACATATTAACCATATTCAAAAACATGATACAATCATTGGGCCAACAGATGTGTCATATATGATATGTAGTGGGTGTATCGTAATAATTGATCCATGTTCCTGCTATGTAAACACATAACTTATCTTCAATGTTCTCGTTTGACATCTATACTCTATGCAGGTTCAGTCAAGGACTCCTCTCGTTAGTGTGGTTTGGGACCTCCTTCGTGATTCTACTGTGCTCCCAATGTATAGGGATAGAATGTAACTGCTACCTACTCTTAATCCTTATGTGTCTCGAATACCTGATAACTACTTACCTCACAACTCATGATACTCATTTATTTCGTTCCCAGGTTACAGAGGTACCCTCCAATATTACTTAATCTCTGATTCATCTACTTTTATTAGCCATTAACCCAACCATCTTACTACTTGTTGAAAGCAGAACCAAAGCATAAACTAATGTTTAAGAATTACCGAGTTGGGCGAAGAAGGAAATACATGTTTGATAATTCGAGGCTCCTCCTTGGGCGACCAGGCTCTCGATCTCACAGGGCTCCGCCAATTAGGGTTTTGTGGAAGGAAATTGACTCTGTCGACTCTCCTATATATATTCTCTTTTTGTGGATTGATGTCGATCTCAAGAAGATCAAGGGAAATCGTAATTTGAATTCGGATAGGGCTTTGGCATTCGACCATAGCAGGATTTTGAAATGGAATTAGCACTTAACCCCTCCTCTAATATGTCTTGGCATAAAAGCTCCTCCCCTTGGTGTTTGACCAGTCGACTGAATAGAGGGGAACTGAATGGGTTGAATTTGACTCCAGGCTAATCCTATAAGGGGTCGGCCAACAGGTTTCACAATTGATAAAATTGCACTAAGGCCCTTCTAAGTTAATATTTTCATGAATCCTATATCTCTTACCTATTTGTTGTCATTGGCTTTGATATATATATATATATATATATATATATATATATATATATATATATATATATATATATTGACATTAATAATGGAAAATTTTCCAGCACCAATATTTGGTCCAAGGGCTCACATTGGGCATCCAGGGTCATGCGCCCAAGGCCATGCGCCCAGGCTCAACCGACCCATACTACGCGCCCACATCGAAGAAGCTCAGACATGCTGCCAAGAAGCATGCGCCCACAGGCAGACTCCAGGGCCTATGCGCCCACAGCAAAAAGACAGGTCCTACCGCGCATAGCACGGGGCTGTCTTCAAGAACATCACAGAACTTAGGTGTGGGGGTTGCCCCTGTACGTGAACTAAGTCTGGATGCGCCAACTCTCCTTACAAACCCACATACAAAGCTTGGCGATGCATATGACATGGGTTTTAAGGCAAAACTCTCTTCCGCTGACCTACGCGACATGATAAATCATAAGCGTAAAGCGAGGGAGGACACAGCAATTCATGGTGCACATCCGTGCACCAATTTGTCATCAATTGTTGCTGCTCCAAAGCAACGAGAGTGCCTCAGAGGCAGTCCGTGTTTCGACGACTACATTTCTCTGACGATGAAAAGCCGCTGTGTGTTTCATCCAACATGGCTTCATGGGATCCCCTTATGGAAGTCCCAATCAAAGATGGTGGACCATGAACCCAACTTTCTCTCTCAGTTCCGCCAGAAGAAGGAGACGAAGTCTACCAACAGATGGCCAGCAGGCTGTCACATTCGAAGGAGTCTATATGGGTACTCGGTCAAAGGCGAGATTCCGTATAGATGACGAAGACTCCTAAGCTGGGGGTAGTATTCCCTCAGAGTCTGAAGCAGATGACCTTCATACTGGGGGTAGCCTTCCAGAGGACGACGATCTCTCCGAGTCTGATGGCGACTATCTACCTCCCCTGCCTGAAGATGAGGGACTTGTCAACTCAGAGACATACAGTATCAGCACTAGTTGTACTGTTTCCTCTGTTCATCCTCGCATGTTATCTACATATATGGCAGACGGAGAAAGACCTGAAGAAGCCAGTGATCAGACCAGCAAACGGCTAGAGGGTCTTGAAACAACATTTGCCAAGATCACTGATATATCATAGCGGTCCAAGCTGCTGGGGCTGTTCCTCTACCTCAACAATGTAGGAACGATTGTAGAAATGAGTTGTAAAGCGCAATACTCTAGAAGGGGGGTGAATAGAGTAGGCAGCGGAAATTAACTAATTAAAAGTGCTAGTAACAAGATCACAGATAATATATATATCACAGATATATAAATGAAAAGTAGAGAGTAGAGAGCAAACGCAAACACAAGGATGTATACTGGTTTTCCTCTTATGAGGACTAGTCCAGTCGGAAGAACTCTAGCTTCCAGTTGAATCCACTATAGAAAATCACCACAAGTTTTCATCCGAAGTTCTTGCAACTTCTACAACGCGAGCTTTGATCCGAAGTACTCGACCAACTTTAATTGTGAAGTGTCTACCTTCAATCAAGCCTCTAATTACAATCACTCTGAAGCTTCTAGACCGTACCGTACTGGCAAATCGAATAGAGGATTGTAACTGGCTTGGGATTTGAAAATGAATAGCTCAGAACACTTTGGAAGAAGTAGTAGGCTTATAGAGAAGAGATATGAAAGTGAATATGATCGAAATCCTTCTCTATTTATAGTTTTTCCAAAGGCAGAATTCTGACAGAATTCGGGCAGAATTTGGACATAACTCTATGAGAAAATCTCGTTGGGATCCGTAACTGCGGGGAGACCAAGTTCAAAAAAGCAACGTTCACTAACCGAACTCTGGCCGAACTCTGGCCGAATTCGGGCCGAGTTCTGCTAGGGTTCTGTTAGGATTTTGCAAATTGGTTTTTGGGCTTTTTGAAAAGTCAAACAGTTAGGAAGTAGTTTGGGATTTTGTAAGTGGGCTTGTTTTTAAAAAGAAAGGGTATTTTGAAAACGTTTCTTAGGTAGCCTATTTGCCAGTACGATACAGTTTACATCGTATTTCTAGACTCAATAAATATGAAAAATTACACTGATGAAATAGGAAAACCAAGAGCCCTTTGATGACGTATTTTTTCAAATATTTGAGCAGACTTGAAGACGCCTTTTTCACTTGACGGCATATGTCCAAAGATAAACAGATCTGAAAATCTGAATACCTTTCGGGGGCTTCGCCCCCGAACCCCCACGGGGGGCGCTGCCCCCTCGATCCATGTCCGCTGACCGGGCAGCGGAACCCCCGATGCGAGGTCCCGGATAGGTCGTTAGGCGGTTCAGAGAAATCTTCTTGTATAACGTCGTCTTTGGCTCATCAATAATTCTCTATTGCATATGTCCTGGTTTAATCATGTTTGATCATGCTTACAGCATGTCTACAAATACATGTTAGGCAAACAAAACAATATAATACAAGCATAGCAATATGATATAGAATATTTAGGACAATGTTAATATTAGGACAATGCTAAGTTTAAGTAGCAATATGATAATGATTACATGAGTATTAGTGAAATCATTATGTTAAACTCAATTGATTAGCCATATTCAAAAACATGATATAATTATTGGGCTAACAATCTCCCCATTTTTGATTATGGTAAATCAATTAAGTTTAAGATATATACAATAGATGCATGTATCACTAATAAACACATAATACTAGAATATTGTGTGCTAACTTAAACATATTATACTAGAATATTGTGTACGAACTTAAACTTATTTCTCTCCCTTTGACATGATAAAAAATAAGCTCCCCCGTAATTAGAGCTAAAATGAACTCAAGCATAAGTAAAGGAGGAAAGCAAAAATAATCATGAGCAAGGATTAGGAGAACAGTGTAATGACAAGTGTAGAAAATTGCATAACTATAGTAGAAAAACTTGTCAAAAATAGTTGGTTGAACTTAAAAACATTGAAATCAATCAATACATAGTTTACCAACGAGAAAACCAAAATGATATTCAAAACATATTTTGTTCATCATATTGTGTTTGAAATAGACCAAAAAATATATCAATATAGTAGGAGTCAATCATTGGTCATAAATAAATCATGAGGAATAGAAATTCACAGATCTAGTATATATAAAAAAATCAAATATAATGAGACATTTAACAATGATAACAAAAAAAATATGATTCATAATTTGTCCATACAAATTAGTGAATCAATTCCATAAAAAGTATAATCATCGAAAAAGAAATCAAAATAAATATACTAGATTCTATTCAAAATCTATGCCAAAGTTCATGCATTTGAATTCAATTACCATAGCATGATATATATCCATCAGATAAATATGAAGGTAATGAAGACAAAATACTTGAGAAGGAGAAATTCAGTCGATTTGAATGCTCCCCCGCAAAGTATGATCAGTCTAAATATAGATAATCATAAACTTTGAGGTAAAATCTCAATAAGAAATGCCAAATCAGTTTAAACTCAAAAGGATTGTTAATAAATTAAATTAATTTTGGCAAGATAATTTTTAGAAACTCGAATGAGAGAATTTAAAAATAAATAATAATAATCATATATTCTCTCATAAAACTAATACAAATCCAAATATCATGAATAACTCAGCAAGATATTTAACCAAGAGAATATAAGTCCATGGTGAACTAGGTATACTACATCTTAAGGGCATAAAATAATTAAAACAATTAATTTGCTCCCCCTTAAAATATGAGTATCTAGTTCCGAAGAAATTTATATGCAAGAATAGATAAAATAAATAATCACAAGATCTAAGGAATATCCAAGATATGTATCTTTCTTTCCTTTGATCAAATGCATATAAAGTTCCAAAAACAAATATCATCTTTAGGCAAATAAAAGAAATATCCAATGAATAAATGCTTAAAGATGAACAAACAAAATATATCTCCAATATATATATATATATATATATATATATATATATATATATATATATATATATATATATATATATATATATATATATATATATATAAGAAATATTTCAAGACATTAAAAGATTTTAAAAACTGTCTTCAATAATAACATTTGAGTACCGGACAAATTCAATAAATAAAAAAAAATCAAAAAAGACTTTTCAAAAATGTAGAATTTATTACGAAAAACTGTCTTAGTAAATGTTCGAATACGTCCATTTAGTCCTCAGACTGAAAGTTGGCGATTCGAATCATGGAAACAATTTCAATAAAAGAATCTATAAATCATAAATAAATCTATTTGAACAAATAATCATAACTAGATAAATGTCCAAAGAAAAGTGTATTCTAGATATATGGCATGTCAAGGGGCTAATTGACTTGAAACAATTAACTACTCCACCTTTACATGGCTCTATCCAATAATAATGGTATTGACAAAAATTTTAAAATAAAATTCAGAGACATATTTTCGGAAGTAGGAAACTAATTCAAAAATATTAGGTCTTCTTATCAAAGTTTATTTCTTCCATTTTAAAGCCTTAGCACGGTGTCCACCTAACAACTGTAAGGTTTAAAGAAAAGAAATGCTTTGAGAGAGAGACATTCAATTTGTCTGCCTTCTCTCCCGCAAAGAATTACTGTTGTAGACAGTAAGTAACTTGAATAAGAAGATAATAATATAAAGCTCAAAATCATTGAATATTACACAAGTTAAAGACGAAATCACAAGACCATAATATTCAATGAGTAGTCACAATATCAAATCAAGTTTAAATATAGAATAGAGTGACAGAAAAAATAAATATATCAAAAGATGACAAACATTAACCTATGAAGATCAATATATGTTACCTTTTGTAAAATTAAATCATTAAATAATATTATCTATCAAATCTAAAATCTAAAATCCATCAGATAACAATTGCAACTAGATCTCAATAAATCTTTAGTTTATAAAGCGTTGATCAATCTTGGATTAGCTGTAGGAGTACTGTTTTAGCTAACGGAGGTTCACCGGGGAACACTTAAGTACCACTTCGCTTCGACCGTAGTCGTGGTGACAGACTGACCCTTTGTAGGCTTGTACCCAAAATAAATCTCTTCTTTAATAACCGAGGATTTAAAAAAAATTAGTGCAATATAAAAATAATATTATATTCTATGGACTTAAAAAAATCTTAGAACAATGTAACACATGGTATAAGATGTATCAATTACATTTATCCATATGTGCTACAAAATCATTGGGTAACAATAAAATATAAAATATTTGTAAATCAAAATGTAAGACCTAGATACGTTGATGTATTCTGGAACCTAGGAGACTGGGTTCAGTACCTTGGATCCAGAACTAGACGATAGTTGCAAGTACACCTTAATAAATCTTAAGTCTATAAAGTATTGATCACTTCGGGTTAGCTGTAGGGGCCGGTTCCCAGCTAGCGGTAGTCCGAAGACTAGTACACCGTGTCGCTTCAGGCTATTTACACCTGTATGACAGAAGGACCCTTTCGGCTTGTTCCCAAAATAATCTCTACTCTTAAGAGCTTAGATTCAAAGGAATATATGCAGTATCATCGAACAACATTGAAATCCAGAATCCCTAAATATAAAAGAAGTAAATACCCAAATAATTGTTTATCAAGATCAAGATATTAAAAATATCATGTATCCAAAATGTCAACCAAAAAGCCAAGAAAAAGAGGCTTTGAGGAAGAAGCAAATAAAGATAAGAACATAAATTTGTTCAAAGAAATCAATAGCTTAAATATGAGATAAGCACAAGTTTAAAAACTACTTTTTTAAATAATATAGAACTTGAACTTAACTCATATATCCCCATAAAGATATTTATACAAAAATATAAGAAACATGAGCAATATATAAATGAAAATGAATTATGTATCCTTAATAAGCATAAGAAAATATCAGAAGATAAAAAACATGCATAAATATGCTTTATCAAACAAAGATGTAATTGATTCATAAGAAGTTAATCACAATAAAATATGAGAATCAATAGTGAAGTATATTATGCAAGCACAAGGTTAACATAAAAATATATGTATATACTTTTCAAGTAAATAGGAGATTTGTGCTAACATACATACTCACAAAATACCAATCAAAGTAAATGTGACATGTTAAAGATAAATCGGTAAGAAGTGACCATTAAAAAATATTAAAGACGAAGAGTCAAAACATATTCACCAAAACAAAATTAAGCTCCTATGCATGCTTCAAGAATAAAGATTAAAAGTAAAGAGCATACATGGATAAATGTGCCACACTAATGGAAAATAAACACTATATAGTGTGAACTAAACATTTAAGCAAAACAGCTAGTCAAGCTAGGATTATATTTCATATTGATTCAAACAATAAACAAATTAAAAGATATCAATGAAATCTAATAGCAAGAAATCAATAAGAACATGCTAAATATTAAAAACTATTTAGAAAGCATGTTACTGAAGTGGTTCTAGTGACCACACTTATGTTGGTACAATTGCTTGGAAGATGAATTTTATAACTTTGCAATCACCAACATGTTCCATGGTTCTATTTGATATGAGAAGCTTCACCTGCAATTTTAGGTGAAGACTTTGGTATCCAATACTCGGATCCACATTTGTTAGCTTTGGGAACCCATTTGCACAAGTTTATATCAACTAGTTTTCTAATATGACAATGATTAGAAACGTGTCCATTCAAACCACAATAATGACATAAAGAATTAACATTAGTACTATGTGCAGCAGTATGAGAACGTGCAGTGGGATGACATGATGTGTGTGGATACTTGTAATAGAAAGCATGGTTGTGTGAAGTTTTAGCTTTGCTTGCTTCCTTTATAAAAGATCTGACGTGTGTGACTTTATGATGTGCTAAGTGTCTTGTGTTAGACTGATTCGTAGGTTGTACTACCTGCTTTTTCAGTCTATTCTCTAACTTTTTAGAGTTATCACAGATCTCATCATACTTAGTAGAAAGAGCATCAATTCTACATAAAGCAATAGAATACTTCTTCTTTTCTGATTCTAGTTCCTCCTTAAGTTTAGCATTTTCTTGAGTGCTTTTCTCAATGCAATCTAGTGCCTCATGCAATCTAAACTTCAGTGTGGAAATCTCATAAGAATTATCAGAAGGAGAACTATTTCTAGCATCATTCAATAAGCAAGTAAGCTTTTCATTCTCACGCTTATATGATAGAATATCCTTTCCAGCTTGCTTATACTTATCTAATACTTTCTTGTGTTCTTTCAATAGATCACTAAAAGCATCAGATAACTCATCATAAGAAAATTTACTCTCTTCAGAAAAAGAATTATTTTGTACCTCGTTAGATAATGCCATTGAGCATAAATTTGCAGCATGATGAGGTCTCTCTTCTTTTTCAGAATCTGTTGCTTCGCTTTCACACCATATGCTCGTGCTAGTGTACTTGTGAGATGATGATCTTCCTTCATTTGATTGTTCGTAGTGACTCTTCTTTCTAGCAGTAATACAATCTTCTTGGATGTGGCCTATCTTCTTGCAGTTGTCACATACAAGCTCTTCTTCATATAAAAGATTGTGTTGTACCTTAAATTCCAATTTCGTCATGTACATATTTGCATTATTATGAAGACTATCCTTCTCTCTGGAGTTGCTAGCTTTGCTTTCATACCTGCACTCATAAGTAGCTTCAAGAACTTTCCAAATTTTATGAGATATTGTGCAAGTAGTAATAAGATTAAATACATTTGTGTCTACAGCACAATAAAAGATATGCATAGCTTTTGCATCAAGGCTAGCTAACTTCTTCTCCTCCTCCGTGTAACTATAATAAGGCTTGTTGATTATAGAGGATGTGAGAATAGAAGTGATAGTAGGCTTTTTGTAGCTATTGACAACAATTGACCATAAGTCAAAATCTAGAGACTTCAGGTAGAAGCTCAACCGTGTCTTCCAATAACTATAGTTTATTCCATCAAATAGTGGGAGTCTATTTGAGGATTGCTCTTCAGTTGTGAAGTACATACTTACCATATGTGATATAGTGATCTATGTAACAGCAGTTATAATAAAAAAGAATATAATAGTAGCGTTACCTCGCTTTACCTGTATAACCCGCTCTGATACCAATTATAGAAACAATTGGGATCAGAATATAATACCTCTAGATGGAGCATTGACTTTGATACCAATTATATGAGCAATTGGTATGAGCATCAATTTCTAAGCACCTGCTCTGATACCAATTGTAGGACTGATTGTAGGAACGAGTTGTAAAGCACAATACTCTAGGGGGGTGAATAGAGTAGGCAGCAGAAATTAACTAATTAAAAAAGTGTTAGTAACAAGATCACAGATAATATATATATCACAGATATGTAAATAAAAGTAGAGAATAGAGAGCAAACATAAACACAAGGATGTATACTGGTTTCCCTCTTGTGAGGACTAGTCCAGTCGGAAGAACTCTAGCTTCCAGTTGAATCCACTATGGAAAATTACCACAAGTTTTCATCCGAAGTTCTTGCAACTTCTACAACGCGAGCTTTGATCCGAAGTACTCGACCAACTTCAATTGTGAAGTGTCTACCTTCAATCAAGCCTCTGATTACAATCACTCTGAAGCTTCTAGACCGTACCGTACTGGCAAATCGACTAGGGATTGTAACTGGCTTGAAATTTAAAAATGAATAGCTCAGAACACTTTGGAAGAAGTAGTAGGCTTATAGAGAAGAGATATGAAAGTGAATTAGTGTATGAGTGAATTGAAATGATCGAAATCCTTCTCTATTTATAATTTTTCCAAAGGCAGAATTCGGACAAAACTCTATGAGAAAATCTCGTTGGGATCCGTAACTGCGGGAAGACCAAGTTCAAAAAAGCAACATTCACTAACCGAATGGCCGAACTCTGGCCGAATTCGGGCCGAGTTCTGCTAGGGTTCTGTTAGGATTTTACAAATTGGTTTTTGGGCTTTTTGAAAAGTCAAACAGTTAGGAAGTAGTTTGGACTTTTGTAAGTGGGCTTGTTTTTAAAAAGAAAGGGTATTTTGAAAACGTTTCTTGGGTAGCCTATTTGCCTGTACGATGCAGTTTACATCGTATTCCTAGACTCAATAAATATGAAAAATTATATTGATGAAATAGAAAAACCAAGAGCCCTTTGATGATGCCTTTCTTCAAATATTTGAGCAGACTTGAAGACGCCTTTTTCACTTGATGGCATATATCCAAAGATAAACAGATCTGAAAATCTGAATACCTTTCGGGGGATTCGCCCTCGAACCCCCACGGGGGGCGCTGCCCCCTCGATCCCTGTTTGCTGACCGGGCAACGAAAACCCCGATGCGAGGTCCCGGATAGGTCATTAGGCGGTTCAGAGAAATCTTCTTGTATAATGCCGTCTTTGGCCCATCAATAATTTTCTATTGCATATGTCCTGGTTTGATCATATTTGATCATGCTTATAGCATGTCTACAAATACATGTTAGGCAAACAAAATAATATGATACAAGCATAGCAATATGATATAGAACATTTAGGACGATGCTAATATTAGGACAATGCTAAGTTTAAGTAGCAACATGATAATGATTACATGAATATTAGTGACGTTATTATGTTAAACTCAATTGGTTAGCCATATTCAAAAACATGATATAATCACTGGGCTAACAAACAAAATGTCTCGGCTCACGAGTGTCATTCCGTTGTGCCTCCTCCAAATCTTGTAAATGCTGGGGGTGGTCCTTCACCAACGACGCCTGATAACCATATAGCAGCCGTTTTCCAACACCTGCTCAATTAACAGGATGCAATTGATTCTCTGGTTGCCCGTCTCGACACCATCTCACACAAAGACGAGCTTCAGAAGATGGAAATATCTCAACCTTATCTTCCTGAATGGGAGAATGCTACTTGCCCTCCTAACTATAAGCCGCTGATGCTAAATTCATTTAACGGGTTGACTTCTCCTCATCAAGACATGACATACTTCAACTCGCAGACTCTACACTTGACCGGGGACGATCCGTTCTTGTCAAAGCTGTTTATTAGCACCTTGCAGGGGGTAGCTTTTGAATGGTTCTGCAGTCTGCCTGACGGTTGTATCAACTCTTTTAAATACTTGGAGAGGTTGTTCCTCAATATGTTTTATGAGAGTGGCATGCATGTTAGTATGTCCACCCTCATCGAGACCAAGCAAAGGAGGACTGAGTCTGTCATTACTTTCATCGAACGCTTCAGGCAGCTAGCATTGAAGATGCCCTTCGATATACCAGACTGAGAACTTATGGATACTTGCCGACATAACTTCCTTCCTACAGTGAAGTTCTGTCTGGGTATACATAAGTATGACACATGGTCCACTTTCATTGAGGCCGCTGATGTTGCTGAAAACGACGTTCCTAATCTGGAACTACTGGGTTAAAAACACCCAAATCTGAAGACAAAGGCAAGCATCCTCAAACTATCCCCGTCCGTGGGGGTAAAGGGAAAGAAGTCCTGAAGGTCGACACTTCCAAGGGAGCTTCCAATTCTCAGGACGCCTCTGACAAGCCTAAGGAGACCTTCTTCTTCGATGAAGACGATGTCATTACCATTTTTCACACATTAACGAAGGGTAACAAACTGACATTGCCTCCACCACGACGTCCTGCAGAGGCGAACCAACTCAACGATCCCAAGTACTGTCTTTATCATCAGTACGTGCATCACTCTATCAAGGATTGCATCGTCCTGAAGAAGAAGATACAACAGCTTATCGACAGCCAAGTGATCAACCTCGAAGCTGAAGACAAGGTCGTATCTTCAAAAATGATCTCTCTTTAGTTTGATGACTTTCCTCCTACAGAAGTCCCAGACGGCGTGGTCCCGATCCCCAAGGCAATAATGGAAGTCGTCAACCTGCCGCCAGCTCGCAACTCAACCTTGGTGCCACTCACAACTGAATGTGGTGAGATCATGTGGGTCCATCCGGACCTTGTGTAAGAAGTGACGCAGGGGGTGGTACCTCCCAAAGCAAAAAGGGGCAAGAAATACATGTCATGCTATATGGTGTCTTCTCCCATATACGAAGTTCTATCTGGCGAGACGCGATCGGGGAAGGCTTACCTACGGACTTACGACCCCGTACAAGAAGAAGCAGTACCTTCTCAAGCTCTTGTTACCCCCATAAGTTCAAAAGCCGACCCGTATAAGCCTTCAACTGTCGACAAAGCCAAGTAGAAGGAGACGCGATTTGACAAGTCTCTGAAGGTGCCAGCTCCCGAAGGTATGGATCGTCCCTACAACTTTGACATACTGGCACATCTGGCTAATACACCTGCCAGGTTGTCTCTGTTCGATCTATTGCGACTCTTCAAAGAAACGCGGAAGGCCTTAAATGAGGCATTACTACATGTCGACTCTTATTTCGCTGAAGTCAAAGCCTCCGCTGAAGATCCTGTCTCCTGTCCCCACTGCCACAGTACTATGGAAGTGGTGCCCAACATCACCTTTTCATAGGAGGACATGCTACTGAAAAATAATCGTCATGATAGACCTATGTACTATACAGGGTATATCGGGGCGATTAAAGTGGATCGGATGCACATCGATCCAGGTTCCTCCCTCAGCATCATTCCTAGAAGTTTGCTTCAAATTCTAGGAATCCCTCTACACAAGCAATCTGCAACCAATACAACTATCAAGGCTTTCAATGCTGGAAGAAGCCACCCGCTGGGCAAGATCCGTCTTAAGTGCCAGATCGGTGATCTCCGAACAGAGGTTTCTTGCTATGTGATCGATGCCAATGTATCCTACTATGTCTTGTTGGGACGTTCGTGGATACACGAGAACATGATCGTTCCTTCCACACTTCACCAGTGCTTCAAGTACGTCAACAGCGATGACGTCGTAAAGACAGAGTTTGCCGATGTCGATCCTTTTAAGGGTATCGAAGCCTACTATGGAGATTCGGTACTTTACCAATCTCAGCCCTCCAAGGATGATGGCAACGAAGCTGACGATGAAGCTGAAGCAAGTTCATCCTCCAATGATGGTCCCCTGATTATCCGAGTCAAAGAACGTACTACTCTAAAAAGTACTCCGAAGCCTCTCATAATCTGGATAAAAAAAGAACCCTGATAAGGTCAAACCATTGACCATCACTCTCCACAAGACACCTCGGGTGGAACCTACTGAAGTTCGTCCTCCCAATCCTGAAGAATTACCCTACATGGTGAACTTGGTTAAGACTGTGGCTCCTCTTCCAGATGATAATGTATATCAATACTCATAATAATGTACCTTCAGCAGATGATATTATCCCTGAAGAAGAAATTGCATATTTTCTTAGTAAATACTTATCTTTGAATTACTCTGATGTCTATCAATCTGTAAACCACTACATAGATACGATATACGCTCTAGAGAACGGCATAGGACCACACCTCTGTTTGCGGACATGACACTGGTATATTGTCAGGACTCTTGAGTTGAGCTAAGCATGAATCAGCTTGTAGCAAAGCTTCACTCAAAGTTTTACGACTTTTTTTAGAAAGACGAAGCAGCTCGAAGATAGAGAGTCTAGCCGGAGTATTAGCTAACTGGGATAGAATGTCAAATTTGTAGGGTTTCATCACTATCCTTTGATTTGTAGCAGATTTCAATGGGATGTCAAAGCGCACTGCTTTCTGTTTTTCCTTCTCAACCACAGATGGATTAGCAGGAACAGGAGATGATTGAGCTGGAAGTGTTTCAGTCACGTCCTCTGCTTCTTGTGAAGTCTCCTCATAATCTTTGTGGTACTCTTTCTCAGATCTCGTACCAGCAAAGATTTCTTCTTCAAACTCAGGAGAATGAAGTACCATATTGCAGGATTTAGTCTTCTTTTCCTTAGTCTTCTGCTTGCGAAGATTTTTATGAGGAACCTCAAAACCCAATCCGACAGTGGATTTTTGACTTTGAAGTTGTAAAGGAAGTCACATTCCTTTATCATAATTCAAGCCTTCCGCCTTTTGAAAGTCATAGCCCATCTTTTTTATGAGATGGACTGATTGCTGACTATACAAATGAGTGGGTAGCAGACTTTCAATAGATGATTTAACAGAGGAAGAAAAAACAGAAACCTCTGTAACCACAGAAGAAGGAGGCATAGAGACTTCTGTAGAAGGAGGAATAGAAACCTCTGTAGCCACAGGAGAAGGAGGAATACTCGGGACAGAAGGAAAAATCTCTGTAGGAGCTTTCTCATAAGAAGCAAAGACCTGTTGTGCCCTGTATAGGGGGACACTATTCATTGCTAACCATTGCCGATGAGTAAGCTTGAGTTTGGTAGGAGGAGCCAAACTTGGAGGGCATATATTCAAACCCCCCAGTCTATCCTCTAAAGGAATGCACCCCATAAATGATCCAAATCATCATAGTCTGGGGTTAAAACATGAAAAATTATGTTACAGGTTTTGACTTTTTTACCTTTCTTGGATTTCAAAGTTTTACCTTCATTCTCCATTTTAGGCACTAAATCAGGGTGTACCCACATAATTTCACCATTTTTTAGTATAAGAGGCAAAAGTCCTTCATTTTGCTCTCTGGCAGGCGGGATATTCACAATCTTCATCGTCGCCTTTGGAATTGGGACAATTCCATATGGGACTTGCTGTGGAGGAAAACCTCTAAATTGAAGAGAAATTATATTGGTTGTAACCGTATGCTCATCGTTGGTTAAAGCGATGGCATTGGCATTTATCAGCTCCTGAATTTTCTTCTTCAAGACATAGTAAGCCTTGGTAGGATAATTTATGTATCTGTGATAGATACAATACTTGGGATTGTCGGTCAGATTTACCTTATTAGGCCTTTTCGGCTCTGAAATATGAAGTTTGCCACTCTTTACCAGACATTAGAATATCCCTGGGATATCACTGTCATCGAAAGAGTATTCTTCTTTTGGCTTGGAAGACTCTTGATTATTCGGCATCATTTTGGGTTTTGAAAGATTAACTACTAAGTTTTTTTTCCATTTTCCATTACGATTGCCAGAATTATTATTTGAAGTATTTTTCTTCCCTTTGTCTTCTGAAGCGAAGATCATCCCGTGTTCACGAGCCAACCTACCATTGGTCTCGGCTGAAACTGCTGCTATGATAAACGAGGCCCAATCTGTGAATTGAGAACCCGTAAAGACAGCAATGGATGGTCGCAAATTCATCTTGCACGTATCGATCAATGCTGAATTCTGGCATGCCTGGAGGCATTTTTAAAGTAGCCTGTCGGAAACGTTCGAGTATCTTCTTTCTCCTTTTGCTTGATCTCTATTAGGGAGGACATATTCATATCTATTCCTCCCTAATAGAAACGGGAGAGAAACATTGCTTTAAATTCGTCAAAAGATGAAATACAATTGTCGGGTAGACTACGATACCAGTCGTAAGCTGAACCCGTCAAACACCTGATGAAAACTCGGGTAAGAAGAGCATCATTCTTCTACAAATGTACAGTCATAATATCATAGTAATTGATATATTGACTAGGAGATGCCTTTCCATTAAATAATACCATGGATTGTGGCTTGAACTTTGGAGGAAAGGGCACATCATTCCAATGAGGAGGATAAGTTTGCTTAATCCCTAACCTCTGGAGCTGATCCTTGTGCTTCAAAACTTCAAACTGTGCTTTTAGCTCACGCACTGCTTGAATAGCTTCACTGGTTTGAGGAAGCACATTCGATTGAATAGTTGTTGGATGTACCGTGACCCCCACCGGAGGGGTACATCTTCTGGAATGATAGGATCTGAAGATACAGAATTTTGATTGATAGCAGGCTCCTGACTAAGATTATTAAAGGGTATATCAACCCATTGACTATCTTGAGTTTGTGCTGCTACCTGCACCGGAGTTATCACTGCTGGCTGAGCAGTTTGCTGAGTCATTATTATTTGATGCATACTTTGCATCATAGCAAGCATGTCCTTCAGCGACTGTTCAACTGCAGAGAGACGTTGTTCTGTATTAGCAGTTGACGTCTCCGGTTCTTCTCCGATAGCATAAGATTCAACCTCCCTTGAAGATACAGAGGGATTGGTGTAGAAGTATGAATCAACACTATCAGTTTCGGACTCCAAAGACTGGGTACCCCCAGCTTCTGAGTCAGAAGTCTGCAACTGTCTTTGACTTCTCAATCGAGTATTCTGATATACTCCTTCAAAATTATCAAGAAGTCGATTGAACTGTTGTTGACCAGGAGTCTGGGACGAGTTACGTCTTGGACGTCATCCCCTGTTGGTATGAGATGCCATATTAACTGAGGCATATGACAACTCCTGCTCTTGATCATCAATTGATTGCTGCACATTGTAGCCTAACCGATCAAAAACTGACCGTTTAGAAGTCGACAGCAACATTTGATTACGATCTGGTGACACTAACAATGGTGATCTTCTTTGGGGAGTGTCACAGAAGATTTTCTATCTTTACGCTTTTGTACAAGCAGCTCGCATAAATCAGAAGGAGTAGAGAGAGTAGTCTTATTTATTATATTTGGGACAGAAAATCGTTTAGTCTCTTGTGTATAAAAAAGATTACTGGCTGCATTAGCAGAACCAAACTGAGCGTTTTTACGTGCCTGGAGTTGCGTGCGTAAATCCTGAGATTTTTGTGCACAAAGAACTCCATCAGCATTACGCGTAATTTGAAGGTTTGGTATCTTGCGTAAAGCAGTATAAGAAGGCTGTTGGTGGAAAATCGAAGTTTTACCAACAATAGAATTCATGTTTTTACGCTGTATGCGTGTAGGCAAATTCATTTTAGATGCAGAGGCATCATTATGAACTTTATCTACTCTGTTACCGACAAAAGATTTACCTTTACGTGTAGAGCACAAAACATGAGTATCTGCCACGTCACAGACGAAAGATTTTGCTTTACGCGTGGAGCGTAAAGCTTGGGTGTCTACCACGTCACAGACGAGAGACTGATTTTTATGTACAGAGCGTAAAGTTTGAGTGTCTACCACGTCACAGACGGGAGACTGGTTTTTACGCACAAAGCGTAAAGTTTGGGTGTCTACCACGTCACAGACGGGGGACTGGTTTTTATGCACAGAGCGTAAAGTTTGATTTTTATGCACAGAGCGTAAAACTTGATTTTTACGCGCAGAGCGTAAAACTTGATAGTCTGCTACGTCACAGACGGGAGACTGGTTTTTACGCCCAGCGCGTATCACTGAAATAGAGACTGCCTCGTCACCGACGGGAGTCTCCACAACAGGAGTATGAAGGATTCCTTTGCCTTCAGAGACAACAGGAAGATCCGAGGATGGTTTAGACTTAGGAATCCAAACTTTTCGTGCCTTCCGCGATTTCTGAACATTGGAGTAGCGAGTACTACCCCCAGTTCGGAGCATTTCTTCGTAGGCAGTCTGGTCGAAGTGCACAACCAAAGTCTTCTTTGTCGATCCGACCGACACATCATCATATTGAGCAATTGCCTTCTCGTCAGAGGAGAAGGTCGTCCTCAACAGAGTCGCCATTTTGTTCCACTTAATAAAATGCCTAAAAATTGGCTTTTGAAAGAAAACGAGAAAAAGTACCAAAATATAAATTGTTCTGGAAAGTATTGCTATGGAAATTTGATCTGAGAGCGATCACTTTGTTCCTTGGACCATATGATGATGATGAAGAAAACTGGTTGAAGAAGACGAACAATCGGAAGAACTAAGTCACCGAAAAGGTATCGAGCAACGGCACTGATGGCACAGTCGAATGCTTTCTTGCTTTGCTTCACCTTATTCTTGAGAAAAAGTTGAAGAAATGCTTTTGGGAATATCACTATGAAAATATGAGTTTTCTCAGAATCTCCTCTCCTGTATCTCTATTGATCTCTTGATGTCCTCTGTGTTGAAAAATAAGTCTATTTATAGACTAGACCCTTTGTGCGTAAAAAGCAACAAAATCAGGTCTCTACGCGAGTAACTGTCACCCACGATGTAAATCATCCTCTACGCACGGTGACACGTGTCCTATGTAGAGTTTTGATCTCTACGCATGGTGACACGTGTCCCACTACTTCAACAAAATAGGGAGAGCACGTACACACGTTCCTCGATAAGTGTGGCATGAAAGCTACGTAAGCAAACCACGTTCTCATGTAGCCAGGAAAGCTTGGACGTAAAAATGCTCCAAAACATACTCCCTGCATAAAGTAGCAGACTGGGCATAAAAATAGCCCAAAATAAGCTTCCAGCGTAAAGTGGCTAAAAATAGCCTTGAGCGTAAAATTAGCTCAAATAAACTTTACGCACACAATAGCTTTGAGCGTAAAAGCTCGAAATAGCTATCGTGCGTAAAAGAAGCAGTTTATTGAGCGTAAAGTAGCCCATCTGCACACTAAATGACAAGCGTTGGGTTTAGTGCAAATCAAATCCTATCGGCTTCTGTGCACTGTTCTTGTCAGAAAATCCTGCTGTCAGATCAAAAATCATGCACAATAAATGCAGTCTGACAGCCTGTCCCCGACGTAAAGTTGGAGGATAACTCTCGCGTAAAAGCTTCTCGCGTAGAGAATAGCTTGCGTAGAGAGTAGCTCGGGTAGAGTCTGAGTTTGACTCAATTTGAATTGCGTAAAGTTCTCAACTTCTTTGACTTTCCATGAAGTACTTTTTATGCTCCTACATTTGTCCCTCAGAAGGCAGTAAAAGGCCAAACATTAGCTGATTTCCTAGCAGCTCTGTCACGACCCGTACCCTGATTAGGAGGACGAGTACGTGGTTACGTTCAGCCTACGCTGCAGAATCGACGGTAGAATGCTGTATAGGTCGTCTATAAATACTACAACTAGACAAAATATAAGGGTACCTGTCATCTCCGTACGGAGTTATAATATGGCATAACTCAATCACAAGACAATCTAGGATAGGTAGCACGAAATGGAAATATGATAGAAAGGAAAACTGGAAAGGAGTTCAAGATCCAACACAAGCTCAGAGATATAAACACATCACAGAAACTCAAAATATAATATTAAAACTACAGTCTGAAAATACTAGCTGGATCGCAGTCCAGGCAAACCTATCTAACAGTCTAAACAGGGGCTATATCATCTACGGGCTCTAGGGGTAATGTTTTATCAAACTCTATCCTGGCCATACCCGTAAAAGGTAGAGCAGTCAGCTAACATGTACTCTGTAAACATCAACGGTTATCCTGTTAGGAAAATGAGCAAGTACAAACACTAACGGCAGTTCCATATGAATTGAAAAATTCTATAAGAGACAATTATAATGAAATACAAGACAAAGATATAGGATGACTTGGGAGCTATTCGGAAGCCGAGTTACAACCCGTAAACTAAACAAGGACCGAGGTTGTAACCCTTCTCCCGAACAGAACTTAGCCTCCAATCAAGGTTTAGCATAAGATAATATAGAACATGTGAGTACTGAATATCATAACATGGTAAGAAAAGTACTGAATGTAGAACTGAACAGGATATATGATATGATAAAATAAATATAAAATATGCCATAAATTATTAGAGCGTTATGTGATCGGCTTTGGAAAGTTACATGACAGGCTATCCACTTGGCCCGACAATCACATAAAAATTACTGGAAAGGGTCATGTCGACCAACCTGGATAATGAGCACAAAAAATAAGATCTCGTTACACCCTACGTGAAGTGAGGGTGGCACAAGCACAAGAATATAGTGACAGGGTGGCTTTGATCATATAGCCCCTAATAATTCTCCATCCTCGAATAGTATAATGGATCCAGATATGACACGTCATAACACGGGATTCCCTAAGAGGGTAGCAAATTCCCTTAGGAATCGGTATCTATACAAGTAAAAGGAACAAGACAGAAAATGTACCAATATACCAAGAAAATCTAGGAACAACATCTCATGTCATGATCCAACATATACTAGTCCATGAACCATCGTGTCGGGAAATCAAGTAAGACACTACAACTGAATCGGATATAGCAGATATCAAGACAATGAAAACTATCAGTGAATGTACTCGCCTGCGGTCCTGAGCTGTCAATGAGAATAGATGTTCAGAGTGATGTCACAGACCTAAAGATGAGATATCATGAGTTAATTAAGGTTTAACAGTGTATGACATAATTTATAGTATATGCTATGCAAATCTAGGTCAAACTCAGCCAAACTAAGTCACATCAAGTCAACTAAGTCAAACTAAATCAAACTAAATCAAACTAAGTCATACTAGGTCTAACAAAGTCAAACGAGATCAAACAAGGTCAAACCAAGTCAATCTAGATCATACTAGGTCAAGGGTTGACCTACAGTTGACTTTTGGTCAACTGGTCATCTCTAGTCAACTTCTAATCCAATCTCGGTCCAATGTTGACTTATAGTTGACTTTGAGTCAAAACAGTCAACTTTAGTCAAACAGGGTAAAATCTAAGTCAACTATCCTATTCCTAACTTTTACCTACCAAGATAACTCACTTCTAACCATTACCTAACAAAATAACCGACTTCTAACCATTACCTACCAAGATAACCCAAGTCTAACCATTACCTACCAAGATAACCCACTTCTAAACCTACCAAGATAATCCAATACCTTAGATACTAGGTAATACCCTTACCTTAGTAATATATATTACCTTAGGTTAGTAGATAACTCACTAACCTAGGCTAATAGATCCTACTAATACTTTATACTAGTATCTAACCATCTATCTCAATATCCTACCAATACCTTACCCTTAGACTATAGGTAATCCCCATTACCTTGTCAATACCTTAGACATTACCTTAGCCTACTAATTTACCCTCTAAGATACTGATTTATATCTTAAGATACTCACTCATCTACATCCTAAGACACTAACATTGATACTAGATACTAGTAAGATACCAACCTATATCTTACCCCAAGATACCATATACCTTAGTCCTATTGATATCCTAATACCAATACCTTAGTTGAAAATCCAATACCTTACTCTAGGTATAAATACCTTAACTACCAAGATACCAATCTTAAATATCTAATATCTATCCTAAGCTACTAGCTAACCAATAACTTAGATATCTAACCTTAGTTACCTAGGTAAACCCAATACCTTACCTTGTAATAAGGTAAACCCATTACCTTAAGGTAAGGTAAACCATTACCTTGGTTGAAAACTAATACCTTAACCTCTAATACTAATACCTTAAATATCTAGCCTCTAACCATCCACCCTAAATATTAGATAGTCAATACCTTAGTAGCTAATACCTTAGTATAAAGTAAATCCCCTCTACCTTGTAGGTAAGTCCCCTTTACCTTGTAGGTAAATACATTATCTTAAGGTAATAGGTAAATACCCAAAATATTCTAAGATGCCACTATGGTATCTCAAGATATCACTCTATGTCCTAACTTATATCTCTAATACAAGGTACTAACCAACTCTAACATATAACTTCTAACCATCTATTCTAACTTATAAACCTAACATAACTAACATCTACTAACTAATATCTAACCATAACATATATGTATATATATCCATCTCTAACTCTAACCCACTAACATATGTCATCTCTAACTAACAATAACATAGACTAACACAACTAACTATCTAACTTATACAAGATATCACTATCTAACTTCTAAGATACCTCTAATCTCTACATAGATTCTAACACAACCACTAACATACTAACATATCTATACATACAACATCTAAATCCCTCTCCAATCCAATTCTAACACACATACAAACACATATACCAATTCTACCCTCACTCTTCTAACACACCTACACACATTTATATACAAACACACTACCACTCAACCAAAACACAAATCACTCAACAAAATACACTAGCCTCAAGTCAAATAGGATGGCATGATCCTCCCAACTCTCTCACCTTCACAACACACACACACACTATACTACCATCTATACAATATCAAACACACACTAACACATATCCTCTATCAATCTCACTTCTCTCCACTAACCACACACATCCTTATCTCATTCAAACACATACACTATACTAACATATATTATATAACAATAATATATATACATATATGTACTATATTTATATCATACATATTTTTGACAACCTATGATACCTACATTCACATGATATCTATACTAGGCTCATAGGTTACAAAAAATGCCTATGTCGCATAGTCACTCTTCTACTTAAAGCGAATACTGTACCAATTGGGCCTTCACTAAATTCTAGGATTAAAGTATATTGTAGCCCTTCGTATTAGCTTTCCAAAACTTCAAACGGATTGCATTTTCGTGTCCGAAAGCTCCCGAAATCGTAAAAATACCGAAATGCGTTCATCTTTCGGACAGCTGACACTCAAACAGTTTTACAGAAAGTTCTACAACGAATTTGGCCTATTAAAATATATATTTGGAAATCTAACTTCGATACGGTTCTTTTAAATAAACGGAAGATTAATCGGAGTCTTGAGCTAGGAGTCATGGTATTTCTAAGTTGCTCTGGCTACTAAAAATGTGGATAAAAATTATGACGAATTTGGATTGTTTTGGACAAAAGAAACACATGTAGGCCAAGATACTTGGATACCAACATAGCTATCTAAATAAAACTTATTCTAACCATCCTAACTAAGATCAATCCACTATCTAACCATCCTAAAACTGAAATTAAACTACAAAATAGCCTATTTGCATAAACACAAACACATGGGGTGTCCTATATTGGAAACTCCACAAGTAGGACACCAAACATATTCAAACTTCCTAAAGAGACTCCAAAGAGCCTCAAATTAAAATCTAATGGTTGTACATGCATGGGGATGGATCCTATGGATTCAAATCTAACTAAAATGCAAGAGAAATTGAAATAGAGAGATAGTTATACCTATTGGAAGTGGGATCCCAATGATACACTCAAAGGACACTGTTCCGACACGAAAGCTCCTCCAAAATGGACACCCTTCCTTGCTCCTTGCTGCCAATCCTTGCTAGCACCTCCTCCTTGGTTGAATGAGAAAAAATAATGGAAGATTGGAAAAAGAATGGAGGGATTTGGAGATCAAAATCAAGAGGAAAACTCTCAAGTTTGGGGAAGAACAAATTTGGGAAAAAGGGAGGCAAGTGTGAAATGAAAGAGAGGGACACCTCTCCCCCTATAGGTGGCTGTCCATACATGCCCTAATGGGCCTATGTGAAATGTCCAAGATGCCCCTACAAGTCTCCTTTGGGTCAACTTAAGTTATGACAAGGTTTGTGGTCAAAAATGTCAAGTTTAAGTCTATAATTTAACCATTCTAAGCAAGTGTGTAAGCCCCTGATTTTCAAAATTCATTTTTAATTAGTGTTAATTATTTTTTTTGTGACAAATTAGCCTTAAAATATTTATTATGATTTTTAGGAATTTTTTCTAGAATTTTTAAATGATTTTAAATAAGTTTTATATATTAAAAATATCAATTTATAATTTTCAAAATTGTTTTAATATAGTTTTGTAATAATTAGAATTGTTTCAATATTAGTTTGTAATAAACAAATTGTTTTTTTATGCGGAATGCAAATTCTAATTTGCATTTATCTACCTTAGGGACCTATTTGTAATTTCCTAAATCCTAGGGACCCTAATGCAAAACCCTAAATCTACCCACCCCCGACGACTGGCCAGCTGCCGACCGCCGACCTACTTTTCCCCGGTATTTCCGGCCAGCTCACTGCCCCCCGACCGACCTAACTAGCATATAAATGACCCCCTCTCTCCCCTCAGCTCGACCATCACCACCACGACCGCCCACAGCCCCTTTTCCTTCCCCGACGAGCAAAACCCTAACCCTAACTCCGACGACCCCTAGGCCGCCTCCACAGCGACCTTCACTGCCAACCACCGCCGTCGACAGCTTCGCCACAGCACGGCGAGTCGATCGCCACCGCTCCGCCACGACCACGACGTCCCCAGCCGCCGTTCGCCCTCTCGAAACCAACTTCGACGACCGGACACGTAGGTATCAGAACTCATACATGTCGTGCATATCTCGTGTTGTGTCCATATTGTTCGCCTGGACACGACGACCCCAGCCCCGTACTCGGACACGCGTAGATCGTGTCGTGCGTGTCGTGCAAAGCACGGACACGAGAAAACCCTGTGTCCCTAACTGTCAGGACACAGGATGGTTTATATTTTTTTATTATGTTTAATTATTTCTAACCTAAGTAAATCTAAACCTAACCCTAACTCTAACACAAAGCACGGGCCAACCCACTGGCCAGCCCGAACGAATTAAACCCCCCCCCCCCCCCCCCGCGCTGTGCTGGGCTGAGTTCGAGCCCCCCCTTTTCAGTTTCCTTTTTCTTTTCTCTTTCTTTTTCTTTTTTCAGTTTTATATATATATTTATATATATATGTGTATATATATATTAGTATATATATATATATATGTGTGAATACTGTATTTTAACAGTATTTAATATATAGGTATATATTTATTAGTTAGTAATTTTATATATATATGTTTATATATATATATATTTTCCTATGTATATATATATTATATATATATACACTATATTATTAAGTGTATTCTTATATATATATATATTTGTATATATATATACTTTATAAATTAAGTATTTTCCTTATATAACAATATACATCCTTTTAGCATAGGTATGTATATATTCTTTTGTATAAATTTGCCTTATTAAAATAATAATATTATTTTGACTATTTTCAAATTGTATTTTTATTGTATTTAAATTACTGCAACCATTTGGTGTCCAAGCCTAGCATGGGTATTTGGGCTCAAATGTGTTTTCATACATTCAAGACCTGTACAAGTCATATTGGACTTGATTCATGGCCTTGGGTCCTGTATTTGAACTTTGGTTCAAATTATATACATGGACAAAATACGCAGATAATTAATTATTATGTACAATGCTGTTTTGATTTTCTAAAAATACTTAAAGTATTGCTAAAATTATGGAAAAATAGTTTTTAGATACTTTGTTAAGTTAGCTAATTTAGTATAATTTTTCTAGTATTTAATTTACTGTTTTGCCACTAGGTTGGCATATGAAACCAAAACTCATTTTCTGTATACTTAGGAAAACTGATTTTTATAAAATATTTGTACTAGTTAATAAATTCCAGAAAAAAAATTATAATTAATTTCTATGATTAACAAGGATCACTTTGATACTTTACTTTAAGAAAAACTAGACTTTTTGCCTATCTCTAAAATTGTTAGAACACAATGATCTTTTGATTTATTTATTGATTAATTACGACTTGTAGCTTTTTGTGTTATTTGGAGTTTTAGTCGTATTGAACCCCATCCCTCACTAGTGTAAAGACCCTAGAAAGTTAGTTAACATAGTGTGTCACCCCACATGGGTCTCATATGCCAAGTCATCATTTTGGCTAGGTGCCCAGTCACAAGTCGTATCGCACCAATTAGTGTCCTAGTGATTTAGCTTAGTGTAAAACTAAGTTATTATATTTTACTTCTACAGCGACGAGTTACTGGACATCCATAGCACTGTTATCGCAGCTTATTTTGTTTTTCTTTGCTAGAGGCAAGTACTTTCTACGAACTTTACATATTATCACATAAATGAACTGTAAATCCCACCATGTTAAATGCTGATCCTTGGGGTAGCAAGTTAGATCTCTACATGTTGTACTTCCAGTTACTACCATGCTTAAAACCGTCTTGATGTATCTCTCACATGATTAGAATATGGGTTATGGGGAAACTGATAGTATTGTACGTGATCACGACCCCCCTACAGTAGCGAGCTCGGTCGCATTCTATATGCATTGCCTTACCGCAGGCCATTACCCCGCATGTCTGTACGGATGTACATTTATGCTTGTTAACTTGTACGTATGTACATTTCATTATGTGCCCTCCAGCACATTGTACATCTATTGACCGATCACGTACTTGCTACAGTTTTAAACATTACATATACATCTGTCTCTATGACATATGTGTCCTTGCCATGATAGACTATGTGATGCCATGCTTTCCAGTTATTTCTCACATGTTCATTCTCATGTTCATTTCCATGTTTCATATGCTAGTTTGCTAGATTTAGTACTTGCTCCCGTCCTGACAGGATAACGTTGTAGGTGTCCTTACTGAGGAGGAGTTACTCTGCGACTCATACTATGGGATTACCGCCGAGGACCCGGCTCTGCTTTACGAGGATGTTCCTGCGGGGAACCTCGCCTAGTTGTCTTTTTGTTTACTTAGACTTTTGAGAGTAGACATGTATTAGACTACATCATTTTGTAACTGGACATGTATCCAGTTTTACATTTCAGTTCACTTGTACTTGGATATTTTACTATATACGACGACTTTTGTGTTTGGAGCATTTATGATTCTTCTTCACTTATAGAACTGTTAGTACATTTAGTCTTATCCTGTTGTCTTTAGAACAGCTTACTACGTTTTATCTCAACGTAGGCTGGACATGACTCGGCCTGGCCCAACAATTTGGGTAGCGGGTCGTGACATATTTTTAGTGGTGGCCCATGCAGGTCCTGACTAAACTGTTTGGTTACGTTATTGTACCAAGCATGCCTGCAATTAGGAACTTAAGGTAATTAGACAACATTAGGAAAGACGCTTAGAACACTTAGAGAAATGCTAGGATTGCAACATAGGAAATACATCACATGTTTGCTATTATAATTAGAATTTCTTGCATATGATTGCTTACTTTAAATAAGTCCTTATAAGTCTTTTATGTGTAATTTAGATGGTGCTTACTCGCTCGTCCCAGTATGTTACCCCCGAGAATGGGGCCCTCCATGTCCAGTCAGCTGACCGGTTGACTGATACACCTCCTTGACTGATACACCTCCACCTACCACATTTCTCCACTCCACAGATCCACAGACCCAGATACCACCTTCCACATCCCAGTCCCAGCAGGACCCGATACTTCCACCACCCCCTATCACTATACCCACCCAGGCTTCCGTCACTCTCGACGGGACCCAGCTGCTCACACTGATCCAGGGGTTCCTAACAACCCATCAGGAGCAGACTACCCTACTCCGCCAGAGCATGGAGCGTTCTGAGGGACGTCCCGTGGTCCCACCACATGTAGAGCCACGGCAGAGAGCGGGGACAGTCAAGGACTTCATGGGTCTGAATCCCAAGGAGTTCTCAGGGACTGAGGGCATAGTAGTAGCTGATGACTGGCTAGATTCTGTAGAGAGGAAGCTTCTGGGAGTTAGGATGCCGGATGACCTTCAGGTCGAGGCAGCAGGATTTTTGCTGATAGACTTAGCCGGAGTCTGGTTCAGGAATGAGCCGTTGTTCGCGAGAGGTAGAGCCACCTGGGACCAGTTCGAGACCCAGTTCAAGAAGAAGTTCTTCTCGACCACTGCTAGAGTAGCCATGGGGCTACGATTCCAGAACATCCAGCAAGGGAACCGTTCTGTTGATGACTATGCGGGAGAGTTTAGTCGCCTGAGCCGTTTTGCTCCTAGTCTGGTTGCTGATCCAGAGGAGATGACCCGTAGGTTTTGCCATGGTCTAGTTCCAGACATTGGCATTCTTATAGTGGCAAACGGTACGACTGACTACTACCAGATCCTAGAGTTGGCCCGAAGTATTGAGGAGCGTCTTCTGTCATGCAAGAGGCCGGCTTCTGTACATTATGAGGGACCGTCCAAGCGTCAGGCTTTCCAGCAGAAAGTACCGGTGCCACCCCAGCAGACTTACCGTCCCTCTACACCACATCATCAGACCCCGCCAGTTAGAGCCCCGGGACCCCGGCAGCAGCAGCAGCAGCAGAGGGGAGCCATATGTTCTTTCTGCGGAAGACCGGGGCACGACAGCACCATCTGCAGGAAGAGGTTGAAGCAGTGCTTAGCTTGTGGGT
Organism: Iris pallida; assembly: GCA_029216955.1. Lineage (NCBI taxonomy): Eukaryota > Viridiplantae > Streptophyta > Magnoliopsida > Asparagales > Iridaceae > Iris > Iris pallida. The sequence continues at coordinate 14,662,428 of JANAVB010043220.1, read as the reverse complement.
CTGCCACCCATCAGATTCGGGACTTCCCAGTAGCGAAGCCTAGAGGACCGCTCCCGACTCAGCAGCAGAGGTTCGGGCAGCATCTGCAGCAGCAGAAGGGACCTCAGGGGAGGGTTTATAGTCTAGCCGTTGAGCCGGAGCCGGAGCAGGTTTCGGAGCCGGATTACTTAGCTGACATCATCACAGGTCATGTTTATTTGTATACTTTTCTAGCTGTATGTTTGTTTGATTCTGGTGCATCTCATAGCTTCCTATCATTAGAGTTTATGCATAAACATCATCTAGTAGCTACACCTACTGCGGAGATTAGTAGAGTGATGACGGGAGGAGGACCAGTGCCTATTAGATCTATCTATAGGTGTTCTATTTTTATAGCCGGGAGAGAGTTCAGAGGGCGATTCTTTGTGATGCCGCTCCCCGGTTATGATATCATATTGGGGATGGACTGGCTTAGCTATGTCCATGCATCTATAGATTGCCATGAGGGTAGTATTGTGTTCAGTCCTCCAGGCACAGCACCATTCAGTGTCAGGAGGACAGGGCCGGAGATCAGTCTAGAGCCGAACTGTTGTGCTACAGTCGAGGACGCAGCACCGCCACACCCTATCATTAGGAAGTTTATGGATGTATTCCCAGAGGATCTTCCAGGACTTCCGCCTGACAGAGATGTGGAGTTCACTATAGATCTAGTGCCGGGTTCATCACCAGTATCCCGGGCTTGCTATAGAGTGAATCCCAAGGAGGCCATAGAGATGAAAGAGCAGATTGATGACCTGTTGAAAAAGGGTTTCATTCGATCCAGTGCTTCTCCATGGGGAGCACCAGTGCTCTTTGTGCCTAAGAAGGATGGTACAGTCCGGTTGTGTATTGATTACCGGGCCTTGAATGCCATCACCATCAAGAACAAATATCCTCTGCCCAGGATAGATGATTTGTTCGACCAATTGAGCGGGGCGAAGGTGTTTTTCAGGATAGACTTGAGATCCGGGTACCACCAGGTGAAGGTTAGGCCAGCAGACATCCAGAAGACGACGTTCAACACGAAGTACGGGCAGTACGAGTTTCTGGTGATGCCATTTGGTCTCACAAATACGCCAGCTGTCTTTATGAACTTGATGAATAAGACATTTCACCAGTATCTGGATAAGTTCGTCGTAGTGTTTATCGACGACATCCTGATATACTCGAAGACGCCGGAGGAGCATGCAGAGCACTTGCGGATAGTTTTGGGGATTCTGAGGCAGGAGAGATTGTTTGCCAAATTATCGAAGTGCGAGTTCTTTTTAGACCGAGTGGAGTTTCTCGGCCATGTAGTCACTGGAGATGGAATCTCGGTGGATCCCAGGAAGATTGCTGCAGTTGAGACGTGGAAGGCTCCGACGTCAGTTTCAGAGATCAGGAGCTTTCTGGGTTTAGCAGGCTATTACAGAAAGTTCGTCCAGGACTTTGCTAGGATAGCTGAACCCATGACGAAGCTGACGCGGAAGGACACAGAGTACATTTGGTCTGAGGACTGCCAGGCGGCATTTGAGGAGCTGAAGAGGAGGCTGACGACCGCTCCAGTTCTGACTTTACCTTCAGGTTCTGGAGGTTTCACCATATACAGTGATGCTTCTGGGAAGGGGCTAGGATGTGTCCTACAGCAGCATGGGAAAGTGATTGCTTATGCATCTAGGCAATTGCGGACTCATGAGAGGAATTATCCTACCCATGACCTCGAGTTAGCTACGGTGATCTTTGCCCTCAAGTTATGGAAACATTACTTATACGGAGAGCGTGTGGAAATCTTTACTGACCACAAAAGCTTGAAGTATGTGTTCACGCAGAAAGAGCTGAACATGAGGCAAAGACGATGGTTGGAGTTGATGAAGGACTTCGACATCGATTTACAGTATCACCCCGGAAAGGCAAATGTGGTGGCGGATGCGCTGAGCAGGCATCCGATAGCATGGTACCTGATGATTGATCGGCATTTGCGGGAGGATCTGGAGAAGCTCGGTATTGAGCTAGTTCGGCCAGGATCAGTGATACAGATGATGGCGCTTGACATTCAGTCAGGTTTGATAGAGCAGATCCGGGAGGCACAGTCTACAGATGAGAGTCTTCGCAGACTTCGACCCCAGGCGTTAGCTGGATTGCTGGATGACTTCACTATAGCAGAGGATGGATCCCTGAGGCATGGCAGCCGATTGTGCGTGCCAAAGGGAGAGCTGGTAGAGCCAGTCTTGCAGGAGGCGCACCGATCGAGATATTCTATTCACCCTGGTGCTAACAAGATGTACCGTGACTTGCGGGAACATCTTTGGTGGCACGGGATGAAGAGGGATGTATCACGTTGTATCTCGAGATGCCTAGTTTGCCAGCAGGTCAAGGCGGAGCGCCAGAGGCCAGCTGGTTTGTTGCAGCCGTTACCCATTCCCGAGTGGAAGTGGGAACATATTACGATGGACTTCGTTTCAGGGCTTCCTCGTTCCCAAGGAGGGAAGGATGCCATCTGGGTCATCGTAGACAGGCTGACGAAGTGTGCGCACTTCATACCCTTAAAGGTGTTGCTTTCCACCGAGAAGTTGGCGGAGCTATACATGCAGCAGATAGTTCGCCTACACGGAGTGCCGGTGAGCATCGTGTCAGACAGAGACAGTAGATTCACATCCCACTACTGGAGGAGCTTGCAGGAGGAGTTGGGCAGTAGGCTCAAGTTCAGTACAGCGTACCACCCGCAGACAGATGGGCAGTCCGAGAGGACGATACAGACACTGGAGGATATGCTGAGGACTTGCGTGCTGGACTTCGGAGGATCATGGGAGAGCCATCTGCACTTGGTAGAGTTTTCATACAACAACAGCTACCAGACCAGTATTGGTATGTCTCCTTTCGAGGCACTATATGGACGACGATGCCGGACACCGCTCTTTTGGGATGATGTCGGAGACAGAGTCATGCTTGGGCCAGAGATGATCACGGATGCAGCAGAGAAAGTCGGGATGATCAGAGACAGGCTCAGAGTAGCTCAGGACAGGCAGAAACACTGGACTGATGCTAGTCGCAGGCCGATGGAGTTCGTAGACGGTGATATGGTGCTAGTGAAGATATCACCTACTCGAGGGACGATCCGGTTCGGACGAGGAGGGAAGCTGAGCCCCAGATACATCGGACCGTTCGAGGTGCTTGGCAGGATCGGAGAGGTAGCTTACAGGGTTGTACTTCCACCCAATCTAGCTGGAGTTCACGACGTCTTTCACGTATCTCAGCTGAGGAGATATGTTCCAGACCCCAATCATGTGCTAGATCATTCAGAGTTGGAGGTCGGACCGAGCCTTACAGTTTTTGAGCAGCCAGTGGAGATATTAGACCGGAGAGAGAAGAGGCTAAGGAACAAGGTTATACCCCTAGTGCGAGTAGCTTGGAGCCGTCACTCCCCAGGTGAATCTACTTGGGAGAGGGAGTCGGACATGAGGGAGAGATTCCCTTACTTGTTCGATCCAACCGCTGCGAGGGAACCATCCGTTCCCGCTTGATACCTTAGAGGTTAGTTTCGATCGCAGCCTTAATCTTTTTGGTTCATTGCTTGCTATGTTAGAATATTGTCGGGTCTTCAATCCTTGTGAATTTCGAGGACGAAATTTTTCAAGGAGGGAAGACTTGTAAGCCCCTGATTTTCAAAATTCATTTTTAATTAGTGTTAATTATTTTTTTTGTGACAAATTAGCCTTAAAATATTTATTATGATTTTTAGGAATTTTTTCTAGAATTTTTAAATGATTTTAAATAAGTTTTATATATTAAAAATATCAATTTGTAATTTTCAAAATTGTTTTAATATAGTTTTGTAATAATTAGAATTGTTTCAATATTAGTTTGTAATAAACAAATTGTTTTTTTATGCGGAATGCAAATTCTAATTTGTATTTATCTACCTTAGGGACCTATTTGTAATTTCCTAAATCCTAGGGACCCTAATGCAAAACCCTAAATCTACCCACCCCCGACGACTGGCCAGCTGCCGACCGCCGACCTACTTTTCCCCGCCATTTTCGGCCAGCTCACTGCCCCCCGACCGACCTAACTAGCCTATAAATGACCCCCTCTCTCCCCTCAGCTCGACCATCACCACCACGACCGCCCACAGCCCCTTTTCCTTCCCCGACGAGCAAAACCCTAACCCTAACTCCGACGACCCCCAGGCCGCCTCCACAGCGACCTTCACTGCCAACCACCGCCGTCGACAGCTTCGCCACAGCACGGCGAGTCGATCGCCACCACTCCGCCACGACCACGACGCCTCCAGCCGCCGTTCGCCCTCTCGAAACCAACTTCGACGACCGGACACGTAGGTATCAGAACTCATACGTGTCGTGCGTATCTCGTGTTGTGTCCATATTGTTCGCCTGGACACGACGACTCCAGCCCCGTACTCGGACACGCGTAGATCGTGTCGTGCGTGTCGTGCAAAGCACGGACACGAGAAAACCCTGTGTCCCTAACTGTCAGGACACAGGATGGTTTATATTTTTTTATTATGTTTAATTATTTCTAACCTAAGTAAATCTAAACCTAACCCTAACTCTAACACAAAGCACGGGCCGACCCACTGGCCAGCCCGAACGAATTAAACCCCCCCCCCCCCCCCCCCCCCGCTGTGCTGGGCTGAGTTCGAGCCCCCCCTTTTCAGTTTCCTTTTTCTTTTCTCTTTCTTTTTCTTTTTTCAGTTTTATATATATATTTATATATATATGTGTATATATATTAGTATATATATATATATATGTGTGAATACTGTATTTTAACAGTATTTAATATATAGGTATATATTTATTAGTTAGTAATTTTATATATATATATGTTTATATATATATATTTTCCTATGTATATATATATTATATATATACACTATATTATTAAGTGTATTCTTATATATATATATATATATATATATATATATATATATATATATATATATATATATATATATATATATATATATTTGTATATATATATATACTTTATAAATTAAGTATTTTTCCTTATATAACTATATACATCCTTTTAGCATAGGTATGTATATATTCTTTTGTATAAATTTGCCTTATTAAAATAATAATATTATTTTGACTATTTTCAAATTGTATTTTTATTGTATTTAAATTACTGCAACCATTTGGTGTCCAAGCCTAGCATGGGTATTTGGGCTCAAATGTGTTTTCATACATTCAAGACCTGTACAAGTCATATTGGACTTGATTCATGGCCTTGGGTCCTGTATTTGAACTTTGGTTCAAATTATATACATGGACAAAATACGCAGATAATTAATTATTATGTACAATGCTGTTTTTGATTTTCTAAAAATACTTAAAGTATTGCTAAAATTATGGAAAAATAGTTTTTAGATACTTTGTTAAGTTAGCTAATTTAGTATAATTTTTGTAGTATTTAATTTACTGTTTTGCCACTAGGTTGGCATATGAAACCAAAACTCATTTTCTGTATACTTAGGAAAACTGATTTTTATAAAATATTTGTACTAGTTAATAAATTCCAGAAAAAATTATAATTAATTTCTATGATTAACAAGGATCACTTTGATACTTTACTTTAAGAAAAACTAGACTTTTTGCCTATCTCTAAAATTGTTAGAACACAATGATCTTTTGATTTATTTATTGATTAATTACGACTTGTAGCTTTTTGTGTTATTTGGAGTTTTAGTCGTATTGAACCCCATCCCTCACTAGTGTAAAGACCCTAGAAAGTTAGTTAACATAGTGTGTCACCCCACATGGGTCTCATATGCCAAGTCATCATTTTGGCTAGGTGCCCATTCACAAGTCGTGTCGCACCAATTAGTGTCCTAGTGATTTAGCTTAGTGTAAAACTAAGTTATTATATTTTACTTCTACAGCGACGAGTTACTGGACATCCATAGCACTGTTATCGCAGCTTGTTTTGTTTTGCTTTGCTAGAGGCAAGTACTTTCTATGAACTTTACATATTGTCACATAAATGAACTGTAAACCCCACCATGTTAAATGCTGATCCTTGGGGTAGCAAGTTAGATCTCTACATGTTGTACTTCCAGTTACTACCATGCTTAAAACCGTCTTGATGTATCTCTCACATGATTAGAATATGGGTTATGGGGAAACTGATAGTATTGTACGTGATCACGACCCCCCTACAGTAGCGAGCTCGGTCGCATTCTATATGCATTGCCTTGCCGCAGGCCATTACCCCGCATGTCTGTACGGATGTACATTTATGCTTGTTAACTTGTACGTATGTACATTTCATTATGTGCCCTCCAGCACATTGTACATCTATTGACCGATCACGTACTTGCTACAGTTTTAAACATTACATATACATCTGTCTCTATGACATATGTGTCCTTGCCATGATAGACTATGTGATGCCATGCTTTCCAGTTATTTCTCACATGTTCATTCTCATGTTCATTTCCATGTTTCATATGCTAGTTTGCTAGATTTAGTACTTGCTCCCGTCCTGACAGGATAACGTTGTAGGTGTCCTTACTGAGGAGGAGTTACTCTGCGACTCATACTATGGGATTACCGCCGAGGACCCGGCTCTGCTTTACGAGGATGTTCCTGCGGGGAACCTCGCCTAGTTGTCTTTTTGTTTACTTAGACTTTTGAGAGTAGACATGTATTAGACTACATCATTTTGTAACTGGACATGTATCCAGTTTTACATTTCAGTTCACTTGTACTTGGATATTTTACTATATACGACGACTTTTGTGTTTGGAGCATTTATGATTCTTCTTCACTTATAGAACTGTTAGTACATTTAGTCTTATCCTGTTGTCTTTAGAACAGCTTACTACGTTTTATCTCAACGTAGGCTGGACATGACTCGGCCTGGCCCAACAATTTGGGTAGCGGGTCGTGACAAAGTGAAATTGGTCTAAACTTGCTAACTTAATTAGTGGGATTTGTGGGTCATGACTAACAAATCTTGGGATCCCGTCTAGAGTCTAAGCTACCCGGGTCACTAACACAAGTCGAAACGAGATGAAAATCGAACCCGACTTAACAAATCCCATAAAATCAATATTAAAATATAAAAATTTCCAAAATATTAAAATATAAAAAATGATCAAAATCATAATACATAATTTAAATATTATTAAAATAATCTAAAATTTACCAATTAATCAAAATCCTAAATAATTTAAAAGTCACAAAATGACCAAAATACCCTTAGCCTAAAAAGTGGTAATTAGCTAATCTAATCACACGGGTTAGGCCTCCAAGGTCATGGTTAGTCTCTAGGCTAAACAGTTCTAAGGTTACACTAGCAAAATATCAAAATCATAATACACTAATTTAAATAATTTTAAATTAATTAAAATTCACCATAAATTATTATTTAATATTAAACGATAGATTTTTACAAAAGTTCAAAATTATCCTTATTTTAGAAAAGTGGTGGTTACAAGCTCATCCGGTGCCAGAATCTTCCAAACTCTACGACGAAATCCCCGATGAAGTAGTGGAGTCTAACACCGCAACTGAAGAAATCCTCATTTGGTGAATGTTCTTTGACGGCGCATCAAGAAAAGGACCTAAAGGAAATATTGTAGCCGGAGTAGGCGTCATGCTCGTATCACCCGACCATCTGGTTATACATCGTGTATATTCTCTCGTGGAACCCTGCACCAACAACGTGGCAGAATATAATGCCCTATTGATCGGCCTGCAACAGGCAAAACAACTGGGAGTTGACTATCTTGAAGCTTACGACGATCCCAAGCTTATAGTTAGTCAGGTCCGAGGGGACTATGAAGTTCGTCACGAAGATCTCATCCCCTATCACAAAGCAACAATCGAGTTGGCGTCTACTTTCGCTGGATTCTTCATCGAGCACGTGCCTCGACTACATAATATAGAAGCAGATGCTCTAGCCGGTCTCGCTGCTTCCTTGACCGTCCCTACCAATACTCAGCAGCCGATCACAGTATGTGGTCGAGAACTATTCTGTGTGAAAGATGCCTTGTATATTCATCACAGTTACACAACGAAAACAAACGTCAACGTTAAAGACTGGAGATTTTATTTTATAGACTATGTTGTCTATGAAATCCTCTCCGAGGACCCAAAAGAAGCAGTATCTATCCAAAGACGATCCCTCAGATTTTACTACGACACAGCTACCAAGATACTGTATCGACGCTCTTACGATGGGCTACTGTTACGATGTTTATCAGACACAGAAGCCAAACATGCACTCCGGGAGGCTCACGACGGAGTTTATGGTGCACATCAACCAGGTCCCAAACTACAAGATTGCCTCAAACAAATAGGTTATTATTGGCCCACAATGATAGTAGATGTTGTTGAATATGTAAAGAAGTGTAAGGGTTTTCAGTTCCACGCTTATTTCATTCATCAACCTTTGGAGTTTCTACACTCGACGGCAGCATCTTGGCCTTTTGAAGCCTGGGGCATGGACGTCATAGGCCCAATCAGCCCGCCATCTTCCAGAGGACATCGGTTCATCCTAGCCATAACCGATTACTTCTCCAAATGGGCGGAAGCTATACCGCTCATAGAAGTGAAGACGTCAAACGTGATGAGTTTCATCAAATTTCACGTTATCTACCGCTTCGGCCTACCTCGCAAGATCATCCATTATAATTGTCCATAATTCGCAAGCCATGCATTCTATCGATTCTGCGATAGGAATCGAATCCAGAATGTAGCCTCTACTGCCTACAATCCAGCGGCTAACGTGTTAGCAGAAGCCTTCAATAAAAACCATTATTAAACTTCTCAAGAAATTCGTGTCTTCAAACAAGCACGATTGGAATGAGAAGCTCGGCGAATGTCTATAGGCCTATCGTACAACGGTCCGGACTCCAACAGGCAGTACGCCATTCTCTCTGGTTAATGGAAGCGAAGCAGTTCTTTCCCTAGAAATCCAGATTCCTTCTCTTTGAGTAGCCTTATCCAGCGAGTTGGCTACCGAAGAAAGCTACCGTCTACGTCTACAGGAGCTCGAAGCGCTAGATGAAAAATGCTTGTTAGCTCAGCAGCGTATTGAGCTATACCATGCACGCCTTTTCAGATCCTTCAATAAAAAGGTGAAGGAAAGAATCTTCCAAGTCGGTGATCTAGTCTTAGCAGTGAGAAGACCAATGGTCATGACGCACAAAATAAAAGAGAAATTTTAGCCTAAATGGGAAGGTCCTTTCATTATAGAGTCTGTGTATTCTAACGGTGCGTACCGACTAACCAAGCCTGATGGTGACTTGTTCATGATGCCTATCAACGACAAGTTCCTGAAGAAATACTATGTGTAACCTTTTGTAAATAGTGTTCACATATGTTCAGTCATGTAAATATACAGTGCGATGTTTATGTGATTAAAAAAATTTATCTAACTATTATTCGTATTTCAAGAGTCTTGAATACACCCTGGATAATAGGTCCTCTAAAAAAATTTTCCAGCAAAATCATTCCCGTTTTTGACTCTGTCCAAACTCGGTTTGACGAAAACAAGTCACGTCCCTATTACCTCTGAATTATTTTTCGATAATTATTTCTCCAGTGAAATGATTAAGAAATGTTTTGTCATATCCATATAATCTCTGAGCAAAGCATTCATCAAGGATAATCACGTTCATATTACCTCTGAATTATCCACTCCCACCTAATGTTATATATCTTTCCATGTTCATATCACCTCTGGTTAGATATAGAACATCCTCTGCTATTACGTCCATATTACCTTTATTAGCATCTTCGTTCAACCTATTATCTATATTCAAAAAAAAACTTGAATATAAAACGGATAATAGGTCCACATCAAATTCTCCAGCGGAATACCCACCAGAAATATCTTTACTACGTCTATATTACCTCTAGTTCTGATATTTCACAAAACCACATTCATTTTGAAAAGATTCTTTATTCTTTACTTGAACGTCTATCAAGAGACGGGAAAAAAGGGGTACAAGAGCCTTCACGGCTGAAAAAAAGTTACAAATAAAAAAAATCTAAGGGATACATAGGCGATTGATATTTTTCCTTAGAGCCGCGACTTCGGCTTCAGACTTTGCGGTAGCTCGGCGGCGCGCCTCTTCTTGACGAGCAGCTTCATCCTCGAAAGGGATCAGACTCATGTGCTCTCCCTCCAACTTCACCAGTTGTTCTTTCAAATGGGTGGAAGTGGTGGCGGTCATCGCAGTCTGAGCCAAGTAGTCCTTCTACTCAGATGTTGTTGTCCTTAAATTGGCTTCCAGCTGAGCAATCTCGCTCTGGATCTGCGTGATGTGATTATATTTCTCAGTAATCTGCACAGCTAGTTTATTCTTCGAGGCAGCACGTGCCTCACTTACAGCATTGAACTGACCGTACTGATCAGCCAATTCACCGATCTCTCGAACGAGGGCATCCTTCCTTGCCTGAAAATTAGCCTTCCCTTCCGTGAGATCCATGATCAAAGCCTCGTCTTCTGTACGGAACAGTGATGTCGGGCTCTGTTGTTTGGCATCCCAAAATCTGGCCATCTGACCCTCCAGGTCACTCAGAACTTTCTTCAGAGTATTAGCCCGCTCTTCATAGCCGGCAATGCACTCGAGGGCCGCCACTTAGCATTCGACAACAACCTTCACAGGGCCAAAGGTAGCATTCCGATTTAGGACTCCAGGAAGCTTTACTTTCAATACAGAGTAGAAAGCTTTGACGACTTCCTGGGCCATCTTGTCGTCTTCAGTGGAGGTCGTCGGGAAGGAGGCTTGGAGAGTTTCTTCCACGCCAGGAAGGGATACCTGACAAAAATATATATATATATATACATCATTAACAAAAAAAAAGGAAATATGAAAGAGTTATAATTTTGTACCTTTAGCTTGCTCAGCACTAGCCTGGGCTACGTCATCAGTCTTGGCTTCAGGAAAACCAAGAGCATGTCCAGGTTGTTCAAGAAGAACAGTATCAAGACCTTGAGCGGCATCAGGCCTGATATCTTCCACAATCCCAGCTGGAACGGGAGCAAATTCAGCAACAGCCCCCTCAGCAGGCTGTTCAACCTCTCCTTCTGTAGCCGATACCGGCTTACTAACAGCTCCCTCCGTACCAGCAAATTTGGAAGAGTCGGGAACAACTTTTGTCCCTTCCCCAATGCCTGGGGTTATCTTCACAAGGGGTCCCTTCTCCTTGTCTACAAGGGAACATACAGTCGTGGTCAGCCTCACGAGGAGCACGTAAAATCGAAGTCGAAAAATCACATTCGAAGAGAGGCACAAAGATAACGTACCCGCAGGAGGATGAGCTGATTGGACTTGATTTTCATCTAAGTCCCTCATTACATCTCCTATTGTAGATATATCCTCCAAAGAAATGTCATAGGAGGGACTGATCTTTTGATTACCGTTATGGTCTGGGCCTTCGCCCTGATCATCCAGTCGCTCAAACCTTACAACTGAAGAAGATCCGCCCTCATCTATCGGTCGAGAACAAGGAGGGGACGCTGTTGTCACGTCCACCTCCTCATACGAGGAGGCACCTGCCTCAGCTTCAACTTCAGGATCCTGTGCAAAGGACAAACGTAAAGGTGATAAAGCTTCTAAAGGCTTGACCAGAACGGCTATAGAGTCTAGAAAGGGATCTACCTTCCGAATAGTAACGGCCCGCGACACCGTTCCACCTCTTCCAGTTTGCTGAAAAGACCTCCTCAAGGGAGGCGAGCCAGCACCCACTTTCTTGACTCTCCTCAGGGCGACAGTTTTCTTCTTCCGCTTTAAAGTTGGCTCCTGGGCCAATTCAGTTGAAGCTTTCCTCTTCTGAGGAGGATTGAGAGGAGAAGAATCATCATCTTTCGTGTCCTCCTTTGGAGACACTGTTGGCTCCCTAAGGATAGCTTTCGACCGTGGTACTACGGCTGGCTTCACGGCAGGAACAACACTCTCCTTCTTACGGCCCTTCGGCACCTTTTTTGCAAGAAAGGGGCCAAACCGAGTCCCCAATATCAAGCTATGTTCACGATCATACCGGGGATGAAAAGCATTAATCTGAACATAAAATTTGGCGGCAGCATAGCACAAATGGGTCTCAGGCTTATCCAAGGGCAGAGTGAAGATTTCTCCCGTGCACCCGGCATTGTAATACATCTAAGCACGTACCCCGTCAATCAAGCTGTCTATCGACTCCAAATGCGGGCTAGCATTTCCCAAAAGGAGCTCGCTGTAGCCAAACTGCCGCACGAAACGTCTCGGCAGATATGGCTCCAGATAGGCATGATTCCTGTTTCGGAGCACCAGATGCGATGGTCTAATAGACTAAAGCCAGTAAAACGCTCCAGCAGTCAAACTAGTGGCATGAACTCCCTCATCCACTAAGATATCTCCTGCATTACCGCTGCCGGATGGAGGGGATACTCTGAAGAACTCATAGTTCTGCAAGAAACTTAAAGCCTTTCTGCAAGCAGGTACACCGGTGATGGTCCAATCCGCATCACGAAATCTACGAGGAAAGGCGTCTCCAGCCAAAGAGTCTGCCACCGGCCCAGCATTCATCAGGGTAGGACAATGCAATAGCAGCCACCCCATCAGAAAATGATACGAAAGTTCGGTCCGGGCGAAGTTGGCCCTGCCGTCAGGAGTCACCGCATTCCTAACAAAATCCCGTAGACCCCGTCCAGTGGCATAGACCATCGCGGAAAGCAATGCAAGACGGTATCCGAATGCCAGCTTCACAGTCGAAAGTATCATACCCCGGCTTATTCTCTCAATGGACCCTGAACCTCCAGGAACTATGCAGTCACGAAGCCAGATCATTAAGAAAGTTGCCAGCACAGCTTTCTCCGACAACGGATATTCGGTTTGATGGAAGTAGTGGCCAATCAGGGACTCAGGATCATCAATGTCCTAAGTATCCGCCGTATCATAATCTGTCATCCGGACTTCTATATCGGACTTGGTCTAGGCTAAGGATATTTTGGTCATTTGGTGACTTTTGAAATAATATGGATTTTGGCCTTTTGGTAATATGCTAATTGATAGTTAGGACTTAACCTAGAATTTCTCTAATCTAGATGTTAACCATGGGCCTAGAGATTAGGTTAGAAATATCCATTACATGACAAGGTTAGCAATATCTAGATATTTTATAGTAGGATATTTACCCCTTAGGATATTTGTGAAAAAGAAAGCCTTATGACTAATTGAACCAATATGAAGGCTTGGAATTGGGTGGACAAGCCCAAGCCACTCATCTACATGTAAAACTAACCATAATTCATCTAATCAAGTGCCCCCTCCCTTCCTATAAAGAATCCTTAAGAAAACCCTTGCCTCTTTTTACCTCTACATAGAACCCTAAGGGCTCGTTTGGATCAAGTTTTTGGATTCCTAGGAATAGATTTTTAATTCCTTTTCCATGGGAAAGGAATTCAACATTTCCGTACCCATGTTTGGTTAGGTTGGAAATAGGTAGTTCAAAATTTTAAAAAAAAATTATTTTCATGTTTGGTTCACACATGGATAGGAATCTTAATTTATTTAGTTTTACTTTAATACCCTTTCACTAATTTCATGATGATTCACATGTTTGGGATAGAAGTTAAAAATTTGAAAATAAAAAGCGGGTATAACCGTCCAAACAAAATAGTCAAACATCATTCCTAGGAAAGCAAATCTATTCCCAAGGGGGGGCTTGGGAATAGCTTTCCCACATCCATGGGAATAGCTTTTCCACATAACCCCCTCCTATTCCCTCCTCATTTCCAATCCTAAACATACCAAACATGGGTAAGGAATTCAAATCCCATTCCCAAGCCTCAAAAACTTGAACCAAACGCCCCCTAAGTGTTCTTCCCCAAATTAGAGAGCTTTTCTCTTTGATTTGATCTCCAAATCCTTACATCCCTCCACCAAAACTTCCATCCAACCTTCTCATACCACCAAGGGAGGGTGCTAGCAAAGATTTGGAGCAAAGTGCAAGGAGGAGTGTCCTTTTTGGAAGATCTTCGTGTCGGAGCCGTATCCTTAGGAGTATTATTGGGATTCCACTCCCAATAGGTAAAACCAACCCTCTAAATTGATTTTCTATACATATTAGTTAGTTTTGAATCCATAGGATCCACCTCCATGCATGTACCCCATTTAGATTCAAATTTGAGGCCATTTGGAGCTCTCTTGAGGATTTTAGATATGTGTCTTGTGTCCTACTTGATAGATCCCAAATTAGGACACCCCATGTGTATGTATGTATGATAATAGTTTAAATAGATATTTAAATTCGGTTTTAAAATGGTTAGAGAGTGGATTGATCTTAGTTAGGATGGTTAGAATGAGTTTCATTTGGATTATGTTGGTATCCAAGTATCTTGGCCTACATGTATTTTTTTTTGTCCAAAACAACCCAAATTCGTCATAATTTTATTCACGTTTTTAGTAGCCAGAGTAACTTAAAAATGTCATAACTTTTAGCATAGAACTCCGATTTATCTTCCGTTTTTTTTAAAAGAACCGTATCGAAGTTAGATTTCCAAATATATATTTTAATAAGCCAAAATCGTTCTAGAACTTTCTGTAGAACTATTTGAGTGTCAGCTGTACGAAAGACGAACGTGTTTCGGTGTTTTTGCGATTTCGGGAGCTTTCGGACACGAAAATGCGATCCGTTTGAAGTTTCGAAAAGATAATATGAAGGGCTACAACATAATTTAATCCTAGAATTTAGTGAAGGCTCGATTGGTACAGTATTGATTTTAAGTAGAAGAGTGACTATACGACATAGACATTTTGTAACCTATGAGCCTATGTAATATGGATATCATGTGAATGTAGGTATCATAGGTTGTCAAAAATATGTATGATATAGTACATATATGTATATATATTATTGTTATGTAATATATGTTAGTATAGTGTGTGTGTGTTTGAATGAGATAAGGATGTGTGTGGTTAGTGGAGAGAAGTGGAATTGATAGAGGATATGTGCTAGTGTGTATTTGATGTTGTATAGATGGTAGTGTAGTGTGTGTGTTGTGAAGGTGAGAGAGTTGGGAGGATCATGCCATCCTATTTGACTTGAGGCTAGTGTGGTTTGTTGAGTGATTTGTGTTTTGGTTGAGTGGTAGTGTGTTTGTATATAGATGTGTGTAGGTATGTTGGAAGAGAGGGAGGTGGATTTGGTATATGTGTTTGTGTGTGTGTTAGTATTGAAGTGGAGAGGAATTTAGATATTGTATGTATGGATATGTTAGTATGTTAGTGGTTATGTTAGAATCTATGTAGAGGTTAGAGATATCTTAGAAGTTAGATAGTGATATCTTATATAAGTTAGATAGTTAGTTGTGTTAGTCTATGTTATTGTTAGTTAGAGATGACATATGTTAGTTGGTTAGAGTTAGAGATGGATATATATACATATATGTTATGGTTAGATATTAGTTAGTGGTTGTTAGTTGTGTTAGGTTTCTAAGTTAAAATAGATGGTTAGAAGTTATATGTTAGAATGTCGTTAGTTGAGGTATTGGTTAGATTTTGATATGTTAGATACCTATGATATGTTAGTATTAACTAGTGTCTAGATGTTAAAAACCTATAGATAGTTAGTATCATATCTTAGTATCTTAGGATACTAAGAGTGGGGTCTTAGAATAGTGGGTATCGTAGGATACTCAAGTTAATATCTCAAGGTAAATGAGATTTACCTTTACCTTCATGGTAAATGAGTTTACCTTATAACCAAGGTAAGGTATCAAGATACCAAGATATGGTATCGAGATACGAGGGTAGAGTGTTAGAACACCTTAGTAGGGTATTGAAGGATAAGTAGGGTGAGGGTAATGTAGGCAAGGGTATGGGTTAGAGGCTAAGGTAACGAGTTTACCTTGGTAGGGTAATAGGATAAGAGTTAAGGTAATACCTATAACTAAGATATGAGTTTAACATATTTAAGATATTGTTAGAATTAGGATAGCTTGGTTGGTAATAATTAGGAATAGGGTAAATGACTTAGGGTTGACCCCGTTTGACCATGGTTGATCGTTTTGACTAAAAGTCAACTTTAGCCTAAAATTGACCAAAACTTGACCAGAGTTGACTAGTTGACCAAAAGTCAACTGTGAGTCAACCATTGACCTAGTTGAACTAGAGTGGACTATGAGTTGACCAGGGTTGACCAGAGTTGACTATTCGACCAAAAGTTAACTGTAAGTCAACCTTTGACTTAAATCGACCTTGTTTGACTTACCTTGACCTAGTTTGACTTTGTTAGGCCTAGTATGACTTAGATTAACTTTGTATAATCTAGTTTGACCTAGATTAACTTAGAATCATGTAGTTGCATTATAAACTTCCTTTATTACATATTTGAACACATCATAATCTGTTGTGACTCAAATTCAGACATCTGTTTTATGATATTGTCCATGTTTCTTGTATTTAGCGTAGATATCCTGGTTCTCTTGACACATTGTTCATACAGATTAGTATTTATCTGGATCCCGTCATGAAATGTTATTCCTTGTACTCCATGGTATACCCTGTGCAAGACTCCTTATTTCTCGTGTATTGTGTAGACACGATTCCTGTGAAGGCTCGCGACCTTCTCAGAGTATACGTGTCATAACATGTTATGGTTGGATCTACTATACTAGTCAGGGGCGGGGGTATTAGCGTAGATGTGTGATCAATACCCGCCTTGTTTCAAGCCTTAAACCTTGAATAGTATTAATCATCCACCGCACGTATGATTAACCAGGCCAAATCTTGTATCATGTTCCTAAGCTGATCACATATTGAAACTAGTGCTAAACTCACATAGATAGTAGTTCATGATTCCTGTATATGATATACACTGTTCTCCTACTCTTACATGCATTTACAGTCTTGATATATCTCACCATAATTCATGTACTCATTACTTTACCTTGTATATTCTCTCTATTTACTGCTATATTTTCAGTACCGTCTAACTAGAACTGTTATTGGAGATTTGTGCTCGTTCTATCCTGACTGGATATGTTGATAAAATTTTACAGATTATGGTGAGGACGAGTGTCCTACCTACTACGGTCCTCATGACGTAGTTGGCCTAGACTTGGAGACCCTAGTTCAGCAAGGGTTAGCTCCAGCCGATGGGGCTTTAGAGTAGCTTAGCTGGTATAGTTTAGTACTGAACTTTGTCTCCAGATTATATTTTGCCTTGTTATTATTTTAGTATTTGTATTAGAGATTGTTGACTCTAGACTTGTATTATTTCTATGTTGGATCTTTTAGATGATATTTCATATCTTATTGTCTTTATCTTTCGGTATCATCTATCTTTCTTAGAGTTTGTGATTGAGTATATTATATTGTCACTTCTTATCCTCCATTCGGAGTTGACCATTCTCGACAGGTTTTGATATTATAACTGTTGTTAGATAGTAGACCTAGACATCGTTCTACGTCGTTTCTGCGGTGTAGGCTGGGACGCTGCCACATATTCGTGCCCTTACTCCGGGTGCGGGTCGTGACAGACCCTTACACCATATTGAGTGGCCCTAATAGCATAATAAAGGCCAGCAGTCTTCAGGGTGGCTTCATACGTAGAAAGCACCCATCCAGTGAGGTTGCTCCAGAATGAAGATGGATACCTCCAGCCTTCCATCCGCATCTTCCCTGCGGGATACGACATGTCCCCCGTCATCATCAAATTGCAAAGTGTGTCAGCGGCATAAGGATGGAGGTTAATCGGAATGTCGTTCATTACAGCACCATGTTGCAGTCCCCTCGTAGAGTAAGATGTAGAGCCCCGAACACACTTGAAAGTGTCTTTCTTCCGATCGCCTGAGTCGAACTGTATTCTTTCGGAGATGACCCCGGGGAGCTCAGGAGTTAGATTCCACTTCATCTGTCGCCGCACGGCTAAGACAGTAAAAGCATACAAAGGATACTGACGCTCCATCGATGGTAGCCATATCCTCTGATTGTTCGGACGGATCACCATTGGGTTTCTCAAGCGTATTGTCTCGCCATCTTCGAATCCCACACTGTCACCGAACAGGAAGTACGACTTCTTGAAACGATGTGCCCCTCCAAGCAAGAACTTCTCATCGTTAATCATCTGCTTCAAGAAGGTCTTATCATGTTCAAGTATGGCGAGTGTCCATTCCGTAGGCTGGTTTTGACTGATCATGGCCTGAACCTTGCTGATCATATTTTTTATATGACTGGTACCGAGGAATTGATAAGCAGAGCCAAAAGAGATTCCCTTAAGCTCTGGGACAAACATATTTACTGCAAGGACAGAAGAGAAATTCAGACTCAGAATTTGCAGGAAAAACTAAGTAATGAAGGAATCTTATACGCCCAAAGGGCTATGCACCCAAAGGGTTATGCGCCTAAAACAAAAATATGGGCGCATAACGTACAACAGTATGTGGGCGCATAACATACAGCAGCATGTGGGCGCATAATAAGGCAACATGTGGGCGCATAGCACACCACAGTGTTGGCACATACTTCTATAGGTGCATAAAAATGCTCACAGAAGCATGTTGCCTTAGGCGCATGCGACCACGCATAAGAAAAGTCTTAGCCTAGACACATAACAATACGGACATTTGCTAGAATCGCTAGGCGATAACACTGCACATGCTAATAAATGACTCAACGCACCTAGCTAAGGGAATAATCCCATTTGTATGCTTGTATAGAATATGGAGAAGAACATGGAAAATGTGAGGACTCTCGCACCGTGCCCCACGCTCGTGCTAAGGCACAAGCTTACGTTTCGAGTCCTTTATGCGTTCAACAATGAAACAATGAATGGTTTACAACAATGAAACGGAAGACTATCGACATAGTCGTTCCGAGTAGATTATAGCAACATTGAAAGACTATAGGACCGATGGGTCGCCAAGGCGACTCCCGCACGGGGAGTTGCATAATGTATGAATGAATAAATGAATGGATAAGTGAATGAATGAACCAACGAATGAATAAATGAATATGTGAATGAATCGATGAACGAACGGACAAGTGAAAGTAAGAAAAGAAAGAAAGAATGAAAGATAAGAAAAGAAAGGAATGGTTAGCGATATGTATGACGGGCACGTGCAATGGGGCTCGCTACCCGCGCTGCACGGACGCCAACCTGGTCGATAACACATTATGGCTAAGGGTTAGCCTACGGCTCGAAGACAGCCGTTAAGTTAAAATGACAAACAAAAAGAAAACGAAATGGTCTTGGACAATCCACTCATATACGGGAGGTAGGAGAAATAAGGGATTTCCAGCGGCACGGTCAAAGTGTGAAGGACGTGTCGGTCCGGACGGAAATCAAAATTTAGCTTACGTACAGGCCTGAGTGCGGGCTAGGCCACCAGGGGACGTAAGACCGGGTATTTCAAGAGACTATCAGGGTGTACCAAGCCGCACGCCATGATAGGTGAGAAATTACCAAGGAGGAAAGACATGTCCAAATTGGCTTGTGATGCCAGCGACCGATGCATATAGATTAAGTGGGCTTTGCTGGTGGCAATCCACGTACAAGTCCTTGCATTGAAATCAAAGTAGTCTAAGTTAACTAAATGAAGTGCCTTCTGAACAGGCTTGAATATGACACACCAAACAATCGAGAGTACTTCGGCGAAGGAGTTAGAAAACACGCCTACGACGCGCTAGGATCCGAGGCAGGGACACGCCCTTGACATTGAAAGTTTACATGAATCACGTTAAGTTATTTCTTATGAATTGTTGACTAACTTGGTTTACTTTGGACAGGGAAGGCCGAACGGTAAGTATGGGTAAGTCGTGCATGTATTTTCATGCACACACTTGAATTTGGTAACACGAGATAGGTTATGAAATATGCCATGAAATTGACCCTAAGGCAAGATTTGTAAGACAATGAATGATAGACGGTGCACAAAAGTAAATGGAACGTGTTTGGTAATGATAGCATTGTGGGCACCAGTGCATAACAATGTACTGATAACCCCACAGTCTGCTTGCAGGATGCAGGAGACGTCATCGGGTGCGGAGCTTCCTTCGAACGTGCTAAGGTGCGGAGCTATCTCTGGATCCTTGGAGCGTTACAAGGAGCTGGAGCACCATATACAGGACATAATGTATCGGAACATCGCCATGAATCGTTCCATGTTGTAAGCCACTTGGCACGTCTTTTATGTTTCAGAGAGAGAGAGCTTGAGCGACTTGTAAACTCGGCCTAGCGCCGCTTGTAAACTTCTTGGAAATCAATAAAGAGTTTGAATTCGCTTCAACTTGCATTCATTTACTTTTCGCTGTAAATGGGGACACTCTGTGCGACTCTGTGGCCTAGCTCGAATCGGCCATTTCTGGACATAGCCTTGCACGGACGCAACCTAGGCCCGTACGGCATCACGCCTTAGCGATGACGATCGCTCCTACGGGAGCGGGGGGTGACAGATTGATATCAGAGCACGGCTTTACGTCCTTGGACTTCACTTCGATTCTCTCAGTTTTGAAAGCTCAGTTTTGAAACAAAAGAAGTGTACGCTCTCTCTCGTTGTGCCTTGGAGTATTCCATACAATAAGTCTAATATTTTCAAAAGCTCGTACAAGTACTCGATTGAACGGGATCGATAGGTGAAGGCCTTTGTGCCAAACCGCGACGGACTCGAGTTGGAAGGAACGTATGCTAAAAAGTTAGCAAATACAAGACGTGCTTGAATAACCTTACGCTGACAATAGCGAACGAGTATGCGAGATCGAAGTATAGTTCGAACGGGATGATTATGCACGCAGCCTTTTGGCTAAGTTGTGCAGAGTATCGCGCATCTAGGCCTTCTGGTACGAACGAGTTTAAGAGCGAGACCGACTATCGCTCGGACGAGAATAAATGAGACTTAGAACGTATGTTGATAGAGACGCTATTTGATCAACGCTAAAGCGAGCATGAGAGATGGTTCTTAGACTTTGAGGAATGGACGAACGCGGTTGAACATATCGATTGGGAATCGAATGATCTTTTGAGGATTTGTAGAATGACTTGACTCCGAGTGGTATATGTGATAGCTTCGAAGAAGGAAAAAAACGAGTGTCGATGACTAGTCGAATGGCTCGAACCCTGAGTGGTGTATGGACGTTATAGAAATTGTTCGAGCGAGACTAAAGGATTTACGAATAGAACGAGTACGTCGGCAAGCGATGATATCGCGCAAGCCTTAGAATGAGTAACGCTTAGTTGGTTTCGACTTCGAGAGTCTCAAACGAGATATCGTTTGGACGAATTAAGAATGTGTAATGCGAATCATGAAACGAATGGAGGTCTTGGTCGAAGAAACATAGAAGATCGTGCATGCGATTTTGAATTTAGTTGACTGGATTGAAACTTGAGTTAAGGTGAATTACTCATGGACGAGATCGGGAATAGCATGGTCGGAAGATAGCGTGCATAGAAAACGTTGATTTGAAGATACGAGAATGACTAAGGAATTGAAATTGATGTTGCTCGATGAAGAGTTAGCACGCGACAATGTGAATTGAGGAAACTAAGTTGCACGACTTGGAATTCGTTGCAAAAGGAAGATCGTCAGGTTATGTACATCATCGATGGTATTGAGACGTATCAAAGATCGATGTACGATAACTCGGGGGTACTCTGATTCGATGAATGATGATCGTGTTAGAAGTTATTGTTTTGAAGGATGCTATGTTGGAAATGAATGTTTGGAATGAGGAAGAAAAGTGACTTGATTGTTCGGTGATAACCACAATGACAACGATCTTGTCTTGTGCGAGCGCAACTCCAGCCTCGTACATGCGTCACATCGGATTTGGGACGATCGTTCCGCGTGAGCGTGGGCATGGTGATTCATGTCCAGCGGGAATGGTCGAACTCAAAATATCATGACATGGCAATTTTGATTGCTTCGACTTGTGGTTTGAAGCGAAGGTGAATTCGAGGATTGTTAGGACTTGCGATTGAAGAATGAGAAAACTTGAGGATTGAGTAGACCCAATCCGCATATCGAAAATGAGCAAGTCTAGACGCAACGCAAGAGTTACGTCCCGATGAGAACGATTATTCCGCGGGAATGTCGACATGGTGATTCATGTCCGCCGTGGATAATCAGACTTGCGTGAGATCGGGGTACGACATATTGCAAGGCTAGACGACCTTGTGATCGACTACGTGAATTAGATAGGTGAACTATATCAAAACATACTTGAAGAAATAGATTACGATAATTGCTAGTACGGACGCACGATATTAACATGTCGAGGATTTGGTTGAGGATAACCTATCATTGGATGATTTTCCTAACGAGCTCAGACTTGGAACGGAGAATGTGCTGAGGCGAATAGGGTGAATGCTGCTTGATGTTTAGAAGTTTGAGTAGAGCGAACTTGGGTAAAAACTCCCGTACAAACTAACAAATAGTTTGACCATAGGATTTGGGGCGAGCGTCGTGCAACGACCTTGCACGATGAGCCACGGACTTGACTTGTAACTATGACCTTGTGAGTTGACCTAGCGGATAGACGGACGACCCTATGCCGAGTGATTAAACCTGTGCGATTGACATTAGAGTATCGTCTGGACGGACGATAGACTTGGGGCAACAAGACTTAGAGTAGGACGAGGAATTGGGAGTGTACGTGAACGACAACGAGAATGGCCCCAAACGAAGGGAATGATATGAATGGATGATGCGCAAGTAAAGTCGGGATAACGAATTGAATCATTGGTCGGAAGACGTACTCGATGATAGTGTAATACTTGGTCCCGAATCGGACGGGAATTACATAGACTTGGTCGAATTCGCTAAGAAGAAATCATATTGATTTCATTGACAAGAGCGCTTGAGAAGTGAATTGAATCATCTCGAGGACCGAGATAAACGATAGTGAGACACACACGAGTTCGGTTCTAAATCAAAAGTTAGCAAAACGATCGGCAAATCAAAACTATCACGAGTAGCTTGTCCGACTTCGCTAATCGCTAAGCTTGGTTGAAATGTACGTATTCGGGGGACGCCTTGAATATGTGCATGATCCAAACTCAAGCGGTATGATGAACTCGAATGCAGCTGCAAGTGGGTGATGAGATGCACATGAACGAATGAGCGAGTTTGCCTCCGCTTACGACTCTTGAGTTTGATAAATTACAACGTGCCTCGTACGACCATTTCAGTCCCATGACACGTCGAAATAGCAACCAAATCGAAGAAACGCTTAAATTGAATAAGTACCATCAACTCTAAAATGAATGAAAAGTTATTCAATAAAATCGACCAAACGTATGCGACACGGAACTTGGAAAAGTATCAAGTATAATTCGATGCCATCGAGCGGTAAAGCCATTCGATAGGAATTGTCTAAGATACGTACACGACATGAGTTAAGGAACGGTAGGATGACCCGCACTCTGGAAGTCTCGAGGACGAGACTTGTTTTGAGTGGTATATTATGTAATAACCCGCTCCGCCCTAGCGGAATGCCGATTCAAACGGCAAGTACAACGACTCAAACGAGCCGTCGACCCGAAGAGTTGGCATCGACCTGATGAAGAATCGATGCAAGGCTTATATTGGCCCGTCAAGAGGAATCCAGACTTAGACTTTCAAAGGCGCGCTCGGAGTATCGCTCGGCCGATGCGAAGATCGCTAAGGTGGGTGGCTCCGATGAACCCGTCTTTGCTTAGCCTAGACACATAACAATACGAACATTTACTAGAATCGCTAGGCGATAACACTGCGCATGCTAATAAATGACTCAACGCACCTAGCTAAGGAAATAATTCCATCTTGTATGCTTGTATAGAATATGGAAAAGAACATAAAAAATGTGAGAACTCTCGCACCGCGCCCCACGCTCGTGCTAAGGCACAAGCTTACGTTTTGAGTCCTTTATGCGTTCAACAATGAAACAATGATTGATTTACAACAATGAAATGGAAGACTATCGACATAGTCGTTCTTAGTAGATTATAGCAACATTGAAAGACTATGGGACCGATGGGTCGCCAAGGCGACTCCCGCACGAAGAGTTGCATAATGTATGAATAAATAAATGAATGGATAAGTGAATGAATGAACCAACGAATGAATAAATGAATATGTGAATGAATCGACGAACGAACGGACAAGTGAAAGTAAGAAAAGAAAGAATGAATGAAAGATAAGAAAAAAAGGAATGGTTAGCGACAGGTATGACGGGCACGTGCAATGGGGCTCGCTACCCGCGCTGCACGGACGCCAACCTGGTCGATAACGCATTATGGCTAAGGGTTAGCCTACGGCTCGGAGACAGCCGTTAAGTTAAAATGACAAACAAAAAGAAAATAAAATGGTCGTGGACAATCCACTCGTATACGGGAGGTGGGAGAAATAAGGGATTTCCAGCGACACGGTCAAAGTGTGAAGGACGTGCCGGTCCGGACGGAAATCAAAATTTGGCTTACGTACAGGCCTGAGTGCGGGCTTGGCCACCAGGGGACGTAAGGCTGGGTATTTTAAGAGACTATCAGGGTGAACCAAGCCGCACGCCATGATAGGTGAGAAATTACCAAGGGAGAAGACATGTCCAAATTGGCTTGTGATGCCAGCGACCGATGCATATAGATTAAGTGGGCTTTGCTGGTAGCAATCCACGTGCAAGTCCTTGCATTAAAATCCAAGTAGTCTAAGTTAACTAAATGAAGTGCCTTCTGAACAGGCTTGAATATGACACACCAAACAATCGAGAGTACTTCGGCGAAGGAGTTAGAAAACACGCCTACGACACGCTAGGACCCGAGGCAGGGACACGCCCTTGACATTGAAAGTTTACATGAATCACGTTAAGTTATTTCCTATGAATTGTTGACTAACTTGGTTTACTTTGGACAGGGAAGGCCGGACGGTAAGTATGGGTAAGTCGTGCATGTATTTCCATGCACACACTTGAATTTGGTAACACAAGATAGGTTATGAAATATGCCATAAAATTGACCCTAAGGCAAGATTAGTAAGACAATGAATGATAGACGGTGCACAAAAGTAAATAGAACTGTTTGGTAATGATAGTATTGTGGGCACCAGTGCATAACAATGTACTGATAACCCCACAGTCTGCTTGCAGGATGCAGGAGACGTCATCGGGTGCGGAGCTTCCTTCGAACGTGCTAAGGTGCGGAGCTATCTCTGGAGCCTTGGAGCATTGCAAAGAGCTGGAGCACCATATACAGGACATAATGTATCGGAACATCGCCATGAATCATTTCATGTTGTAAGCCACTTGGCACATCTTTATGTTTCAGAGAGAGAGAGCTTGAGCAACTTGTAAACTTGGCCAAGCGCCGCTTGTAAACTTCTTGGAAATCAATAAAGAGTTTGAATTCGCTTCAACTTGCATTCATTTACTTTTCGCTGCAAATGGGGACACTCTGTGCGACTCTGTGGCCTAGCTCGAATCGGCCGTTTCTGGACATAGCCTTGCACGGGCGCAACCTAGGCCCGTGCGGCATCACGTCTTAACGAGGACGATCGCTCCTACGGGAGCGGGGCGTGATAGCCTCACCCAGAATCGGGTCCTGGACTGGTGAGGACGCTGCCGCAGGAGGAGAGCCACTCGGTGCAGCCCCCTTACCCTTTACAGATCACTTGGCGACCTTGGGAGACATGGTTTGTAAAGAAAGGAGATGAAGAGTCTTTTAAAAGTTCTAAGAGAAATGAAAATAATGAACTTTCTCTCTCTTTCAAAGCCTATTTATAGGCATAGGCCATTTCCTATGCGCCTACTATTCCTATGTGCCTATGCGCCCATTGCACGCTATGCGCCCACCATAGCTTATGCGCCCACGCGAAGACCCAGCCTCTTACACACTATGCGACTGTCATTTGCTGACATGGACAACGTATGAAGGATGGACCTCTTCAAATTCCACCCCGATGAATCTGTCAGTTCAGATTTTCGAGGAAGATCTCAACAACCACCTCTCTGACAGGCTGGCCAAACTCTATGCGCCCAAATGGAGAGCCGTGCTATACGCCCACTGCATCACGAGAAGACGGTCCATGCTTCTTTCAAAGTATTTCAAACTCGTTCAAGTATTGAAAACTTTGAAAGGGGTCTTGTAGAAGCATGAAAATTTTAGCAGACTGGACATATGTGCCCAAGTCACCAATGAGCCTTATGCGCCCAAGTCACTAATGAGCCTTATGCGCCTAAACCACCAATAAGCCTTATGCGCCCAAAGCTTTCAGTGAGGTCATATGCGCATGCGTCCAAGACAAGCTCCTCCAGAAGGAGGGCACATAGCCCTGTTCCAGGCTATGCGCCCAAGCCAGAACATCCCCTAACTCGGTCAAAGCCACGATCAAAACGTGCATCGAAGCATACGGCCACGTCAGTCCCCATGAGCAGTCGTGCACCGAAGCATGCGGCCACGTCAGCACCACGATCAATCTACGACCACGCAGCCTGCATGCGCCTACATCCTATGTGCCCAAAGCAGGACCATGCGCCCACATGAAAATCAGTGTGTTTCCTCATGTGGGCGCATAACATCATTCCAACTCAAGAACAACTATAAAAAGGGGTCTTATTCCTCTTCAAAAGACAGAACGGAGAGCATTTTCAAGCGCCAAATTGCTGTACTTCTTGCCAGTGAGCCGAGAGTTAGAAATTTTCTTAGATTTTCTTCCACTTTTGTAATCGGAGTGTCAACAGAGTAAAAAAGCAACTGCCGCTCGATCTCCATCGTCCCATTCTCCAGAATTCTTTTTTTTTGTACTCAGGGATCCTCAACGTAGGATCTCTCAGGCGTACTCGATTTGTGGTGCCTTGCGCCAATAAAGAAAATACAGCGTTTCTTCTTCTTTTTGTGTGTGTCAACATATAGTTTCAGGTATATATTTTTTGTTAATATGCAAACTAACCTATATTCTCTTGAAGGTATAATCCATAGAGAGATTTTAATTTTGGAAAAGAGCAACATATTATCGGTGATGATAATAAAAATTTGTTTGTACTTACTCATTCTTAACATGATCTTTGTAAAGTTATCTTCCAAATCAGAAGCATTAGAGATTGTGACTTGTTAGTCCATCTCTAATATGTCAAGGGTGAAGTGAGAATAATAGAAATATCTAAAATGACGAAAATGACATCTTTTGAAGTGTCATTGGTAAGCCAAAATCAAGAGGTACAATATTGTTCCGATCACGTGGGAAGGTAATTTTTCATAATTATAATTCACATATTCTATTCATTTTGATTACGAAATTTAGTTGGAGAAATATATCGTTGAAATCTATGAGCCAATTATCTTGATTTATACATATGGTTCTATATATTATTGTATAAAAGTAATGTTCTCTGCATGTTAGTTTTACATGTTTGAACCTTAAATGACTTTATTATCACAATATTAGAATTTCTAGTCAGAAAGAAATCACAATATTGTTCTGTCACAATATTTAGACAAAATTTATTTTTGTTTATATTTCGTGACGCTATAATTCTTTGATTCATTCAAACAATTTTGTCAAAAGAAAATAGTTAGTGAAATTGCAAATTCCTTTAAATCTAAAGTTTTAAAGTTAAAATCAATTTGGTAT